>CM030358.1:446639853-447239853 GCA_017893485.1 Hemerocallis citrina | reverse complement strand
AAGAGATACAACTAAGTCAGGGAGCCACCTCGAGGTGCTGCTCCGAGGCGCTCTCGCTCGGCAAAGTCACGAGCGTCCCTTCGGGATTCGCCACCTCCTCGTCATCGCCTTCGGCTTCGTCACCTTCCCTTTCGGGCTAGACCTCGGCTAGCGGAATGATCTCCTCGCCTTCTACCGGGTCGTAGAGGTGGTACCCCGAGCTGTCGAAGTCGGGGAGATGAGCCGCCACATGCTTCAGGGCCCGAGCATAAGCCTCCTCCATGTTGGTCATCATGTGGGTCTTCGCCTCGTCTTGGATGGCCTTTCTTGCCTCGTCCACTTTCGCCTCCTACTCTTTCAGTGCCTCCTCCGATGCCTTCAGGGCCTTCGCCAGCTCCTCCTCGATGCGAGCCTTCTCTTTCTCCAATGCCTCGACCTTGGCCGCTTCGGCCACTGAGTGCTCGAGCGCCTTGGCAAGAGCAGCCTCGAGGACGCCGACCTCGGTAGCTCGCGATGCCGAGAGCCATTGCTCGGCCTCGAACAACTTCACTGCCTTGGCACGCTTCGCCCGCTCTCGGTCGTTCGACACCTTCAGCTCCTTCTCCTACTCGACGAACTGCTCGAGCATGTAGCTGAAGTGGCAGAGGTTCTGAAAACAGAAGGAGAAGAACGTGAGAACCAAAAATCATGAACTCTGAAATTTAAGAGAGCAGAGTGAGAACACCTACCGACATCGTCGATTGGGCGATCTCCAATGCGTCGTCACTGACCGTGCCAGCCTTCAGAGCCGCATGATCCTTCAGGGTCGGCAATTAGCGCACAGCCTGCATGCACATTGCCACGTTGCCAAGGAAGACATCGAGCTTCATCACTCTCCAGTCCGGGACGAAGAGTCTCTTGTGTTCCTCGGTGAGGATGGCCTCCGCTTTGGCCGTAAGCGGCGGCACCTCGAGGGCCAGTGTAGCTCCGGCCGAGAACGCCCCGCTCGAAGACTCGGGGGCATCGGCCGAGGGGAGCGTGGCCTGTGGAGCCGAGGGGGAGTCGCTGACCAAGTCAGCGAAGGTCGTAGGAGTCGAAGGCGTCTGAGCTGCTCGGCTGGAAGAGGGCCTTGTCATCATCCTCTTCCTATTTTTACTGTCCGTCGCCTTTGCCGCTGCCGCGCTCCTCTTCGCCATAAGAGCCATGAAGTCCATGCTGGGGGCTTCTGAACAAGAAAAATCGAAAGAAGAGTTAGCAAGATAAAAAAGAAACACATATAAGCTAAGGAAAAAGAAGGTAAATGGAGCGTACTAGGGTCGATCGGACTGAGACCCCTACCGAAAAGGACCTCCTCGGTGATGTCTTTCCAACCAAGGGTCGGAAGACCGAGGATCTTTGACACGACCTCCTCTTCTTCGTTAGTCAGCACCGGCTCGGCCTTCTCCCACTTCGGAACGTCCTCCTTCTACATTGTCGGAAAGCTCCACGGCTCGGGGCCTCAGATAAAAAAATACTTCTCCTTCCAATATTTAATGGAGTCTGAATTCTCGATTAATTTGACCCCCTTCCTCGGCAACAAGTAGTACTGGTACTCCATCTTACTCATTCAACAGATCCGGTAGAGGCTGCGAAGAATGATGAGCTGAGGCTGGACGCCGACTGCCTGGCTCTGGAGGATGAAGGCGGTGACGTGTCGCCATATGTTCGGCATGAATTGCACCGAACTCAAGCCGTACCACTACAGCACCTCGACTATGAATGGCGGCAGCGGTAGCCGAAGGCCGGCATTGAGTGCATCGTATGGGAATACGCAAGTGTCTGGCGACGTCCCCGTGCATGCTTGGAAGCGTGGACCGAGGAGGAGCAGGGTGTACTCCTTCGGGATGCGGAACCACTTCCTAATTCGATGAAGGTCTGCCTCAGTCATGACCGAGGGGATCTCGTCCACCTCGGAAGAGTCCCTCGGACTATTCTCTTCATAGGCAGTCGATCTCCCTTGCACTGCCTTCGACAAAATATCTCCGGAGTAGCTTCTGACCATTCCAAGGCTCGACAGCATTGACGGTAGCCGACCCAATGCACCAGCCCCCTTCACCTTCTCCACTATAGTTTCGACGACGGCTGACTTCGCCACTTCCCTCCCCTTGCTCGGGGGAACACTAGGGCTCGGTCGGTCTCTTGGTCCGAGGTGGAGGTCTCATTCCCCGACGAAACTCTAGACATTTCGAGTTAAGGTTAAGATGATTTACCTTGAAGTGACATCTACAGTCAGAAAGATCGCTGGAGAGTAAAAATGCCTGGCCACAAATGCTAGCAGAGCCGCTCGAGAGCAAAAATGGCTTGAGTGAAAAGTTAAGTGAATGTGAAAAGTAAGAAATGAGGAGATGGGGGAGGCGGTGAAAACTTATAGCTCTAAGGAAGATTTGGGTGGGCTTTCAAATGCTTTGGGTCCCCCAGAAGCCTAAACGCCTCGTGCCTCGAGATTCACGCCTGGCCTTCAATCAAATGGTCCAGATCGTGCCACGTCGCTCGAAACCCAAATCCGAGCAACTTGCATTTCGGACTGCGTATTGGAGAAAAATGAATTTCTCCTCATGATTCGGGACCAGATTTTAATCAGACGGCTCATATCTCACCGTGTCGACCAAAATCACGTTTTCTCGAGATCCACGCTTCTTACCTCGAGATACACGCCTGATCTTCAATCAGACAGTCCAGATCGTGCCACGTCGCTCGGAACCCAAATCCGAGCAACTTGCATTCCAAGCTACGTATTGGAGAAAAACGACATTCTCCTCATGATTCATGCCAGATCTTAATCAGATGGCTCAGATCTTGCCACGTCGACCAAAATTACGTTTTCACGAGATCCAGGCCTCTTACTCGAGATTTGCGCCTGATCTTCAATCAGACGGTCCAGATCGTGCCACGTCGCTCGAAACCCAAATCCGAGCAACTTGCATTCCGAGCTATGTATTGGAGAAAAACGACTTTCTCCTCGTGATTCGTGCCAGATCTTAATCAGATGGCTCAGATCTCTCTACATCGACCAAAATCACGTTTTCTCGAGATGCATGCCTCTTACCTTGAGATTCACGCCTGATCTTCAATCAGACGGTCCAAATCGTGCCACGTCGCTCGGAACCCAAATCCGAGCAACTTGCATTCCGAGCTGTGTATTGGAGAAAAATAACTTTCTCCTTGTGATTCGCGCCAGATCTTGATCAGATGGCTCAAATCTCGCCGCGCACGTTTTCTCGAGATCCATGCCTCTTGCCTCGAGATTCGTGCATGATCTTCAATCAGACGGTCCAGATCGTGCCACATCGCTCAGAACCCAAATTCGAGCAACTTGCATTCCGAGCTGCGTATTGGAGAAAAACACTTTCTCCTCGTGATTCGCGCCAGATCTTGATCAGACAGCTCAGATCTCGCTGTGTCGACCAAAATCACGTTTTCTAGTGATCCACGCCTCTTGCCTCGAGATTCGCACCTGATCTTCATCAGATGGCCCAAATTGCACGACTTCTCCCAATTCCAGCGACTGGCATTCCGAGCTGCTCATACGGAGAAAATGCTACCGAGCCATGAGAACCGTCTGATCTCCTTAAAATTCGTGCCACAACCTGATGAGCGTCCCTGATTCAACCACGTAGTCGATTGCAGATCCACTGTTGGATCGTCAAGATATTTGTGCCGGTGCCAGATGGACGCCGTAGATTGCGCCACGTCACATGGAATTCCAATCCGAGTGACTGGCATTTCGAGCTGCTCATACGGAGAAAATGCTGCTGAGCCATGAGAACCGTCTGATCTCCTCAAAATTCGTGCCACAACCTGATGAGCATCCCTGATTCAGCAACATAGTCGATTGCAGATCCACCGTTGGATCGTCAAGATATTCGGGCCGAAGCCAGATGGATGCACCAGATTGCGCCATATCGCTCGAAATTCCAATTCGAGCGACTGGCATTCTGGGCTGCCCACACGGAGAAAACTCTGCCGAGCTGCACGAGCCGCTAGATCGCCTCAAAACTCACTTCATGACCTGATCAAGGCTCCAGATTCGTCCACGTTGCTCAGCACCGCCCTACCGCCTGATCGTTCAGAATTTTGAGCCGACCACTGATGAACGCCACAGATTACGCCACGTCGTAAATAGGTGGATTAAACTCATTTTTTATTTTTTATTTTCGAATTATTTATTTAAAATTTGCGAAAAATGGGTTAAAATTCAAGAAAATTAATTAAAAACAAAAAAAATAATTATAAATTTGGGAAAATATTTTCGAATCCTCGGTAAATAATTGTTGGTTAGATCAATTAATTAATGCTTCCGGAAAATAAATCATCGTTTTGCAAATATGAGTAAATAGTTCGAAAAAACAATTTAAAAAATTGGAAAAATCACCAAAAATCCGGAAGGGCTTAAGAGCAAACTTGGGCACACTGCTAGCTCAGAAAAGCAATGTCACCCTTTTAGACGAGATTCGAACACCCTTTGAGAACTCCAATAAAACCTTATACGCCATTAAAACAATAAAACTACTTCCCCAAGGCTGGAATGCACAGTCTTTGGGAGTGGGGGGCTCGCGATATGGATAAAAATTGGGATAAATTGGAACCGTTCAAAGTGGGCACGAATCTTAAAGTCACAGGGGCAAGATGGTAATTTCATCTACAAACGAGTCTAAAATGGAAACTGGGTCTTTCTTCAGAGCCCAATAACCCATGAATGGATCTGTTCTACTAGGAACGGGTCTCAACCTATTAAGGACCAGTTCAAATAGGATATGAGAAAATCCTAGCTCGTCCTTATTTGCTGGAGGTGGTTACAACCGCTTCTATCCAGTCACACCGGGAAGTAGGGATTCGTTCTTATCCCAAAACAGATCCCCACGGCGACTATAAAT
The DNA here is from genome assembly GCA_017893485.1 of Hemerocallis citrina. Classification (NCBI taxonomy): domain Eukaryota; kingdom Viridiplantae; phylum Streptophyta; class Magnoliopsida; order Asparagales; family Asphodelaceae; genus Hemerocallis; species Hemerocallis citrina. Next base: position 447,234,982 of record CM030358.1, on the reverse strand, counting down.
ACCCCCTACCTCCTACTATCACAGGTGACCATTCTTTGTCTACTCAAGCTCTTTCCCTTGACTTTTTCTAGTATTGACAAGAGCGTCGACGGGTTCGTCGCCGGAATCCAGCCCGGTGTTTCGAACATTTGTGCAGGTCCGCGGAAGCACCCAGGAGTCAACTACTCACCAAAGAAGAAGTAAGATCTAGCCTGTTCGAGTTTCTACGAACCTACAAATTTTATCTATTGCACCCACACCAGATTCAACGGCAATAGCCACAGATCTGGATCTGAGATGAGAATTTGGTGAGGAGCAGGAGAGAGTGCGATGCTGATAGCTGAACGCCATGAGTACTTGCAAAAATGCCTAGACACGCTGGGGGTAGTCCTGGTGAAAGGCCCTCTGAAGATCTAGTCAGACACTAGGATAAATGAAAGTTAGGGTTCAGGTGGAGAAAAGTTTATTACCTCATAAAGGGGGGAGGGGGTCTAGTATTTATAGGTAGAGAGAGATAAGAAAAACCCTAACCCTAATGGGCCGGGTGACCCTCTTATATGGGCCTGAAAGAGCAGAAGGCTCATAGGAGCTGAGGGTTGTTTCTGTAGGAGTCTGCAAATCTTAAGGGGATCAGATTATTTCCCCATATCATAGGCCTCTCACTCCTAGAGGGTTGCATGAGTCAGTCGTCGATGAGTAGTTCGTTCTTGTGAAAATATCGATAGACGGTGTTCAGGAAGGTAGGGTGGAAGGTCCCCGACGAGTGATTTGGGCTCAATGTCGAGATCTGTGGTGGTCGAGCTCCATGGTGAGTTGAACGCCTTGAGTACTTGCAAAAATACCTAGAGACACCGAGGGTGGTCCCGATGACAGGCCCTCCGAAGATCTAGTTAGTCACTAGGATAAATGAAAGTTAGGGTTCAGGTGGAGAAAAGTTCATTACCTCAAAAGGGGGGGAGGGGTCTGGTATTTATAGGCAGAGAGAGAGGGAAAACCCTAACTCTAATGGGTCGGGTGACCCTCTTATGTGGGCCTGAAATAGCAGAAGGCTCATAGGAGATAAGGGCTATTTTGTAGGAGTCTGCGAAAGGGGATTAGATTATTTCCCCATATCATAGGCCCCTCACTTCTAGAGGGTTGCATGAGTCAGACATCGATGAGTAGTTCGTTCTTGTGAAAATATCGATAGATGGTGTTCAGGAGGGTAGGGTGGAAGGTCCCCGACAAGTGATTTGGGCTCGATGTCGAGCTCTGTGGTGACCGAGCTCCGACCTCCGAGTGTTGTGTGCCCAGATGGTTGGTTCGAGGTTGATGCCGAGCATTGAGCCCCTTTCTTTGTGAGAAAGCTAGGTCCGTGCTCGAGGTTGATGCCGAGCACCGAGCATCGAGCATCGTGAGAAAGCTAGGCACCTACTCGAGGTTGATGCCAAGCACCGAGCCCATACTTTGTGAGAAACTTAGGCGCTTGCTCGAGGTTGATGCTAAGCACCGAGCGCCGAGCTTTGTGGGAAAGCTAGGTTCAAGCCGAGATCGATACCAAGCTTCGAGCACCGAGCTGCATAAGAAAGCTGGGCACCTGCTCGAGGTCGATGCCGAGCATCGAGCCCCCTACTTTGTGAGAAAGCTAGGCCCTTTCTCGAGATTGATGCCGAGCGCTGAGCACAGAGCTTCGTGAGAAAGCTAGGCACCTGCTTGAGGTTGATGTCGAGCGTCGAGCCCCTACTTTGTGAGAAAGCTAGGCCCTTTCTCGTGGTTGATGCCAAGCACCGAGCGCCGAGCGCCAAGCTATGTGAGAAAGCTAGGAACCTGCTTGAGGTCGATGCCGAGCGTCGAGCCCCTTGCTTTGTGAGAAAGCTAGGCTCTTACTCGAGGTTGATGCCAAGCGCCGAGCTTCATGAGAAAGCTAAGCACCTACTCGAGGTCGATGCCGAGCATCGAGCCCCTGCTTTGTGAGAAAGTTAGGCCCTTACTCAAGGTTGAGCGCCGAGCTTCGTGAGAAAGCTAGGCACCTGCCGAGGTCGATGTCGAGCATCAAGCCCCCTGGTTTGTGAGAAAGCTAGGCCCTTGCTCGATGTTCATGCCGAGCTCCGAGCGTGGTGGACTTTGTGAGAAAGCTAGGCCCTTACTCGAGGTTGATGCCGAGCATCGAGCCCTTTGTACTTTATGAGAAAGCTAGGCCTTTTTCTTGAGGTATATGCCAAGCATCGAGCCCCATGCTTTGTGAGAAAGCTAGGCCTTTACTCGAGGTAGATGTCGAGCGTCGAGCCACATGCTTTCTGATAAAGCTAGGCACTTGCTCGAGGTCAATGCTGAGCATCGAGCCCTATGTACTTTATAAGAAAGCTAGGCACCTGCCGAGGTCGATGCCGAGCATCAAGCCCATTGCTTTGTATTAAATCTAGGCCCTTGCTCGAGATTCATGTCGAGCTCTGAACGTGGTTGACTTTGTAAGAAAGTTAGTCCCTTGCTTGAGGTAGATGCCTAACGTCAAGCCCCATGCTTTGTAACAAAGCTAGGCCCTGCCGAGGTCCATGCCGAGCTCCTAGCGTGGTGGACTTAGTGAGAAAGGGAGTTGCACGCTTACTATGGTTGCAGTGACACGGGTGTTGCACGTGCGATGTTGACATAACGGTTGTGGAAATCGAGGTGTCAAAATCTTGCTAACCGTAGAATCTAGATAGGTGATTGGGATTTGTTTGCGGACTACGAGATGTTGCAAAGCTATCTATATCCCCCCCCCCCCTCTTATTCTTCTTCTAGCATTCTCTCTGTAAGTGTTGCCCAGTAAACGGCGATAAAATTTTTGGCGTACTTTCCAGCGAAGGCAATAAGGTTAGTATTTTTTTATTATGTCGAGGGTTCATTCTGGTTCTTTCGCCTCCACATCTGGTCATGGCTGTGAGGGTCATCTCTCTGACTCTTCGTCTTGGGAGACGAAGGAGCGGGTCCACGATGTCCAACTGTTCTGCATTTGAAAGCCCTTTGTAGTAGAATTGAGCGACTCGGAGGGAGAGGAGGAAGTGGTCGAGGAATCCGACTCGAAAAATGAAGATGCGGTGGAGGACCTTGGTAGGGCGGTTGATGAGGGAGAGGACGATGGAGTGGTGGAGATCGATCTGTCGATGGAGGCCTCCAAATTGAAGTCATTGGTGACATCGTCCCCCCCTAAGGCCCATCGCATCCTAAGGAAGAGGATGAGGTGGACCCTCCTAGACAGTCCGGTACAGCTGTGGCTGTAAATTGGACCATACGGGATTGGACAGCCATATGTTCAAGCTCTGACCGAAATTTTACTTGAACGAGCTTATGTCCGGCTCGATCCAAGTCGGAAAAAAATTTTATAGTCAGGACTTGGTTCGGTAAATCATCGGACCGCAATAATACTCGGACGGACTTATGTCCTGCTCAAGCTCGGTAAAACATCGGACCTAATAATTTGTTCAAGTTCTGTTTGTATAACAGTTTGGACGGTCCATGGTCAGGCCATTTCTCGAGCCGGATTCGGACGGACGATGGACCGTCCTATTTATTTTACATCCCTAGGTACAATGGGATGAGTTCCTTCCTGAACATGGGCTCGACATCCCTTACCTTTTGCAGCCGAGCTTCATTAGGATGTACCCGGACGATGTTGCGGAGTTGGTTAAATATGGTGTGCAACCTACTTCGCTAGGTTTACAAAAGATCTAGATGGACAAGACGATGTGTGCCTTGACGGCTATTGACCTGCCGTTAATTCAAGTCAACTACTTCATAGAGCTGGAGTATAAGTTGCTGATTCTGAGCCCCAGTTTCCGTCCCACGGACAAGCCTATTTTACAACACGGAGAGCTAGATTTTGAAAGCGGATAGAGTTCCATCTTATAAAGATAAGGGTGAAAATACCTAGTGCTCTGGTTTTGCATGTTCCCAATGGATGCCTTAAGTTCAGGTTTGCAGCTGCCTCTGCACCCGTTTATCAAGGAGGTGTTGAACTAGAGGGGGATTGTGCCTCATGCAGTACAGTCCGAACTCCTAGAAGCACTTCATGTTACTCTGCAAGGAGAAGGGAGTTCCTTTGAAACTGAAGTACTTCCGAGCCGTGCTGGAGGTCAGCTCGTCGGGCGAGTATGAAGGAATTTACTACATCTCGCCTCGTCCGAATAGGAATGTAGTACATGGACATCCGGACTCCATAAAAAGGTGGAAGGCAAAATAGTTTATTGTCCGAAATCAGGTACCTTGAGATATTCCCACCACCTGGAATTTCTATAGGCCGAATCACAAGCCACCAAGGAGAAGGGACCTGACAGAGGAGGAGTGGGCCGATGTGGATCGGATTATCTCCAGGAACAGCATCGGCTGACTGTATGTGATAGAGAGGCACTTGGCTAGGATCGGACTGAGCCTCATTCCTTCTTATATGTCCTTCGTTTTCTTTGCAATCAACTTTTTTCTTCGTTCTTATAGCCTTGTTTCTCTTTTGTAGATATGTATGATGCTGTAATTAACGCAAGGAGAACCCAGTTGGCCAAGAAGAGGGCGGCTGAACAGTCGAGGAAGAGGAAGGCATCCTCTCAAGTCAGGGATGAAGGTTCCTCAGATCCGAAGCCCATGAAACAGAAGACGTTGTTGATCCTGGGGACCTCCGGCTCGTCGAAGACTACCATAGGGCTTCGGAGGTGCTGTAATGTGGGATACCTCCCGTTCACCCTGCCACTTAGGACGTAGTGGGTGAAGAGGGGCTACGGCCGTGGGCCCCCGACTGGGCCGTGAGGACTGCCGATATGCTGATCGAGGGGCCAGTGGCAGTCGAGGTGATGGAAAATGAAACCGGCACCGCTTGGTCCATAGGGGGCGTGTAGTTGTGAATGGAGTTAACCTCGTGTACAAAGGCCTTGGATGAGGTACGGTATTCTCCCCCTATGGGTCCTCCGTGGATGCAGTGAAGAATGGCTGCCCCCCCTCCCGGCCCCTTCGGGACCCCTACCGGATGTCCGAGGAGGGGGCGAAGTTCTCCGGTCCCTTGGGTCAGTTCGAATGAACTCCCTTAGATACCCCCTCTGTATGAGTGCCTCAATCTCGTCTTTAAGAGCGCGGAAACTACCGGTTTTGTGCCCATGGTCTCGATGGAACCGATAATAGAACCTCATGTCCCTCTTATTTTTGTTGTTCGCTCGGGGAGGATGGCAGACCATCCCCTTGTCCTTGATTTCTATGAGGATGGTGGATACAGTCAGGAGAGTGAATCTCTCAAAACGGGGAATAGGTGGAGGTTGTTTTTGACCGAAGACATCTATATGAGCCTTCTTCAGTGGCTCAGAGTTATTGACTTTTATCTTCCCCTTGGCGGGGTCTTATTTCTACCCACCTGAGTGTAGAGCCTCCTCGGCTCGGATGTATTTTTTGACCCTATTGAGGAGGTCAAAAAAGTTAAGAGGTGGCTAATTCGCCAGGGATGCCTTAAGCTAGCCATGACGAACATTGTATCGGAAGGCTGCAGATGCAACACCAGCATCGAGAGAAGAAACTGCCCTGGCCTCGGTAGTAAACCTCCACACAAGTCCCGAAGGGACTCCCCTTCCATCTGTTTAAGGTCTAGGAGGGACACGCTCGTCTTCTCGACCTTTCGGCTCGTCACGAAGTGGACGAGGAAGCTCTCCTCAAGCTGGTCGAATAAGAAGATCGAGCCGGAAGAGAGTTTTGAGAACCATTCCCGTGCTGGGCCGCGTAAAGTTGCTGGGAATGCACGGCAGATGAGAGGATCCAAAGTGATAAGCAGGATCAGACTCTCCGTTGTACGTCTCGAACTGCGGCGGCCTGAAGTTTCTCAGGATTTCAACATCGAGTATGATCGCGAAAAATGGGGGTCAGTTAGGCTAAAACCCTCAGTTCGGTTGTGGCCCGCCCTCGCCGATCCGAGCAAGGCCAGTCTCCATTTCTCAGAGGCACTGGAGGAGATCCTCCTTGCATCTCGCCGGCCGCATTGACCCGCAGGATTTGCTACCGTGGGCTTCTTCCCCATGAGGGTCATTGTTTGGACGCTCGGTTTTGAGCTGCCTCGGAGAGCCTGGAGGACCTCATTCTGGAAGTCCCGGAACTCGGCCCTCGAGACCGGGGCCTATTCGCCTTGGCCACACAAATGTGAGTAATCTCTTGGAGAGGGGGTGTGCCTATGCTCTCGACCCTGAGATGGACAAGTATTGTGGGTCGGAGCCTGGTTAGAAGGTGCAGCCCCTTTCCTCTATCGGTTGAGCTGATGCCGGAGGTCATTCGCAGGTTGTCAATTATTGAGGAATTGTTGGAGGTCGTTGGCGACCGAATGTGAAGCGCTTGGACCAGGCTCAGACTGACCCTCAGCTCGTTGCCTTCGGGACCCCTGCGTGATGGCATGACTGTGTAGTGATGAGGAGCATCAGCTTGACATCCCATCGTAGGTGCTTTCCTGGCCTTTGGTGCCATGGAATGGTATGGTCTCGGGCTCGAATCCGAGCCTGAGATCGAATCGGTCTGCCAATTCCCACAGACAACGCCAACCTGATGCTGCTTTTTTAAGTGTGGGGGCACCAAGAGTGAGTTCTTGTTATTTATAGCGGAATGGATAGACCTGAGACAGAACTTAGCCACGGATCTGGATCTGAGATGGGGATTTTGTGAGGAGCAGGAGAGGGTGTGCTGCTGATAGTTAGATGCCCTGAGTACCTGCAAAAATGCCTAGAGAGACCGGTGGTGGTCCCGGTGACAGACCCTTTGGAGATCTAGTCAGTCACTAGGATAAATGGAAGTTAGGGTTTAGGTAGAGAAAAGTTCATTACCTCAGAAAGGGGGGAGGGGTCTGGTATTTATAAGCAGAGAGGGATAGGGAAAACCCTAACCCTAATGGGTCGGGTAATGGGCCTGAAGCCGTAGAAGGCCCATAGGAGCTGATGACCTATTTCTATAGGAGTCTGCGGATCATGAAGGGATCAGACAGTTCAGATTGAGCCAGATTATTTCCCCATGTCAAGAGGCTTTTGAGGTTTTCTGCAACAAAGGTGTTGTTGGCAATTCAAATGTTGAATTGCTGGCCACTTTCTGTGATAACTTACTTAAGAAGGGTGGAGGAGACAATTAGGTGATGAAGATATTGAGGAGACACTGGAGAAGGTATGTTTATTTTTTATCTGTTCTCAACTTGTATCTATTGATTATCTGTATTATTTAGCGTTAAGGACGAAATAGAACCCAAAATTTACTTTAATTCCCAAATAGAACCCGAAGTTTTTATAATAAGACCAAATAGCACCTTCCGTTAATATTTCTGCTAAGTCAGTGGAATATTCCTTGAATATACCACTTAATGGGTTTAAACTAGTTAAGAAGCGTGTGAAATGTCTACAGTACGCTTACCTTCTTCTTCCTAAACCCCTAACCTCTTCCACTGTGTATTTCTACTTTCTCTCTATAAACCCTAACTCTCATCTCATCAAATTCCTTCATATGCTACTCACTCAATTCCTCACATCTCATCTCCCATCTCCACACCTCCATCTCCATCTCCACGAACCATGTCTGCCACAAGTTCATATCGGAGCTCATCAATGTAAATGACATTGATGTGCGATTGCGAGCTACCTGGGAGAGCCAAGATCGTTGAGTGTGTGAGAGGTAAGAATAATGGTGGTTTTCTACTCTTGCCCCAATTACAAAGTTAAAGATGAGCTGGGATGCAAGTTTTTAAGTGAGTATCAATTGAGTATGATAGAGATGAGAAAGAGATGGTGGTGGTGGAGTTGATGAATTTTGTCTGAACAGAAAAAGGTGTTGAAGGCAATGAAATTAGCTGAATCCGGTAGCAAAGAGGTGTTAAACGGGATGAAATTGTTCGAGGTAAATTTAACGGCGAAGGTTGTTCAGTTGGAGAAGATGATTAGTGGCTTCACATCGGTGCTTCGTACATGTTTTGTTCTTTTTATTGTCTATATTCTTATTGTTAATGTGATGCAAATCATGTATGAAAGGTGATGAAATGTAATATGGACATTGTAAGTAGTTTAAGTAATTTGAATGAATGAAGCTTTAGCATGTCAACCTGATCATGTTTTCAGTGTGCATTATCAATTTTTGTACAGGAAGTGCAGTATATATATTAACAATGTGAATTGTTTGTGTATAAATTACCAATGAGCAGTATATGTATATATGAAGAATTAAAGTTCAAAGCATGAGCATCCCAAAAAAATCATCTCCATATGCAGAATTAATTCAAGAATAGTGTATACCAATAAAAACTGATTCCAGAATGCATCTTAGCATGCATATTTCAACCCAAAAAATTGTTTCCAGAAACACAGATACACATGAATGTTGTAAAACCGATACATAATCTTGATCTGTATATCCCAAGCATTTACATAAGTTAACATTGATACACATTCCAGAAATAAACTTGAAACCATGAGGAAGAAATAGATATATAGGCTTCAATACTGATATATAAATAAAAAGTGATACATAAGCTTCAATACTGATACTTGGTCTTTAATACTGATACATAAACTTGATCTGTATATGTCAAGAATTTAGATAAGTTAACTTTGTTACACAAAATGATACTTTATTATGAACTGTTATAGAAAATCCAACATATATAAAATTATTTAGATTACATCATAAATTTTCACATAATACAACCAATTATTACAATGGCATCCATACAGCTCTACCCCTTGCCTTTGAGAGGTACATTCTACCCCTCCATATCACTGCATTTGTTGGTTGAGTTGGTTGAGAAAGTGATAAAATTTGAATTTCTATCCACTGTATTTGTGGATCATTAATTCCTCTTTCTGTTCCTTCTGAATGAGATGCATTTGCTTGATAGTTAGTGTCTGCTAGACTGTAATACTTGCTTGAGAAGCAATTATACTACCATCACCTTCAGTTGGACATAGTATCATAGATTACTTCCATGGAATCTTGAACATACACACATTATGGTAGTTCTGGTTGTGAAATACAAACACTAGTGCATGTATACATAAAACAAATTATTTTGAGAATCGTATCAATGACCATTGTATATTTGTACTTTGAGACTTGTATTAGTGGACTATTTGCTTTGATAATTGTATCTAGAGTATCATGTCACTTGTATCAGTGGTCAATAATTGTTATTATTATTATTATTATTTTGAGACTTGTATTAGTGGTCTGGAAAAAAAATGAGACTTGTATCAGTGGTCTTGAGACTTGTATCAATGGAGACTTGTTTTGTTTGAAATATGTATCAAGGGCTTCTAATTTTTTGGACAGTTGTATCATTGACATTTGACTTTTTTAAAAGTTGTAACTGACTTGAGAACTATGGCTTAACCAATGCACACCCCCCATCAATGGCTATATATACCCTAACCCCCATGATGTCATGGTATGTGTAGTTGAATATAATCAATAGGAAGAAGAAGAACGAATGTTCAATAGCAAGATAGTTGGTGCACAAGAAGACTAGCAAGTAATGGTGTCAGTAGTTGGTGCACTAAACAATGGAATGTGAGGTATTGAAAATTATGTGAGTCATATATGACCATGAGTTATAATATGGGTTTAAGGAGGGAGGTAGATGCATTTCCATGTTGGTAGACATGTACAATCTGGGTTTCCCTCAACAGGCAGGATAGAGTGAAGATTCTGCATGTTCTTGGATGCAGAACTAGCAGTTTCCCCTCCTGCATATATCCCATGCACATCAACATGAGCAGGCAAAGGTAGCACTCCAAGGCATGGGGGTTGGAGAAGTAGTGGGTGTCACACTGTATTCATGCTACATTTTAACTTCTTGACATGCACGCCTCATAGTCATGCAAATATATCATGACTAGAAGGAATGAATGTCAAGAAGTCATAAAAAACTTTAAAATACAATGTAACAGCCACAGCTCCTCTGTATCTCCTTGTATTGGAGTGTGACTGCATGTTCTGGGGTGTGAAACAATGGCCGTGGTGTCATGTTTTTTTTATATCATTTTAGAGTGCATTATACGAAGATTATAGTAAGTAGTATGATTATTGTAATGTGTTCAAGTAAAGTGGAATTGGATGTAGTGATTATTGTATTGCTAGGTTATTGTAATGTACTATGCTTATTCTAATATTATTGTTTCATTTTGTCAGCTATTTTTTAGTGTAGCAAGTACCTCTTTCCGTGTCTTTTTCATTTACCATGTATCTCTCCCTCTGCCTCTCCCCTTTCCACTACCAGCTCCCCCCCTCTGTCCACCCTTACCTGATGATTGTACTTTCTTTCTCTCATAAGTCCTAGTCTAGACCCCCTCCAACATGATAAACATCATATTAGATAGATGTAATCAGCCAAATATATGAGTGTAAATTAAGAATTTTACCTCTGCACATTTGATGTGGATGATTGACTAGGCAAGCCAGCATTAGAGGCACTTCCTTCCACTCCTTCAACCACTTGGTTAATTAGTGCTTTACAAGTAGTTTTGTTGTGATTATTCAATGTCTTCTTGAACTTGTCATTCTTCTCTTTGCTAATTTTTACCAACATCATCTTCATCTCTTACTCTGACTCTCTTAGTCTTAGGTTTGCCTCTTAGCCTCCTAGTAGGGCTGCAAATGATCCGAGCTACTCGCAATCTACTCGGCTCGAGCTCGTTCAAAGCTCGGCTCGAGCCGAGCTCGAGTCAAGCTCGAGCTTGGAAATTGAGCTCAATGGCTTAACGAGCCGAGCTTGAGCTTTGGCTTGTTGCAATTGTCAGGCTAAGCTCACGAGCTACTCGGCTCAAGACGAGCTTGAGCCGAGCTCGAGCTTGAAAACAGATATCGATTACTTAACGAGCCGAGCTCAAGCCTCAAGATACTTGGCTCGCTTTGGCTCGTTTGCAGGCCTACCTCTTAGCATGTGGTGGGCCAATAGTATACCCATGCTCTTGATGATGCCACCAAGCTTTAGAAGGAAGAGTGCCAATAGAGTATTAATATGCCATCTTGTACCTGAAATTTTAATAGTGACATAATTTTACAATAGATTTCAAAATTTACTTAAAGTTGTGAAAAGTTACTAAATTTTACAATAGGTATTAAAAGATAGTCAAATTATGATTAAATATATGAAAAGTTCATGCTACTTTTACAGTAAACACATGTTTATCTTAAAGATAATCAAATTTTGTTTAAAGATAGCAAAAATGACTCAATTTTACAATATATAAATGTTTATATAGTAGTATGGATCCACAAATACAGCCCATTCAACTCTATTCATTGTGGCAATCACCTCTACTGCATGTATGCAAGGGAGACCAGTAAGCTGCCATCCTCTGCATGAGAAAATTTTGTACACCATGTCAAGCACCTCTCTCTGATCCACACTCTCAACTTCTGCATTCCTTCCATATGATTTTCTAACTATCCACCCACCCACCTTTACTCATGTCTCTTATGTATATGCCAACCATTAGAACTGGCACTTTGTTCCATCTTCTTGCCATCTGCCTTCTCATAACCATCTTCTCCATAATTTTGATCCTCAAACTGTCTACAAGATCAATAACTGGGAGATATCTTGCTTCCATGATCGAAGCATTGAAACTTTCAGTCAAGTTGTTTGTATTGTAGTGCTACCCTGCTCTTGGAGTAAATTGACTTCTACTCCAAAGATGAGTATGCTTCTCCAAATGAGATGCAACTTTTTGAGATATTGCTCTCAATGCTTTCATAGCATCACAGTATGCAAAACTGATTAGGCTTTAGATGCTCTCCATACCAACCTTTCATATACTTCACCAGAGAAATTATTCTTGAAAATCTTTCATAGATGTCTAACACAACATTTATATTCTGCCTCAGGCAGCAACAAAGACACAGCTTCTTGTAGATCCTTTTCTTAATCTCTCATAATAGTGATATCTCCCATGTCATTCCCAAGAGCTTCTTTCAAGTTTTGAATAAAACCAATACCAAGAATGGAGGTTCTCTGATTCAACAACTGCAAAAGCTATAGTGTACAGACTGTTATTCACATTCAATGCATTTGCTGCAAGCAAAGTGCCTAAATATTTGCCCCTTAAATGACACCATCAAAGCCAAGAAATGGTCTGCAATGTAACTTGAAACCATCTGCACAATATTTAAAAAAATACAAACATTCTATGGAAAGATTTGTCATTCTCCAGTTCAACCTCTATATGACGGCCTGGGATTCTTGCCTTGAGCTCTACCCTCAAAGAGTAGACAAGGTTGAAGCTCTGGTCAATGTTGCCAAACACCTACTACCTGGTTGCTTCTCTGGTCAATGTTGCCAAACACCTACTGCCTAGTTGCTTCCCTTCCCCTCCATGCCTGCTACTATCCAATCTTCAAACCATATTTGTTGTCAATCCATTTACAAATTTCCCTAGGCCTCAAATTAGGATTGGCTTTTATATCACCCACAATTCTCTCTACAATCCATTGTGCAGTAGTAGCTTCATTCCCATAATTATATATGTCAGTACAATTATGAGTTGGTTGATACCTTCTCACCTCAAATGTGACCTTGTCGGACATCCTAGCATCTCTTATATAACATGGACAATCCTGCATACCACATAATGCTACAATTGCAGTATTGTCATTCTTCTTCAACCAATATTTGAAGTTTGCTTTTCAACTGAATTGTCACAATGCCATTCTAAACATGTTACTATCTATGAACTTGCTGCCAATCTGAAAATCAGGATCTTGTACATCTACATTATCACCCATACTGGACTCTTGAACATCTCCTATATTTCCCTCTACCTCTGCGTCTTCATTCAACTCCTTTTCATCTTCAACTTCTTATGTTTCTTCTACTTCTTCTTCATATTCACTATCAAAAGAGTGGTGTGAATCTTCAGGGTAACAATCATCTGCTTCATCATCTGCAGCTTCCACATTTTCAATTTGTATTTCTTCCTCCTCACCCTCTTCATCATCATCATTGTGTTCACCATCTACATAATCTGGATCATCATCATCATAACTATCCTTATAAGTAGGCTCATAACTGGGTAGTGCATCAACTACAACTATTCTCTTAATTTGTTCCTTTGCCTTATCTTCATCACCTGGATCCAACTCAACCTATTCATTTGCCTCATCTTCATCAAATGCAGATACCCTACTCCTGCCACTGCCTGAACTTGCAAACCTTATATTGGTGCCATCTCCTGTATTTACATTTGTTGCATTAGGCTCTGCTTGAGTTACTGTCATGATGGAAACCAATTTGCCTCACAAGAGAACTTTCATCATCACTAGATACAACCAACTCATTAGAAGGTATAGGCTCACATTCTATATGATATCTAGTCCACCTTTCCTGGATAGTTTCACATGCATGTACACCAAACTTATTGCAATTTTTTGGTAGCCTAAAGATAGATATAGCTTTAGTATTTTCTTCTTCTCCATATGCAACTTCCATAGATCTGCATATTGAAAATCATGTCTAATTACTTTACACTTTTGAGGTAATGTCTCAAGCTTTGCATATGTTACTTTCATCATATAAGCCTCATTATATGGTAGTAAAGCATGAATCCTCTTACTCAAGTTATCTAAAGTACACTCCCTGAGTCAATCATAAAGCTTTTCCTTCTGTATTGTTCATATTTCTTTCTATTAGTTCTGGGTAATGCTCTCCAATGTCCATGGTACAACATCCACACTGTGACTCTATCTATCACCCTGTTACGCAATAATCATCATAACAATTGCATAAGTGCATCACTATAAAGCCAAAAATTAACAATACACAACCATAACAAAACAGGCCAAACAACCATATCGAGAACAAGCCCTGATCAGCTATAATCATTAGGAATCCTAATTCATCCTCACTTAGATCAAATCTGAATTCAACCCTAAATTGATGGGGGAAAATTCTCAATTCATCATCAACAATCAACAATCAACATCAACAGAACAATACAACCCCCAAAAAATCATATTTCTACCATCCATCAAGTTTCCCCACCATCTAACTCAAATTGATACATTTATCGAATGCTAAGGATCATACCTTTCTCGACTGCAATGAGTTCCTGAGGTTCCGCCGCCCTCCATCACATTTCACACTCCCGTTTTCACGATTCTTGAGGCTCAACAGTTGACTCATCCTGCTACTCTGGTTGTCAGAACAGAGGGAATGAGTTTTAAGAAAATGAAGGACTGAACAAAGAAACAGATGGGAAGAAGAGGTGTTACAGAGAAATGGGGAAAAATTTGTAATTTCACCTTCTTGCCGTTCAAACAGAACTTAACGGCAGGTGATATTTGGTCCAATTATAAAACCTTCAGGTGCTATTTCGGTATTATTAAAACTTTTGGTGCTATGGAATTAAGGTAAACTTTTTATGCTATTTCGTCCTTAACCCCATTATTTAACATTTATCATATCTAAATTCATATTATTTATTATTTATATTATTTAATATTTTTCATATTTAAATTCCTTTTGTAGGTGGTTAAGCTGCTCACATATATTAGCGATAAAGATCATTTTGCCATGTTTCACAGGTGATTTTCCCCCCTACTTCTTGTTGCAGAATCTACCAACAAGCAACCACAAGCAACCAAGAACTAGATAAACTAAGGACCAGCCACCACGATATATGCAAGATCTCACAAGAATACAATCAATATGCAGAGATAACCAATACTTCTTATTCCTCAAAAAATACAAAGATTATAAAGAGATTACAACTCTCAATCTCTCTCTCTCTCACCTTTAAAACACTCGGCAAAATCCCCTCTTAAAGTTGAACAATGATAATGGCTCACCTCTTGATCTCATTAGTGATACAAACCCTAGAGTCTAAAGTCATATATATTGCCCCCAAGTGAACCCTAAAAGATAAACACAAATCCAGCTTATTGTGCCTGAATCCCGTAGCCCAAATAACATACAGCACCGCTAACGGTCAACCGCACCCCCAGGTTGGTCGACCGCAATGTGTAAAGCCAACTCCTGAACTCCACACCGGTCGAACGCACGGTCGAATGTCTCGCTCTCTGTTTGACCCTGTACACTTGAAGAACCTCCTTCAGTCAGAGTCGGTCCGCTGCACCCCCGGTCAGTCGACCGCAACTCTCCAGACTGCATACTTTATACTTTTTGTTGTCTTCACTTATTGTATTCGTCTCCTCCTCTTCTTCTCCAACTTCAAGTACTCATTGCCTACGTGTATTTGATGCCACAATCCTAACAATCTCCCACTTGGACCAAATACACAACACTTCACATTTATTGTAATCTTTACCTCGTATTATCTCTACTAATCTGCCACTTTCATGGAAGCGCCAATTACTCCCCACTCTCATGAAGAGTACCTCCGCAACTCCACCATGTGGATTGCACCAACCACCCCCCATCACCTCATGAAGGATGTGCTCCACTAATCGCATAGAGCACGAATACCGGAGAAAAAACCTCCTGTGTCGGATTCCGTATTACAAGACTCCTCAACTCGCAGAATCTCCATTAACACCGGACATACTTCAAAGCCTCGCAATGCACCTTCTATACTAGAAGTCTCCGTGGATGACACTTCCAAAAAATTTACAAACTGTACAACCCCTATAGTCCCATTTCGGTTACCCTCATCGACATCACCCCACATATCGATACCAGTGCTCTCTACCACACAAGAGAGACTTGAAGCTTCGTTTGCTAATTTGCAAAGTACCCTCACCACAGCAACATTTTTCCTTCTAATATTACTTCTATGACCAGCAGCTCCTACTAAATTAGTAACCTCCCCTCCACAAATGAAAGAACTTGGTTGCATCCCACACAACTAACTACTCGATTCCAGCTGAGAGTCAACTACAGGAGAAACGCCCATCACATCTCTAAGCAAATAAAGTGTTCCCTCACACTTTCCTTTTGCAATCACTCTTGAATCTGCAGCTATACGCCATTCCCCACTATCAACTGCAGTAGACATACCTTCTTTGTCTAGCCTTACAATCGAGATAAGATTTTTCTTCAAGTCTGGAACATGCCTTGTCTCCCACAAGACAACACTCTGGTCATCATTGGCTTTCACGCGAACAGTACCAACCCCACGTACAGGACATCGGTGACCGTTCCCTACGATCACATCTCTAAAAGAACCCTTCTTGTAGTCATCAAACACCTCTCTCCTCGGAGTGCAATAAAACGAAGCTCCCAAATCAATACACCAATCTTGAATGCCTAACTCCTCCCGAGTTGATAAGCATAACTCTTTAACAAGCCTCACTTGAGCTTTCTTTGGGTTATCAATACACCAATCTTGAATGCCCAACTCTTCCCGAGTTGATAAGCATAACTCTTTAACAAACCTCACTTAAGCTTTCTTTGGGTTATCTCTCTTTGGTTTCTCCTACTTCTTCTTCATATAATCCTTGCAACTGCGCATCATGTGACCTCTCTTATGATAATACCAACACTCAGTTCCATGTCCCCCATCGCTATCATCAGACACACTCTAAGATGAACTACGCTGATCCGTTCTTCTTCGACTGCTCTTAGATCTCCACGTCTCTTCTCAACTGACATTGCAGAATCTCTAGAAGATGATGATGGATATCCCCCGTTTCTCACCCTTCTCACCTCCTCGTTCAGAATGCTACTCACCACATCCTATAAAATCGTCGAATCTATCATAGTGCATATAATAGTCTGTTCCACCGTACCATAACTATCAGAAAAAGTAGATAAAAGTAACAATAACTATCCCTTCTCTGAAAACTTCAAACCTATAGCTTCCATTTGGTTGTAAATCATACAGTAATTGTTCACATGTTCTACTATTGAACCCCCCTCCTTCAACTTCATATTAACCAATTTATTCAGATGAAGAATTTGATTAAATACTGACGATTTCTCATACATATCTGTAAGAATCTCCATAACCTCCTTTGTGGTCTTTGTGTAACACCCCGTATTTCTAGAGAGTATAAATACTAGTATATAGTATATAGTATAGTATATATAGTATAAATAAATAATACGAGATGAGATGAGTAGTTAGGTATGAAATGGTGGCCTATAGATGATCCTATGGGTTGATCAAAGGATTTGAAGAAGTGATGGGCCTAGATGATTTCCTATGGGACTATGCATGAAAAAAAAATGAATGAAAGAAAGAATGCATGCATGGACTAATGGTTGAAAGTGATGTGGGTGATGGTGGGATTTAATCCCATATCGGTGGTCAAGGTGAGTAAGTGTGAGTTTATATTAGGAAAACCAAGTGATTAAGGTACCTAATGGGTATACCCACCTTTTGATGGTGCCTGTGGCGGGCAGTTGTTAGAATTTAGTTAATTGTGTGCGTACGAGTTGGTTCGGGGCGTTACACTTTGTCTTCGAGATATGAAATAACGCATTCCTACTCAGTCTCAACTGAATTTGCCCAAGCGCATTCTGATCCAAATAATTCCACACCACCAAGACCTTCGCATCCTTGTCTTTACCTTCCAGCTTCTTATCAAACAACGAACCATCTAGATCTTTCTGACGAAGATACACTATCATCTGAATCTTCCACATCGCGAAGTCACTCCCATCGAATCTCTCGATCTTCGACTTACTACTGGTCATCCCGAACCTAGAGCTCGGATACTACTTGTTGCAGAATCTACCAACAACTCATAGTGCTAATAGAGAAAACACACTACAAGCAATAGAAACTTCCCAAAAACTAGATGAACCAAGAACAAGCCACCACAATATCTGCAAGATCTCACAAGTACACAATCAATATGCAGAGATAACCAATACTACTTATTCCCCAATAAATACAAAGATTACAAAGAGATTACAACTCTCAATCTCTCTCTCACACACCTTTTAAACACTCTGTACAATTCTCTGTTGAAGTTGAACAATGATAACGGCTCACCTCTTGATCTCATTAGTGAAACAAACCCTAGCATCTACAGCCATATATATAGTCCCCAAGTAAATCCTAAAAGTCACAAATCCAAATTATTGGGCCTGAATCCCGTCAGCCCAAATAACACACAGCTTCGCTGACAGTCGACCGAACCCCCAGGTCGGTCGACCGCAACATGTAAAGTCAACTCCTGAACTCTAGACCGTTCAAACACACGGTCGACTGTCCCGCTCTCTGTTTGACCTTGTACACTCGAAGAACCTCCTTCAGTCAAAGTCGGTCGACTGCACCCCGGTCGGTCGACCGGAACTCTCCAGACTGCACATCTTCTACTTGATGTTGTCTTCTCTTGTTGTTTTCGTCTCCTTCTCTTCTTCTCCAACTTCAAGTACTTAGTGCCTATGTACATGTATTTGAGGTCATAATCCTAACACTTCTTCATGTACTTTGCTTCATATTATCTTTCAATCTGAATTATTGTTGAAATAAATTTATAGGAATAAGCTTGCCCAGAGGCTACCTTTTGACAAGAGTACAAGTGAGGAGCACGAACGAAGTATTCTGACAGAGTTAAAGCAGCAATGTCGAGGGCAATCTACGTCAAAGATGGAGGGCATGGTTCATTATTCTGACTTATGTTATTAGTTGGACATGAACATTACATTGTGATTATAAATTTATAACTGAAATTGTTACTTTTCAGGTGACTGATCTGACATTGGCAAGAGAAAATCAAGCGGGCTTTGAGGAATATCTTCACAATAACCGCGATGCAAATCCAGGAATCGACTTATCAGTTACTGTTTTAACTACTGGGTTCTGGCCGAGCTATAAGGCTTTCGATCACAATCTTCCAGCTGAAATGGTAAGAAATACATCCTTCTATTGGTCTCTGGTACTAAATTTGTAATCTTGCTGTAATTTTTGACATACTATATTAATTTTGAAAAAGTCCTGTAAGTGTGATCATAACACTTCTGCAGTTTGGTGTTACTAATTTACAATAATTTGGTAGGAGTTTTTATTCAATGTGAAAACAAATTAAATCCCGACTCTTTGCACTTAGCACTTTTAACTTTTTCCATTTTCTGTGTATGTGGATTAAATGTGTAGAAGTTTTCAAGGAGTACTATCAAACCAAGACCATGCATAGAAGGCTGTCATGGATATATTCACTGTGCACTAAATCTATCACAACGAATGACCATTTTGGTTCAATGCCAAGTTCACTGATAGAATGAGAAGGATCAGGGTAACCTTTATCTTCACAAATGAATTTTATTATGGATAATATTGATATTCCTAGAAATGTATCTATTGTGCAGATTCCCCTACCCCTAGCTGATGATAAACAGAAGATAATTGATGATGTCGACAAAGATCAAAAATATGCTACTGAGGCCTCTATAGTCCGGATAATGAAGAGCTGTAAAGTTCTAAATCATCAACAACTAGTGATGGAATAATGTGTGGAGCAGCTTAGCCACATGTTCAAGGTAAGATTGCTCTAGTACTGTTAGTGCTATTATTTTTTCTTTTCATCTGTTTCAATATCAATCATTACTCGAGAATGGTTGTTCGAAGCTACTCTTATTTAACAAAATAAGAAAACATGACGGATAGAGAGAGAGAACTTGAGGGGGAGCGATGCCCAAGCAAGAGATACGGCGTACGGTATGTCAACGGTGACCACTCTAGAGGTAGTGATCGCTCGAGGTCGCACGCTCCTCGAACTGACTATAGAGGTCAGTCCAGGGAGAGGGCGGAGTCGCTAGAGGAGAGGAGGAGCGTGAAGAGAGTAAGGGCTACCTCACCAGAGCTAGCCAGAGTCGACTTCCAACCTCCAGTCATCAAAAGGAAATCATTCGCAGAGGTGCTTCGGAGTGACGACAGAGCCTACGATGAACATAGAGTCCATCGTAGGGATCGGTCACCGGTGATAGAGAATGCGAAGAAGATAGAAGATGAAGAGGGGGAATGGATTTTAGTTCGTCCTCGAAAAGCGATTAGAGCTGAGAGGAGCGCTGATAGAAGAAGTCTCAGTTCGTCGGAAAGCAAAAAAGTTAACAAATTAACATTAGTGCCGCAAATGCGCTAAAAGAGGTCATTCAATCCACAACTGCACTTACGATTGGTTCTGTTATGCGTGTAAGAATTACGGGCATATCTCGACGGACTGCACGAAGCTCAAACCAGTGGTCAGGCCATCAATCATACAACCAGTTAAGCTCGCAACTATGATCATCTCGAAACAGAGTAAGACCCAAGATAGCGTTGTTGGGTTAGGAAAGTTCCATTGGCTGTCATTACTCCGACTCCGATCTTGGCGGAGTTCGAACAGAGATTTAAGAATAGGAAAGTTCCATTGGCTGTCATTACTCCGACTCCGATCATGGCGGAGTTCGAACAGAGTTTTAAGAAATGCATCTTGGTTAAAGCTCAAATCGGAAACCCAACAAAAGATGCTATCGCTAGTATCTTGATGGTGAATACGAAGTCGACTATGAACTGGAAATGGGAGGCCCAACAGATCAGTGAAAATAGCTTCTTTGCACACGCTCAAAGCGAGGAACGAGTTCAAGAAGTGCTGCAATTGAGAGGTTTGGAGGGCCTAGATTTTTACATAACGTTTAAAAGATGGTCTCGCAGCATTGGAACTATCAAGGCAGTTTTGCTTCTGTCGGTGTGGATAAGAGTTTACAATTTTCCATATGACTGTTGGGTGCGTACGAAGATTTGGCTTGCTTATTGACCTTGACAAGAATACTATGCTTCAATCTCGTAGGGAATAAGCTCGGCTTCGGATTGGAATCGAAAGCAAAGATATGATCCCTTCAAAGTCGAATTCGAGCAAGAAATATATGAGGTGAAGGTCATCACTGAGAGGAGGAAAACTGTGTCGTTTTGATTTGACGATGCGCCCGAAATCGAGGAAGAAGGCAATCAGTCACGCGAGAGAGAGGTTGACGATAGACAGAGGCCGTGGATCCTAACAAGGAAGATCATAACCACCCATCTAGAAAATCGATCAAGGAGCCACTAAAATTGTCCGATTTGAAGCAAGTTAATCCGCAGCGTATAATTCAAAATAGCTCTGACATGATTGAGACTGGGCAGAGTTGGCGTAGGAAAAAAGTGGAGGATAGTTGTTCCCCTGCCATTGGTTAAGAGAAATCGAAAGGGACAACTGTAGCGACAAAAGCACTAACGTTGGTCTACCGAAAAGCTGAAATTCTCAAACAATGTGAGGGGGCAGAGCTCGAGGTTGCAAGTGATGGCTGTCACATTGGAGCATATATGTTCTCCAACTCGAGTGCAAATTTCGAGGCCTCGGTGCAAGAGGCAGTGAAGAAATTTATGGAGAATAAAGGCAAGGGCATTGTTATTGGGCCTAATAAGTTATTGGGCTGTAACAATAAAGATTTTGAATTGATTAATAATCTTGTGGTGGGTATTACTCCAAAGCTGGCTGCCAATAATGAATTAGAGGAGAATGGTATTAGTGCGCAAAGATTTGGAGGAGAGTTTCTACAAAGTAGAAGGGTTATGGATTCAATTTACATAGAAGAGGTGGAAGACGTCAATTATAGTGGTGAGAATGTAAGAGATGAGCCCAACCAAGACGGTGACTTTGCAGCAAATCAGATGGTTGGCACCTTAGATGGGGTTAGAGATGACAACCACATTTCAGATATGGACACTGAGGCTTTAGAACTGGTATCTGCTTGTGGAGGTACTTCTAAAGGCAAATTATCGATCTTGAATTTTCTAAACCCTACAATTGAAGAGTTTCGGTGTCTTAGGTTTGTTGGGACTTTTGATTGGAGGTTCAAATCGGCCATCGGTTTATCTGGAGGTAATGCCTTAGGTGTTGATCCTACCATATTTGAGATCGTCGACGAGTTTATTGGGACTTTTTTGGTTACTGTGAGAATTAGACGCAGGAGGGACGATTGGGAACATACGGTTACTTCAATTTATGGTTCATATGATTCGAGACTTAGGGGGCAACTTTGGGATGAACTAAGAGCTATAAGAGGTAGATGACTAGATGGGAAAGTCCATGGGTCATCAGGGGAGATTTCAATATTACTAGATTCCAATATGAGCACGGGGGAAGAGGTGCTAGCAATCAAGAGAGAGATAACTTCAATTCTACTATCGACGACTTAGAGTTGATGAAGATAGAAACAGCTGATAGGAGATTTACATGGTCGAAAATGCAAGTCAATCATATTCTTGTTAAGTTGGATAGGATTCTAGTGTCTACCGATTGGGAGGAGGCTTTTCCATTAGCAAGGGTCAAATCTATCATGAGATTCACCTCAGATCACATCCCCTTAGCTTTAGATTGCAATGATGGACCGAAGGACTTTAGACATCCGTTCAGGTTTGAAAAAGCTTGGACCATGTCCGGTAACATTCGCAAGACTATTCAAGAATCATGGATTACCAACACTGTGGTCGTTACTGCAATTGGAATATGTATGGAAAAGATAAAACGTCGCCATAAACGATTGAATGGGTGGGCTACGCAAGAGTTTGGCTAGATTAAAAGAAAGAGAGATGAATTAGGGGATAGAGTCCATGAACTAGAATTGCTACAGGAAGAGAGGGACCTACTCCTTTCAGAAACAGAAGAGCTGAGAAATTATAGACTCAAGATTCAACATATAGGAGATATAGAGGAACAATATTGGTGACAACGATCAAGAGTCTAGTGGCCAAAAGAGGGTGATGCAAATACCAAATTCTTCCACATAGTTGGTAATGGAAGAAGGAGACAAAACAACATTGCAGGATTGTTCGTGGAGGGGATTTGGAGTGAGGATGAGGGTGTGATTAAACAACATATAGACGAAAGATTTAAGAAGCTTCTGGGAGGGAGTAAAATCAATTGATGCAAGCTTATATCGGATATATGGAGCTCATCTAGGATAGATGGAAGCGAAAGAATTGAGAGTGTGTTTACATAAGGAGAGGTCCTTCTCGCCATTACTGGTTTGGGAGAGGATAATGTTCCCAGACTAGACGGATTCCCACTGTTTTTCTATAGATTTTACTGAAAAATCATCAAGATGGATCTAATGAATATATTTAAAGAGTTCTATGATGGTATGGCAGATATAGATCATCTTAATTATGCTAACATCATCCTAATTCCAAAAAAGAATGAGGTGCTAAATGTTGATGACCTAAGACCTATTAGCCTCTTAACAACTCGTTCAAGATCATTACTAAGGTATTAGCTCAAAGGTTGTCCCCGCATCTATATGATATTGTGGGGGAGTCACATAGTGGTTTTATTAAAGGAATAGACATTATGGACAGCGTTGTGTCAGCTCACGAGATTGTGTATAGAGGTAAAAAAGATAAAGCAGATGAATTTTTACTTAAACTTGACTTTCAAAAGGCATATGACTCTGTGGAATGGGATTGTGTAGATGAGGCTTTACAACTCAAAGGATTCGGGGACAAGTGGAGAATGTGGATTAAGACGTGTGTGAGAGGAGGTAAATCATTTGTTCAGGTGAATGGAAATTTAGGAAAAGAAATCAGATGTCGAAGGGGATTAAGGCAAGGAGACCCATTATCGTCCCTGTTAATTACCATTGTGGCGGAAGCACTTACATAAATGATTAAAAGAGGTATGAAGGAGCACGTCATCCAAGGAATTGTGATTAAAGGCATTCCCGAATCAATTTCTATTCTTCAATATGCAGACGATACATTAATGTTTGACTTGGCTAGAGTAAACGAAATTACTACGGTTGGGCTCGTTCTGAAGTGTTTTGAGGCATGGGCAGGGTTGAGAGCAAACCTTAACAAGAGCTGTGTTACTCCAATCAGTGACAATCTAACTATTCCAATAGAGACAATCAAAAACATTATAGGATGCGAGATTGGACAATTTCCACTGATATATCTTGGAACACCTATTAGATCAGGGGCAATGCGAAAAGAGGACTGGCGACCGTTAATTGAGAAGATAGAAAAGTGATTAGCTGGTTGGAATGGTCGTTTTCTATCTCTGGGTGGAAGAATCATGTTGCTCAACTCTGTGCTAAGTAGTATCCCGACATATCTAATATCTATTTATGAACACCTGAAATGGGTAATCAACAAGATAGATAAATGCAAAAGAAGATTCTTATGGAAGGGAGTTGACGAGACAAACAAAGGGTTTCACTTAGTCAAATGGAGGAGGGCATGTAAGAGAAAAGAATACGGAGGGCTTGGTGTATTATACCTTAGAGATATGAATAAAGCATTGTTGTGTAAATGGTGGTGGAAAATGAAAAGGAGACAAAATGGTTGGCGATGTAAATCCTTTGCTGCGTACAAATCTAGGAAGAAATTTAGGTACGGGGGAAGAAGCGCTCACGGTAAAGTATCATATCTCTAGAAAGGTGTGGCAAGAGTGGGGGAGATATATCACACTAACACAAGGTGCAGGATTGGAAACGGTCAAGATACCAGATTTTGGAAGGACAAATGGAGCGGAAACAATACTATTCTCTCTATGCGAAGGCTGCAGCAGCGACGACAAACGCTGATACATTAGTGGCTGATGTGTTGCGCAATGACAAACTCAGGATTCAATTTTTCGATCGATTATCCCAATAGAGTATTAATCAACTTCAAAATCTCAACAACTTCATCCAATCTGAAGGTGTGATCTTGAATAATTCGGTTGATGAGAGGAGCTGGAACTTAGATCCTAGCCTAACATTTTCTGCGAATTATATGTACAAATGGCTCAACGATGGTGGTACTAGAAGTAAGGAAGAAGACATTATTTGGAACATTATTGCGCCACTGAAAGTCAAAGTATTCCTCTGGCTGGTGGAGAACGGCGCGATTTTTTCAAGGATCAACCTACAGAAACGTAATATGCAAATTGATGTTAGATGCCTGAAATATAACGAGGATGAAGATTAGAATCATATTCTATTTATTTTCCCTAAAGCCAGGTTAGTTTGAGAGGTTGTGTGTCTAGGCATTGGGAGATTAGAATGTCCAAGGTCGTCCATTGATGTTTGGGGTAGATGGAGAGTTGATATAGTCAGGAAAAAGGATAAAATTGCTTGGGAGATCTCTGTGGCAGCTACGATGTGGGGTTTGTGGCTAGACCGTAATGACCTGTATTTTCGCAATATCAATGATAGACTTCATGTTTTGATGCATAAAATTTTTGCTTATTCATGCATGGGCAGGTCAGGTAGGGGCACAGAAGAGGCTATGTATGGAGGAGTAGGAGTAGATCAAACCAGGTAATCTGAGACATCGCTCTTGATGGTTTTCACTGCAGTCTCAGTATCTGTCTCTCCGTGTAGCTTCATTTATGCTTGATAGACTTTAGTTTGTATTCGTCACTTAGATTTTGTATGGACCCAGTCTATTTGATGTGTAAATTGTAATATGCACTACTCTGTTTCGTTAATTTTTCATTAATAAAGCGATGACGATGTCATCTTTTATAAATAAAAAAATGGTTGTTCGAAACTAGTGCACCATAAATATCATACTTCTTACTTTTCAATTCAGTAATCAGTAATACACGCACATGTACTACATAAACAATACTGACTATTTTCTCCACCTGCAATAAAATATATATTTTATCAAAAAAACATGTGTATATTGGGAATCATAAATATTAAATACCATCTACTTTGATGATGGGGTAGTTCCCAGTGCTTGTTTGATAAAATAAGTATGCAAAATTATTTAGATTTCTTCCAGTTTACTTTTTTTAGCGATTGTAAATATAACCATTCCCTTGTAATCAATAAATTAAAGTGTTTCATCTGATGGAACTGCGATGAGTCCCAGGACCACGAATTGGTATGCG
The DNA here is from genome assembly GCA_017893485.1 of Hemerocallis citrina. Classification (NCBI taxonomy): domain Eukaryota; kingdom Viridiplantae; phylum Streptophyta; class Magnoliopsida; order Asparagales; family Asphodelaceae; genus Hemerocallis; species Hemerocallis citrina. Next base: position 447,209,257 of record CM030358.1, on the reverse strand, counting down.
TATCGATCATAAAAGCTTAACAGATTTAATATGTGATCTAACCCGTTATAGCGGAATCTAGGGTTCACGAATTATACCTGCGATGAGAAGAAGACGATAGTTTCTAGCAACCTCGAGCCGTCTTCGACCCCAAGATCTTCTGCACGTATTCCTTCCTCGGGTTGGACGTCGTGTGGGCGACGGTCTACCAACCTTTCTTCTCCTTGGCTGACCTCTCTTTCTCTCCATACGTGAATCACGAATTTAGAGAAAACTTCTTATCTCTGATAATATAATGACGGTCAGAGAATAAAGGATATATATAAGGCTACGGCAGGGACCATGAGGAGAAATTAGGGTTAGGTCTCCTAACGAATCTGGGTATCCCGTGTTCAGCCCGAACACACAACCCAGGCCCATTAACAATAACTCGGTCTACTAAGGAGCTATTGTTGCACTACCTTCCTAATCCCAAATTATATTTATGGGCTCTTTTTATTATATGCTCGTTCAGCTCCCTATGTTAAGATATCGAATGTCCGTCGTTCAAATTAAGTTACTGACAACTATATTGATCAACATCTTTTATCCTTAAGTAGTACCACTCAACTTTATTTGTCATGTCGGATGTAATCCACCTGCAGGGTTTACATGACAATCCTTATGAGCTCCTTAAGGGGACATCATCAACCCGACGTATCGGGACATAGATTCCTTTTACAATCAACAGCCCATCATACATACAATGCTATTACCCAATTCATAGAGGTTGTTGATCCATAATGAATCTCACTCTTTTATGGGTCAATGTAATGCACACTGCATATACATGTCTGTTATTATATCTGGATTAAGAGCATAAGCATCCATAATAACAGAGGTGTTTGTTTTCTTTTGTAGTCAGTACAAAGAGAACAACCTCAAGTGGTCCTGTTCAATACACACAAAGTGTACTAGTGTAAACCTATAGTCAAGATAGACTAATACCAGACTACACTACAACCTTTCCAATGGATTATCCAAGTCCGTCTAGGTTGTGAACTATTTATATATTCCATAGGGAACTGATAATATGATCTTCTGTGTGTCACCTCACACCATATTATCAACCTTATAGAATATCAGATACTTGCATTAATATTATAATAAACACAATATGCAAACATATGCCCATATGATTCTCATTCAAAAAAATACGGAAATAAAGTTAATACAAAAGTGATGTTTTCAGTATATAACCCTAACATCATCCTCTCCGTTTTATGATGGTGTTGTAAATTGTTATTATTTTTTGTTATTTTGCAGCCTCACTTCAAGGTAATCAAGAAAAGAATTGAAGGCCTCATTGTGAGAGAGTAACTTGAGTGACAGGGAAAATGCGAACTTGTACATATATATATAACAATGATTTTTCAGCCATACAATTTTGTAGCACTTCAATGGTCGGGCAAATGAATTTCAAATGATTTTATTTTACATATTTAGACTAATTTAGATGTGTAAATCATTGTGAAATGTTCGGATCGTCGATACGAAGGCGGGAAGGCCGAGTGCACACGAGTACACACGGAGGGGTGGTGCACAATGGAAGATTTTCTTATATATATATATATATATATATATATATATATATATATATATATATATATATATATATATATATTATGAGATACATTGTTATAGCTATTGTGAGAGATGTATTGCTGAGATTATATCTTGTATTCTATATATACCTGTCTTTAAAGCCCAATAATATCAAATTCATTTTTCCCTTCAATATCTTTCCGTTATCTTAATATGGTACCAAAGCAATATTCTAAAAATCGGTCTAGGCGGCGCCTAGGTGCTAGACGGTCCCCAGGCGACTCTCCTAGGCCATACGCATTTGAAAAAATCGATTTGGACTATTGGGCGGGTCCAAGTGGGTTTGAGCGGCCTAGGTGGATCTTAGCGGCCTAGGCGGAGCCGGATCATAAAATAGAGCTTAACCCAATCTGTCCCTACCCGGACCCGTTTAAAAATAATGTCTGGGTCTATAAATAGTTAGAGACTTGATTTATATTAGTAGTAATAGTAGTAATAGTTCTTAGGTAGTGTCTTTTGCTTTTAGTGGTAGGTGTGGTCTGGTTGTTTGTTTATTATCTTGAGGATTTAGCATTATTGTTCTGATATCAACTTATCAATAAAACAGGATGACAAAAACCTTCCTATATTCAAAAATGTATATACTTATATACTAGGAAGCACCGATTCGGGTGTGGGGATGCGGGTGCGGGAGATGCGGGTGTGGGGATGCAGCAATTTCCAAAAATAGTGGGATACAGGTGCGGCTGGGATTCGGCTAATATTTAAATAATTATTTTATATATTATATATTTATATTTATATTTATATTTTTGTATAAAAAAACCAAAATTATTGTCTAGAATCATTCATTAACCAAGATATTTTTCTTTCTTCTAATCTACTTTTCTTTCTTCTAATTATTGTCAGGAATTAAGACTCAAGCAGGGAAGCATCTTGCAATAGGGAATGATAATAATTTTCAGACCATCTTTATCAAGTTTATCAATACAAATTAATCAAAGTTTCATTAATCTAGTTAGTGAAGCATAACTAGCTACTAATCAGAGTTAATTAGTTAGAATCTGATTAATTATTACAAGTTGTGCTAGTACTTCTTACTGTAATGCAAGTTCTAATTTTACAAGAGTAATCACTACTAAGTCTACTATATATCACTGTCAGATTATAATGCCATAAAATTAAGTTCTACCCACAAATATAAGCAGCATATAAGCAACTGAGCACATGCTTGAGACATGATCACTTATTAGGCAGTTCACTTATTCACAAATTTCATCAACTAACAGGGAAGCATCAAAGAAGCATGGTAAACAACAACATGGCAAGCATCTTGCAAGCACCTTGTAACAGTGAACATGGCAATCAATAGTGTAATAGTGAACATGAAAATCTTGCCAGCATCATTGAAGCATGGTAAACAACAACATGGTAATCAAAATTCATCAACTAACAGGGAAGCACCAAGCAAAACAAACATCAAATTCATACCTAGGGTTTGCAAAACTAATCAAAATAGATGACGATGGGTGATGGTGGAAGCGGTGGGTGACAGCGGATAACGAAAGACGACGGCGGAGGAAGAGGTGGGCAACGGCGCTGGGTGGCGGTGGAGGAAGACGATGACGGCGGAGAAAGGAAGACGATGGCAATGGAGAGAATCGGAAAAGGAGGCGACGTCATAGAGAATAGGAGGAGGAGATGGCGGAGAGAGAAGGCGGCAACGGAGGAGAGAGATGAGGAGGCGACGAATTTGGGTTTCAAATATTTCGATTTGGGAATTAGGTTATCACAAAAGAGAAAGATAGCAACGTGAGTGATAGAGAGAGACAGAGTGTCACAACCCCTTTTTGATTTGATTTTTCTTAAATATTAACATGCACCCGAACTGCACCCTACCCGCACCCATTTTTAAATTTTAATATAAAAAAGGGGTGTGTGTCCCGCTGCACCCTGTACGAATCCCGCCGCACCCGAGTCCGATTCGCTCGCGTGCGAGCACATCCATCCGTGCTTCCTAGCTTATATAGCCACCACATAGTTAGACAATCATCAGATTAGGAAGAGATGGCTTCTTTATTTTTTTCCAAAATTGTTTTCATCGAAGAACACAAAACCCAACATTACAAATTGTAAGTTGAGTTCACTGAAAACCACTAGTACAACACTGTTTGCCTCCAAGATATCAAATCTACCGATACTTTTGATTATGAAAAGATAGGTCAGTCCATATTTCAAAAGAGACAGACTAGAACTAGTATAATAGTTTATTTTCTCGATACACCTAATTAAGACATTAAAAATTATGATGGGGGAGCAATATCTTATCCTCACAAATCATTGCTTTACCCAAATCTGTTATCAAAACCAACACCTTGATGCATTTGTGTCTTTTAGACTATCTAAAGATCATCTTGCAATAGTAAAGAGAAAAATCAAGAGTAAGAATGAGGAGCAATAAAGAGCATGATAATGCATGATGGAACAAAAAAAAAACCAAAAGATAAATTGAGGCAAAAATAAAAATAAAATAAAATAAAATAAATAAATAACGCCTAGCGCCTAGTCGCCTAGGCCCCACTTACAAGGTCTAGTAGCTAGGCTACCATCGGCCGCCCGACTACTGCCTGTGACTTTTAGAACACTGTACCAGAGCATCTACTTTTATAAGGCTTACACTATTTTCCTCATCGTTATCGGAACCACTCCACCTCTCCTCACCTGCAACTAATTTCTTCAATCCCAAATCCCATATTCGTCCAGATCCTATCGACTTTCAAAGTCGAACTCCCGAAGTCTCCTAACATCCCTGTGAATTCCCGAACTCCTGACCTCGAAGTCTTGTCGCCAGTTCCCTCAAACTCCCGTTCCCGACCGCATCTCCAACCAGATCCCGTTAACCCAATCACGTTCCCTCCTCCTCAAATCCTCGCAGTCGCCGGCCTCCCACAGCTTCCTTCCTTCCTCCTGCTTGATCGCCAACTGTGATCACTGTCGCCACTACTGTTATCCGTCGTTCTCTTTGCCGTCCTCCGATTGTTGTCGCCACCCTGCACTGTTGCATCCCACCGACCACCACAGGCGATTGTTGTGGTTGTTGCTGTCGCTGATATCTCAATTCAATCCCATTATAATATTAGAAGATATCTTTTGGTAATTCAAATGCCGATGATATTATGTATTATCAGTTTATCACCCCTCGTGTTTGGTCGTTGGAATCATCTATTGCTCTGCCTATGATGAATCCATCTATCGCCCTCATACCCTGACATATAAACCGTGTGAATTACCTTCTAAGATATTTACTGAGGACAATCAAATGGCTATAATAGCATCAACACTAATCTAACACCAAACCACAACCCATACAAACTTAGCCTTTGGTATTTTACACACATTTATCCTAATTCACATGTACTTGCTTTCACGTCCCCTAATTTAAGCAGATTAGTCACAAACAATGTCCAATCTGAACATTTCCATTGAAAATAAAATTAATCATGATTACCTAAGTAACCCATACAAGAGAAACTTTCAATCAAGAAAAATGCAATGAGTACCACAAATTTTACACTAAATTCTAATTGTTGAGTTGGATTTCTACGTGAAATTCATTTGACACACAACACTGCTAATCTATTGTGGTATGTATGATAAATGTTACTTGGATTAATTTGCACGATTAGTTTACGAGTTTTATAGGTTTATATTGGAGAGTTTAAATGTACAGGCATTGCATGCATTGACAAATGACACTAAGGTCTTTTCCCATAAGGGTCACAACAAATTAAATACAAACTAATTGAAAATCTGTAACAAATGCACCAATTCAATGTTCATTAATGAACAACAAAATTTAAAGAACTACCCATATCTCTTCAGTAAACTGCAGTTAACATACACATAATCCCAATCCTAATAACAAACCCAGATTAATTAGGAAACGAAATACAATTTAAATACATGGTCTGATACAAATATTGGTGATGGAAATATTGTACTGAATCAAGAGAACATGCAAAGTATATATCAATCAAGGAAAGGAAATGATGGGCCATGCACATACAATATATTGGATCCGACACAATAGATGGATTGGAGATGGAAATGTACCTGGCTTTTGGTGCCTTTTGTTTTTCCCACTTTTTTTTTCTTCGAGGTGGCTGCGGATGGTTGCGAGGTAGTTGTGGTCTGGTTCGATGGGGCATCGGGGTTGTTGGCTAGGCAGGGCGAGGCGAGGTAGCTAAGGGTGGTCGTGGGGCGGGTTCGATGTGCAGCGTGAGGAAGGAGAGGCGGCGTGAGGAGTAAGTGGCGCGCGCGTGAGGTGGAGAGGGGCATCAGGGCTATTGGCTTGGCAAGGCGGCGGGTGGTTGCGCGTGAGGAGGAGGTGGTGGAGCATGGGTTAGAGAGAGAGAAAGGAGACGAACAAGCATTTGGGTTTTGAGAGATGGAGAGAGAGTAATTAATTTGCACGGGTAGTTTACGGGTTTCATGGGTTTATATTGGAGAGTTTAAATATACGAGCATTGCACGCATTGGTAGATTGACAAATGACACCAATCCTTCTCTCATTATAATATTAGAAATTAGAGAATAGAGATTAGAGATGACTAGTAATTTACACGTGCGATGTGCGTCTTAATAAATATATATTATTTAAAGTAAAAATTTCGACGTAGTCTAGCCTCGAACCTCAGACATCTTTTATATTAGTTATGCACGAACAATGCACGTCTTAATATTTTTTTAAAATTTTAAATAAAAACTCTGACGTAGTGAGGACTCGAACCTGAAACCTGCTTCATATTAGTTATATACGTGCGTCGCGCACGTTGATAGATCGACAAATGACATTAAAGCATTCTCCAATTATAATATTAGAGATTAGAGATTAGACATATTAAAAAGTACATGTAGTACTACTCGTGAATTAATTTCGAACATAGATGCTCAAATTAGTCCATTTGCAATCTCTACTATTTTAATGGGAGAGTTGGGGTTGTAAACAAACAAACCCTAATTTTGTAACTGAGTAAACTCATGCAATATACGTGCAAACTACATCCACTAAACATCCCCGTGTCATGCACGTCAAAGCAAAATATACAAATTCATTTAATTTAATGACTAAACTTTTTTATAGACGTGCATCGCACATGCATTATACTAGTTAGGGTAATGCTATACCTACTACAAAATTTAGTACTTTTCTTTTTACTACTTTAGGTGGTCCAATACTATTGGATATTTCTATCACATATTCTACAATAACCTCCACTAATAGTGTGTCACCTAAGCTAATAAAGAGAAATAATAAATTTGATAGTAGGTGCAGCATTGTCCTTACAATTAACAGACTTGAATTTAAAAGGGGTGTATAATTAAGTTCACATTTATGTATACTTCCTAATAAACCACCATAGAACTAGCATTAATTTGGAAACCTCATCATCATTAATTAATCTTGGTTAAATTTCACCAAACCAGCCCAAGTTCGGGGGTCTGACAGATAATTAACCACCCAAAACTTATTTTCTCATAAACTAGTGACCGTTTTAAAGCACTTCGAGCAAAATCACATTACGATACACTTACAACATTCACTTGGTAGGAAAAAGACTTCTATATAAATGTGGTTAACATTTGAAAGACGAGGGTGGATAATTGACGAGGAAATAAGTTAAGGGTGCTATGTGTCAAATCCCCAAAATATAATTTAGAAACTATAGACATCACATTAATTAATCTCTCCAAATAATCACACCACTTCCGAGTTTCGGGCGCACTCGCATCCCGACCCGACCCGACCCGTCCCAATTCCCCATAGAGATCAACTCCCATTTCGCAATACCAGTAACAAAACAAAAAGCAGCTCAAAATTAGGGTTCCAAATCAAAATCGAAAAATCCCCAAATCGGAAAAGGGCTCGGAAATTAGGGTTAGGGTTTCGTCGTCAAATCAATGGCAGTTACTCTCTTCTTCGCCCTCGTTTTCTACCTCCGATGAATTGTTATCGGGTAAGGGAGTGGCTGTTCGAGTTCGAAGTCGAAGAAGGGAAATCGGTGCGCTTTTTGAGGAGATAGAGGAGTTGGATTTTGGAATTTGAACCGGAATCGGAATCGGAATCGGAATCGGTATCGGAATCATCTAGATGTTTTCATCCGGGTCGGATCCGACGCAGGACGCGACTACTAGCGGGTTCGCACTCATTCCAACCCGATTCGTTTGGCCCCACGGCGGACGCAGGGTTTTCCTCTCCGGCACTTTTACAAGGTCGGATCTTAATCTCGTTTCTCGTGCGTTTGTTGCCAAAAAGATGATTACTTGATTGATTGTGGTTATAGATGAGTATCCATCTCTCAATTAGTTGTTTTAATTGGTTGAATGGGAGTGTGTTTTGTTCGGATGCATGCAGTTAGCTTAGCAATTAATGACCTGTTGAACATTTTGTGGGGGGAAGTAATTTGGACTGGGGCAATAGGTGGGGAGTATCACATTCTTTTAATTTTGCTTTTTGCATGGAAATTTTTTCGTAAAGTATATGGAATTGGATGGTAATTTGATGTTAAGCTAATGCTAAGTAGTGAGGAAAACATAGATAAGGAGAGTGTAATGTGAAAACAAGGGGGAAAAGGGGGGTGGATTGGTGCAATGTGAAAAAAGGGTGAGCAAGAAAGGGAAAGACCAAAAGAGGATATAAATTTGGTAGGAGAGATTCTGTTAAACTCTGGGGTTAGTGATAAAGAAATGCTTAGAATGAGATGGATATTCTAAACTAGAGCTTGCCAGAGCTTGGTCACTGTGACCCCCCCCTTCTCTCTCTGTGAGGAGGCACCCCTTCTCCAAAAGTTGTTAGGCTATCTTGCGGAGTTCCTTAGAGAGAGTTGTCTTGCACCATATGTATTCATTACCTACCCATCTATGTTAGTTTGGGGTGTAGTTACTCTTTTGTTGAAGGTTCGAGTTTTTTCTCAGAGAGTTTAACTTTAGAACGGAAATTGATTTAGTAAGTGTTGTATATTATGTAGTACTCAAATGTGTGGTCATTACAGTTCTCTTTGGCAAGTTATTGCATGCATGCAATTGATTAGGATAAGGATTAGGATTTTAATTGGCGAAAGTTGTGACCAAATTGGGTTTTCCTTGTTGAGCACAACTTCCACAGCATTAGATTTGTAGAACAAATTGTTGAATTCATGCACTTGACTAGGACTAAAATCATGAAGGGGGGAAGATAATCAAGGATCTTGATTCCATCCATGAAGAGTTATTCTACCATTCAAAGTTATTTGTTTTACATTCTCTTGATGGAGTCTAGTGGTATCCAATTTTTTTTTATAGCATAGTTATCTTTTAAGACTTCATTGTGACAGATGTTCTGAGCTATCTGTAGAATTTCTTTAAGCTACCTTATAATGCCACAAGGCACCGATGGGAATTTAAAAGGAATTCAATGAACTTTTTATTTTAAGCCCATAATTGCTGCCACTCGCCTTTATTTTCATTTCCATTTAATTACAACCGATCCTTTACTCATTTTTTTTTTTATGACACTCCCATCACATCCACTTCCTTAAGTAAAACAAGTCCTTTTATCATTGCAGCCGAAACCTCCCATAATAATTGTACCCAAAGAGGCAACACGTTAACTATAGAAAAAAACACTTCCAGCACATGCAACCCTAGTGCTGTTACTTTCAAACTAAATAAATAATTTAACTATCTTCCAAAGTCATTCCTCTGGAGTTCTTTCATTCAAAAGAATCTGTACAACAGTTGTCACTTCACAATTCATTTCTCCAGTCTAGAACCTCCTTGTTATTTTACTTTAAATTCTTGACAATCTGCATAAAAACCCGCATACCTTCTTACAGTATCGATTTTGATGTAGATGGAGTGATTCTTCGAGATCTACTGCCGGGTCTCCTCAGTCTTTAGTGATGCTATTTATGTTGACAGTATTTCCTGCAGGACCTTCTCCCTCAAGATTGTTGTGCCATCTGATCCCAGAAGTGGGCTGCTTGATTATTAACTAATCTCGTTTATACGGGATTTGCATCTATCTGTTTAGTTGATCAAGTATTAACTTCTTTCAATATAAAGTATAGGAACTGCCAAAATTATTTCACATAGTATTTTCCCTACCCAATATAAAAAGAGCAATGGTTAGTCATTCTTAAAAGATTTAGCACCCTTCAAATCATCAGATAAACTGTGTGTCCATTCATTTAAATGCTATGAAATATGAATATTGAATGAGCTTTGTATCTTTTGATGTATCAACCTTGAGCTAAATATTATGAACATGTGTCGGCTGCAAATTACTGTATTATATTGAATATTGTACATCAGAAGATGCTGACGCCTATAATCATATAACTAATTATCATTAAATCCTTTCACCTAGGTCCTAGTCTACATTGATTTGGAGGTTTGCTCCGCAGTTGTACAAGTTCAAGTTGTACTATCACTGTTGTTATGTCAACTGTCAACTAGCAGTAAAGTTCTCTAACGACAAACCAGTTCTTGTTCATAGCTTGGAGAAGAAAGCTCAACTTTGTTTGGTTGATTTCAGATTGATAGTCCGAAGGTCTGATCGATTATAGTCATGATTTATACTTCTGCTCTATAAGTACCTCCTTTCTGATATTTCAAATACTTGTGGATCCATGAACTTGATTTATACCACAATTGTAACAAAGGGAGGCCATGAACTTGATTTATACAAAAGGGAGGCCCCCAGATCCGGAATTTCCGGAAGGCAATTTTTTGAATCCCAGATCCGAAATTTCCGGAGCCTCTTCCACCTTCACGTCGGCACCCTCTCTCCTCCCTCCACCGACCTCCTTCCTTCACTACCCGTTCAACGGCCGAAAAAGCCATCTCCCGTCCCTCCTCTCTCAACCTCCCTTGCCGAAACCCTTCATCCACCCCCTTCCGGTAACCCTTCTGTCTTCCCCTCCTTTCGACCCGCCCTGCCCCGCCCACCTCCTCCCTCCACCGACCACCTTCCTCCCTTTCCTCCTCCCGACCAAAACCCATCCCTTCCCCTCTTCTCTCCCCTCCCGGTCCGAAACCAACAGTAGGGGGGGCTCCTTCCCCTCTCTTCTTCCTCCAATATTGTTTCCCTAATATCCAATTTTTTTTTACCTAATATCTAAATTACAATCAACTTATAATTAGCAATAAAATGTACCATAATTGGTGTGGACGACTGTTGTTAGGCAAGTTTATAGTTTGGGCTCTACTTTGACATGATTGGTCAAAGTGAGGGGTGCCTTTGGTTTCTTTCATGTCAGAGGGCTCGCAGGGATCAGCTGCGACGTCTATCCTCGTTGCAAAGTTGCGGTGAGAGTCATCGAGGGTGAAGCGAGGGGATGAGAACGACGACTCAATCTTGACATGGAGTTGTCAGATTGGTGGAGTGCCTGCGGTGTTTCTCATATGGTACTTACACTTGTCGTTTGGGTCACTGCTGGGGGCGACGAGGGAGAGCGTACGATAGTTGGAGAGGATAAACGGTGTACAAGTGAGGGACTGAGTGAGAGAGTGAGCTCAAATTGGCACGAAAAATTTGCACTGGCGGGGGCGGCCAATTAGTATGAATAGATTTTGATGTATTTTTTGTTTGTTGGTTAGGGTGTATGAGGTCCGGAATCTAGCCTGTTGGGATTTGAATTTCATAAGCCTTATTTTTGGTTGTATGTTTTGTTAAATTCTCTTTAATGAAACTCAGGGGTTTTATACCCACCGTTTAACGATAAAAAAAACAAAGCCTTCTTGATTACCTTGCAGGATTAGACCCATTTACTCATTGTTTAGTTAAAGAGAAGCATTTTGCGAGTACATGTTAACCTATTTTGTGAATTACATGAATAGCAATCCAGTTATTATGTGGGGTCGGACTAGTTAAATTTTTTGTTTTCAGTATAATAGCAGTTGCTTAGAAGCATGTTGTGGACTTGCGCAAGTAGTAGCATCTAAAAAGTGTAAATTTTTTCTTTATAGTTATGGGTGAGAAGTAGAAATGAAGAGGATTTGGAGAGAGAGAAGACCATTAGAAAAGAGGTTAAGAAAGCGGTAAGACATGCAAAAGAAAAAACTTATGATGATTTATACACAAAATTAGGAATAAAAGAAAGAGAAAATAACATTTATAAGCTTGCTAAACAAAGTGATAGAAAAACAAAAGATCTGGATACAATTAGGTGAATTAAGAGCGATGATTCAAGAATCTTAATAAAAGATGAGGAAATCAAGGAAAGATGACGAAATTACTTTGATAAGTTATTAAATCAAAATGTTGTGGGCAACTTAAATATAGAGGACTCGAGGGAGAGTCGAGAGCATATGTTTTTTCGTAGAATTGGGATCTCAGAGGTTTGAAATATTCTAGGAAGGATGAAAATAGGAAAAGCTATATGACCGGATGGTATACCCGTTGAAGTTTGGAAGTGTCTTAGGGATGTAGGAATGAGTTGGTTAACAAGATTATTTAATATAATTTTGAGGACTAAGAAGATGCCTGATGAATGGAGAAATAGTATTTTAGCACCTATATATAAAAATAAAGGAGATATACAAAGTTGCTCCAACTACCGAGAGATTAAATTAATGAGTTATACGATGAAAATTTGGGAGAGAGTGATCGAACATAGACTGAGATTAGAAACTACAGTGTATGAGAATCGGTTTGGATTTATGCTTGAGAGGTCAACAATGGAAGCAATTTATGCACTGATGAGACTTATGAAAAAATATAGGGAGAATAAGAAAGATTTACATATGATATTTATAGATCTAGAAAAAGCATATAATAAAGTCCCTAGAGACATAATATGGTGGGTGACGTGGGTGTTAAATAATAAAAGAGTAACTATTCGGTATATTGAGGTAATTAAGGATATGTATGAAGGAAAAATGACCACAATTAGAACAACCATATGAGAGACCAGTGATTTTCTGATTACAGTAGGTTTACACCAAGGTTCGGGTTTAAGCCCCTACCTTTTTGCTTTGGTTATGGATGAATTGACGCGAGGAATACAAGATAAGGTGCCTTGATGTATGTTTTTACTGATGACGTCGTCTTAGTGGACGAGACTAGAGCAGGAATCAATGCTAAATTAGAATTATGGAGTGAAACTTTGGAAGCTAGAGGCTTTAGAATAAGTATAACTAAAACAGAGTATATTGAGTGTAATTTAGTGATATTCGGAACATAACTAAGGAAGTAATGAAGTTCGATGGTCAAGAGGTACCTAAGAGAGCCCGTTTCCTATATTTGGGCTCGATTATACAAAGAGATGGAGAGATTTATGAAGATGTTATACATATGATTCAAGCAGGATGACTATAGTAGAGAAGTGTTAGTGGTGTTTTGTGTGACAAATGTATTCCTTTGAAGTTGAAAGAAATTTTTTATAGAACGACTGTTAGACCAGCAATGATGTATGGAGCAGAGTGTTGGACATATCCAAAAAATGAGTGTAGCGGAGATAAGGATGTTAAGATGGATGTGTAGTAAAATCAGGAAGGATAGAATTAGAAACGAGTGTATACAAGATATGCTAAAGGTAGCTCCTATCCAAGATAAGTTAAGAGAGAATTGCCTCGGGTGGTTTGGACATGTTACACGTAGACCTAGTAGTGCCTTCGTTAGAAAGAGTGATTTGATAAGTATTTAGGGTAGAGTTAGGGGTAGAGGAAGACCTAAACTAACTTGGGTGGAAACGGTGAAAAAGATATGATAGGTTGTGAAGATATTGTGCCAAACCGAGCAGAATGGAAAATTAGGATTCATGTAGCCGACCCCAACTAGTTGGAAAAAGGCTCGGTTGTTGTTGTTGAGTCATGGGTCAGAAGTAGTCAGTTACTATCATCTTTGTTCATGAATTATGTTTTTCATGTGCTTCATACAATCTATATATTTAGCTGATATATTTATGTTGCAATGCTTTATATAGGGGGTCTGAACCTGTGCCGATGTCCCCTGTTGAGGGTTGTCCTAACGTTTTTCAGGCAATTTGTGGTGTGACTCCTGGGTTTCATCAGGTAAGCGAGTGGTTTTTGTTTACTGATGTGGTTTCTTTTATAGTCTTTTACTTTCATTTTGATCAATGTTTGAATGATGAAAGCCATACGACTTTCACAAGAATGCTTATCTGGTGTTACCAGCGGTTTAAATGTTGTCCAATGTGTCCAGTATGCCAACCGATATGTCATTTTTGAAGGGAATCCACCACTGATATGCCCTTCAAACTTTTTATGGCATTTTGGGAAAATGTCCTTGACATATTGGGTTCAATCTGATATGTCCTGCAGAGTATCACTCATGACCCAACTTATCATGTGATATGTCAACCCACAAATTTTAGAAGTCATCCAACATATAATAATTGCAATTGAGGCTTTTTTGAGAGACAGGTTTGGAACTAATTACTGAATTTTTCCAATTAGAATAGACATCCCCTTGGTGGAGATCTAGGATCCAAATTGACCCTAATTTACCCAAACTACATCAATCACAATGTTTAATCCTTTTTTTTCTTTCTTCTTTCTGAAGTTAGTTTCTATTTCTGTTATTGTCTATATTTTCTATGACACAAACATACACAAACACACACAGTTCTTTTATTTCTCGGTTGTTGTCCATATCTTCTATAACACAAACAGAATATTTCATCTTAATGATATCTAGACAAATTTAGTAGACGTCTTTTATCCAACATGATTTACTGCATGTCCCCAATACATCCTATCCTCAACATCCAACATGAAAATACCAATTCCGACATCCAGCTTTTAGAACCTTAGCTGTTATTCAAGATAATTTAGTTACATTTACTTTAAGAAATTTAGGTTTGCTATTATTTGAGTAAATAGAAATCCTGCAGCCCTCACTGCAACCTCAAAGTTTTTAGTGTTTTGAAAAGGACATTTTGTATGGTATCAGAGCCATTTAATTCCCACCGGATGGCTACTGAATGTAGGCTTTTTAAAAAAGAGCAACTATCGATAGCTTAGGTTTTGGCCAAGAAAAAGGGCACTCAACCTGTGCGGGGCATGTGTGCTAGATATAAATAGGATCTTTCAACTCTTTTTCTCTACAACGTTGGCATTTAGTGTAATAACACTGACAGTTCACAAGTACTATAAAATTCAAATATTTGCTGCTATGTAGGACCTGTGTCATTATACATGAGTTTATGCATGCCTTCAAAATTTTGCAAGCATTCCATGTATAAAGGTGCGTAATTCGAATGCATTTTTGTGATTGATATTCAGAGATGGTTGGAGGAACCCATGCACCATCTATTCTATACATATTGGCATTGAATCTTTTTGTGAATTCTTATTTTCATATTATTTCCTTCACATGCAGTACAAATTTCATGTGGATGGCGAATGGCGCCATGATGAGAACCAACCTCATGTGCCAGGCAGTTACGGAATAGTAAACACTTTACTATTAACGAGGGAGCCAGATCTTATTTCACCAAATTTGAGCCCGGGAACACCTGGAAGTAGGATGAACATGGATGTAGATAATGAAATCTTTCGCCGCGCGGTAAGATCATTTCCATACTGAAATTGTGCTTACCAGCAATCGTCTATATGTGTAAGGAGTATATGTGCATATGCAAGTATTTATACTTTATGTATTTGTACAAATATGGGAGTTGACTTGGATGATTGAATTATACAAGCTGAAACATCAAATGGTTTTTCCAACATTGGTTCAGCTATATATTTTTTATCCCCAAGCTGTGTTCCATGTATTTATTGAAAGAGACCCTAGTCACATGATGAAGAAATTAAAACCTGATAGAAGCAGTTGATGATCCTGAAGCACTGGCAAAGTCTTGTCGAGCAAAAGAAATCTAGTGTTTTCTTGCAAAAATGTTTGTATAATTAGTCCATATGTTCATTCCAAAAATAAAATGTGTGCTTTTAAAGCAGCTTGAATTGGTGGTACATAATGATCCATTCAGTTGTATTGCATTTATATCATCATCAAAGAAGCATTGTTACTCTCTGGAGGTTGGGCATACCTGTGCCAGATGCGTATCGGTTGTGAGTACTCTTTGGGTATTCTTGGGTGCGTAGCCAAGAGAGTTCTCGACCTTTTATTATATTTTACACTTATTAGATAGATTCGGTAATGTTATTACATTTGTGAGTATAGTTGGGGCACTATTGTTTTTCCTAAAATATATTTTTTGCACTTTTATTGAAAAACTTATTGTTGTACAATCATTCAGTACCTATATCCATGTTTTATTGATCAAAACTTTTTCTATTGTACCAAACAGGTCTCGGTGTCTGGTGATGCTACAGCTTCAAGGGTTTCAGAGGCTGATGTGGAGATTTCTCGGCATCGTATCTCTCTGTTCTTGTCAACACATAATGCTTATGAGTTGCTTCCTGAATCAGGAAAGGTATGGGTTCCCTTTGGTTCTTTATGAAGCTTGATGATCTGTCGTTTCTTTGTCTGTCATTATCTTGTTTTGATAACGTGTATGTTAACAGGTCATCGCTCTAGATGTTAATTTACCTGTGAAGCAAGCTTTTCATATCTTATATGAGCAGGTATTTTTAATTAAGGCTTTATGTGTTTGAACGGATGACCATATTTCTGCACATTTCAAGAATTATTTGAAATATCTAATATGTGCACTGTTCTTTCTTATGTGAAAGATGCTAAAGCATTTTTTGAAGAATTCTTTTGGGAATCGCGATTCCTTCTCTTGAGCCAAGTATATACCTTGAGTTTTGTCTTAATAAAAATATATCTTTGCAATGACTCAGAACATTTCCATATTGTAGCATGCTAACTCGAAAGGGAACATTTCCATATTGGAAAGCCTAATAGATCAGACATTTGCCGAACTGCCTTTCATAATTTAAAATTTTTACTTCATATTACTTTCCTGAATCAACCCGTTATTTGTTGGTACATCTCAATTCAGTTCTAGCTTGCCTTGCTTCAGTTTATCCTGTATGCTTCCAGAACATTAGCATCTTGAATCACATCATTTACATACATCGCCAAAGTCCAAACAGTAGTCTATTTAAATACATGTTTAGCTGTTTTGTTATATTAGCTATTTTATCATTCAACTTCTTTTGTTGCTTTACTCTTCGTAAGCTCAAGTGACTGAAGGCTTCCATCCTTGTTAGAGAAAGCATTTTAGTGGCCATTTTGGCCAAGAATTTGGCGCCATTGGTATCAAGTTGAAAGCAAGTTGATAAAAGTTGATTTCATGAATAGTTTTCTTTAGTTACTTAAAACTACATTTCTTTTTTCAGTATTCAACTATTGTCTTGTTTTTTTCTTCTTTTTTTCTTTTTGTTTTTGAAGACGTGAAGTTTCTGTTCATACTTCAATATCCATATATCTATAATGCTACACAACTCCATACTCTGTACCTTTACCTTACCCTATAGATTAGTTTTATCATGTGGGCATTATCCATGATATCAAGTACCCGGCCGAGACGGTGCTGATATTCCAAGTTCGTCTCGGTTTTTGGCCTGCCCAATACAATGTTTGCTTGAAAACTTGTATTCTTGATTCTTAACAAGGAAAGCAAAAAAACAATAGTAAGCAATTAAAATTGAAAGACCATACATCCTATTTATTGGTGCTATTGTTACTCAGTAGTATAACACAAATTAGAGTGAGAGAGACAACATTTTCAAGTGAGCACAATGTAAAACTATTCAAACTGTATTTGTAGTACTCTTTGTATCTGAAGGTTGTTAAATTCATAGTAAAGTTTAATAATTCATGAATCATATTTTTATGGTATACTTTAGAATAAGTATTAATTTTCTATTGAAAGGATCCATTTGTTCATGAAATTGAAATATACAAGAAATTACTATACTATTATAAATTTAAAAAATTATGCATTGAATGTTTTCTTGAAGATTTAATATAACTGTTATTAGATTTTTATTGATTTTTAATCACTTCAAAACAGCCGATACCAAATGTCCGATATTTGCAAGAATGCCAAAACTGATACCCACAATTGGAAGGCCTGTATGAAACCCGATACTGGAGTTTTCAAATAATGGTATTATTCTTTTTGAGTTTTGTATACATGTGCCTCTGCTGGTACCCTCATGTTGTCCTTAGCTATCAGAACCATTGGACCATGCTATCTCTCGATTACTGAATTCAAGATTTTACTGAATGTCTTGATCTGTTCAGTAACGATCTACGATCTGTTAGAGTTACTTTTGAATGTGCGCGGGGGGGGGGGGGTGTATTTTTGTTTTACCTTTTAGGATTTTGCGGTCTCAAAGGAGATTCTAGAATTGAAATTCTTGTAGCAAACCTCATAATTTTTTCTTTTGATTTTGCTTTTGTGGAGAAGAAAGTAATTTCATGGAGCAAGCTTATATCTTTCTAATTGCACATATGCTTTTTACACACAAAGCTATATACTCTTGTTTGATGGGCTTATATTTCTCTAGGAGTGAGGTAATTTTATTCTGTGATTATCCTGCTTTCCAGGTTTTTTCATTATCGTAAAAAGCTTACTAAAGACCTGCTTTTGGTAAACCTATCTGGAACGCTTCAAATCTGCTTCAAGATTTTATAGTAAATGTTTTTCAAGATTGGCTTCTGTGTATCTTACAGTTTTTTTAGTTCCATGGTTTGCTGGCAAAACTTAAACCAAACCACTGCTTCACAGATTTCTTCTCTCTCCATCGAGGTTTTTGTTCTTGCTTTCATATGCTGTATTTTGGATTTGGTGCACCTTGTTTTTTGTTCAGTCATTGTCAATATTGGTCAATTAAATGTTTTTGGCTTGGTCATTTTTCTCTATTACCCAGGCAGTTAAAATCGATTTTTGGAACTAATCGGTCTAGGCGCGATTAGTGATTAATCGGTTAATTGGAAAATAATCGGGGATTAAATCGGTAAATTCCGTTACATATATATTAAAAAAAGATATATCCTCATTATGTAGCAACCCTAAATCCTAACATAAAACTATTATGAGATTATCAAATAGGAACATATAGTTATAAAAAGAAAAAAAGGGTACTTGGTTTGAGCTGAGTTTGGATTCTAGATGTGGGTTGGGTCGGGTTTGTTGGTCGGTTCCATCAAACAAAACAATCGGGAAGGAAGAGCAATGCGAGCAACAAGAGGAGGTGCAGATGCGGGTCGGGTCAAGTATGCGATGGTACAGGGGGATCGACGGCGGAGCGGGTTTAGGTTTGCTTAAGGAAGAAGAGAATCAGTTTGGATTTGGGTTTGAAGATAATCAGTTTGGGTTTTGGTTTGCACGAGGAAGAAGAGAGCGGCGATATGTTGGATTTGGGTTTGCGTAAGGACCAGAAGGGGTTTGAATTTTAAATTTGGATTTTGAATTTGGGCTGGATTTAGCCCAAATAATGCCGATAAGTATGAAAATTAGAGGAGATGTAATCGGTTAATCGGTCACTTAAAATCGGCCGATTAACCACTAATCGGCCGATTAATCTCGATTAAATCGCTAACTATTGAAATATTATAAATCGCTAAAAAAATAATCGCTTAGCCTCCGATTTGCGATTAATCGGGGATTAATCGGTCGTAATCGGGGATTTTAACTGCTTAGTCTATTACATACATTATTTTTTAAAATAAATAATTGGGTATATTTATTATCTGAACACCAGAAATTTTCAGGGGATTCCTGTGGCTCCGTTGTGGGACTTTTACAAGGGGCAATTTGTTGGAGTACTCGGTCCATTGGACTTCATACTAATTTTGACAGAGGTATGCATCTTAGACATCTTTGGCTTCATCTTTCAGTTTGACATGTAGTTGGTTTGATTGTGGTACTTGAAAACTTCAATAGTAGATAGGAATTTGCTCACCAGAGCAAGCAATAATTATTTCACCAGAGCTCATTGATGATTGTCTGGAATTTTTAAAAAATAATTATTATAAATATCTGATATGATAGCAAAACTGACATGATATCTAATGACGATTAATCTGTTTTGTCATTCATTAAAATTCACCCTAGATGTATAGTGTCTGTTTCATGTTGTCAGTGTGACATTTACTTAGCTCCTATCTACAATTTCTTGCATGCATTGTTGCTAATGGGAAAAAATAATTCTTTATATGGCACTTTCTTTTTGTATGTTTCAATTTTAATTAAATAACTCAGTGAGAATTTTCGGGTTGCAGCTTGGGAATCATGGCTCAAATCTGACACAGGAAGAGCTTGAGACGCACACTATATCTGCTTGGAAAGAGGGAAAACAAACTGTTTATGGACAAGTGGATGAGCATGGTAGACCTGTCGAAAAGCATCTAGTTCATGTTAGTGGTTTTAGCTGATGATACTACTATATCTTGCTTTATTTAGCTTGGTTAACTATCCGTCTTTCGCCCGTCAATTTTTTACAATGTTGTTCCTGCCAATATTCAATTTTTTTTGCACGATTTGTCCTCGGTTACATAGTAGTTGACTAGATATTTAGCATTTGCATTTCACGTGTTTTCCCCTTCATAATACTAGAAATAAAAGGACATTTTTATCCTTTTAAATACTGTTCATTATCTTCCAATGTTACTTTAAATTAGAATGATAAATTGAGATGAACACATGCTATCATGTATGAGAGGCACACATTCGCATATATAAAGTCCTCTCTCTAGTTATAGTAGTGAATTAGCTTGTCATTTTGAAGGTAAAGCGTGCCAAAAGTTTCGCATGTCCTAAAGGTTAATAGTTTTAGGGTTCTAGTTCTATATTTATGACATTATGCAATTGAGATTGCCATCATGTGATATTTGTTTTTGTAGGCTGGTCCATATGACTCGTTGAAAGACATATCTATAAAAATATTGCAGAAAGGGGTGGCAACAATTCCTGTGATCCATTCTCAAGTGCAGGATGGATCATTTCCTCAGTTATTGCACATTGCATCCCTCTCGGGGATACTGAGATGTAAGTAATACTTGATCTTGGTTTCATAATTTTCTAGTTTTGGTAATGATCAGGTATATTCTTATACACCCGATCTGTTTGTTTCAGGTATTTGCAGGCATTTTAGACACACTCTTAATTCTTTGCCCATTCTTCAACAATCAATATGCACCATCCCTTTGGGCACATGGGTTCCTAGAATTGGGGAACCAAATGGTCGCCCACTAGCAATGCTTAGACCAAATGCATCACTTGGATCTGCCTTAGCTTTGTTAGTTCAAGGTGGATTCTCTACTACTATCTCTTAAATGCTGGAAATGTTACTTCTTTAGAACCTGTCATTATATTGATAATTTTAATTTTCTTTTCCTTTAGAATCTTCATGTCCTAGAATAGCCTTTTTATGCATCTCTTTTTATTAAAATTTTCAAATTATGATGAAAAGGAGCTACTTGTTGATATTATTTGTTTAAAGTATGTACGGGGCTTCATTCTCTTCAAACTTGTTCCTTTTCTTGTTACATTATAAAAACTACCATAACTGTTCTTACTTTATAAGTTACTACCACATTTTTTTTTAATACACGGTATGACCTTTGGTTATTGCAATTAGCTCCCACACATTAACGGTTCTTGCATGACATAAAGGCCTTGCCCTTAACGAAGCGGACTACCATAAATTTTATCAGTTAGACAGTTACTACCTTCCTACCAATGACTGACTGTTTAGCTATCATCTTACCTGTGAACTTTTCTTTGTTTGTTGATTTTAGTGAAAAGATTGAAGAAATGAGAGAATATGAGATGGGTTTAGAGAAAGAGAGAGAAGTGAGAAAATGAGATAGGTTGGGATGACTTCTGAAAACAAGATGAACCCTAAGCAGTAGTGCTGCGGTAGGGTATTTGAGTTGGGTTTGGAATTCAGGGTTTACGATTGGTATGTATTCCTGATGTATTAGGATTACCTAGAAAGTATGTATACTTTATGTGATTAGGATCTGTTTCTACTTCCATATTGATTAATCTCATTTTGCACAACTTTCTTACAGCAGTTCTGCTGTTCCTCAGTCTTTGTTTGTGAATATGATACTTATTTAGCTGATTCTTACCCTTTTTTTCCTATTTGACTTCATATACAAAAATGCTTTTACTTGTATGTTTGTAATGTTATTGATTGTCTTACAGCTCGGGTTAGTTCAATACCAATTGTGGACGACAATGATTCTTTGTTGGATACATATTCTAGAAGGTGATTTTTTTTCTCTTATTCTGGTTTCTCATTTCATTCTCTCAACGTTCATCATACTTGGAGAGTTTTGTTTTCTAGGAGATGGTGAAGTTAATTTATTTTGTCTACAGTGATATCACAGCTTTGGCTAAAGATAGAGCGTATGCACAGATTCGCCTTGATGAAATGACTATCCATCAGGTATATGCAATATTCTTCTTTTCAAAGCAATTTATTTATGCTTTGAATATACCACATGATTTCTTATTCATGAGTGTATGCATATACTGTAATACTGGTGTGGTCGATTAGACAGAAATATGATCCATCATCATAGTTGTGGAAATGCCACTCTGGTGTAGTGTAAGTCTCTTGGTAGTGAGGAAGAGGTTGGAATTCCACTCCTAGTTAATCCTCGATTACACACACACACACACACACAAATATACAGGTGCCCCCCCCCCCCCCCCCCCCCCCCCCCCCCCCCCCCCCCCCAAAAAAAAAAAAAAACAAAAACAAAAACACAAAAACACACCCAAAAAATCAAGAAAGAGAAATGGTTCTTGTTGTTAACTACTCATTTCAATATATATTGCAAATTACCTGAAAATCATCTTCTTGATCATATTTTTTATGGGCACTCCGCTGTGTTTCAGCAGTTTTATTCGTAATAATGACTTCTTTATGTGCAGTGTCTTTCTTTTCTTTTCATATTATATTTGTAGGAATGCAGGGGTGTTATATTGGATTTATGCATGAAGCACTTGTCCATGAACATCTCTGAATCTGTGATAACTAAGAATATCAGAAAAAAAGAAGTGATTTCTATCTATAAATTTGTGAAGGTCCTGCTATCCACTAATTTTATCCTAAATTCTTGTTAGAAGTCTTACTTACAGAAAAGGTTAGAAGGAAAAGGGGAATATAATTTGTTGTCGAATATTATTCAGGGAAACCAAAGTAATACTGTAATTGCCTATTAGATGTTTTATGCTTGGATTGAGTGCGCTTGAAATTTTCATTGCTTTGGACATGAACTTGCTGAATCCTATTTAAGTAAAAGTTGACCCTGTCATGGTGGCCTTTTTTTCCCTTTTCTTTTCTTCTTTTAGCATAGCAATTTTTTTAAAAAAAAGATCCATCAGTTCAGTTTTGTATTGTAACTGGAAATGTTTGATACAAATGACATATTTTGAGCTTTATCCACCACTCTAAAATCATTGTAAGATCAAATCAATTGCTAGTTCAGAGGGGCAATCTTATTCATCATTTCGCTTTACTGATTTTATTTTCGTTCTCATAAACAATTAATACTGGTTGCATCTCTATTTGCTGAATGTAGGCCCTTCAACTCAGGCAGGATGCAAATTCTCCATATGGTTTCTTCGATGGGCAAAGATGTCAGATGTGCTTGCGATCCGATACATTGCAGAAAGTAATCGAGCGATTGTCAAATCCTGGTAATACAAATATAGATTTTCTGAATTTATAACCTAAGCTTACACATTTTTAACTAGGTCTCTATTTGTGAATTGCTAGTTGGCCCCCAATCTATATTATCAATTATAGAAAGTCCTATATAGTAGGTAAATCAGTGTCGTCACTTGAACATCTATTAGTTTTAACAGGAAATCATGTACTTTCTGTTGACCTTTATCTCCTTTCCTCCCAACATCTCACCAACCACTACATATAATTAGATGGAACCCACTCTGTGGGTGGGAACATATATTTTAAATGACTGCAGCAAATTGGACACCAAATAACAGTGAACAATCTTTAGGGACTAAATAGAAAATACACATAATTTGAGGTACTTAATAGTGAGAGAAGCCCTTTTGCTTTTGAATTCTTTGATCCCTAACCTCAATCCAATCTTTTGGCCTCAGGGGTTCGGCGCCTAATCATTGTTGAAGCTGGAAGCAAGCGAGTCGAAGGCATCATATCACTTAGTGACGTGTTTAGGTTCTTGCTTGGTTAATTACTGCAGCAATCGGGGATAATTTGTTTGTGAACTCAATGTCATAAATCATTTGTGAATTTTATTTAATTGGATAGACCTCAAATGGTTTAGAGCCTGGTCTTTCTAAAAAGATATGGCCACTAGAGGTCTGTAAATGTTAGGAGTTTTTTTTTTCCCTTTCTTTTTTTCCCCCTCCAATTTCTCTCCTTTGTTTACTACCATTGTTCTCATTGCCTCCTAATTATTATTGTCATATCCAATGTATCTGCCTATCTGTTCCGTTGTGCTTTATCTTGGGGCCTTTTAATCTCATCACAGGCTACCAACATGAAGGCTTGAAAGAAAACAGAGTTAATGTGGGTTTGATTTTAATGTATTCACCAGCCATCCCTATTGTTGTCAGTCGAGTTATGATCTGCATTCCGAAGACCAGTCAGTTGGCCGTATATCTTCTGTGGGGAATCAGCTGATGCAACAATTTAGGCTTTTTTTAAAAAAAATTAAAAAAATTAATGAGGATGTCTGCCAAAAGATTTCCCAGTGAAATAGATGTTGTGATATTGATGTGAGAGACTTGTTCATTCGTTTTAGATGTTGAATTAATATTGTCAGTAATTTATCTGATGAGAAACCCTCGCAAAGGAAAATTGCTTTTGCTACCTTGTCATTTGGATGCTTGTTTCATCATCATAAGGTATTGGGTTTTTAAGGTCAGCTTGTGGCTTTGATTGCTTTCACATTGCTTGATGCCGACTTTGGATTGAAGGTCTCGACACTGAGGTTTCTCATGTGTCCCTCATTTTATGGTTTGTGAAAAGGATTTCATGTTCTCGTTCCTGCGGTTGCTGACAATTTGAAGCTGGGTGTTACGCCGGTTTCTTAATTTTGCTTCTGCTACTATATGGAGCTGGCTAGCTCTCTTTCTGGTTGGTGGGTGCTAGTTCTTGGTTAAGGTTCTGTTTAGTTGGTTGTTTTAAGATGTTTTATTGATATTTGGTTAGATGAGATTGGCTCTCAAGTTCGATTGCTAGTATTGCACCAACCTTTCAGGTTACCTCTTCAATTTATGGGTTAAAATTGCGGTGACAAACTTTTTGAAGATGGTACGTACAATGCTTAAATTGAACATATGAGATGCATCCATTGCCCAGAACGAGAAAAGAAACTGGAGATTTTAGTGTCAAAACGTATTTGAGTGTTATGAGTCGTGAACTGAATTCTTTCAAGAGGTGGGTGCATGAAGGTGTGTATACAAAATGTTTCTGCAACGCAGACCATTTCTCTGGGAGTCATGGTGGCCAGTCCTGTGGCTTAGCTCTTGTATTGTGGAGCGAACCGTGCAAGCATATGGAGGATGGTGTCTGGGTTACCAGAGTTGGATCTACTGCATTGTGCAGTAATGGCAAAATTACTAGTGAGAATTATGGATAAACCTGATTTGCTGCTACTTCACACAACGTCCTTACTAGGAGCTGTCGGAGATGTACCGATGTTTGGGATGTTTGGGACTGGAAAAACAACGGCGGGGGTGGGCTTCGCAAGTGTGGAGCTCTGTGGGTATGCAGTGGGAATTGGTATGGATATGGGTATGGCAACTTCCATGCACGCAATGTATTCGCTGTTTGTGGTGTGGAAGGCTTGAAGGGGTTGTGTACAATCCAAATGCTTTTATGTCGGAGATGGCTGATGGATAACATGGTGGTGCCAGCGATGCAGTATGCACACGGAACATTAGTTGAGGGGGGGCATTAGTTGCTTTCAGACTCCAATGTGGATCAGTATGGCCTATACTGACAAAACCGGCTGAGGGTGCTCCAGTCGAGGGAGAGCCCGCCCGCCGCATATATTCTGACCTCCTCTGGGGTAATTTGGATACAAATGTTGATGAGCTGAAGTTGGAACTTCGACGGCTCATTTGTGGAGGGAATGGAGATGGCTGGTGCGGGGTTGTGGAGCTGGCAAAAGCAGAGGCCTAATAAAAGAAAAAACAAAATCCAGGTTGAAGCCATCCTTGACGTCTATAACCGGTATATGAACACTTCAGGCTATTGCTCCCCTACTTTATCGGTTTACCATTAACAAACAGTAACAAGCTACGGAATTGAATAGTGAACTTTTCTTTAGTAATTGATAAAAGGTTACACGTTGTACATTGAACAATTCAAAATCTACGTCAATTAGAGCAACTGATCACATCTCTGCATCGAATTGCAGGCAACTAAACCAAAAACTGTATCAATGTGTTTGTCTCTTAACTTCGTGGAACTCCCCGAAGTCCTCAAATTCCGTATATTCCGAAACTTTTCTGTAGTTTTAAGCTGAAAAGAATGCTGATAAAATTGATGGATCAGGTAGTTGTAGCACCCACTGAGTCGGCCAGTTCCTCCAATAGTTCCTTCTGCTCCAAGGCTGAACAAGACTGCAACGAGAGAAGCAGACCATTTCAAATCGAACTAAAGATTTCATTTCAGAGGAGGAGGTGAAGGTTTGTAGGATATGTCATGTGTGTGTACTTGAGTATCTCAACTTTCTGGTCGAGATAACTGCAGTTATCTCAAAACAGTCCCAAATTTAAAATACAAAAAAAAGGCAGAATAACAAAGATTATTGAAAGAACTCCGTAGAACTTCACCAGCCCTAACTTATCTCCATATCCAAACAAACTGTGAATTGCATGAGCTCTATCTTAAGACTGGAAGAGAGGAGACAAGAAGTGAAGACCGACGGTTGTCAATAAGACGAGGAGATATGAAGAGCGTAATCAATCAGCTCAAAAAGTTTGATTCTTTATGAAAAACAGAAACAGTAAAGATACTAGTCTCAGGAGATATCAGAGATCAATTTATAACGAAATCACTAGTTCAATGGAAATGATCAGGTTATGCCTAAGTTTAGCATAAGCAAGAATACTCGTATCATAGACAATGGACAAGGAGAAAAAGAAGACAATATTACCATTTTACTGAGGATGACTAACCTGTACAGCAGTCTCAATATCGCCTGAGAGAAAGGATGTCAGTTCGAAGTTCATCTTCAGTCTGTGATCAGTTACTCTGTTATCCTGCAAAATATAAGCATCCCAGAATTCAGAGACCTAAACATCCTATCGCAGATTTATAGCAGTCATCAAAATAAACAATTTTCTACCTCAGCTCAGAGCAATATCAGCAGCAATCTGGTGCATTGCCACAATAATTTGTCAAAATTAACTTAAACTAGTTAATCTAACACGTGCAGCTGCATGTTAATCATCTGATTTTGTATTATCTATGACATAAAATAAAGAAAGCTATGCAAAATTAAAACAAAATAAATACAATAAAGAAAAAAATTCATCTTATGGCAAGATAAAATTAATTAATTAATAAAGCATATGCCAAGATAAGAGGAGATAATTTAGGGAAGAATTTCCTATGGAGAATCAGTATAAAATTATATAAACTGGGCATCTCATTAACGCTTACTAAGATGGCCATGTTTCTTTCCTGTTTAAGAAGATCGTCAATTGAAGTTTAGTTTTTATTCTAGATAAGGGCAAATGTGACAACATTGGAATATTTCAAAACTCGTACGTAATACATATTTTTGCCACAATTCACACAATATCAAGATAAATGGATAATAGAGCATTGACATATGGCAATATCACGTCGGAAATTGTCATCTTTTTCGCATAGATTTATGCTATATAGCCAACCTTCATTTTGGTGGTAAAAAGAAAAAATAATGATGATGATGATTAGTCGCACCTTGTAATTATATGTCCGTATCTTTTCCGCACGGGCACCAGTACCAATCTGCAGATACATAAAGACAACAATTTGTCTTGTTATCGTAATGCATTTAACTTTGTTACAATAATACTCGGAGCAGGTGACTGACTGCAATTTACACTTCATGAATCATGCAAAAAAGGGCTCATATTCACAAACAATTCAAATGGTATCAATGCTAAAAAGAGTAGAATCACACCAAAGATCATTAATTCAGAAAGTAAGTTCCCTCCATGAAATTCACACTACTAACCTGCATTTTCCTCTGGTTCCTTATTGATTCTTGTTGCTCTTTTAACTTAATCTCATAACTGTGGAACAAACAGAGATGAACAGAAGGCTCAGGATCAAAAAGAGAAAAAAAAGTGCGTAAAGGCCATGAATGAACATACAGAATATAATAGAGCAACACAAGGAACCAATATTATGTTCATAAAACACAAATTTATGACATGATTAATTTATAGGCAGTTTAGCACCATGACATCTATATCTATATAATAAAACACAAAGAAAGCTATCAAGTGGCTCTCCTTCAATCTCCCCCAAAATTAATGGCCCAGATCTAACCTCACAAAACACATTTTTCCCCCTAAAAGTTTTCTCCCCAAACTCAAATTCAAATTCTGGGCTTTTATGGAAACATGGACTTTTATTTACAACTAATTATTGTCATATTATTCAAACTTGAGCTACATAATTGTTGATTTACTGTTTACAAGGCTTTTCATATACTGTATCATTCTGAAGACATGCCGTAGGCACGTGTCCACGGGCAAATCTAGTCTTCTATAAAAACAATGGAAGATTTTCAGATGAAACAAAATAACTAACCATTATATCATTTTGGACAATATACTAACGTATCTTACTGCTTCTTCCTGTTCCTTTGCTCTACCATTTACGGCATATTTATATAGAGGCGCTTTACACTTATTCAATTTTACTACATCAACATCTACCAAATCTTCTGGACAGTGGCCATTGGTCAACAACTAAATTTCAGAAAGAGGGTAACTAGGAGATTAAAACTGTAGTAAAATCTGAAACCTAGTAAAAGAATAGGCATAGAAATCGTGAAACACGAACCAAACATATATTCAGTAATTACTCTTAACCAAAATTCATTTAAGTATATCCTCTTAAAATCGCATTGAACATGTAAAATTAGTAGGATAACATTATCAAAAGATTTTTCTTCATGCTACTTTGATAGTTTCTCTGTGCAATTTCTCATAGCTATAATAAGCACAAGATTATGAAGAAAATATATCATACATACAATGCTTTTGTCTCTGTATTCATATTCATTATATACCAACAACTATTTGTGGGACACAGCCACCAATGCTTTTGTCTTCGCATCCATATTCATTATAGACAAACAACTATTTGTTGATTTGTCACACGCGCTCACACATGCATACATGTACACGTACACGCACACACCCAGGGGCGGCCCCAAGTTAGAGGCTGGAGAGGCAGCCGCCTCGGGCCCCCTATTTTTTTGCATTTTTAGGGGCCTCCAAAATTTGTTTCCCTTATAAATATATATACGTATTTTGCGCTTGAAGTTAAATTACAATATGTTTAGGGCCCCCCTAAAATTTTTGGGTCTTTATTTTAAAAAAATTTAGTTCTTGGGCTGGGGAATTTATATATTTGGGCTTTGTCGGGCTTTTGATTGTAGACTTGTAGAGTTAAAGTTGTAGTCTTGTAGAGTTGTAGACTTTGCAGTTTTGTAGAACAGTAAAACTGTAAAAGCTAGGGTTTCAAATTGATTGATTGATTGATTGATGCGAGTTGCGAGTTGCGAGTCTCAAGCTAGGGTTTCGTCATTTCGAATTAATGTTTTATTTCATGATTTGTGTTTTTACTAGGGATGGTCTCGAATAAGGGTATATCCGATCCGGTCCGTATCCGTATCCGAAATTTTTGTGGATACATATATGAAAAATCCGTATCCGGGCGGATACAGATACGGATTCGGATATCCAAATCCAAAAAAATTAGGATGCAGATGCGGATATGGATACGGATACGGATATCACTTAAAAAAGCGGATTCAGATATGGATATCCGCAAATATATATATATATATATATATATATATATATATATATATAGGGCAATGCTCCGTTGAAAACCACCTAGGCCGCTATTGGGAACAACGGCCTAGGTTATAACATAACCTAGGCCGTTGTAACATAACCTAGGCAGTTGTTCCCAACAGCGGCCTAGGTTATAAACATACCGGCTTATGTTTATAACCTAGGCTGCTGTTGGGAACAGCGGCCTAGGTGGTGTTCACGCGTGAAAATGACATTTGCGTTTTCAACGGAGCATTACCCTACCGTTGTTCCCAACAGCGGCCTAGGTGGTTTTCAACAGAGCATTGCCCTATATATATAACCTAGGCCGTTGTAACATAACCTAGGCAGTTGTTCCCAACAGCGGCCTAGGTTATAAACATAACGACTTGTGTTTATAACCTAGGCCGCTGTTGGGAACAGCGACATAGGTGGTGTTCACGTGTGAAAACAACATTTGCATTTTCAATGGAGCATTGCCCTATGTCGGGCAATGCTCCATTGAAAACGCAAATGTCGTTTTCACGCGTGAACACCATCCAGACCGCTGTTCCCAACAACGGCCTAGGTGGTTTTCAATGGAGCATTGCCCATATATTGTCGTTTTCATACGTGAACACCACCTAGGCCGCTGTTCCCAACAGCGGCCTAGGTGGTTTTCAATGGAGCATTGCCCATATATATATATATATATATATATATATATATAGATAGAGAGAGAGAGAGAGAGAGAGAGAGTAATGTTCCGTTGTGCACAGGCCTCCGTGTGCACTCGGCCTTCCCGCCTTCGTATCGGCGATCTGAACCGTTCACATTGATTTACACATATAAATTAGTCTAAATATGTAAAATCAAATCATTTGAAATTCATTTGTCCATCCATTGAAGTGTTACAAAATTGTATGGCTGAAAATTGTTATTTTTTATAGTCACATGATGAATGGGCAAATTAGTTTCAAATAATTTGATTTTACATATTTAGACTAATTTAGACATGTAGATCAATGTAAACGGTGCGGAACGTCGATACGAAGGCGGGAAGGCTAAGTGCACACGAGTGCATATGAAGTCCTACTGCACAACGAAACATTTCTCTCTCTCACATTCCCACCCCAACCCCGATCTGAAATCCCCCAAATCCAACTCCACCCTAGCTCCACCTTCCCCTACCCTCCTCACCATCATCGGGTTGTTCCTCCACCCCAAATCCCTCAAATTGGAAACCCTAGCTCCACCTTCCACCACCTCCGCCAACATCTGGCTCTTCCTCCACCTCCAAATTCCCCAAATCCGAAACCCTTCTTCCACTTACCTCCACTAGCTCCGCCAACATTGAGCTTTTCCACCACCCCCAAATCCACCAAAACCCCAAAACCAGTTCTCATCTTCTCCGTCTTCGTCTCTGACCTCCTCGCCATTAGGATCTCCGACCAACCTCTTCTGCTAGTTAGCGATTGGAACACGGCTAACCACACTAAAAGCAACCATTTGAATTAATATTCAGTGATTGACATCAATTCTGTTGTAATTATGGGTAAGCTATTTCTGTGAGGTAGGAGTAAATTTCTTACAGTCGGGTTCTATTAGTAAAACTGTATTTTCCTGCAATCTTTGTGTTAAATGATAGATTAGTTTAGTCCCACATTAAATAATGTGTTGGTTTAGTATTCTCTTCTCTCCTATATATATGAGACATATTGTACTCAGTTTAATCAATCAATAAAAGAATATTTTCCTATCCCTAATTCTAACATGGTATCAGAGCCTATAATCCTATAAGGCCTATACTAATTTGATCCTAGTTATTGAGGTGGAGTGATTCTCGTCTTTATCGGAATCACTCCACCTCCCAACATCTCTCTTCCGCTCCCGATCAAATACCAAAACCCTCTTCTCCTTCAATTAACAAAATCCAAAACCCTAGTTGTCATCAACTATCTCCCTCAAAACCCTAGCCGTCATCTTCTATCTCTCAAACTCTAATTCCAAATCTCCAAAAACCCTAGCCGTCATCAACAACAAAATCTCCAAAACCCCAGCCGTCATCAAACAACAATTTTCGAAACCCTAGCCACTTACTCTCTCTCCTCCCGTTCTCTCTCTCCCGTTCGTTAACCGCCAAAACACCCCAACCCATTACTGTTCATCTTCTCCACCCCCTTCTCCGGCCATCTCCCGGCGCCACCTCAACCCCGTCGACCTCCCAGTCTCCGGCGCCAACCTCTCCACCCTCTCACCTGAGCCCCTGTCTTCATGGAAACCCATCTCCAACTTCCCAACTACTCCCGATCTCCAACAACTCGATGTCACCGTCGTCCCTCGCCGTAGATTTCCAGATCCCGCCTACCCCCCTCACCAAACTCCCTAACTCCTCTACAACCAATCCCCTTTCTTGGTTGCTAACAACTTCCTTCTGGATTGTATTTGTTTCACACACTCAGTAACTAAGACATGGAATTTTGGAGCAAAAATTGGTTGAAGATGACACACCAAGGCATGCCCTCTTCAAAGCTTGTGAGATCTGCTTTTGTGAGCGAGGAAATAGATCTGAGCACTTTTGAGGGAGATGATTACTCATGGATTTCTTGGTTTTGCTGTTCGCTATTTGATGTTTCTGGTGGGTGGAATTGTTGTGCTGTTTTAGCTTGGATCGCTGATTGCTTTGTTGTTGCTATTTTCCTTTAAAAAAAAGAAAAAAAAAACTTGCAGGTTCTTGTGCTTCTACATTCAGATCGTCAACTCACTCCGGTTGATCGATCGTGATCATCAACTAACTCCGGTTGATCGATCGTGAGTTTGAGAGGGGGTGTTATCAACATCCAGTTCTCATTTCAGGGATAATATCCCATCATCGACTATGTCTCAAGTCAGGGGTGAGATCCCATCATCGACTATGTCTCAAGTCAGGGGTGAGATCCCATTAGTCTATTTCTCAGTTCAGGGGTGAGATCCCATCATAAATCGGGATATGGAGATCCCGCCACTGTTCGGGGTAAGATCTCAACAATGCGCCACCACTACTTTCTTCCGCAACAATCTACTTCTCAGTTTCCATCACATGTGACATCAAGTGCCGTTTCTGCATCACAGTTTGTCATTTCTTCCATATCAACATTGTCAGTATTCCAAACTCTTGTTGCTTGAACCAACTTGCATTTGAGAGGGGGTGTTAAATGATAGATTAGTTTAGTCTCACATTGAATAATGTATTGGTTTAGTATTCTCTTCTCTCCTATATATATGAGACATATTGTACTCAGTTTAATCAATCAATAAAAGAATATTTTCCTATCCCTAATTCTAACATGGTATCAGAGCCTATAATCCTATAAGGCCTATACTAATTTGATCCTAGTTATTGAGGTGGAGTGATTCTCGTCTTTATCGGAATCACTCCACCTCCCAACATCTCTCTTCCGCTCCCGATCAAATACCAAAACCCTCTTCTCCTTCAATTAACAAAATCCAAAACCCTAGTTGTCATCAACTATCTTCCCCAAAACCCTAGCTGTCATCTTCTATCTCTCAAACTCTAATTCCAAATCTCCAAAAATCCTAGCCGTCATCAACAACAAAATCTCCAAAACCCTATCCGTCATCAAACAACAATTTTCGAAACCCTAGCCACTTACTCTCTCTCCTCATGTTCGTTTCCCGCCAAAACACCCCAACCCATTACTGCTCATCTTCTCCACCCCCTTCTCCGGCCATCTCCCGGCGCCACCTCAACCCCGTCGACCTCCCAGTCTCCGGCCCAACCTCTCCACCCTCTCACCCGAGCCCCTATCTTCATGGAAACCCATCTCCAACTTCCCAACTACTCCCGATCTCCAACAACTCGACGTCACCGTCGTCCCTTGCCGTAGAACTCCAGATCCCGCCTACCCCCCCTCACCGAATTCCCTAACTCCTCTACAACCAATCCTCTTTCTTGGTTGCTAACAACTTCCTTCTGGATTGTATTTGTTTCACACACTCAGCAACTAAGACATGGAATTTTGGAGCAAAAATTGGTTGAAGATGACACACCAAGGCATGCCCTCTTCAAAGCTTGTGAGATCTGCTTTTGTGAGCGAGGAAATAGATCTGAGCACTTTGAGGGAGATGATTACTCATGGATTTCTTGGTTTTGCTGTTCGCTATTTGCAGTTTCTGGTGGGTGGAATTGTTGTGTGCTGTTTTGGCTTGGATCGCTAATTGCTTTGTTGTTGCTATTTTCCTTTTAAAAAAAGAAAAAAAAAGGAAAAAAAAACTTGCAGGTTCTTGTGCTTCTACATTTAGATTGTCAACTCACTCCTGTTGATCGATCGTGATCGTCAACTGACTCCGGTTGATCGATCGTGAATTTGAGAGAGGGTGTTATCAACATCCAGTTCTCATTTCAGGGATAATATCCCATCATCGACTATGTCTCAAGTCAGGGGTGAGATCCCATTAGTCTATTTCTCAGTTCAGGGGTGAGATCCCATCACAAATCGGGATATGAAGATCCCGCCACTGTTCGGGGTGAGATCTCAACAATGCGCCGCCACTACTTTCTTCCGCAATAATCTACTTCTCAGTTTCCATCACATGTGATATCAAGCGCCGTTTCTGCATCACAGTTTGTCATTTCTTCCATATCAATATTGTCAGTATTCCAAACTCTTGTTGCTTGAACCAACTTGCATTTGAGAGAAGGTGTTAAATGATAGATTAGTTTAGTCCCACATTGAATAATGTATTGGTTTAGTATTTTCTTCTCTCCTATATATATGAGACATATTATACTCAGTTTAATCAATCAATAAAAGAATATTTTCCTATCCCTAATTCTAACACTTTGAAATGGATGCTAGACAATGCGCAGAATCTTCCCTTTTCCCGATGCTCTTCTCATCAACGGAAGGGGACATAATGGGAACACGTTTACTGTTGATCAAGG
This sequence comes from Hemerocallis citrina, assembly GCA_017893485.1. NCBI lineage: Eukaryota > Viridiplantae > Streptophyta > Magnoliopsida > Asparagales > Asphodelaceae > Hemerocallis > Hemerocallis citrina. The sequence goes on along the minus strand of CM030358.1, from coordinate 447,174,766 downwards.
TGATTGTGTGTTCTTTTGTTATGATACTTTGAATTAGCAAATTCAGCTTTTTTCCCTAAATGCAAGCTTTTATGGATTGTATCCATGGAATTTTAGAATGTATTTGTTCTCTGCTACCTTGCTATTCACTGAACCGAAACATAATTTCAAGTTAAATGGTAGCAAAATGAATGTATCCATCATTATTCTATTTATCGAGTTAGCTTTCTGTTATCTAACAGTCCAAATAGTATTTTATATCTATGCATAATATGAGTAATGGCATTACACGATAGTTAGATGACCTAATATTTAACTGGTACATCTTCATTATGGATATTCAGGTAAAACGTACAGGTTTAGGATATCTAATGTCGGATTAATGAATTTCAGTGATGCCATATGGTCCTGGTAAAAAAAAGTTAAGAGTCAGGTTCAAACTGTTAGGGTTTTGGCCTCAAATACACGTAGGATCTGAGTACTTGAAGTTGGAGAAGAAGAGGAGACAAAGAAGCAAGAGAAGACAAACAGCGAGTAGAAGAATGCAGTCTGGAGAATTGCGGTCGACCGTGCGGTCGACCGACCGGGGGTGTGGTCGACCGACCCAATCTGCTGAGAGTTCTTCGAGTGTACAGGTCCAACAGAGGAGGGGACGGTCGACTGTGCAGTCGACCGGTCGTGTCTCGGGTTTGGCTCTACACGTTGCAGTCGACCGACCTTGGGGGTGCGGTCGACCGACTTCGGCGCTGATTGTATTTAGGGCTTACGAGTTTAAGGCCCAATTGCTGAATTTGTGTTTATCTTTTAGGGTTTACTTGACGGCTATATATATGGCTGTAGACTCTAGGGTTAGAATCAATTTGTGTAATCAAGAGGTGAGCCATTATCATTGTTCAATTTCAAGAGGGAATTGTGCCGAGTGTTTCAAAGGTGAGAGAGAGAGATGGAGAGCTGTAATCTCTTTTGTAATCTTTGTATTTCTTGAAGAATAAGAAGTATTGGTTATCTCTGCATATTGATTTTGTTCTTGTGAGATCTTGCATATATTATGGTGGCTTGTTCTTGGTTCATCTAAGTCTTGTGAGTTTCTATTGCTTGTGGTGTGTTTCTGCTATTAGCACTACGAGTTGTGGGGTAGATTCTTCAACAAGTGGTATCGAAGCCAAGTTGGGTTCAAGATGGCCGATAACAAGATGAAGATCAAGAGATTCGATGGAAGTGACTTCGCGATGTGGAAGATTCAGATGATAGCGTATCTTCGTCAGAAAGATCTTGATGGTCCGTTGTTTGATGAGAAGCCGGTAGGTGCAGACAAGGATGCGAAGATCTTGACGGATTGGAATCATTTGGATCAAAAGGCGTTGGGACAGATTCAGTTGGGACTGAGTAGGAAGGTGTTATTTCATATCTCGAAGGCAAAGACCACAAAGGAGGCTATGGAGATTCTCACAGATATGTATGAGAAATCGTCGGTATCTAATCAAATTCTTCATCTGAAGAAATTGGTTAATATGAAGTTGAGGGAAGGGGGTTCAGTAGCAGAGCATGTGAACAATTACTGTATGGTTTACAACCAGATGGAAGCTGCAGGTTTGAAGTTTTCAAAGAGGGAGTAGTCATTGTTACTTCTATCTACTGTACCCGATAGTTATAGTACGGTGGAACATACTATTACAAGCACTATGACAAATTCGAGACTCTACAGGATGTGGTGAGTAGCATTCTGAACGAGGAGGTGAGAAGGGTGAGAAACGAGGGATATCCATCATCATCTTCTAGAGATTCCGCAATGTACGTTGAGAAGAGACGTGGGAGATTTAAAAGCAGTTGAAGAAGAAAGGATCATAGTAGTTCATCTGAGAGTGGGTCTGATGACAGCGATGAAGGACATGGGCCTGACTGCTGGTATTGTCACAAGAAGGGTCACATGATGCGCAGTTACAAGGTTTATATGAAGAAGCAGGAGAAACCGAAAAAGATACTCCAAAGGAAGCTCAAGTGGGGCTTGTTGAGGATCTATGCTTATCAGCTCGGGAGGAGTTGGACACTCAAGATTGGTATATTGATTCGGGAGCTTCTTTTCATTGCACTCCGAAGAGAGACGTTTGATGACTACGAGGAGGGTTCTTTTGGAGATGTGATCGTGGAAAACGGTCACCGGTGTCCTGTACGTGAGGTTGGTACTGTTTGCGTAAAAGCCAATGATGATCAAAGTGTTGTCTTGCGGGAGACAAGGCATGTTCCAAACTTGAAGAAAAATCTTATCTCGATTGGAAGGCTAGACAAAGAGGGTATGTCTACTACAGTTGGTAGTAAGGAGTGGTGTATAGCTGCAGGTTCAAGGGTGATTGCAAAAGGAAAGCGTGAGGGAACGCTGTATTTGCTTAGAGACGTGAGGGGCGTTTCTCTTGTAGTTGAATGTCAGCTGGAATCGAGTAGTAGGTTGTGTGGGTTGCAACCGAGTTCTTTTAGTTGTGGAGGGGAGGTTACTAATTTAGTGAGATGCTGGCTATGGAAGTGATCCTAGAGGGCAAGACGTTGCTGTGGTGAGGGTACTTTGCGATATAGAAGACGAAGCTTCAAGTCGCTCTTGTGAGGTAGAAAGTACCGGTATCGATATGCGGGGTGATGTCGATGAGGGTAACCGAAATGGGGCTGTAGGGGTTAAACAATCTGTGAATATTGTGGAGGTGTCGTCCACGGAGACTTCTAATGTAGAGGGTGCATTGAGAGGTTTTGAACCATGTTCGGTGTTGATCGAAATTCTGTGAATTGGAGTCTTGTAACACGGAATCCGACCCGGGAGGTTGTTTCTCCGGTATTCATGCTCTATGCGATTGGTGGAGCACATCCTTCATGATGCGATGAGGGATGGTTGGTGCACTCCATGTGGAGTGGCGGAGGTGCTCTTCATGAGTGGGGAGTACTTGGGTGTTCCATGAAAAATGGGAGATTGGCAGAGATAATACGAGGTAAAGATTGCAATAACTTTGAAGCATTGTATATTTGGTCCAAGTGAAAGATTGTTAGGGTTTTAGCCTCAAATACATGTAGGCACTGAGTACTTGAAGTTGGAGAAGAAGAGGATGAGACAAAGAAGCAAGAGAAAACAAACAGCGAGTAGAAGAATGCAGTCTGGATAGTTGCGGTCGACCGCGCGGTCGACCGACCGGGTGTGCGGTCGACCGACCCAATCTGCTGAGAGTTCTTCGAGTGTACAGGTCCAACAGAGGAGGGGACGGTCGACCGTGCAGTCGACCGGTCGTGTCTCGGGTTTGGATCTACACGTTGCGGTCGACAGACCTTGGGGGTGCGGTCGACCGACTTCGGCGCTGATTGTTTTTGGGCTTACGAGTTTAAGGTCCAATTGCTGAATTTGTGTTTATCTTTTAGGATTTACTTGAGGGCTATATATATGGCTGTAGACTCTAGGGTTAGAATCAATTTGTGTAATCAAGAGGTGAGCCGTTATCATTGTTCAACTTTAAGAGGGGATTGTGCTGAGTGTTTCAAAGGTGAGAGAGAGATAGAAAGTTGTAATCTCTTTTATAATCTTTGTATTTCTTGGAGAATAAGAAGTATTGGTTATCTCTGCATATTGATTGTGTTCTTGTGAGATCTTGCATATATTGTGGTGGCTTATTCTTGGTTCATCTATGTCTTGGGAGTTTCTATTGCTTGTGGTGTGTTTCCGCTATTAGCACTACGAGTGGGTTTTACAAGAGTTGTACATATATGAAATAAATTTTCTTTCACTTCTTTTAATTTGTTGATTTCTATTTTGTGATTAGATATGAAAATCGATATCTGTATTTCAGTGATATACATGTCTAAGTAATAGTTAAGAAAAAATTTAACAAAAGCTTCATATTTGATACCGAATTTGTATCCGTTAGACCGTATCCGATGCATCCGTATCTGAATCCGTCTGTGGAATGCGGATACGGATGTTGGTATAGACAATATCTGATCTGTATCCGATCCGAAAGCATCCCTAGTTTTTAGGATTTGGGTTTAATTGAATAGATTAGTATTTTTGTAAGTTAGAAATTTGATAGATTAGGATTTAATTAAAATTTTTGTTTATTCTTTCAGTTTTATATGACATACGTTTTTTCTCCCTATATATATGATATATCGGGTTTTTCAGAATAATAGCATAAAAAAAACCAAAATTTAAAAAAAAAAGTTATGTATGGGGTCTCCTTTTCGGGATTTCGCCTTGGGCCGGCCTTGCACACACACCAATGCTTTTGCCTATGTATTCATATTCATTATAGCAAACAATTATTTGTGGGTTACACAATCGCTGGGCTCTAACACGAACATAAACATTGCACATGCGCTCTTATCTCTATTTATCACCTTGGGAATTGAGAATAATCAGTATGCATAGAGGGAATAGAAGTCCTCCAAATGCACTATTAACACGTGTGTGGGGCTCTAACACGAACACAAATATCGCACATGCCTTTTATCTCTATTTACCAAATTGGGAATTGAGAATAATGATTATGCATAGAGGGAATGGAAGTCCTCCAAATGCAATACTAAGAAACAAAACACGTGCTTGACCGTGCTAAAAGAGTGTTTATATTACTATATGCTTATTTATCTATGTAATATGATCATCTTGTGCCCATGTATGTGCAGCTTACAATCTACTCTTCAGATTTGGATCATTTACTTGAACGTAGGTTACAGGGGGAAAGTGCGGAAGCAACTTATGCATTCAGTAAAAAGCAATTAGCTCCTTTCTACATCTATTAGCGTGATATGGAAAATATGGTAGGTAATTACCAATTAACCTCACTTTAAAGTGCATGTTAGCCTCCGCACAATCATGCAATACTAGGTTTCATTAGGCCAGATGAGCATATGCCAAATACCCTTATTAACCATTCCAGTAACTCGAATTATAGTTCACATACCTATCATCTATAATATTAAACAAGGCCAATATCAGAAACATTTTATCAAGGGAAATTGACTTTTGTCCTGTTAGAACATAAAATAGAATCCCTCAACCTCAACCATCATAGCTACTCATGTTCAATTCATACAGACACATATTAATATTCGTTTATTTTTCAAAATACCAATGCACATAAAAACTCAGGTTTCGGGTTGCGTTCCATGAAAAGAATAGGTGGGGTGTGTTAGAACATAAATCTAAATCCTACAACTAGAAGATGACCTCAGTTGAGATAACATTTAAAAGAAAACATAGGAGAAACAGACAATTAGCTGAATCAAATCTTAAATAGTGCATCTTAATGAACTTACAGCTTTGCCCGCAGTAACTGAAGTGCACGAGTTTTGTTCCGAAGCTGAGTTCTTTCTTCAGTACAGAAGATACGTATGCCGGTTGGTTTGTGGAAAAGGTCAACAGCTGTCTCCACCTTATTAACATTCTGACCTGCATCCATGAAGTTGATCAATAGCATAACCTTATTTATATCTTATAAATGTAATACAATATGCTTTCTTAAATGTAATTTATAAATATTTACAAATGTATAATGTATTTATGGTAGAAAGGAAAATCAGCAAGTCATACCTCCAGCACCCCCAGATCTTGCCGTTGTAAGTTCAATATCCTTTGGATCAATCTCTACTTCCACTTCATCAGCCTGAAGGGTGGTAATAATCTCAGTCAGGATTTAAGAGTTTAAACTACACAGAACATCATCAATAAGGTGGACATAAAATAATAATTATATCCATACACTACAGACAAAAAATTCAACTGCTTATTAGAACACATAATTTCAGGCAGGATTTAAGAGTTTGAACTACACAGAACAATAAAACAACATCAATAGGATATACATAAAATAACAATGACATGCATACTCTACAGGACAACAAATAGCAAACTGGGTAGAAGAACATATCGGCACTCAAAATACGTGAAATACTAATCCTCAAATAATATTCTAAATCCAACAAGCAATTCAACTCAGGCTGAAAGTAGGTGTTGGCAAAAATGTGTAAGACATACAAACTTCCTGAGAAATATAAACAAAAGGTAAAAGTAGTATAGTCTATAAAATGAAGAGGGAAGGAGTTTAAACTAGTATAGCTTGACATCTGAAAACTATATGATAGATGAAATGATGAGTGAAAATTTTGTAAGCTCTTGGTCTCAAACCATAGCCTACCGCTAAACACAAAGCATCCTCCAAGAAAGGAACCATCTGGTGATAAAAAAGTATGATAAATGAGTACAGGAGAAATGTAAAGAACAATAGGCCTGTAGATTTATAATGAAACGGGACTATGCATACCCTGCACAGCAGCACAGTAGAAGAGTTACAGTTCATATTTTTTAAACTTAAATTTGGTGTGTATTGGTGGGGGAGTGGAAATATCCCTCATCGGGCTATACCCTTCTTATCTCATTTGTCAAGAGCTTAGGCAACCAAAAGTAATTTCTCAATTAAAAAGTATGGCCTTTTAAAAGGGGAAACAGACCACTAAACGCAAACCACATCTCAGCGAAACAAACATAATTTTTCTTCCTGTTTGGGACCATGTAGCTAATTCATGATTTGCAAAATGGAATGACTAAAATAATGTTATTCTTCTAATAGCTTGATGAAAAATAGGATATAAATCACTTAATGTCTCATCTTTGGGATAGTTTAATATGTTAATTGGGATAGTGATGAGGACATCAGTTCAAGACAATTTGGGCGCTTGTGTCAGCACATGCATCGTCTAGGATGGCTACTCTAGTAGCATAGTAATCTTTATTTCAGCAATTTTTATTTTTGGGGCATTTTAGCCATATGTAGTAGCATTGCAATTTGCACCCTTTATTTCTGCATTAGAATATTTAGGAGATTTTTATTGAGATTTTGTTTTGAGCCTATATATAGGTATTGAGAATAATGAGAAGGTATGCTATTATTGATTTTAAAAAAATACTGTGTTGAGTTATTGCTCTGTATTCTTTTTTTGTGTGTGTGATACCATAAAAAATTATTAGGGCTAATGAGAAATCATAAACAAATTTGTAGGGTTTGTGAGAAACACTACTATATCCTCTCTCCTACTTTTTCTTCTTCTCTTTCTCTTCCAAAAACACCCTAACCCATCGTCAACCTCCCGAGCCTCCATAGTCTCCAAATACCCTGACCACTGTGTCGCCTTCCTCTTCTACCTGACGCCACACCCCCATCACCACCACCAACACCTTCCTCTACTCCATAATCCCCAAATCCAAGTCACACATGAAACCCTAATCTCCAAATCCACTCAAATCAAACACTAACCCTAAGTCCCCTCTTCACCCCATTTCCCGAAGCCGCTGCTGTTGCACAGCCTAATCCCCGTCGCTCTCACCCTCCGACTAGGAAGTACGGACTCTTTACAGAGGCTCTTGCACCCGAGTCGGACTCATATCGGACGCGGATGCAGCGGGGGTGCGGTGGGACACGCACGAGGTAAGGCGGGGTGCGTGTCCTATTATTTTATTTTTAAAATTTTAATAAGTGCGACTAGGGTGCGGTTCGGGTGCGACTATAGTGCGGCTAGGGTGCGGATTTGGGCCTTTGCTATAAAATAAATTTAAAAAATCCCTACATCGTACTCTTTTCTCTCTATCTGATGTTTTCTCTCCCCCCCATCTCTTAAGAACCCTAAATCCCCAAATCCCGATCAAAACCCTAATCCTCTCTTTCGCCGTCGTCGACTCCTCATCTCTCCGTTGACTTCTCCACTCTTCGTTGTCAACTCTGCTTCCCTACTCGTTGTCGTTAATTCCTTCTTTTCTCCACCGTTGACTCTGTTGATTCCTCCACCGTCGACTCCTCCACTCTTCGATGTCGTCACCTTCTCTCTCCAGTAATCCACCATTAAACTTTGTTGCTTCCTGTTGCCAATATCCACCATTAAACTTGCTTTGAGATTGATGCACATACACTTGTGATGAAGTTATAAATATAATTTTCGCTTCCTGTTTTGATTGTATGACCATAATTAATCCTTTATTGCTTGCTGTTGTGATTGTATGACCCTACAAAAGTTCGTACAACCTTAATTAATCCTTTTTGCTTCCTTTTTTTGCTTGCTTGTTTGTTTGTTTGCTGTGATTGTATAAACTCAAATATACATAATAATATAATATGCTTGTTTGCTGAGATTGTATGAACTCAAATATATATAATATGCTTGCTTGTTGTGATTGTATGAACTAAAATCTATTGGTTAATGTATGATTATTAACAATGATTTTGGTTTTTTATACAAAAATATAAATATAAATATATAATATATAAAATAATTATTTAAATATTGGCCGATTCCCAGCTGCGCCAGCATCCTACTGTTTTTTGGAATTGCCGCATTCCCGCACCCGCATCCCCGCATCTGAATCGGTGCTTCCTAGCCCTCCGACCAGCCTCATCAGCACCTGCAGCTCTCTTTCTCCACTTGTAGCCCCACCTACATTGTTATCCCTCACCCTCGTCAGCACCCCGACCGCCCTATCAACCAACACCGCTCTTGACTGACTGTCGTGCGTGACCCCCTTCATCATCCTGCTCCCCCTACTGTCATTGCCGGCACCTATTTTCCCAAGCCTCCACGGCACCCGAGTCTTCTTCCACAGCCCCTCGCAGCCATCATCGCCACCAACAACATCACTTCAGTAGCATCGCAACATTCTCTTTGAACTCCCGGTAACTTCTTTCCACTTCTTAAATATTTGTGATACTGCTTTATCATCTCTAGATTATTATCTGAATTTTCTGTCGTGCACAAATATTGAGTGTGTGTGTGTCTACTTGCCACTTAAAATACAAACCTTCATTGAATATGTTACTGCTAAGAATGCATAAGTATAATTGTTGATTGTTAAGCTTTACCCATGAATTGGGATTGTGAACATATTCAATTGCTTTTAATCCATCAAACCAGTTATTAGTTTAAATTTCTAATTTAATCCGCATTACATTAATTTAATCTTTTAATATTCATAGAAATTCTCTACTTAGGGTTAAGTTTACCTCAGATAGACTGGTCCAGATTATCCATGAGATGACCTCTATATGAAGTTCCTACTTCTAGAAATCATTCATAATATAATGTCAACATAACTTATATGGGTCGAGCTACAACTTTCCAATTTAAATATTACGATGTGAATCTAAAACAGTCAGCAATTAAAATGTGATCCAAGATTTGTGCACATGCTGCATTTTTTGGTGCACATAATGCACCTGACAAGCCAACACAGTTTTGCACGAAACTTGAAGCAATTCAACAGCTAAAGAGGCTGTCATATCTAAAAAAAAGTAAATTTAATGGCAAGCTACTGTTCAAACTTTCCATTAAAATTTACAAATAACACTTTTTAGGCCACTGAATGTCGCGTTGTGATTTGTTAATATAACATTTTGGTACATATAGTTCACTTGACAAAGCCATACACATTTCGAAAAGTCTGAAAGTAAATATTCCTTTTCTACATTAAATATAACATACAGGAAGCGAGTTTACAACACAAACCATAAGTGGGCATAACTATATCCTGAGAAACTGGAACTGCTCAAGGAAAGAAAATATGTGAATATGTGAGAGAATATTTGAAATCTAACTTTATGGATATATTTGGACTATTAAGATAACCATAACAAAGCCATCTAAATAATCATGATACAATCATTTTATTACTTCCAATAATTTGATATATCAAACAATGTATGGTACCTTTGCTGACAACCCATGACTACACACAATAGACTGATTATGTCAAGTAGTCAACATCAGATAGATACTCAATAACACTCAAATACAGGAAACAAATTGTAAAGTATATACCTCTGGCATAATTGCTACAGTTGCAGTTGATGTATGAAGACGTCCCTGTGTCTCTGTTTGGGGTACCCGCTGAACACGGTGGACCCCAGACTCGTACTTCAGTTTACTATAAACTCGACTTCCCTTAATTTCCACAACACATGTCTTGTATCCACCTTTCTCAGCCTGAACGTAAACTTCACTAAGTTTTAAATTTCTAGTTTAGGATAAAGGCTGTGATAGGCCAATAAATATCATACCTCTGAACTAGAAATCATAGCAAACTTCCAAGAGTTACGTTCGCTGTACTTCTGATACATACGGATCTGTACGAATAAAACAGAATTATATGTTAGAAATCAGATAGTCAGAAAACATGATGAGACAGAAAACAATAAAAATCCACATCTACATAATATGATCAAACTACCAATAAATATAGTACACTTGGTACCTTAGCAGGCAACTACCAATTGGTAACCTTCAGTAAATCAGGGCTTATAATTAAAACCCCGTTTGAGAATTATACAATAAAAGAAAATGAGATTAAACATTTTTTCATCTATCCTCAGTTTTGCTCAACACAAAAAACTTTTGATTTTTGATTTTTGATTTTTCATCTTCCAAATTTGCACAAGTTTTATCAGACATCATATTTTACTTTAGGGTTTATTTTAAATAAGTTCTCCAACTTACAAGTATATTTATTAGGTCCCCCATAGTATGCTAATGTGTAGCAGACAAAAGAGGTCATTTGAGTAATTAATCTAAAATTGGAAAACACATAGTGAGAAACTAGGCAAAATATCAACAACAAAAAAATTGGTTTTATACATTTATATCGTCAAATTCTTTTTTCCAAATTAAACAGTTTTATTAGGAGTAAGAATGGTGATATATACTACATGTATAGTATAGCGACAGGTAACTGAACATGTTAAAATGATTTAAAATGTTATAAGAGAATAAGTTTGATCTCATGTTTATCTACCTACAAGATCACCAGCCCATATTCCAGCTTCATCACCACCAGTACCTGCCCTTACTGCATGAAATGAAGAGGAAAAATTAACAGATATTGTATACCTCAAGTTTGCCTCTTGAACATAGCATATCTTCTAATAAGATGGACTACAAGAAGAAAGAGTAAAGCAAACAAACAAATGTATGTGTGAGTGTGTGCACTTGAGTGGTTGTATATGTCCTATGTAGCCTGGTGGCTATTTCGTAGATTGTTACAGTATTATACATCTGCATGTTTAAGATCAGCATCCAGTGTAATGCCCGGGGTCCACTCATCTAAGAAGCTAGCCACGATCCCACCAGGCTATGCCTCCCCAAAAAGAGTTAGCTTAATAGGTACCTTTGGGTTCATAGGCTTTCTACATATACTACAGACATTCTCTTGATTTTTCCAATTGGGACTAAATTCCTACTCATGCAACTCACATGCTAGTTAGGCCAATCCTACAAGCCCACTAATAATTTCAATGAGCCCACTAATTAATTCCTAAGCCAATGAAGCAATTACTAAACCCATCTAGGGATATTACAGCCAGTGCCTAACTACTTTACACCCATCAATGTACAACTTCCTTGCTTATTTGACTTAGGTATTGAAGACATTGACTATAGTTGTTGGTTTATTTTTAGGATATGTTAAAATAAGATGCCTTGATTTGGTCATTATGATTGTTTTCTTTTTTGTGACTCGATGTCCTTATCATTGATATGATAACGAAAATAGTTCAAATAACAGCTTCAATTTTCTAATTATCAATTTATTGTGCATACATTTATTATGTATTAGAAAAACATCCAAATGACACCCGGTTTCAGATTGTCATTCTTCCACATGTAAATGCTAAAGTTTTTAAAGCAAAACGGCTAAAGGATTAATTTGATTATAGCTCAAGCATCCATGCCTAAAGAATACTAGCTGGACCATCTTCACTACCATTAACAGCGACACAGCCCTTACCAAAGTTGAGCAGCGAAAATGATCCATGTATCTGAATCAATAAATATTTGAAACGAAGCTTTGTTATTTGCTGTTGGTGATCTCATTATGTCTCTATGATGATAACCATTTATTTTGTTGGAGGAATAAGTACCTAAGACATGGTCTTTTTTTGACTCAAACCTAAGACATAGTCTTAATCTTTACTGACAGCATGATATCAGAATCTTAAGAACATGGTGGAGAGATACAAAATCAACTTCCACTTCTGATTGGGAGATTGATCAAAATTAACTGAGTCTGAATGATTTGAGATCTGGGCAGCACTGTTTGAAGATTCATACCACCAAAATCTATGGAAAAACACTAACGAAGATAATACTACCAGCTTAGGTTTCCAACTGTCAGGATAGGTGCGGAAGTAAGCAGGACATACCAAATTTCTAGAAAAAAGGAGAGAAGACAGGTTAAGATCGAGAGAATTCCTAGATGGGGACGCCGACAGATGAGATAGAGATGGGGGAGGCCAAGCTCAAGAAGAGGTGTAAGCAAGCACTTTTTCTTTCTTTGATCTTAAAATGCTAGTGCTCAATTGAATACCATATGTTACGAGACAATGTAGGAGGAAAGGAGAAGAACTTGTATTGTATTCTGGAATGAGACACTAGGGTACAAACATACAGTGGAGGCCTCCTCACCCCTCTCCTAATTTATCTAATATGACAAATTGACAATAAACTAAAACAATTCAATAGAAAGAGAAAATAATCTTATTTCTACGCTAACTTAAATACTCTAAAACTCTTAAAAATTTTAACGATGGCAAATTGAAAATTGTGAAAATGGAAAGAAAATCAAAGAATAAGAGACAACTCAAAAATAAAAATATCTTGAAACTTCTTCAGACTACTTAGTGTATAAATGCTTCCAAGGAAAAAGGAAAAAAGAATACAATAGAAATAAATATATTACTCTAGCAGCCAGTATTGGTAAGATGCTGAAACCTGCGGAAAGAAGGAATTTGAGCAAAGCTCAAAATTGTAGGAAAAATAATTCTCTTTTTTCCCAGCTTCATCAAAGAGCAATGTATTTCAAAATTACAATCCTAAAACTGCTGAAGTAATTGAAGTGGAACAATATTTATGAAAGAAATTAATGATGATGGCTAAACCCAATATTCCAGACAACTTCGTCGTACTTATGATTGATTTTAAGAATAATGCATTACAATTTTGTACCTCTACAAGCAATCTCAAGGTAATATAGAAATCACAAAAACATTTATTTAAAACATTGAGCGGATAAAATATAATTCACCTTCAAGGAGGATATTGCGTGCATCTAGAGGATTACTTGGAAGTAATAATACCTGAAAATGCAGTTCCCACCATTTAGTTAATTTATGTTTTGGAGATTATTAAATAAATCCTTTAACATTGTATCTTGTTTTATAAGCTGTAATAAGCTAATATGCTATCATAAACAAAAAATTACTATTTACAATAACATTAAAAAAGTGCTAACAAGTATATAATTATACTCAATCAATTAATATAAAGCCAAGAAGAACAGTCGAAACAAATTATTCATTGTAGATTTATTTTTCTTTTAGAATAAAGGTGACCGCGTCACCGCTTCATTAATAAAGAATTAACGAAACAAAGTAGTATAAATAAATTACATCAAATTGTTCCTAAAAAGGAACAACGGAAAATCATTACACAGATAAGCCTACAACATTAACTTGTCCCTCCCCAAACTAAACTGTTAGACTAGGAAGCACCGATTCGGGTGCGGGAATGCGGGTGCGGAGGATGCGGGTGCGGGGATGCGCCAATTTCAAAAAAAAGTACGATGCGAGTGCGGCTGGGATTCAGCCAATATTTATATAATTATTTTATATATTATATATTTACTATATTTGCCCGTGGGCACGTGCCTACGGCACGTCTTCGGAATGATACAACACATGAAAAGCCTTGTAAACAGTAAAACAACAATTATGTAGTTCAAGTTTGAATAGTATGATAATAATTAGTTGTAAATAAAAGTCCATATTTCTATGTTGAAAAATAATTATAAATGAGGGTGTAAAATCCAACTTCTTAGAACTTTAAGTGTGGAAAATGATGAAATTTAACTGTTGAAGAGATATTTGTTATTTTCAATATAACATGTGCAATAAAAAAAAGCATAAAAATTCTGAAAATTTTACAAACCTGAAATCTTAAAATCTAAATTTCTAAGTAAATAAAGAAAGAATGGGAGAGAGAGGGATAGAGAGAAAGAGAGAAATATGAAAAAGTGAAGAGAGAAGAGAGAGATAGTAATAAAGTAATGAGTTTTTTAGTTTTGGGGGGAAAATTTTAATTTTGGGGTTTAAAATTTTTAGCGGGAAAATATGTTTTGTGAGAATCAATCTAGGCCATTAATTTTAGGGGAGTTTAATGAGAGCCACTTGATAGCTTTCTTTGTAATTTATTATATAGATATTAATATTTATATTTTGTATAAAAAACCAAAATTATTGTTAATAATCATACATTAACCAAGAGATTTCAGTTCATACAATCACAACAAGCAAGCATATTATGTATATTTGAGTTCATACAATCACAACAAACACGCATTTTATATTATTATGTATATTTGAGTTCATACAATCACAGCAAACAAGCAAGCAAAAAAAAAGGAAGCAAAAAGGATTAATTATGGTTGTACAGACTTTTGTGGGGTCATACAATCACAACATGAAGCAATAAAGGATTAATTATGTTCCTACAATCACAACGGGAAGTAAAAATTATATGTATAACTTCATCACAAGCGTATGTGCACCAATCTCAAAGCAAGTTTATTGGTGGATATTAGTAAAAGGAAGCAACAAAGTTTAATGGTGGATTACTGGAGAGAGAAGACGGCGACATCGAAGAGTGGAGGAGTCGACGGTGGAGGAATCGGCAGAGTCAATGACGAAAAAAAGAAGAAATTAACGGCAACGAGTGGAGAAGCAGAGTTGACAGCGAAGAGTGGAGAAGCTAACGGAGAGATGATGAGTCGACGACGGCGAAAGAGAGGACTAGGGTTTTGATCGGGATTTGGGGATTTAGGGTTCTTAAGAGAAGGGGGAGAGAAAACATCAGATAGAGAGAAAAAGAGTGGGATTTAGGGATTTTTTAATCTTTTTTTATAGCAAAGGCCCAAACCTGCACCTTGCCGCACCCATTAAATTTTTAAAAATGAAATAATAGGACACGCACCCCGCCGCACCCCGTGCGTATCCTGCCGCATCCCCGCCGCACCCGAGTCCGATACGAGTCCGACTCGGGTGTGAGAGCCTCCGTAAAGAGTCCGTGCTTCCTAGCTGTTAGACAAAGACACCTGCAACATGTTCTCCCATCCATCAGATGTCGCACATCCTAAGTTCCTACGACCAACCAAATCACCACTCATCGAACACCTATCCTAGTGTCATCTTGCCATTTCACCTTCTAGCGACGACTCATCCGAACACAACTCCAGCGACGACTTCCCGAACTCCATTCGGTGACGACTTGCCTAATCACTATTTTGATAACGACTTGCCTAACCACCCTTCTGGTGACGACTTGTCCCTTCTCTAAAACGGAACAATAAGCACATTCACTGCCATGGTGGCAGTTTTCCAGTATGCCACATTGATGATGACTAGCCCGAACATCATCTCTGTGACGGCTTGGCCATCACCCGACCGGCAACGGCTCACACCTCTCTCACCACAGCAATAACTTGCTCAAACTCCAAATTAGCGACGACTTGCACATCAGCCATACCTGTGACAGCTTGCACATCTAACACAACAGTCACGGCTTGTACATACACCACCATATCGATGACTCGCACATCAACCATAACAATATTTACAAAATTATGCACCGCACCGGTGAGGAATCACACCTTCACCAAAGATCGAACAACGAAGAACTATTTTAGGCAACTCAAAATAAATCCTTAAATTCAAGCAAGAGTCGCTTCAAAGCCCACAATCATGCCCACCACTCCCCAAATTTAATTTAAATTTCAAAAATCTAATTTGAAATTCAACTATCATCAAAATTTCCCCTTCCATACTCCCCAGATCTGATTTGAATTTCAAATATATATTTTGAAATTCAAATCTTATTCAAAATTTCCCCTCCACACTTCCCAAATCTGATTTGAATTTCAAAAATCTAATATGAAATTCAAATCTCATCCAAAATTTCCTCCACACCCCCAACTCTTATTTGAATTTCAAAACTCAAATTTGAAATTCAAAATTCAAAATTCAACCCATTATCTCCCTCCACACTCCCCAATATTCCACACCGACAAACACCTCAATCACCATGTCTCCCACCGACACACCTCCACCTCTCAACAGTAGCCCTGACGTTGCCATCGATCACTCCCGCCGAGCCAGCCCCGATGCTAGCGACACCATCACCCGAAGACAACCTCTCCCAGCTCTCAACGGCACCCCAACGATGTCGTCGTTCCCTCCCGCTCATAAAGCCCTGATGACAGCATCTCCCTTCACCCGAGCGACTCTATCATCCACGCGACCATCGACGACAGCAACTCCAACACCCATCGACGGCAGCAACTCCATCACCCGTGCGACCACCATTGTAACTCCCGTTTCCGCCTATACATATTTTCTGTGTATTTTCTGTATATCGATTCTTTATAAATTCTTTTACGTTCTCTTAAACTCATTTTGTTTTAAATTTAATTTTTGGATCTCCTATTAAAGTCCCTTTTAATCATAAATTGTATTTGTAGTTATTTTCAAATAATTATATGTTTTAAAACAAATCTTATTCCATTCTATAAGTTTATTTCTTTTCTTATTTGATTAATTATTATATTTAAGCCCAAACCAAGTATATTCTTATTATTTTGATTCATTAATGAATAAACCCAAATCCAAAGCCAGTCAAAGCCGATTCCTTAACCCCAAGCCACTTTCATGCTGCCTATATATTTAATCCTTTAACCTTAATCCCTCATTAACTTAACCCTAATTATTAACCCTAATCTAATTTACCACTTCATCCTCCACCAGCTGCCAACGTAATCTCCTTCACCTCTCTCTTCATCTCGTGTACAGTCGAGCCCTCCTCAACCCATCATGTGCTCTCCTTCACACCCAATTAACTCCAGCAACCGCAGTCTCCTCGATAGCCCGAGAACCACCATCTTCCTCCACCAGCAAACACCCCATTGTTGCCTCTTACCCGACGCTTCATCTCCAACTGCCTTGCTGCCTCACTATAGGACGAACAACAGCAGCAGCCGACCAAACTCCAGTACTGCCGTGTCGTTGTTCGACGTCGTCGCTCGCAGTCACCTTGTTGTTGTGCCGTTGTCGTCCTCGCTATTGTTGTTGTGTTTGCTGCCTTGCAGCATTGTCGCTGCCATAGATTGGTGTTGTCGCTTCCTTGTTCGTTGATGTTGTTGTTGCCGCAACTCACCTCGCACAAGACAGCCCGGCACCACCTCCCTATTGCCCTCGCTCACTGCCGAACACTGTCAACAGCCCTCATTACTTGTTGAACTGCCTGACCCTCTTGTTTTCGTCGTTGCCCTTGCTTGTTGTTGATCGCCTGCTTGTGTCGCTATAACCACCATTTAAGGCAAGCGTCTCTTGAACCCCTTTTATTGTTCGTGTTCAAGAAATATTTATTGAACTCCCGCAAGTAGTTCTTTATATTGATTATCATATTTCAAGAAATTCTATTATTGATTCATCGGCGAATCAGAATAATAGTTTTCTTTACCGTGCTCTGTCATTGATTCGAGTTTGGAACCGTTAATTTATCATGTTATCGAATATTCAAATTTCTGGCCTGTCAATTACCCGAACTTGTACCACGATTTTGACCAAGTTCGATGTATTATAATTTAGAACCCTGTATATGAAAGTTGTAGCCCGCTGTGACTAGAATCCAGAACAACTGATGGATCCGAAATTCAACTTGTAGATTGCATGATATCCTGATTTTAGTACTGTAATATTTAATTCCAAATTACTGTTTAGAAGTATATCGTCATGATTAACTGATTAAAAATAATATGTTATTAGTAGAATCAAGACCCGAGATTAACCAAGTTAATTCTGAACATGATTAGGAGTCATTTTATGATTTTTATAAGATTTGTTAATGAATTCCCAGTCTCGTTATATGCACAAAAATTTGAACCTGACTTGCTGCCTGAACATTAAACCAGTAAAGAATTGACTAATAGACCCAGCTATTGTAATTGGAATATGTTGTGTGAATATGCGTTGAAATCGACAGTGAGTCTATTTTCTAGAGCCCCTGACAGAACTGACTTCGCTTTCCTGTAGTAACGAGACAGTCTATTTTAATACAGTAGTATACTGCTGTCCAGAATTTGTATCTTCATGTTACTAAATATAGAAATGTTTATTTTTCATGTATACCGATCATGTTTACTGTTCACGTTTACCGATCATGTGTACTGTTTATGTTTATCAATCATGTTTACCGATCATGTATACCGATCATATTTACTGTTCACGTTTACCGATCATGTTTACCAATCATATTTACTGTTAATGTTTACCGATCATATTTACCGATCATGTTTACCGATCACTGATTACTGTCACGAGAAGATCCGAGTACATAATCCTGCAGAATTCACCACAAGAGTCTAAAATGTTCACTTGTTTGTATGCACCCAGACCCGTGGTATGGGACACATGATTGCATGCATTAGATGTGTTAATAAGAGAACTGATAAACATAAGATGAACATTGAACATTGACACCGATAACTGATTCCTGATCCATTGATTACCGATTATTGATCATGTTATCGACTACTGTTTACTGGCTATTGCATTATTGATTATTGATTATTGTTTATCGACCATGCATCATTGATTATTGACTATTGATTATCGACTATTGCATCATTGACCATCGACTATTGTTTATTGACATTTGGTTAATGATTTAATATACTTTGAAGACTTGTTTTCCCATCTGTATGTTTTTCCCGTTCACAAGTTTACATTTGTTAATTGTATCGTTCCAGTTCCTTGTTTCCATTTCTTGTTCCTTGTTATCATGTTTTATTGTTTCACTGCTTATTACCACTTGCTGTTCGAAGCTTGCTTTAACGCCCCCCCCACCCCCCCAAAAAAAACTCTAGATGCTGAACTTGTAGGTACTGAAGAGGAATTACCGAAGGGACTTGGCGAACAAGCTTTCTAGATGATCATGACTTATCTCCTGCTTCATTGCAACTCTATAGTTTTATTTTCTAGTTGCTATATTCTCTTAACAAACTGGTTATTGTTTTACATTTATCTCAGTACATTGTATTCTCGGGCGTTTGACCCGGAGTTTATGTATTTTTCAGATGATGGTTATTGTTTGAGAATTATTCATTATATTTCTTGTTCATATGATTATTCATTGCCTGCATGGATGTGTTATACTTGTTGAGATTATATATATGCATAGCTTATGGATGATGTGAGTTGAAATATTAGTCATATCATTCGCTGGACCTTTGTTATGTGTCCGTATCTCCATATTTTTTGGAAGCAGGGCATGACAACCACCTCTCCTGGCAGCGTAGCTCCCGCAGTTGACGTCAGTCCTCTTATCATCGATCATCCCTGCCGCGCCCTCTAGACACCAACGACTACAAAACCCTCATCTATTCCTTTAGTCGGTGATTTCGACGAACACACCACCGCACTGAAGATAGGGTGGAGGGGGAGGAGGGCAAGGAGGACGAGGGCGTCCTCCCCCCTCGCCTAGCGCCGGCTGCTCCTCTCTCTCTCTCTTCTTTTAGTTGGGTTTTTTAGGGAGCTTCTCTCTCTAGAAAATCTAAAGAGAGAAACTCAGTTTTCAGCCTTCCTTTTATTCATTATAGATTTATAGTTCTTATTGTGTAGGTTCAAACCTTCATCTTCTCTTCAAGTACTTTAAGCTCATTAGATAGAGATTCAATTTCACTAGCTATCATCTCTTCCATATCCGGGTCATTTCCATCCTCTTTTGCTAAAGCTGCAATATAAATAAATCAAAGTCGATAAAATATTACAAGCTTTCTAATGCAATTATATGCAAAGGATGGAGTAATTTAATTACCTTTGGATTCTTCTATTTGTTTCTCGCAATCCTTAAACTTTCTATAGTACCCTACTACCTGTATTTCCAAAGTGTAAGACCATGATAAATCATTTTATAAAAGAAACAAAACTAAAGGTTTATGAATTGTGAAATATTCGCTCAGACATCAACTCATTTTTATAAACAAAGCATATATTTGAAAACCTACCTCGTCAAGCTCTGCCATAGACTGAGCCAGCTTTTGGTACTCACTAGGATTGGAGACAACATCAGGATCGGCCAACTTGACCTGAGTAACAGCAACACAGTTATGTAATTTCATTTATGCAATGCTAAACAATCATCTTTGTATATATGAGAAGCATAAGCTAATTACTTCTCAATAACTAATTCTATTCTGTTAACCTATAATTTAGCAGGAAAAACAAAAATGCATTTGGACAATATTCTACATAAAAATTTAAATAAGGGTGTAATACTGTTATTGTATTTCTTTCAGAGGTGACACTAAATTATTATACACTCTAACTTTTTATCCAAAAAAACAAAAAACAAAAAACAAAAAACAAAAAAAAAACTCAATCAACCGATCATAGGCCAATGAATTGATGCAGTAAAAAGAGCATGGAATCAGGAGTTCAGTTAAAGAGTTCATGTTAATTCAATAGTTTGTTTCAGAATATATTGGAATCGAAATCACAATCTTTTGCTGTTTCTACAGAAGTGACGACTTTGTGATGCGCCATATAATTTGAAGACAATGGAGCAATGTCACTACCACCTATCTGTGATGACTTCATAGCTGAAGAGTGATACATAATAGTGCAAGAAATGAAGAATGAAACAGAGGATTATGACAAATCATGCTAAAGGCAAGATTGCCATGCTTGTTGGTGCTAGGCTATCAGTTTAACACAGACTTACATTCTTTCATTCATCCTTATCTAAACTCTCCTACTTACGTAGTGCTTATTCAAACTCTGCTCAAAAGATTAGTATCAAATGTATTTGATAATTTCTCCTCTATTGAGAAACCAAAAACCTGGACGACATAAAGTTCGCTTTAAAGAAGAGGTATTGGAGTAATATTCCTGAAAATGACTAGATAAGCCAAAGCAATCCCCAGCATACTCTAGTATATAAACTTTTTTCTGGTGATAGGCAGTCTCTGAGACTTGTTATTGCAGAGAAAATCTTCTCTCAACTAAAAGAAGGGAAAAAATTAGTTGGGAAATGGGAAATGTGTACAAAGTAAAGGACTTAGCATGAAGTACACTATATAGAATTCTTTAGGAATGTCAGAAAGTATATACGACTTCCTGAAATATATTCTACTAGCTCCATACATTTCGAACTTGTTGGAAAATGTTAAATTTAATATATAAAATATATTTTGCAGGCTCATAATATAACCAACATTAACATACCGATAACTCTTTCCATGTTTTCTCAGCAGAATCCAACTTTGATATCAAATAAGGTTCCTACAATAAGCCAAAAACATACAGGTCTCATGAGATAGATAGGTCCTATGTACAGGTATTACAATAAACATAACATTGTTTTGCAATTCAGAAAAATTATACTATAAACGGAAATGCAAAAGTAAACCTTAGATGTCACATGATTGCAGTATTTCATTGCAACTGATAAATGTAACACTAACAAAGGTTTCATACTCTAAAATCAGCACAAATTCACTACAGTATAACATACAAGTTCAGGATTCACACAAGTATTCCATTTTCTCACCATCCAGTCAGAACAGAGTAAAATGTAAACTCGAAGAAAACTTCAATGATACAAAAAAAACAATGGAAACAAAGAAAAGTTATCTTGGAAAACCTCATTAAATCCCATTTACACCATCTAATCTCCAACCACAACAACTCAAACAACCAAGTCTTCATGAAAACTTAAGCTATGATAGATTACAAGTGTGAAACCCTCAACTATCACTACAACTTCAGCTTTTCGATGTAGTGGCAAGGTCTTTCCATATTTCACATGCCATTAGCCATATATGAATCGTACAATTTTATCGGCACTTGTCTTCTTCTTTTTTTCCTCCTTTTGGTCGGTTTCAGCCCATAGAATTAGGTGCTATACCTGCATGGGTGTGTTAGAATACAAGTGTAAAACCCTCAACCCTGCCACATTGCGCAGTTTGTGTAGTAACATGGTCTTGTGATATGCTCCTCTCAAATCAAATCAATTTAAAGGGTTGCATTGGTATGCACTAAAGACTTGATTGAAAAATTATTTTCCACTCACATAATATCGGAAATTTTGAAAACTCCCAACTGTGAAAGACCCTGCCACAATACCAAACTCTGAAGTTATGGTAAGGGTTAATACTATTATACTTAATTCTAACACGGCCAAGTAGGTTCAAAGCCTTTCTTTGCGGGCCAAGATGATATTTTTTTCTAATCCACATTATCGAGCATGCCCATTAGATTTTGGACCTGGGTTTCTTTGATACGATGTGAAAGACTCTACCACTAGGACAAAACTCAACTTATAGTGAGGTTTGCGGGAATTATATTTGTATCCTAACAACAACAAAACACAACCCAAAACTTACAGTGAGGTTTGCGGGAATCATATTTGTATCCTAACAACAACAAAACACAACTATCAAGCTACAAGCCTCATTCCCAATCTTCTCCCATATAACTTAAAGCACGTGCTAAAAACATCCGTTGAGTAAGGAATTTCAACAAACAGTTACCATGCATAAAATGAAGGGAATAAGAATGAAGGGGACAGCGAGATGCTTACCGCCATGCAAACGATTCTCAAAGCGGGTTTGGATCTAATTGGGTTCGGACATCGGGTTGAGAAGCTGAGAGGATATGGATGCGGAAGTGATGTTGGCCTCGTCGCCATGGCGGGAACTCGAGCTGTGAAGCTCGTGAACAGAGCTTCCATTTTTCAGGTCCAAGACAAAAACTAGATAAGGTCCAACATGCTAAACGTAAAGAAATTTTTATAATATTTTTTTTGGACTTTTTACGAAGAGATCCTTCACGGATTCCATATTTCTCAGAACATTCCTCGCAAATCTATATTTGTATAAAAGTCCCTAATAACTGGGGTCTACATGCAAAAAAGTATCTCTGTACAAAATTTGTTTTTTTTCTTTAATTTGATTTTAAAAAATTTGGGAATTTTTTTTGCTACAATTATTAAAAAAGAGATATATGAGGAAATATATGGAGATTTAGGGATTTAAGAAATTTTTTTTTATTACAAACTCATGTCCAACTAAAATAAGTCCACAGTCCACTAGGTACTAATTTTAAAAACAAAAAGTCAAAAAACTTAAATTTGGAGGCCCCTAAAAAAATATCTCACACAAAATACGTGTGTGTGTGTATATATATTTCTACTGTTTTAATGGGAGAGTTGGAGTTTGTAACAAACAAATCCTAACATTGTAACTATAAACTAGTATCATGCACGTGCGATGCACGTGGGGAAGAAGGAAAAAGGCAAAAAAAAGGAAAATAATTTCCAAACTGATCCACTGTCGAAAATATTTACCAAACTGGTCCACTTTCGCACGTGCACGCGGAGGAAGATAGAAAAAAAACAAAAAAAAAGGAAAATAATTTCCAAACTGAACCACTTCCGAAAATATTTACCAAACTGGTCCACTTTCGAAAATATTTACCAAAGTGGGTCATTTTGTCAACACGTGCTCTGCACGTGTTGGCTTCAAAATGACAACAATGACAGATGACACTAACCCCTTCTCCCATTATAATAGTAGAGATACGTATAATATGCGTTCAAACTATATCCAACAAATATAAATGTGCACCGCACGTGTAGTCCAAATGAAAACATTCAAATATGAACTATTTTTTTTCTTATTCAATATATATTCATTTAATTTGATGACTTTATTTTATTTAGACGTGCATCGCACGTACATTATATTAGTAGTATTTTAATAGGATAGTTGGGGTTTGTAACAAACAAACCATAACATTGTAACTATATAAACACGTATAATACACGTCAAAATTATATCTAACAAATATAAATGTGCACCGCACGTGAAACACAAATCATAACATTCAAATATAAACTATTTTTTTCTTATTCAATATATATTCATTTAATTTGTTGATTATATGCATTGCACGTACTGATGCGGTTTGTTTTTGGGAGGAGTGTGGATGCACAAGGTGTGAGTTCGGACTCAATTTGTAAAGGGGGGAAGAGCTCGGTAACGGACGGTGAGCTGGAGGCTCGCTCCGGCACTGAAGGGTCGGCTCGGCGGGCCTTGCCTCGTGTACCTACAGACGGTCTCGGAACACCGGGATTTATCCCGGTGGCAGACCCTCCGACGATCTAGTCAGTCTCTGAGAGAGAGTAGCAATAACTAGGGTTTTAGTGGAAAAAGATTGATTACCTTTGAAGGTGGGTGAGGGTCTGGTATTTATAGATAATCCCAACCGGGTTTAGATCCGCTTGGGGGCCGGGTTTGGACCCGAAAGCCCACGGGCCTGACGTGGCAAGAGGCCCAGGGGGTTTAGGGCATACGTGGCAGTGCCAAGAGTGGTTTAGGGTTGACGTGGCAAAGCCCCAAGTGGTTTTGGAGCTGATATGGCAGATCGTGGGGGCCCTGTGTTTCTGGGAGAATCGGAGGGCCTAGGTTGCGCCAGGTCATCCCCCTCCCTTACCCGGCTGAGTGGAAGGCCTGGGGGACTGGCGAGGATCGGGGACCGAAGGTCTGGGCGGATCGTCGGAACGAGGAGGCCAGTTTTGTGGTGGTGAACTTATGGCTCGGCGCCGAGCCTGTGGTGGTCCGGGGCCGAGCTGGCTTGACTTTGAGGGAGAGCCACCCTGGGCCCCAGGCCATTTTTATCCTACCTCATAAGCCCCCCACTCCTGCGGGGATGCGAGAGTTAGCCGTGGAGGAGTATTTCTGGTCGTGGAGAAGAGTAGGTGATACCTTTCGGGGGCCTCAGGGGCCGATGTATCTTTGTGGGAAGGCTGCCCTGGTGCTGGACCTCACCTCGGTCTAGCGAGGGTTTACGGGCCGAGTTGGGTATTGGCAAACCGTTGTGCCCTCGTGAGAAGGCTACCCTGGTGCCAGACCTTACCTCGGGCTGGCAAGGGTTTACGGGTCGGCAGGGGCGATGGCGAACCGTTGGGCCTTCGTGAGAAGGCTACCCTGGTGCCAGACCCTACCTCGGACTGGCGAGGTTTTACGGGTCGGCAAGGGCGATGGCGAACCGTTGGGCCTTCGTGAGAAGGCTACCCTGGTGCCAGATCTTACCTCGGACTGGCGAGGTTTTACGGGTCGGCAAGAGTAATGGCGAACCGTTGGGCCTTCGTGAGGAGGCTACCCTGGTGTCAGACCTTACCTCGGGCTGGCGAGGGTTTACAGGTTGGCAAGGGCGATGGCGAACCGTTGGGCCTTCGTGAGAAGGCTAAACTGAGCTGCTGGCTGCCTTCCTGAAGCGTTAATGGCGCTCCGGGATTCGTGCGGCATTCTAACTTCCCGGAGTCATTAAATGGCGTCCTGTAATAAATGTATGGCGCTTCAGCTCCCTAGGCGTGACAGCTGGGCTTCGGTCGCTTGGCCTCCCAAAGGCCATTATGGCTGGTCTTTGGGGGAGGTTATAAATACCCCGCTCCCCCCCCTGTAGCTTCGATCACAGCAAGGGTGGTTCATCGACCATCAGAGGTGTCTGCCTTGGGCGGACGCCTGTTACTTGAAAAATTCCAACCCTGAGAGCGTCGGATGGGTGGTTACTCTGCCGCCGTGATCTTCTCCTGGTTCTGACGGCCCTGATACGGTTGTCAGAACCAAGGGAGATCAGGGCGGGAGGGTTGACGACCGAAGTTCGGACCGGGGGGATAAGATGCCTTGGACGGATGGGTCTTCTCCGATCTCTCTCTTCCTTCCGGGCTGACGGCTTCTGATGGTTGTCAGCCCGAAGGAGTTAGAGATGGGAGGTGAGCCGATCTGCTTTCCGACAGGGTCCCAGGCGACAGTGGTTTTTCTCCCACCCTCGAACAATTCGGGGTTTCGGCTTCCGAGGCCGTAAGCCCCAAGTTGCTCGCGGGTGAGAGGGGAACCGACCGAGCCCTGGAGACCGGGTCGCTCGCCCAAGGCGAGTGCCTTCAAAACTTTGAAACAAAATTTTCTCTTGCTTCCAGGGACAGATGCGGGGGTGTACGGGTCCGAGGTATTTCATCCGGACCGACCCTTATGTCTGGTTTCCAATCTGATGTTGGGTGACGTCAGCGGCGCATGTTTCATGGTGACGTGGCGCGATATTCTAGGTGGCAGTTTCACGTCAATCGAGGAACAGTAACGCGAAAAATGAGGAGTCACTTTTTCCTCTATAAATACCCCCACCTTCCCCCCATTCTGCTCATTTCTCTCTTGCCGCTTTCTCCAAAGAGTACCCAAACACTTCGGTGCTCGTCATTACTGTTTGCAGCATCGGGCTCGTCTTTCCGAGGCAACCAAAGGTTAGTTTGTAAGTTTATTTAGTTAGGCATGTCTAGGGCTCAGTCTGGCTCTTCGGCGTCGACATCTAGGGGGGAAGGGAAACCTGGCACCGGGCTCTCAGACTCGACATCGTGGGAGGAGGAGACGGTATATGATGTGAAGCCCCTTCGCTCCTGAAAGCCGTATGTGGTGGAGAGCAGCGATTCTAAGGAGGGGAGTGATAGCTCGGACGATGTTCAGATACTGGATCCGATTTCCGAGGAGGAGGGTAGCCAAGGCGAGGGTGAAGCGGCCGAGGCTCGGACAGGAGGTACGGGGAAGAGATCCACGGTTCGGGGAGTAGGTTCGTCTTCCATGCCGACTGGTCTCGAGCGTTTATCCACTCCCTCGCTGGAGAGGGCTAAGAAGAAGAGGGCGTCAAGAAAGAAGGGGGCAAAGGCCGGTGGTCCGAGCCAGGCGCCCATCCTCCGGAATGTAGTGACGGGGTCGCTTGTATAGCCGAACAAGTTCCGACAGTACCCCGATGATCTCTCTGATAAGGTGTTGTATGGAGTTCAGCCGTCTTCGCCGAGTCGGAAGATGGTAAAGATGGATACGCTTCCGACGATCTTGGAAGCTGGTGATTTGGAGGTTGCTCAGTCGGCCTTCCACATCGGGTCCGGTTACGAACTGATGTTGCCGAGCCCAAGCCTCCGTCCCACCGACCCCCTGCCGGAATGGTACTGCATCTTCCCCGTAGACACCTTCAGCTCCGGACTGAGGCTGCCGGTCCATCCGTTTATTCGGGATGTGCTAAATTAGGCGTCCCTTACTCCGATGCAGTATGGGCCGAATTCATGGAAGCAGATAATCTGTTTCGTGTTGCTGTGTGAGGAGCAGAAGGTGCCTCTTAGGTTGGGCATGTTCCGCACGATGCTGGGGATCAGCTCGTCGGGGGACTCGGAGGGGATCTACTATGTCACGCCTCGGAGTAAGGGGAAGGTGGTCCATGGCCATCCGGACTCCATCAAGGAGTGGAAACGAAAATATTTCGTGATCCGGAGCGAGGAGCCTTGGGATATTCCCACTTGTTGGAACTATAACAAGCCGAGCTTCAAAGCGCCGAGGCCGAAGGACCAGACGGCCGAGGAGTGGAAATTCGTCGAGCGCCTTCGTTTGTCGCACAGCATCAGCTGGCCGAAGGTGACGGAGGGTCACCTGGCGAGGGTTGGACTGAGCCCGGCCGTGTCTTGTATGTAGTTGTTTCTTTCTCTTCGTTTTACTGTTCTTTTGAGCTCATTGTCCTTAATGGGTCTTTTTGCAGGTATGGATCCAGAATCGATTAAGGCTCGGAGGCTCGCCTTGAAGCAGAAGAAGGCCGAGGAAGGGGGAGAAGCGAAGAGGCCGAGAGGGTCGTCCCACGTTATCTCCGAGGCCCCGGATGAGCCGAAGACTAAGAGGACACGCTCGGATACGAGCAAGGAGGCGGCCGCTTCGAAGAGTTCGGGTCAGGCGAAGGTGTCCGAACGCAGCAAGGGGAAGGGTCCCCTGGTCGGAGCCGAGGGAGGGGACACTGTTATGGATAAGCTTAGGCGGCTGTGGGTGCCGGCCTGGTCGATACGGGAGGGGGACTGTCTAACCTGCGGGCCCCAGGCCATTGATGTGGTGGAGAACCTGGCGACTCCCCGAGATCGTGAGGAGATGAGCGGCGAGACTTTGGAGCAGGCGTACACGCGCCTGGCACAGGCCAGCGTGCTGGTAAGTCCGCCGACCCCACTTTCCTTGTGAATTTATTGTGAAGGAGGTTTTCTTAACAGTGCTTGGTTGCCGCAGGCTTGTGTGCAGGGGGCCCACGTGAAAAGTCTCTATGAGGCGGCCGTGGAACGGGGGCGAGTTCGGGCAGACAAGTGCTTGCAGGAGATGAAGGAGTTGAGGATCGAGCTCGATGGCTCGCACAAGAGGGAGCAGCAGATGAAGGTCGAGCTCGAGGCCAAGGAGGCGGAGTGGGGCAAGAGGGTGGTCGCCCTGAAGAAGAAGTTTGCGAAGGAGAAGGAGGAGCTGACGACGACGGGGCAGGACATGGTGATCGCAGCCCAGAACGAGGTCTATGTGAAGGCCCTCAGCCATGTGAGGCACTTCTACCCGACCATCGATCTGTCCGGCCTCGACTATGATTTGGAGATCGAGGCGCCACCGAAGACTCCTGATGCTGACCCTCCCGTCGCGGGTTCGGCTGCCGACCCTCCCGTGAACCCGGCTGATGCTGAGGTGACAACATAGGCTGTTTGCCCCCTTGTTCCCCCCCCCCCCCTTTTTTCTTCTTCTTCTTTTGATGTATTTACCGACCGCAGACTGGCCACCGCATTTTTGTATGAAGGATTTGATTTATAAAAAAGGATTTTTTGATTGGCCAAGTCTTTTGTACTCGGATTTTTTCGGACCGCTTTTGCCGATGTGTTTTGAGCGGTGGTTGGTTCTCTTTTAAGTAACGACTCTCCTTCCCGAGGTGGACCCCCGTCGCTCTGACGTGGCATGGCTCCGGAGTAAAATCAAGGTCCTGGAGGCCACGTTGGTTCGTTATCGCAAGGGGGCTCGCGACCAGGATGCTGCCTTTAACTATTATCGGGACAAGTCCGAGGCTCTGAGTGCCGAGGCGAACCGGCTGAAGAGGGCAATGGTAGATCGGGACCTCGGAAGCGCCGGTCTCGGGTACACCATGTCGAGTGCGTCGGTGCAGAGGCCCCCGTCTGAGAGGCTTCTTCGCGACATCATAGTGGAGAAGGAGATGGAGATACACCGTTATAAGACGATGCTGGGTGTCTCCGGGATGAGGACGACATCCTCCTCAGGAGACCGGTGAGCGGAGGGGGTTCCTTCGGCGTTGCTGCTGTTGGAGCGTGTCCGACCGGTTGATGCCTAGAGCTCCGTGGCCGGTGTGTCGACCGTGGCTGACCCCAAGGACCAACGTGACGAGGAGAGAGCTCCTAGTCGTTCGATCGGAGTGGGAGTGTCATCCCTCGGACCCGAGGGGCCCTAAGAGTGAATTCTTTCGGTTTGAAATGAGTGGAGTGGTCCTGTAACGGTCTTTGTTTGTTTTCCAGAACTAATAAGGGAGTATGAATAAGGAGTTTCTTTTCATTCGTTGCCCTGGCCAATAGCCTATTGATTGGTGGTGGTGGTGAGGTTCGGCCCTGCCGATCCGTGAGGGATCGGTACTGGGCGTTTCATCTTGGGCACGGGGAGGCGTTATGGCGACTCCCTAGCCTGAAGCCGGTTCGGACCAACCGAGACGTGGGGGGGACGACACCAGAGTGAGGACTCGGGTGCCGAAGCTTTGAGAAAGCGATCCCATTGTCCGGTGTTAGGTCGGACCTGCCGAGGCGTTTGGAGTTGGTAAAAAGGGATCTCTTTCATATATGTAGAGAGGGGCGCTAAAAGGGCCTTTTACATGTGAAAGCTTGCAAAATTATTATTTACATTAGCCAAGTAGGAACCTATATCCGTTCTTCCAGGAACTTCATTAGGTGCTCGGCGTTCCAGGGTCGCTTGATCGCTCGACCCTCCATGTCCACCAGTCGGTATGTGCCGGGGCGTATGGCCTCGGCCACTCTGTATGGGCCTTCCTAGTTGGGGGCAAGCTTCCTCTTCTTGGTCGGATCCGAGACGGACAATTTGCGCAGCACGAGGTCCCCCGCTTTGATGTCTGTCGGGCGGACCTTCTTATTGTAAAACCTCTCGATCCGCTGTTGGTAGATGCTCCTTCGGACGGAGGACTTCTCCCTGACTTTGGCGACGAGGTCCAGGTTGGCCCTTAGGCCGGATGAGTTGTCGGCTTCGTCGAAGGCCATGATCCGGGGAGAGGGTAAACCGATCTCTACGGGGATCACTACCTCGGTCCCGTAGGTCAAACTGAATGGTGTCTCTCCCGTGGGGATGCTCTTGGTGGTTCGGTGCGCCCATAGCACGCTGGGCAGCTCTTCCACCCACAGCCCTTTGGGGGAACTGTCGAGGCGCTTCTTGAGGCCATCGAGGATTTGCCTGTTTGCGTTCTCCGCTTGGCCGTTGGACTGAAGGTGGCATATAGCGGAGAAGCGTTGCTGGATGCCGATGTCTTTGCAGAACTTTCGGAAGTTTTGGCCTGCGAATTGGGTCCCGTTGTCTGTAACGAGGACCTGAGGGATCTCGAACCGACAAACGATATTCTTCCAGAAGAACTGCTGTGTTTGGCGCTCGGTGATGTTGGACAGCGGCTCGGCCTCGAGCCACTTTGTGAAGTAGTCGATGGCGACTGTTAAGAATTTCCGTTGCCCTGTTGCTACGGGGAAGGGGCCTACAAGGTCCATGCCCCACATGGCGAATGGCGTAGGACTAGCCAGGGATCGGAGATTGGCTTGAGGAAGTCTCTTGATAGGGGAGAACCTCTGGCATGGGCCGCACCTCTTGACCAGGTCTTGGGAGTCTTGGAGCATGGTGGGCCAATAGTAACCCTGATTTAGGGCTTTACGAGCGAGGGATCTGCTTCCCATATGGCATCCGCCGATCCCTTCATGAAGTTCTTTCAGCGCGTAGCTGGCTTCGTCATTGGTGAGACAGCGGAGGTACGGCTTACCATCGACCAGTGTGTACGAGCGTTTGAAGAGGATGTCGTCGATCATGACGAACCTTTCAGCTCGGATCCTGACTCATCTTGCCTCGGCCCGGTCTTCGGGAAGCTCGGCTCGGACTAGGAATCTTGGAATGGGGGTGGTCCAGTCGTCCGGACTGATACCGCTTTGTACGCACATTGCCTCCTAGTCTTGGTCATTGATACTTGGTCTTAAGAGGATTTCGATAAGTACCGTTTGGTCGAGGCCCTCGAAGGAGGAGGAGGCGGGTTTAGATAATGCGTCTGCTTGGGCGTTCTGCTCCCTGGGGACCCTAACGACCGTGAAGCAGTAGAAAGATGCTAGGAGACATCGGACCACAGCCAAATACTTCACCATCCGGTCGTCGCGGGCCTCGTATTCCCCGGTGATCTGGTTGACCACGAGCTGAGAATCGCTGAAGGCCCGGATCTGCTTGGCTCCGGCTCGGTGTGCTAGGGCCAGTCCGGCGATCATGGCCTCATATTTCGCCTCGTTGTTGGAGGCCGAAAAGTTGAGGCGGAGGGAGTATTGAAGGAGGAATTGGTCGGGGCCTCGGAGGATGATTCCGGCTCCACTCCCGGTTTCACAGGAGGATCCGTCGACATAGACTTCCCAGATCGGGTCCGACCCTTTGACACTTGGCTGCTCAGAAGCTGTGCACTCGGTGATGAACTCGGCGAGGGCCTGACCTTTGATCGCCGTCCTCGGCTGATAGCCGATGTCGTATTGGCTCAGTTCAATTGACCATTTGACCAAGCGGCCAGAGTTCTCTGGCTTGTAGAGGACGATTTTCAAGGGCTGGTCAGTCAGAACTTGGACGGAGTGAGCTTGGAAGTAAGGGCGGAGCTTCCGGGCTGCCATGACCAGAGCATAGGCCACCTTTTCGATCTTTGCGTACCTCATCTCGGCGGGGAGTAGGACCTTGCTTACATAATACAGCGGCTTCTGAACCCCGTCCTCTTCTCGGACAAGGACGGCGCTGAGGGCGCTATCCGAGGCGGAGAGGTAGAGCCACAGGAGTTCACCCGGCTCGGGTTTGCTGAGGAGAGGAGGGTTGGCGAGGTACTGCTTCAGCTGCTCGAAGGCTTCTTGTTGAGGGGCACCCCACTCGAAGCCCCCTTTTCCGCGCAGAGCTTTGAAGAAGGGGAGAGATTTCTCCCCTGATTTGGAGAGGAAGCGACCGATGGCCGCCAACCGGCCCGTGAGTCTCTGAACCTCCTTGACATTCCGGGGTGGGGCCATGTCTATTATAGCCTGAATCTTCTCTGGGCTCGCCTCGATGCCGCGCTGGCTGACGACGAACCCCAGAAACTTTCCGGAGGAGACCCCGAATGCGCACTTGGCCGGGTTGAGTCTTATGTCATGACGTCGGAGGATTCCGAAGGCTTCCTCGAGGTCGGCGACATGATCTGGGCCAGCCCGGCTTTTGACGAGCATGTCGTCGACATAGACCTCCATGTTGCGGCCGATTAGGTTTTTGAAGATCCGGTTCACGAGCCGTTGACAGGTGGCTCCGGCATTTTTCAGCCCGAAGGGCATAACGCGATAGCAAAAAAGACCCTGGTCGGTGATGAATGAGGTCTTCGCAATGTCAGGCGGGAACATCCGGATTTGGTTATACCCTGCGAAGGCGTCAATGAAGGACAGCAGCTCGTGTCCCGAGGTCGCGTCGATCAAAGCGTCGATGCTGGGGAGGGGGAAAGGATCTTTAGGGCATGCTTTATTTAGATCCGTGAAGTCTATACAGATCTGCCATCCCCGGGTCGCCTTTTTAACCATGACGATGTTGGTCAATCACTCGGAGTAGCTGACCTCCTGAATGAACCGAGCGGACAAGAGTTTGTCCACCTCTGCTTTCACAGCTTGCTGCTTCTCCGGGGCGAATTTGCGCCTATTCTGAGCGACCGGCTTGGATCCCGGGATGACGCTCAGCCTATGCATGATCAGGTCTTCGGATATCCCGGGCATGTCAGAGGGCTTCCAGGCGAAGAGATCGACGTTGTGGCGGATGCAGTCGATTATGTCTGACTTCAAGTCCTCGGGGAGTGAGCGGCTCACCCGGAACCATTTTGACTCGTCCGCAGCACCGAACGGAACCTCCTCCAGTTCGTCGACCAGCTCGGGAGTGGGGCCGTCCCTCTCGGACTCGAGCTCGACGGCATCGAGGGGGAAGACACCCCCTCCGACGGCGGTCATATAGCATGATCATGCCGCTTCTTGGTTACCTCGGATGACACCGGCCCCTTGCTGGGTGGGGAATTTGAGTTTCAAGTGGTAAGCTAAAGGAACCGCTTGAAAGGAGCACAGCCAGGGTCGGCCGAGTATGGCGTTGTAAGCCGCCTTGACGTTTACCACCATGAAGTCCATGGACTCGGTTCGCTGGATCGGAGCCAATCCCGCGGTAACATCAAGAGTCACAATCCCTTCTATTACGACAGAGACGCCGGAGAATCCGTGCAAAGTGTATCCGGCCGGCTTGAGCTTGCCTCTGGGCAGTTTGAGACTCTCGAAGACTTCAAGAAAGAGAATGTTTACCGAGCTGTCGTTGTCGACGAGGATCCGATGAACTTCACAGTTTGCCATGTGGAGGCCAATGACGAGGGCATCGCAATGAGGGAGGCGGACACCTTCTAGGTCCTCTCCGGAGAAGGAGACAGGTACCGGTTGTAATCGGGGTGAGGGGTTGTCTTGGACAGCGTTCACCTCTGGACGAAGGCTTTTCGGGAAGTATTTGACTCTCCCCCCATTGGTCCTCCGTGGACACAGTATAGAATGGCCGGCGTGCCTGCGGCTCCCTCGGGCTCGGGATCCCGATCCTGGATGCGGTTCGGAATAGGGATCGGGGGCGAAGGCCTCCGGTTCCTCGTATCCCGCCGATCTCGTTGGCTTTCTCTTGTGAACTCTGGGAGGTATCCTCGTGAGATGAGGGCCTCAATTTCATCTTTCAGGGCCCGACATTGGTCGGTTTCGTGCCCATGATCCCTGTGAAAACAGCAGTAGAAGCGTTGGTCTCGCTTCTTGTTGTTGCTTGGTCGGGGAGGGAGTCGGACAAGGCCCTTGTCCTCGATTTCTAAGAGGATGGCAGACACGTTCTGTGTCAGCGGGGTGTACCTTTCGAAGCGAGGGACCGGAGGTACCCTCTTCGCACCGACCCCTTCCTTTGCCGCTTTTCGGGCAGGTTCAATCTCATCAGCCCTGCGTTTGCCCTTTCCTATGACTTCTTTGCTGCCCTCTGGGTTCAGAGCTTCTTCTGCTCATATGTACTTCTCGACTCGATTGAGAAGGTCAGGGAAGTCCAGAGGTGGCTTCTTCGCCAGGGAGACCTTCAGCTGATTGTGCCAGACATTGTGTCGGAAGGCGGCCGAGGCGACCTCGACGTCGAGGGCAGAGACGGATCTTGCCTCGGTTGTGAACCTTTTGACAAAATCACGGAGTGGTTCCCCCCTCCCTCTGGCGGAGGTCAAGCAGGGATGCGCTCGTCTTCTCGGCTTTCCTGCTGGTGACGAAGTGGCCCAAGAAGTTGGCTTCCAGCTGATCGAACGAGAAGATTGAACCGGGGGAGAGCCGGGAGAACCATTCCCTTGCCGGGCCCCGGAGGGTGGCCGGGAAGGCTCTGCACAGCAGGGGATCCGAAGCGCTGTGAATCATCATGAGGGTCTTGAAGTCCTCCATGTGATCAGCTGGATCACCCTCGCCGTTGTAAGTTTCGAATTGTGGAGGCCGAAAGTTCTGGGGGATCTCCGCTTCTAAGATGTTAACGGAGAATGGCGGCCGGGAAGGCGCTCGGCCTAGGACGGGGTTCGGATTCTCGTCGCCGATGCATTCGAGGCGATTCTCCATCTCAATGAGGCGACGGAGTACCTGGTCTGCGCGCTCCGGTGGAGGAGGTGGCACACGAGTGTAGCTCCTTCCTTCGCTCATTTGACGGGGTCGGTCGAGCGTTACGGACCTCGGCGCTCCGTGAAGAGCCTCCATGATTTCATCCCGGAAGTTCCAAAACTCGGCCCTGGTGACCACGCCATGGTCAGAATGGTCGGGTCGGGGTGTAGGAATTCGGCCGATGCGGCTGAGTGCCGACGGCCTCACTTCGGGCGCAGGCCTGGAATGGTTCGGGGCCGAGTTGGAAGCGGTCCCTCCCCTGGCCTGGCTAGCCCTTCGGTTCATAATAACCCGGCGAAGGTCGGGTTGCTCGACGTGAGGCTCGCCTTGTTGGGGTCCGGGGTTCGCCCCCGGATTATTTGATCCTTGCCTTCCGTCGAGGGCGTCCTGAAGAGGAGGCCCGTCCTGGTGGGCGGAAGAAGTCGGTCTCCGGGCCGTGGGAGGCATGGGAGAATGGGTCGAAGGGAGAGCGTCGGTGGTGAGGCTCGGACTGTCGTCCTTACCGAATAAATAAGGTTCCCACAGACGGCGCCAACCTGATGCGGTTTGTTTTTGGGAGGAGTGTGGATGCACCAGGTGTGAGTTTGGACTCAATTTGTAAAGGGGGGAAGAGCTCGGTAACGGACGGTGAGCTGGAGGCTCGCTCCGGCACTGAAGGGTCGGCTCGGCGGGCCTTGCCTCGTGTACCTGCAGACGGTCTCGGAACACCGGGGTTTATCCCGGTGGCAGACCTTCCGACGATCTAGTCAGTCTCTGAGAGAGAGTAGCAATAACTAGGGTTTTAGTGGAAAAAGATTGATTACCTTTGAAGGTGGGTGAGGATCTGGTATTTATAGATAACCCCAACCGGGTTTGGATCCGCTTGGGGGCCGGGTTTGGACCCGAAAGCCCATGGGCCTGACGTAGCAAGAGGCCCAGGGGGTTTAGGGCACACGTGGCAGTGCCAAGAGTGGTTTAGGGCTGACGTGGCAAAGCCCCAAGTGGTTTTGGAGCTGATATGGTAGATCGTGGGGGCTCTGTGTTTCTGGAAGAATCGGAGGGCCTAGGTTGCACCAGGTCATCCCCCTCCCTTACCCGGCTGAGTGGAAGGCCCGGGAGACTGGCGAGGATCGGGGACCGAAGGTCTGGGCGGATCGTCGGAACGAGGAGGCCAGTTTCGTGGTGGTAAACTTACGGCTCGGCGCCGAGCCTGTGATGGTCCGGAGCCGAGCTGGCTTGACTTTGAGCGAGAGCTACCCAGGACCCCAGGCCATTTTTATCCTACCTAACGTACATTATACTATAACGGGCAAAAATTAAAATTAGGAATCCCTAAATTGCGAAAATATCGGGGCGCGGAGCAGCCGCCACCCCTTCCTCAATTAAGGGGGCCGGCCCAAACGGTTAGGTATGGTTGATGGCTATCCGTAATTCAGTTATCTTAGGTCTCTCACTTTTCCCCAAATCCTCTTAATTTTGATTAATCTTAAAACTTTTTCTCAAGTTGTCTTCCTGCTTTAGAATATTTTCACATGCTATATATGTAATTAGGGGGAATATTATGGCAGATGAATGTTCAGAGAAGTTATTAGATTTAAAAGGATGGTGATAAAACTTATTTTAAGATATATCTCTACTGCTATAATGGGAGAAGGCCTTAGTATAATTTGTCAATCTACTAATCCGTTCATCTTATGTACAACCAAATTTTTTTATATAAACTCATCAAACACGTAAACTACCCGTACAAACTTCCTCTCTCTTTCAAAAAACAAGACTATTGTTCCTCTCCCTCTTTCTCAAAATCCATGCTCCCTTTCTTCGCCCTGCCGTCTAAGTTTTTACCTTAAAAAAATTATATTTATTAAAACGTGCATTGCACGTGTAAATTACTAGTAAGATGTAATGCACAATTATTTGTTATTTTTTCATGTTAAATAACTAGTATTTTAAAAAAATCATCATAAAGCCAAATTGTGATAAGTGAAATAAGTGTCCCCGTGTTTCATCTTGTGATGATATTCTATGGTGAGCATAGTCTATGTTGGTCTCATATCTTTATTTTTGCGGTTCAGTGAACTATCTCTAACCTACAATAATATTATAATGGGAGAGTTGGAATTGTCCTTTGTAGACAAATAAATATGTGCATCGCCCGTGCATATTAATATAAAGGAGGTCTCAGGTTCGATGTCAGACTACATCGGAGTTTTTACTTTTAAAAAAAATATTTATTAAGATGTGCATCACATGTATAGATTACTAATATGTGTAAACTTGTTGCTGATCACTGTTTCATCACTAACGGCCTTAAATTTTGATCAGTTTGATCGTTATACCCCTGCTATGACTAGTCTAAGCATCATCGCGCTGTCCCTTACAAGTTAACCTTTTTTTATTAAAAAAAATTAATAATTAAATTATACTTACTCAAAACAATTCTTCACCGTCTGTCTATTTTTTTTCATTTTTTTTAATAGAGGAATGAGATAATAAACACATATAATTATGAAAAAATATCACAATTAAACAATATCGTAGCTATGGGTATATATTACGAAAAAGCCATCCAAAACGGTCAAAAATTGTCACGTAATACCTGAAATAGATCGAGTATACCGATTTGCACCAAAATTATGTACCGGGTACACCCATTCACCCCAAAATTTAAAAAGAAGAAGATATGGATATAGTTATTTACAAATTGGTGAAACATGTGTGTATAGTGAAATTTACCATTTCCAGAAACCTTCTATTATTGAAAATCCCTTAATTGTATAGAGAATATTTATGGGCCTTCAAATTTTCTATAGTGAAGCCCAAAACCGTTTGGCGTATATATTACCGGGCCGAAGCCCAAGCCTTCCTAGGTAATTATAAGGAAATTTTGTGTAAATCCTACTTTTGACTCTATATTCGTATTAATTTTCTTGACTTTTTTTTTCATTTAAAACAATTTTGATACAATTCCCTGTTGTTTAAAACAGAAGGAAGAATTGTATTGGTTAACATAATTTGTATATTTGTTTCTCAAATAAATTTTATACTTAAAATATTTTATGAAAAATCATCTAATTAGATATGAAATAGATATGTGATTCAAATATTTGAAATAGCACTCTCAATTAGTAAGTAAGAATTTCAGTTACGCATATTAACTTTATTTCTTTGTCAAATTTAAAGTAGACTTAGCATTGGTATAAATACCCGAAATCCCGGATCCGATTCGGACCCGGTATTGGACCGGAACCGACCGGTCTATTCGGGTCCGGGTTCGGGTTCTAAAATGGGACCCATTGTACTTTCGGGTCCGGGTCCGGGTCCGCTCAAAAGAGACCCGACCCGGACATGGACCCGTTAAAAAAAATCTAAAAATCAATATAAAAATAAATATTCTATTCTCATCCCTCCCCTCGTTCCTTCTCAATTCTAAATCTTTCTCTTCCAAACTCAAAACTCATACATTTTTTTTCTCTCCTCTATTCTAAATCATTCACTCGCCGCTCACACTCCTGCTCGTACCCGAACGGGTAGGAATATTTTAATAGGATCCGGATCCGGACCGGACCCGGTCTGCACGGGTCCGGGTCCGGGTCCGGGTCCAATTTTTGGACCGGTAGGGGACCGGGTCCGGATCCGGGTAGTGAAGGACCCGACCCGACCCGACCCGACCTGACCCGATACCAATGCTAGTCAGACTCAGACTAACGCGACTAAAACATTATTGTGATGCAATCTTAAGTAATACAATGCTAAGCGAATTTTTCATCTGTGTTTTCTACAATACTCCTATATTTATAGAGTAATGCTTTAGCCACTACCAATTTCACTACCATTTCCTTCACTACCTTAGGTGGCATATTCCTATTGGAGAGTTCTCCCACCTACTCTATCATCCCCTACCTATTGGAGTGTGCCACCTAAGGTAGTGAAGAGAAATGTAGTGAAATTGGTAGTGGCTCTAGCATTACTCATATTTATATATTAATAGGCGAACTATTTCTATATTCCTAATCGTAATCTATTTTGGATATGGAATCAAATTCTTTTTGGACTGTCCATATTATTTTGCACCCGTTGCAATCTTCGGCTAAAAATGGAGAAGATATCTCATACGAGAACAAGCTATTTCTAGTTAAAAGAACCAACCGTCTTAACAAAAATGCACCTTTCCAATATGTATATTTTTTTGTTTGGAAGGAATTTTCCACTATTTGTTTGGATGGCAACAAGCGCTTAATAGAAAGTCAGAGGAGTTTTAGAAAAACTGCAGTCATAAGCTGTTTATGTAGTAGTTTGCTAAATAGGCATAATATGGATATTTGACTCCAAACGACGCTCCACTCGTTCGCTAAATATGCATATTTGACTACAGTAGTTTGCCAAATATGAGAGCGGATATGAGATTTATTCATATTTGAGAGACGGCACTTCAAGTTCCATCCCAACAAAAAAAATTAATATTTTTTTATCGGACGGCACTTCAAGTGCCGTCGCTTGAATTTTTTTTTTTTCAATTAAAAAAACCCCAAATCCCTCGGACGGCACTTCATGTGCCATCCATTGCCTTCCCAAATCCCTCGCACTTCATGTGCCGTTCGGAATTTTTTGTAATTTTTGAAATGTTTTTGTAATTTTATATATTTTTTTGCAATTTTTAGAATGTTTTTGTAAATTTTTGTAATTTTTTCGTAATTCCGGAAATGTTTTTGTAATTTCTTATAATTTTTTTGTAATTTTTTGTTTGCACTTCGAGGACGAATTTTTATTCTTCCGACGGCACTTCGAGTGCCGTCGCTCCAATTATTATTTTTTAAATTTTTTTTTCTCCGATGGCACATGAAGTGCCGTCGCTTATTATTTTATTATAAAAAACTAAAAAATAGCTTTTGACGACCGCAGCAAAACTTCAATTGCTATTTCTATTTATGTATATATACATATTTTATCCCCAACGACTACAGATGCTCTAAGGAGGGCTTTTACTAGAAGTTTTTCATTGCTTGTTCAGGGAATTAAGCTGTTTATTTTAGATTGCGCACCTGATCTTTGCTTGAAGCAGGAGCAATCAGAGCGACTGTATGGGGAGCCATTCATGTATTGTTATTTGCATACAAGTCCTATAATTTCATGGTATTTAGTATAATATAACTTCTCTAATTGTTTTTGAAAGTGTTATACTTTAGACTTCCTCTTATTTTTCTAAAGCATACATGTGTTCTGATGGAGCTATACAGGTGTTCAAAAGCAAGGTGAGATGATTGTGGTAGATGATGAGATGATTTAGATGCTAATGGTGATGTAGCAAATGAAAAGTATAACTGATGCGGTTTATTTTTGAGGTGTGGAGGCAACAAGTGTGAGTTCTCTCAATTTATATGGGGTTCGGAAGGGAGGACGGGTGCTCGGCTCGGATCCAGAAGCTCGGCTCGGCTGGATCTT
This sequence comes from Hemerocallis citrina, assembly GCA_017893485.1. NCBI lineage: Eukaryota > Viridiplantae > Streptophyta > Magnoliopsida > Asparagales > Asphodelaceae > Hemerocallis > Hemerocallis citrina. The sequence goes on along the minus strand of CM030358.1, from coordinate 447,134,497 downwards.
CTGTACCTGCACACGGTCTGGAAACACCGGGAGAAGTCCCGGCGACAGGCCCTCCGACGATCTAGTCAGTCACTGAAAAAGAGACCGGGCAACTAGGATTCAGGTGGGGAGAGATTGATTACCTTTGAAAGTGAGGAGAGGGGTTGGTATTTATAGGCAGGGTAAACGGGTCTGGAGCCCTGGCGGGCCGGGTTGGACCCGTCTACCCATAGGCCTGAGCTGGCTGAGGCCCATTAGACTGTAGCTGGCCTGATGATCACAAAGGGGAGGATCTAGAGGAGATCAAAGGGCCCTAGTTGATGCTGCTTAATTTATCCCAGGTCACAAGCCCCCTACTCCCTGCGCGACTGTGCCTGGCTGGTTGTGGAGGAGTAGTCGAGTTTTATGACGGAGAGTGAGAAGTGAGTTCCTGTAACTAGGTTCGTGGGGGTCGGCGCCGGGCTGGTTTAGGGCCCACATGGCCAAGCGCGAGGGCCCCAGAGGCCAAGTGCAGGGGTCTGCTACCGAGCAGGTCGCAAGGATTCCCTTTCGAACAACTTGACGGATGGAGCTTGGCTCGGTCAGTCAACCGTCGAAGCTGGAGGGGGTCGGTAAGACGAGCGAGGCCAAGCGAGTGGGCCTATTGAAGCTATCCCTTTGCCCGAGATACAGGTCGACCATCGAGGCTTGAGGGGGTTGGAAGGACGAGCGAGGCCAAGTCACTTGGCCTGTTGAAGCTACCCCTGTGCTCGAGATATAGGTCGACCGTCGAGGCTTGAGGGGGACGGAAGAACGACCGAAGCCAAGTGACTTTGCTTGTTGAAGCTACCCCTGTGTTCGAGATACAGGTCGACCGTCGAGGCCTGTGGAGGTCGGAAGGACGAGCGGGGCCAAGTGACTTGGCCTGTTGAAGCTACCCCTGTGCTCGAGATAGAGGTCGACCGTCGAGGCTTGAGGGGGTCGGAAGGACGAGCGAGGCCAAGTGACTTGGCCTGTTGGAGCTACCCCTGTGCTGGAGATACAGGTCGACCGTCGAGGCTTGAGGGGGTCAGAAGGACGAGCGAGGCCAAGTGACTTGGCCTGTTGAAGCTATCCCTGTGCTCGAGATACAGGTTGACCGTCGAGGCTTGAGAGGTCGGAAGAACGAGCGAGGCCAAGTTACTTGGCCTATTGGAGCTACCCCTGTGCTCGAGATACAGGTGGACCGTCCAGGCATGAGGGGGTCGGAAGGACGAGCGGGGCCAAGTCACTTAGACTGTTGAAGCTACTCCTGTGCTCGAGATGTAGGTCGACCGTCGAGGCTTAAGGGGGTCGAAAGGATGAGCGAGGCCAAGTGACTTGGCTTGATGGAGCTACCCCTGTGCTAGAGATACAGGTCGACCGTCGAGGCTTGAGGGGGTCAAAAGGACGAGCGAGGCCAAGTGACTTGGCCTGTTGGAGGTACCCATGTGCTCGAGATGCAGATCAACCGTCGAGGCTTGAGGGGGTCAGAAGGACGAGCAGGGTTAAGTGACTTGGCCTGTTGAAGCTACCCCTGTGCTCAAGATGTAGGTCAACCGTCGAGGCTTGAGGGGGTCGGAAGGACGAGCGAGGCCAAGTGACGTGGCCTGTTGAAGCTACCCTTGTGCTCGAGATACAGGTCGACCGTCGAGGCTTATGGGGGTCGGAAGGACGAGCGGGGCCAAGTGACTTGGCCTGTTGAAGCTACCCCTGTGCTCGAGATAGAGGTCGACCGTCGAGGCTTGAGGGGGTCGAAAGAATGAGCGAGGCCAAGTGACTTGGCTTGATGGAGCTACTCCTGTGCTAGAGATACAGGTCGACCGTCGAGGCTTGATGGGGCCAGAAGGACGAGCGAGGCCAAGTGACTTGGCCTGTTGAAGCTACCCATGTGCTCGAGATACAGGTCAACCGTCGAGGCTTGAGGGGGTCGGAAGGACGAGCGAGGTCAAGTGACTTGGCCTGTTGAAGCTACCCCTGTGCTCAAGATACAGGTCGATCGTCGAGGCTTGTGGGGGTCAAAAGGACGAGCGGGGCCAAGTGACTTGGCCTGTTGAAGCTACCCCTGTGCTCGAGATGTTGGTCGAACGTCGAGGCTTGAGCGGGTCGGAAGGATGAGCGAGGCCAAGTGACTTGGCCTGTTGAAGCTACCCCTGTGCTCGAGATACAGGTCGACCGTCGAGGTTTGAGGGATCGGAAGGACAAGCGAGGCCAAGTGACTTGGCCTGTTGAAGCTACCCTTGTGCTCGAGATATAGGTCGACCGTCGAGGCTTGTGGGGGTCGGAAGAACGAACGAGGCCAAGTGACTTGGCCTGTTGAAGCTACCCCTATGCTCGAGTTGTTGGTCGACCGTCGAGGCTTGAGGGGGTCGGAAATGACGAGCGAGACCAAGTGACTTGGCCTGTTGGAGCTACCCCTGTGCTCGAGATACAGGTCGACCGTCGAGGCTTGAGGGGGGCGGAAAGACAAGCGAGGCCAAGTGACTTGGCCTGTTGAAGCTACCCCTGTGCTCGAGATACAGGTCGACCATCGAAGCTTGTGGGGTTCGGAAGGACGAGCGAGGTCAAGCGACTTGGCCTGTTGAAGCTACCCCTATGCTTGAGTTGTTGGTCGACTGTCGAGGCTTGAGGGGGTCGGAAGGACGAGCGAGGCCAAGTGACTTGGCCTGTTGGAGCTACTCCTGTGCTCGAGATAAAGGTCGACTGTCGAGGCTTGAGGGGGGCGGAAAGACGAGCAAGGCCAAGTGACTTGGCCTGCTGAAGCTACCCATGTGCCCGAGATACAGGTCGACCATCGAAGCTTGTGGGGGTCGGAAGGACGAGCGAGGTCAAGTGACTTGGCCTGTTGGAGCTACCCCTGTGCTCGAGATATAGGTCGATCGTCGAGGCTTGTGGGGGTGGGAAGGACGAGCGGGGCCAAGTGACTTGGCCTTTTGAAGCTACCCCTGTGGTCGAGATGTTGGTCGAACATCGATGCTTGAGGGGGTCGGAAGGACGAGCGAGGCCAAGCAACTTGGCCTGTTGAAGCTATCCCTGTGCTCGAGATACAGGTCGACTGTCGAGGTTTGAGGGATCGGAAGGACAAGCGAGGCCAAGTGACTTGGCCTGTTGAAGCTACCCCTGTGCTCGAGATACAGGTCGATCGTCGAGGCTTGTGGGGGTCGGAAGAACAAACGAGGCCAAGTGACTTGGCCTGTTGAAGCTACCCCTATGCTCGAGATGTTGGTCGCCGTCAAGGCTTGAGGGGGTCGGAAGGTCGAGCGAGGCCAAGTGACTTGGCCTGTTGGAGCTACCCCTGTGCTCGAGATACAGGTCGACCGTCGAGGCTTGAGGGGGCGGAGGGACGAGCGAGGCCAAGTGACTTGGCCTGTTGAAGCTACCCCTGTGCTCGAGATACAGGTCGACCATCGAAGCTTGAGAGTGTCTGAAGGACGAGCAAGGCCAAGTGACTTGGCCTATTGAAGCTACCCATGCGCTCGAGATACAGGTCGACCGTCGAGGCTTGAGGGGGTCGGAAGGATGAGCGAGGCCAAGTGACTCGGAGATTCTCATAGCGGTTATAGGAACCGTTTTACGTGAGAATCGAGGAGTTACAGTAACCGTTTTCGCGCGAATCGAGGCCTTTAATGTACCTGACTTTCACAAAAATTGAGGAGTTTTAATCCTCTATATATACTCGTCCCCCACTCTCCTTCTCCTTTCTTACTTTTGCTTTCTCTCTCTAGAACCAGAGCTTCTCTCTCCAGGACTTTTCGTCACCGTCGACTAGTTCTCCGGCCACCTTCCGTTTAAGTCACTCGGTTTAGTTTTCTTAGTTATGTCTAGGGCTCAGTCCGGTTCCTTCACCTCCACCTCCGACCGTTATGTTCATACGGGCCTATCGGACTCGACCACCTCTTCGGATCCTCCGGAAGCTTCAACTTCTTGGGACACAGCAGATGAAGTGATGGTCGTGGAGCCTCTACGGAGTTGCAAACCATTTGTGGTGGAGATTTGTGATTCGGACGAGGAGGGCACCGAGGAGACGAAGATGAGGGTGAAGGAGGGGAGGATGAAGAGGAAGGGAAGGACGAGAGGGGATCACCTACCGACGGGGCTGAGGCCGAGGGTGGTCAGATCGGGGGGACGGACTCCCCCCAGAGGGCCTCTGCCCTCAAGCCGTTGGCAACCCCGTCGCCTGAAAGGCACCTAAGGCTCGGAACAAGTGGGTGAAGGTGACCCTACCCAACAGCCCTGATAGGACAATTACACCTCAGCGATTGGCGGTTCCCTTCCTGCCACAGCCTCGATCAATAAGGAACTACCCGGATGACTTCGGGGATAAGGTTCTTTATGGGGTGCAGCCCTCATTGCCAAGCCGAGTAAAGATTAAGATGGACAGTAATCCCACGGTCTTGAAGAGGGACCTCTCGGTCATCCACACGACTTGCTTTATCGGGAAGGAGTATGAGCTGTTGGTCCCAAGCACTGGTCTTCGGCCGACCGATCCTCTGGCACCGTGGTACTGCATCTTCCTCGCTGATGCGTTCTCCTCGAGGATGAGGCTACCCGTCCACCCCTTCATCCGAGAGGTTCTTAATTGGTCCTCGTTGTGTCTGATGCAGTTTGGGCAGAACTCGTGGAAGCAGATGGTCAGCTTCATATTGTTGTGCACGGAGAGGAAGGTGCCACTGAGATTGAGCGTCTTCCGAGCCATGTTGGGGGTCAGCTCGTCCAGGGAGTTCGAGGGGATCTACTACGTGTCGTCTCGGAGCGGGTGCAAGGTCGTGCACAGAAACCCCGACTCGATAAAGGAGTGGAAGAGAAAATATTTTGTCGTTCGGAACGAGGAGCAGTGGGACATTCCGACGAGGTTGAATTTCTATAAGCCGAACTTCAAGGGGCCGAAGAAGGGCGATCTTTCGGCGAAGGAATGGGCTTTCGTGGATCGCCTTCGGAAGAGTCATAGCATTAGTTGGCCCAAAGTGACGGAGAGTCATATGATCCGAGCCGGATTGAGCCCCGTCCTGTCCCGTATGTTTTTCGTTCATTTTTCTTTCCGTACTTCTCTTTTGTGCTCATCGTTTGTTAATGATTTTTTTTGCAGAGATGGATCCCGAGGCGATTAAGGCGAGGAGGCTTTCCATGAAGAGGGAGAAGGCGGAGCAATTCGACAAGGAGAAGCAAGCGGCGGTTCCTTCCCTAACGACCTCCAAGGCTCTGTCCGAGCCAAAGTTGAAAAAGCAGAAGGTGAGCCAGTCGAGGGAGGTCACCTTCGCGCCGAGCAAGGGGGCCTCGAAGGTGTCCGAGGTCTCGCAGGTTCGCCTCCCTCCTCTTCGCGCCGATGCCCAGACTATGGTCGTGGAGGAGGGGCTGCAGCCTTGGGCCCCGGACTGGGTCATCCGCCATGGGGACACCCTAACTGAGGGTCCCGTCTCCGTGGAGTTCGTGGAAAAATTGGCCATGCCTCGGGATCCGCAGAGCATGGGGGCCAATACCTCCAAGTCGGCCTACATGAGGTGGGCCCAGGCCAGCGTGCAGGTAATTTTCGAGGCCTTTGGTTCTATTTCTTTTGAATTTGTTTATCAGAACTTTATTTTCACCCAAGTATTTCGACCTCGGCTGTAGGCCTGCTTGTCCGGGAACCAGGTGAGGCGGCTTCACGAGCTGGAGCTAAAATACGAGTGGAGCGAGACCAATCGCTACAAGCGCGAGATGGTGGATCTGAAGACCTCCCTGGAAGCCTCGATGAAGCGAGAGCAGGCTCTGAAGGCCGACTTGGCCTCGATGGTCGCCGACGCGCTCCAGAGGGAGGCGGCACTGAAGCAGGTGTTCGAGGCTGAGAAGGGGGTGCTGACCTTAAAGGCCCAGGACATGGTCATCGAGGCGCAGAACGAGGTGTATGCCAAGGCGCTGAGCCACATCAAGCACTTCTTCCCGATCTTGGACCTGTCGCACCTCGACTAGGATATGGAGATCGTGGGGCCACCGAAGACCCCCGAGCACGAGGCGCCGAGCGAAAGGGACGGCGGAGTCAGAGGAGGTAGTGCCGACCCGGTGGTCAACCCCATGGCTATCACCGGAGCCGAGGGAGAGGTGGGCTCGTAGTTGTAGTTGTTTTTTCTCTTCTTTTTGTTGTCTTTTTGAATGTATTTTGCCGACCGCGGACTGGCCACCGCAGTATTTTTTAAAAGAATTCGGAATTTATAACAAAGATTTTTTGGTGGGCCAACGGTTTTACCCTCGACTTTTGTCTTGCTTTTAGGGTCGGCTGTTGGAGTTTTTCCGACCCTCCTAGACTTGTGTAATTTTTCAATTTATTTTGCTTCCATCAGATGTTGGCTATTCTTGCTGAGGCTGATCCTCGTCTATCCGAGGTGACATGGATTCGGAGTAAGATCAAGGTATTGGAGTCCACCCTTGACTGGTATCGGAGAGAAGCTCGTGATCATGACGCTGCCTTCCATTATTTTCGGAATAAGTCGAAGGAGCTGAGCGCGGAGTTGGCTCAGTTGAAGAAGGCAATAGCCGACCGAGACATCGGTGGGGCGGGCTTCGGATTTTTCATGTCGAGTGCTTCGGTGCATAGGCCAATATCGGAGTCGTTCCTCCGCGAAGTCATTGTGGAGAAAGAGATCGAGATTCAGCATTACTAAACGATGCTGGGAAGGTCGGTCCCTTTGGCGATCGGGGCTTCCTCGAGGTGCGAACCGTCCCCAACTCTGCGGTTGGAGTACGTGAGGCCGGGTGATGCTCAGAGTTCCGTGGCCGGTGTGTCCTCTGTGGCCGATCCCAGGGGCTCGACAAGGCATGCAGTGGAACCGAGTCGCTCGACGGGGTTCGAGTTGACCTGTTCGAGCACGAAGGCGGTCTGAGGATAGTTTAGGACGAGGCTTTGATTGTAATAAAGAATAAACCTCTGTATTGTGCCCCCCTGGGGAGTTATAATAAAGAATAAACTTTCCGACCCGCTTGAACTTGTTGCAAAGAATGCGTTGAAAATTAGTGTTGGGGTGCTTATGCGGCATCGGGGCCGAGCAGAAGGATAGGGGCTTGTAGTGGATTCGGTCGGCTCCGGGGATTGACCTCTTTTACGGAGTTGTGGTCGGCTCCGAGCACGGATACGGCGAGGGGGAGGAGTCCTGAGGGTTCAACAACATAGGAATGCCTCCCAACGTCATTAATGAGGCAACGTTTCGCCTTCCCACGTCATTTAATGGGCCACTTTGACTTCCGCCGTTTCATGTTGTGATGCCATTAATGGGCCACTCAGGGGGGGCTATAAAACCCCCACCCCCAAATCAGAAATTCGTCAAAGAAAAACCTACAATCCAGTGGGTTCTCCTCACCGGTGGCTCGACTGCCACCCTTTGATAATTTGGGGTAACGGCTCCGAGGGCCGTTTACCTCCAGTTGTCAGTGGGTGAAAGGTTGGCCGACCTCGGGAGAAGAACTTTGGGTGCTCTGCCAAAGGCGGGCTCCCTACTATGGAATTGTTTGGCCGAGGGTCCCAGATCGGTGGTTCCCCTGCCACAGTCTAGCATTTTTGGGTAGACAGCCCGAAGGGCAGTCTGCCCAAGATGTTAGCATGTGAGAGGTGTGTCGACCAAGGTCCGGAGGCTCGGGGGGCTTTTTGAGAAAGATTCCCGGATCGGTGGCTCCCCTGCCATCCTCGAGCATTTTTGGGTAGACGGCTCCGAGGGAAGTCTGCCTTGGGATGCTCGTGGGTGAAAGGTGTGCCGACCAGGGTCCGGGGGCTCGGAGCTTCTTTTGGGAGAGGGTCCTGGGATGGTGGCTCCCCTGCCTCCCTCGAACAATTCGGGGTTTTGGGCTTTAAGGGCCGAAAACCCCGAGTTGTTCACAGGTGAGAGGTGGGCCGACCAAAGACTTGGGGCTTAGTGCGTTTGCCTGAGGGCGAGCACCCTAAATCCTTAATAAAAAACTTTTGAGTGGGCACGCAACTGAGGCCCAGCAAATGATACAGGCACGCAACTGAGGCCCGCTTCCCTCTATATGGAAATACAGGCACGCAACTGAGGCCCAGCAAATGATATACATCATCCATAAGCTGTACAATTATAAGCTCAACAAGATCTTTATAACACATTCACACAGGAAAATATAATAATCACATGAGCTGAAAACAGAATAACCATCATTTGGATAATACATCAACATCGGGTCAAGATGTCCGGGAGTACAAGGTGCCAGAATTAAAATAATATGATAAGCAGTTCGCTATAACAACTAGATAAAATAGCGACTGAAAGAAAAAACAACATGAAGTAGTAAGGAAGCAGCAACGATCGTCTAGAGAGTCTGTTCGTCGGGTCCATCAGTACCTGTATAATTATTAACTCAAAGAAAAATAGAAAAGTTCCCGTTAGAGCAAGTTTCGAGCAGCAAGTAGCAACAAGCAGAAAAAGGGGTAATATAACAAGATATAATATGGAAGAAACAAGAAGTAGAAGTACAAATACAATATGGAAGTAAGCAAGGAACTGGGACAATCTGATCATGTAAGTAATAACTGTAACTAGTGTAGTCTAGACTTCAAGATATAAACAATTGATAACCTAGGCTCAGTTAATCGATAATCATGTAATCAAGGATCGAGAGTCATGTAATCAAGAGTCATGTAATCATGAATCATGTAATCAAGAATCAAGAGTCATGTAACGAAGAGTTATGTAATCAAGAATCATGCTTAGTGAAGATATCGAGTTTATCTGTTTTATTAACTTATCTAATGCACGCAATCCTGTGTCCCATACCACAAGTTTGGTGCATATCAATCATGTGACGTTTAAACTTAAGTAGTGAATTCTATACGATTATGTACTCGGTTCTTCCAGTGATAGTATCAAGACATGTAATCATGAATCATGTAATCGAGAATTATGTAATCAAGAATTGTGTAATCAAGAATCAAGAATCAAGAATCAAGAATCACTATTTCGGGAAACACGGGCCCCCTTCCGAGTATACTCCCCTATATTGTCCACTATTAAGCCGTACCCTTATAACCCCGGCTTGTTATTTTTTTATAATTAATTATGAACATGCAGTTGGTACGACTAGTGGAACGGTGTAATCAAATAGTTTAGTCAAGGAAAATATCAAGGGCAGTAATTATGGACATGAGACGTAAAATGAGTACATGTATCGAGAGTAGTTATTATAGAATTATCAAGTGTTATAAAATGCATTCTATCAACCTATTATATCTATAAAAGTTCTTATTACAAGAACAATAATATACTCAGTTCATTAAATATGAAAAGTAATGAGTTTATATGCAAAAACGTAGAGATGAATTTTTAGACAACTTGACATATCTGTATTCAAATTCACTTTTCCGTTGTTACAGAAAAGCAAATCCAATTCCATCAGAGATTCTAGAAAGTAGACTCTCTTTCGGTTCTAACTCATATTCACACGATACATTCTAGAGACAGTAGTTATGCGTACAAATTCATTCTTCGTTGGTTTCGATGTTTCGCTCGCATTCTGGAAATTCAGAGTCACAATACTAAAATTACGATATCTCACAATCTATACATTGGATAGAAAAACTTTAGGATGTTTCGGATATCTAGACTCGAAGGGCTACGATTTTCATGTAGAAAGTTTTTCGATCCAGTGTCGGGAACATGGTCGAATTCTCAGTACAAGATACCGGTTAGTAATCCCGTGCAGGTTCAGAAATTCACGATATGCCAGTGCTAAAATCGCGATATCTCACAATTTATACATCCGATTGAGAAACCGTAAGATGTTCTGGATTCGAGACTTGATGGGCTACGATTTCCACGTAGAAAATCTTCAATCCAGTATCGGGAGCATGGTCAAGTTCTTAGTGCAAGGTCAAAAAATTTAGAGATAGTAAGGTTGAATATTCGATATTCGATAACACGATTCGAAGTGTGTTAACGGTTCACTCTTGAGTTGATATAACATGAAACAAGTAACTAGAACGGAGTTTTACAATAAAACATGATGATAACTAGACTACTTGCCACGAGTCCAAGGAAAATGCTTGTACGAGAACAAAAAGAGTGTACAAGGTACTTGTCATATAACGTGACGATTTCGGTGGTGGTGTTAACCACGGAAAGAAGAAGCAACGTCGGCAACGGACGGCGGCACAACGGCGGTAAGAATGGCGGCAAGAAGGTAGCGAGTGAGCAACGGTAGCAACAGTGAGCGACGGTGATGAGCAACAACAACGAGGAGATGTCGCGGCGTTGGGTTATTTTTCAGGGTTCACGGGGTCGTAGAAATGGATTCGTCTGCTCAAAGGTGGAGGGTGAAGTGAAGCTCGGGTGTTACTTGAGCTCTCGGGTGTGAAGAAGGCAGAGGAAGAGAAAGAGAAGGGCTCTCGGGTGTGAAGAAGGCAAAGGAAGAGAAGAAGGGAATGAGGTGGTCTGTATGCTTGTGTGTGTGTGTATATATAGAAAGAAGAATGGAGTGAATGCATGCATGTATGCATGCATGTGTATGTATAAAATAAAGGGAGAAAGAGATGGGTGTAGAAAAATTAGGTATATGTGTGGAAAATGAGAAGGAGTTAGGCGTAGAATGAGAAAAATGAGAGGGGAAAATTTGGCGTATGTGAGTGATTAGCGGGAGTGGGTTAGGCAGATAGGAGAAATGTTGATTAGGGATAATTGGGGTTAGAATTTTTATTTAAACTCCGATCGAAAAATCATAAAATTATAGAAATTATCAGAAAATTATTCTGCCTTTAGATAAAGAGTCCAAAGAGAAAAATAAAACTGATCTAAAAATTGAAGTACAAAAATTCACGTAATAAAATATGTACAACTGAAACAGGGAGTTACAATCGGGCTCCATTGCCTTAGCTTGAGATAGCTACCCTTGTGCTCGAGTTCGCCATACGACATCGAGGCTTGGGGGTCGGCGGAGAGCGCCGGGCTCCATTTCCTTAGCTTGAGATAGCTACCCTTGTGCTCGAGTTCGCCAAACGGTGTCGAGGCTTGGGGGTCGGCGGAGAGCGCTGAGTTCCATTGCCTTAGCTTCAGAAAGCTACCCTTATGCTCGAGTTGCGTACGGCGTCGAGGCTTGGGGGACGACGGAGAGCGCCGGGCTCCATTGCCGTAGCTTGAGAAAGCTACCCTTGTGCTCGAGTTCGCCATACGGCGTTGAGGCTTGGAGGTTGGTTGAAAGCACTAGGCTCCATTGCCCTATCTTAAGAAAGCTATCCTTGTGCTCGAGTTCGCCATACGGCGTCGAGGTTTGGGGGTCGGCAGAGAGCACTGAGCTCCATTGCCTTAGCTTGAGAAAGCTACCCTTGTGCTTGAGTTCGCCATACGGCGTCGAGGCTTGGGGGTCGACGGAGAGTGCAGGGCTCCATTGCCTTAGCTTGAGAAAGCTATCCTTGTGCTCGAGTTCGCCATACGGCGTCGAGGCTTGGGGGTCGGCGGGGAGCGCTGGGCTCCATTGCCTTAGCTTGAGAAGGCTACGCTTGTGCTCGAGTTTGCCATACGGCGTCGAGGCTTGGGGTCAGCGGAGAGTGCTAGGCTCCATTGCCTTAGCTTGAGAAACCTACCCTTGTGCTTGAGTTCGCCATGAAGCATCGAGGCTTGGGGGTCGGCGGAGAGCACTGGGCTCCATTGCCTTATCTTGAGAAAGCTACCTATGTGCTCAAGTTCGCCATACGACGTCAAGGCTTGGGGGTCGACGGAGAGCGCTGGGATCCATTGCCTTAGCTTGAGAAAGCTACCCTTGTGCTCGAATTCGCCATACGGCGTCGAGGCTTGGGGGTCGGCGGAGAGCGTCGGGCTCCATTGCCTTAGCTTGAGATTGCTACCCTTGTGCTCGAGTTCGCCATACGACGTCGAGGCTTGGTGGTTGACGGAGAGTGCCAGGCTCCATTGCCTTAGCTTGAGATAGCCACCCTTGTGCTCGAGTTCGCTATACGGCGTCGAGACTTGGGGGTCGGCGGAGAGTGCTGAGCTACATTGCCCTAGCTTCAGAAAGCTACCTTTGTGCTCGAGTTCGCCATACGGCGTCGAGGCTTGGGGGTCGGCGGAGAGCGCCGGGATCCATTGCCTTAGCTTGAGAAAGCTACCCTTGTGCTCGAGTTCTCCATAGGTCGTCGAGGCTTGGAGGTCTGCGGAGAGCGTTGGGCTCCATTGCCCTATCTTGAGAATGCTACCCTTGTGCTTGAGTTCTCCATACGGCATCGAGGCTTGGGGGTCGAAGGAGAGCGCCGGGCCATTGCCTTTGCTTGAGAAAACTACCCTTGTGCTCGAGTTCGTCATACGGCGTCGAGGATTGGGGGTCGGCGAAGAGCGCCGGGCTCCGTTGCCTTAGCTTGAGAAAGCTACCTTTGTGCTCGGGTTCGCTATACGGTGTCAAGGCTTGGGAGTCGGCGGAGAGCACAGGACTCCATTGCCTTATCTTGAGAAAGCTATCCATGTGCTCGAGTTCGTCATACGGCGTCGAGGCTTGGGGGTCGGCAGAGAGCGCCGGACTCCATTGCCTTAGCTTGAGAAAGCTACCCTTGTGCTCGAGTTCGCAATACGACGTCGAGGCTTGGGGGTCGGCGAAGAGCGCTGGGCTCCATTACCTTATCTTGAGAAAGCTACCCTTGTGCTCGAGTTCTCCATACGACGTCGAGGCTTGGGGGTCGGCGGAGAGCGTCGGGCTCCATTGTCTTAGCTTGAGAAAGCTACCCTTATGCTCGAGTTCGTCATACGGCGTCAAGGCTTGGGGGTCGGCGGAGAGCGCTGGGCTCCATTGCCTTAGCTTGAGAAAGCTACCCTTGTACTCGAGTTCAGCATATGGCGTCGAGGCTTGGAGGTCGGCGGAGAGCGCTCGGCTCCATTGCCTTAGCTTGAGAAAGCTACCATTGTACTCGAGTTTACCATACGACATCGAGGCTTGGGGGTCGGCGGAGAGCGCCGGGCTCCATTGCCTTAGATTGAGAAAGCTACTCTTGTGCTCGAGTTCGCCATATGGCATCGAGGCATGGGGGTCGACAGAGAGAACTAGGCTCCATTGCCTTTGCTTGAGAAAGCTACCCTTGTGCTCGAGTTCTCCATACGGCGTCGAGGCTTGGGGGTCGGCGGAGAGTGCCGGGCTCCATTTCCTTAGCTAGAGATAGCTACCCTTTTGCTCGGGTTCGCCATACGGCATCGAGGCTTAGGGGACGGCGGAGAGCGCCGGGCTCCATTGCCTTAGCTTGAAAAAGATACCCTTGTGCTCGAGTCCGCCATACGGCATCGAAGCTTGGAGGTCAGTGGAGTGCACTGGGATCCATTGCCTTAGCTTAAGAAAGCTACCCTTGTGCTCGAGTTTGCCATACGGCATCAAGGCTTGGAGGTCGGCGAAGAGCGCTCGGCTCTATTGCCCTATCTTGGGAAAGCTACCCTTGTTCTCGAGTTCGCCATACAGCATGGAGGCCTGGCGGGGTTACATAAGGGGTTTACACAGAATCTGAGCTAACAAACTTTGAAAAAAGAACAAACATTCTTATACAAAAAGTTGATTACAAATGTTCAGTTACATAAGGACTTCAGTTCTCTTTCTCGAGGTACTTGATGAGGTGCTCTGCATTCCAGGGCCTCTTGATAGGGGTGCCTCTCTTGTTGGTGAGTCGGTAGGTACCGAGGCGCACTACTTCGGCGATCCTATAAGGTCCCTCCCAATTAGGGACCAACTTTCTCTTGTTGTTGGGGTCTGAGACTGCTAGTTTCCTGAGGACGAGGTCACCCTTTTGGATGTTAGTGGGTCGGACCTTCTGGTTATATAATTTCTCGACCCACTGCTGGTAGATGCTTCTCCGGACAACGGATTTTTCCCTGACTTCGTCGACTAGGTCCAAGTTGGCCCTGAGGCCTGCCGAGTTGCCTTCTTCATCAAAGGCCATTATTCTGGGGGATGATAAGCCGATCTCTAAGGGGATAACCGCTTTGGTACCGTAGGTTAGGTTGAAGGGCGACCGCTCGTGGGTATCCTCTTCGTCGTCTGATGTGCCCAGAGTACGCTCAGAAGTTCGTCGACCCAGAGCCCCTTAGGAGAATTGTCCAATCGCTTCTTGAGGCCATCAAGAATTTGGCGGTTGGCATTTTTAGCTTGGTCGTTTGATTGAGGGTGGCAAATGGCCGCGAAGCGCTGTTGGACCCCGATGTCTTCGCAGAACTTTCGGAAATTCTTGTCGGCGAATTGGGTCCCATTGTTGGTGATGAGCACCTGAGGGATCTCGAATCGACAGATGATATATTTCCAGAAGAATTGCTGAGTTTGATTCTCGGTGATCGAGGCCAGGGGTTCGGCTTCGATCTACTTGGTGAAGTAGTCGATGACCACCACCAGGAACTTCCTTTGGCCCATTGCTTGAGGGAAGGGGCTGACCAGGTCCATCCCCCACATGGCAAAGGGGGTCAGACTGGCGAGGGATCGGACATTGGCCTGCGAGAGTCTCTTTACCGAAGAAAACCTTTGACAGGGGTCGTACCTTTTAACGATGTCTTGCGCGTCTTGCAACATGGTCGGCCAGTAATATCCATGATTTAGGGCCTTTCGGGCGTGCGACCTGCTCCCCATGTGGCATCCGCCGATCCCTTCGTGCAATTCCTTCAGGGCGTATTTGGCTTCGTCTGGGGCCAGATAGCGGAGTTAGGGCCTATCGTCAGCCACTGTGTTCGAGCGCTTGAAGAGCGTTCCATTGATCAGGGTGAATCTCTCAGATCGGACTCTGAACCTTCTTGCCTTGGACTGGTCGTGAGGGAGTTCGCCCTCCGAAAGGAACTTTAGGATGGGTGTCATCCAGTTGTCGGGTTGGAGATCGGTGCTGAGGCAGGAAGCTTCAGGGAGGTCGATGCTCGGCTTGAGGAGGACCTCGATCAGAATGGTGCGGTCGAGCCCCTCGAAAGATGACGAGGCGAGTTTTGACAATAAATCCGCCTGAGCATTCTGTTCTCGGGGGATCCGCTCCACCGAGTGGGATTCGAAAGATTATAAGAGATTTCGGACCACCGCCAAGTATCGTTCCATCCGAGTGTCGCGAGCTTTGTACTCCCCGGTGATCTGGTTGACCACGAGCTGGGAGTCGCTGAAGACCTTGATGTGTCTGGATCCGGCCTTGTGTGGGAGGGTGAGCCCCGCGATTATAGCTTCGTACTCTGCCTCGTTGTTCGAGGCTGGAAAATTTAACCGAAGAGAATATTGGAGGACGAATTCATCGGGGCCCTTTAAGATGATGCCTGCTCCGCTTTTTCCTTCGCAAGACGAGCCGTCGACGTAAACCTCCCACATTGGGTCGGGTTTCAGGATGTCAGCTGGTTCAGAAATGGTGCACTCCATGGTAATTCGGCGAGTGCCTGCCCCTTGATCACCGTCCTGGGCTGATAGCTGATGTCATATTGGCTCAGTTCGGTCGACCACTTGACCAGGCGGCTGGAGCTCTCTGGTTAGTGGAGGATGATCTTCAGGGGCTGGTCTTGAGGACCTGGATAGAGTGAGCCTGGAAATAGGGTCGGAGCTTACGAGCTGCTGTTATCAGTGCATACATTATCTTCTCCATCTTTGCGTACCTGGTCTCGGCTGGGAGCAGAACCTTGCTCACATAGTATAGGGGTTTTTGAACATCGTCTTATTCTCAGACGTGCACGGTGCTGAGCGCACTTTCCGAGGTCGAGAGGTATAGGAAAAGGGGTTCACTGGATTTGGGCTTGCTTAGGAGCGGGGGATTAGCGAGGTAGGACTTCAAATGGTCGAACGCTTGTTGCTGTGGCTCGCCCCACTCGAATCCTTTCGTCCCCCGCAAGGCCTTGAAGAACGGGAGGGACTTCTCCCATGATTTGGAGAGGAAGCAGCCGATGGCCGGCAGTCTACTCGTAATCCGTTGAACCTCCTTGACGTTCCGAGGTGGGGCCATGTCAATCATGGCCTGGATCTTCTCAGGGTTGGCTTCTATGCTGCGCTGGCTGACAACGAACCCCAAAAACTTCCCAGACGAGATGCCGAAGGTGCACTTGGCGGGGTTGAGCCTCATGTTGTGAGAACAAAGGACGCCGAAGGCTTCCTCGAGGTCGGCAACATGATCCTTCCCTCGTCGGCTCTTGACAAGCATATCATCGATGTAGACCTCCATATTCCGACCGATCTGATTTTTGAAGACTGGTTGACGAGCCTCTGGTAGGTGGCCCCGGCGTTCTTGAGCCCGCAGGACATGATCCAGTAGCAGTAGAGGTCCTGGTCGGTGACGAAGGACGTCTTGGCGATGTCCGGAGGGAACATCTGGATTTGATTATAACCCGAGATGGAATTCTCGAAAGTTAGGAGCTCGTGACCCGACGTCGCATCGATCAGAGTGTCTATACTGGGGAGTGGGAAATGATCCTTGGGGCACGCCTTATTGAGGTCGGTAAAGTCAATACAGATCCTCCAAGTGCCGCTATCCTTTTTCACCATTACGACATTAGCCAGCAACTCGGAGTAGTTGACTTCTTGGATGAACCGGGCGGATAAAAACTTATCCACCTTCACTCTCACCGCCTATTGCCTTTATGGGACGAACTTACGGTGCTTCTGCTGCACTGGTTTGGAGCCGGGGATGACGCTTAGCCGGTGCATGATTAAGTCTTCGAAAATCCCGGGCATGTCGGACGGTGTCCAGGCGAAGAGGTCGACATTTCGGTGGATGCAGTCGATTAGATCCGGCTTCAGTTCAGGGGAAAGGGTTCGGCTCATACGGAACCATTTGGACTTGTCCTCTGCTTCAAAGGATACTTCCTCCAATTCGTCCGCGGGTTCTGATTTGGGATGGCTTTCTTCAGGTGGGAGCTCGACGGCCTCGAGGGGAAATACACTACCCTCGATCGCAGTCATGTAGCATGAGCATGCTGACTCCTGGTTGCCCCTAACGACCCCGACCCTGACGTTAGTCGAGAACTTCAGCTTCAGGTGGTAGGCAGAGGGGACAACCTGGAGCGAACAGAGCCCGAGTTGGCCGAGGATGGCATTGTAGACTGCCTTGACGTTGACAACCATGAAATCCATCAACTCGGTTTGGAGGACAGGGGTCGTTCCTGCGGTTACGTCTAGCACCACAATTCCCTCGATTTGCAATGGGATGCCAGAAAATCCGTGAAGGGTGTAACCGGCCGGCTTAAGCTTTTCTTGGGGAAGCTTGAAGTTCTCAAATGCTTCTAAGAAAAGAATGTTGACCGAGCTGCTGTTGTCTACCAGAATTCGGCGGACCTGAAAGTTGGCCATGACGAGGCTGATGACGAGGGCATCGCAGTGTGGAAGCTGGACGCCTTCGAGATCTTCTCCTGAGAAGGAGACTGCCCGCTGCTGAATCCGAGGAGAGGGATGGTCTAGAACAGAGTTGACCTCCCGGATAAAGGCTTTTCGAGAAGTCATGGATTCCCCCCATGGGTCTGCCGTGGATGCAGTGTAGGATGGCGTGTCTGCCGGTTTCTTCGGGTTCTTGGTCTCGATTAGGTCGTTGACCGGCCGTCTGAGGGGGAGGCGAATGCCTCGGGCTCCTCGGCTCTCTTCGGTCTTTGGGGTTGGCCCGGGTGAACTCTTTCAGGTACCCTCGCTGTATAAGGGCTTCGATCTCGTTTTTGAGGGCTCAGCAGTGATCTGTATCATGCCTGGTGTCTCGGTGGAAGCGGCAGTAGAACCTCTGGTCTCGCTTCTTGCCGTTGTTGGGCGGTCGAGGAGGGAACCGGACAACCCCCTTGTCCTTGATTTCCATTAAGATTACTGAGACGTTCTAAGTCAGGGGCGTATATCTTTCAAATCAAGGGACTGGGGGACCCATTTTGGACCAGTTGCTTCTTTTCCGGGCCTTTTGAAGGGCTCAGTGTCATCGACCTTGCGCTTCCCCCTTAGTGGAGGCTTCCTTTGAGCCCTCGGGATTGAGTGCCTCCTCCGCCCATATACTTCTTGACCCTATTGAGTAGGTCGGGGAAGTCCACGAGTGGCTTCTTGGCCAAAGAAGCCTTGAGCTGGTTGTGGCGGACGTTGTGTCGGAAGTCAACAGAGGCGACCCCTGCATCGAGGGAGGAAATGGACCTCGCCTCAGAGGTGAACCTCCGAATGAACTCCCGCAGGGATTCCCCGTCTTTCTGTTTGAGGTTCAGAAGGGAAGAGCTCATCTTCTTGACCTCCTACTGGTCACAAAGTGGGTGAGGAAACCTGCTTCCAGCTGCTCGAAGGAGAAGACCGAGCCGGGGGAAAGTTTGGAGAACCACTCCCGAGCCGGGCCCCGAAGGGTAGTAGGGAAGGCGCGGCAGAGGAGGGGTCCGCATCGCTGTGAATCATCATGAGGGTCTTAAACCACTCATTGTGATCAGCAGGATCACCCTCGCCATTATAGGTCTCGAAATGAGGTGGTCTGAAGTTCCGATGAATCTCGGCTTCAAGGATTTGGGGAGAGAAAGGAGGTTAAGTCAGACAATGGCTGTGACCCTGCACTGGTCCGCCCTCGCCCAGATGGGCGAGGCGGTTCTCCATTTCTTCCAACCGACGAAGGACGGGATCCGCCGCTTCCTGGGGACGAGTCGATCTGCGGGACTCGCTGGCTTCCGTTCCTGATCGGTGGAAGGAACTATGGTAGACCTCGGTGGCCGGACCGACTCGGATGGCTCGAAGGATCTCCTCCCGAAAGTTCTGGAATTCCACCCTTGTGATGGGGGCTTGTCCCCCCGGGTTCTACAGAGGGTTGTGCGCCTGGGAAGGCTGTCGGCGATGGTTTGAGGCCGATTTGGAAGTGGCATCTCCCCTCATCCGGCTGGCCTACCTATCTGAGATGTCGCGGTGCAAGTCCGACGCGATCGAAGGTCGGTCCACGCCGTTGGCCCGGGGTTGGTTGGAACCCTGGTCATTCGCGCGGCCATGATGTAGGGGGTCCGGATGTCGTGCCGAGGTGATGACCCTTCTGGCTTTGGGAGCCCTGGAAGAGGTCGGACCCAAGGTGAAGACTCTGGATGGGCTCGAAAGGACGATAGTACTGAGAAGGGAAGGTTCCCATAGACGGTGCCAACCTGATGCGGTTTGTTTTTGGGGTGTGGGGGCAACATATGTGAGTTCTCTCAATTTATATGGTGGAAGTCCTACGCAGTACTGGCGTCGGTCCGACCCTGGGTAGTGGGAGCGGTTCGGAAATAGGAGCGCAGAGGGGCTCAGAAGGGAGGATGAGTGCTCGGCTCGGATCCAGGAGCTCGGCTCGGCTGGGTCTTCTGTACCTGCACACGACCTGGAAACACCAGGAGAAGTCCCGGCGACAGGCCCTCCGACGATCTAGTCAGTCAATGGAAAAGAGACTGGGCAGGTAGGGTTCAGGTGGGAAGAGATTGATTACCTTTGAAAGTAAGGAGAGCGGTTGGTATTTATAGGCAGAGGTAAACGGGTCTGGAGCCTTGGCGGGCCGGGTTGGACCCGTCTACCCATGGGGCTGAGCTGGCTGAGGCCCATTAGACTGTAGCTGGCCTGATGATCACAGAGGGGAGGATCTAGAGGAGATCAGAGGGCCCTGGTTGATGCTGCTTAATTTATCCCATGTCAATAACCATTATTGTAGCAGATTGAGTTGTAAATGTTGAGTGAGAAACAAAGTTCCCGAGCAAGTTATAAGCGGAAAAAATACATGAATTATGCTATTACATATGTGACTCCCTGTTTCATCTATACGTATTGTATTACATATCTTATATTTCAATTTTCAGATCAAATGTTTTTTCGATCTATTCTAAATATTTTGTGATTTTTTTGAGTTTAAATTCAAAATTCGAAATCGGGCTAATCCTAATCCTAATTCTAATCCTAATCTAATTCCCTAATCCAACAACTAACCCCTCAACCCCCAACTTCTTTTTACGGCATTAAATTGCCACGTCCTCCTACTCTACTGCCCCAACCTCCTCCTCCTACTCCTCTCTATTTGTGTATATATATAAATACACACACATGCTACCTCAACTTCATCCTCTGCTTCTTCTATGTTTCTTCATTTCCATCAACTCTCCTACACTTCTTCTCATACTCATACACTATCTATATATTAATATACTCCTATATTCCTAATCCCAATAGTTCTTTAATCCCTACTTCATTTCTGCATACAGCCAACCTCTCTCTCTCCCTCCCTCCCTCCTTCAATTATCATACTCAACCACTACACATAAACAGCCAACCTAACTCTCCCTACTACCTCTATATATTAATATATGTATATCCCTATAGAACTTCACTGGCTTCTTTCTCCTTCTTCATTCTCAACCGATCTCCATCTTCCCCCTTCTCCAACACTCGAGCTCCACTCCAACTTAGTCACTCACCCTGCACCTCCTCTTGCTGCATACACTTTACCCCGCACACCTGAGCTCCACTCTCCACCTTCTCCACCTGACCTCACCCCGAGCTCCACCACATGCACCTCTGAGCATCTCCTGCAGTGTAGAAGCTCCACCACCTTGCTACCCGGAACTCGAAGCCAAACTCTATTTAGTTGCGATCGTTGCACTTGCATGTTATTATTGAGGCCCATGCTTGTTACGGTCGTTGCCATGCTACCGCTGCCTCGCTCTTGCTTGTCGCTGCCATAACGTCATCATCGCCGTTTGTGTTGTTGTCACCACCGAGTTGCTGTGTGTTTCCGTTATCTGACTGTTGTGCTGCCGTCCGTTGACGTCGCCTATTCTTCTTCCCACGGTTCTCACCACCATCGTTATACGTCATAATAAGGGAAGCATTTTCTTGAACTCTTGCAAGTAGTTCTTTGAATTGATTATCGTATATCAAGGAATGTTATTATTGATTCATCGGTGAGTCGGAATAATAGCTTCTTTATCGTACCATGTTTTTGATTCATAGTCTCTTTATCATGCCGTGTTATTGATTCCAGTATAAGACCGTTAATTTATCGTATTATCGAATATTCAACTTTATTATCTCTAAATTTCTTGCCCTTGCTCTAAGAATTTGACCTAATTTCCTTAATTGAAATTGAGAACTTTATACACGAAAATCGTAGCCCATCGAGTGTAGATCCATAACATTTTACGGTTTCACAATCCGATTTATAGATTGATAGATATCACGGTTTTAGTACTGTCATGTTGTAAATTCTAGAACCGAAACTGTGCACAAAACCTACTATCTTGTCTCTTATACTGAGAATTATACCATGTTCCCGATATTGGATCCAAGAACTATACATGAAAATCGTAGCCCATCGAGTCTAGAATCCAGAATATTTTACGGTTTCTCAGTCTGATTTATAGATTGTAAGTTATTAACATTCTAGTACTATAACTCCTGGAATTCCAGAACCGAAACTATGCACGAAACCTACTGTCTTGTCTCTTGTACTGAGAATTAGATCATGTTTTTGATACTGAATCCAAGAACTTTTTATATAAAAATTGTATCTCATCGAGTCTAGAATCCAGAACATCTTATGATTTCTCAATCCGATTTATAGATTGTAAGTTATTAACATTTTAATACTGTGACTCCTGGATATCCATAACAGAACTGTGCACGAAACATCGAAACCAACAAATAATGAATTTTTATGCATAACAACTGTTCCTAGAATGTATCGTGTGATTATGTATTAGAACCGGAAGGGAGTCTACTTTTTAGAATCTCTGACGAAATCGGATTGACTTTCCTGTAGCAATGGTAAAGTGAATTTGAATGCAGATAGGTGCTGCTGTCTAGAAATTTATCTATACATTTTTGCATATAAACCCGTTATTTTTCATATTTGATGAACTAAACTATATACATACCATAAATTGCATAGCCCTTGATATCTTCTAGATATTGTATTGATACTACCATTCCACTAGTCGAACTGACTGCATGTTCATGATTAATTATCGTAAAAGAATAACAAGTCGTGATTATAAGAGTATGACTTAGTAGTGGGAAATATAGGGGAGTATACTAGGAAGGGGGCCCGTATTTTTCGGAATAGTGATTCTTGATTCTTGATTCTTGATTACACAAATTTTGATTACATGTCTTGATACTATCTGTAACGCCCCGTACCCAACTCGTACGCACACAAATAAATTCTAATCCACTGTCCACCACCGACTGACCTCACAAAAGGTGTCCGGACTATTCAGTACCTCTTAATCCTTGGCAAATTCTATTTATACTCTCTTTCTCTATTTTACGCCCACGCACGTCACCCCCATGCACAACCACTCCTTCCTTCATTCTTTCAAAAAAATTTTTGTCATTTAATGCCCATTATCCTAATCCCCATAATCTTTTTATAGGTCTCCTAATTAATCCAATTAATCTATACAGCCCAGAGAATTCCTATAGGCTCACTCCAATATCTAATATTTCTCCTTATCTACTCTACAACTATGGGGTGTTACATGCTGTAACGCCCCAGCTCGTACGCACACAAATAATCCTAATCCACTGCCCACCACAGGCTATCCTCACAAAAGGTGTCCGGACAATTAGGTGCCTCTTAATCATTGGCTTCTCTATTTGTACTCTCTCTCTCCCTCACTTACATCCCCAACGTGGGACTAAACACATAGCCATGTCGCCACATACACAGCACACAGTCACATCTCTTTCTCTCGTTTCATTTCTTTTGTTTTTTATGTCATTTAATGTCCTAAGCCCCATAATCACACTTTATAGGCCTCTTTTATTAATCTAATTCATCCAGAGCCCATAGACTTTCTATAGGTCCTACTCTAATATATCTTAATATTTCTCCTTATATACTCTACAAATACGAGGTGTTACATTCACCCCCTCTTAAGAATCCAGCATCCTCGTTGAATACAGGACGTGCAATCTAGCACAGAATCGCCTTTCTAGTCAAATATAGACTGTATCCTTGATCAACTACACATATTGTTGCCCACCAAGGGTCTTACGCATCACATCGCTGCTCACCAAGGGTCTTACGCATCACATATATACAAGTTCTACATTCGGTGTGGAAAGTTGGCTCTAATACCATCTGTAACGCCCCATACCCAACTCTATGCACACAAATAAATCCTAATCCACTATCCACCACAGGCTGGCCTCATAAAAGGTGTCAAGACTATTCGGTGACCTTTGATCATTGGCTCTTTCTATTTATACTTTCTTTCTTTCTTTCCATTCAACGACGTGGGACTAAACCCCATGCACAATACCCACGCCACGTCACCCCCATGCACAGCACAACCACTCCTTCTCTTTCTCTTATTTTTCATTTTTATTTTTCTTCATTAATACATAAGCCCCATAGGTCTCTTCTATAGGCTTCCTAATTAATCCACATATTCCATAACTCATATTAATCTCTATAGGTTACTCCAATACTATATATATATATATATATATATATATATATATATATATATATATATATATATATATATATATATATATATATATCTTTTATTACTTTCTTAATATTCTCCTATAAATATGGGGTGTTACACTATCACTGGAAGATCCGAGTACATAATCCTATAGAATTCACTACCTAAGTCTAAATGTCACATGATTAATGTAATACCCTGATTTTTCAAATATATGAAAAATTATTTACTTTTACATGTGGTGTGCACGTGTAATATTTTTGCTATTATTTTTAGCATGATGTGTAAGAATATTATTTTTTTTCTAAAGCCCAAATGTTAATTTACTATTTTTTTTGTAAAATAATTATCTTGGCCCAATTAATTTTAGCCCATGAAATTAAACCCTTTTTCTACAGCTTGTAATGTGTAGCATCTTTTTAAGACTTGTCATTTGTGTACAAGTTCTGGTAGGGTGATTGGTGCATACACGTACACGTGTAGAGCAAACCCTTTTTGGTTTGGCCGGTTTTGGGTAGAGAAGTGGGCATGAGTGTGGGCGGTTATTCAAGGTGTGGGTAGTTTTCACAACCCCCTAATCAATCCCAGCCCTTGATCCCATAACCATCTACCGAATCCTGGCCCTCCATCTCACTCCTTTTGGTGTATAAATACCCCCCCCCCCCTCTCATCCTTTGTTCTTTACACTAAGATTATTTTATAAGATTATTATTGTGAGAGAGTGGTGTGTGGAGACCGGGCATCATCCTCTGGAGATTTGCGGCAAGGAGCAAGGAGCAAGGAGTAAAGAGTGCTGCATTGCATTAAGGAATTTCTCTGGACATCGATTACTGCGTCAATAAGGTGGGTGTTTCTCAGGACTTCTAAAGTAGAAATTATGCCATATTTGTGATGATGGTGATTTTGCTTCTGAGAAGTAAATTCAACGTACTAGAATTGCTTGAGTATGTTTATGATAATTGTGGAAGATTAATAGCGAAATAATGGCACCGTAAACAATGATGAATTGGGTCTGTACAGTCGACTGTCGTTGGATAAGTCGACTGGTACGAGTCATCTGTTATAAGTTTTGTTAGAAGTTTCATGACATATATGTGTATAATTAGTAGAATTAAAATGAAATAGTAAGGCTAAACTCATATCCTTCATGATGTACATGACTGAGGAGACATGAGCATGTAGAAAAAGAACTAGCGATGATTAACAAACCTAAGAATGGCCGGTGCAGTCGACTGGTGTTATGAACAGTCGACCGATGCTTTGGTTAGACTATGAAGAGTTCAGTAATTTCATGAAATGAGATATTTTTACATTGTGATTGTCCTAGTGTAATAAATTGAGATTAATATTTCATCTCTGCAAGAAAGTTATGAACAAGTGTAAATACATGTTTAAACACTTCCTTAAAAAGACAGTATTAGTGACTTGAAATTCCATGTTGCGATGTTACTGAACAGTAAGAAATTACATGTTTATGCAGTATGAATATAAGTATGTATATTGTAATTCGACATCATGATGCATGTGAATGTAGGAACTGTTGGGAAGATGATCCATTAATTTGAAATATGAATCTGTCCAGTCGACTAATGCGAATAGCAAGTCGACTGAGCTGAACATGGAAATGTACTGTTAAAAACCCCAGGACAGACGACTGATTTGTTGACAGTCGACTGTCACGTGAATAACATTTTGAACATGAAAAGTTGTGGGACAGCCGACTGGGCATGTGCAGCAGTCGACTTTCCCGATTGATTATGAGGAACTTGTATTGACTGTACAAGTCGACTGGTCCTTTTCTAAGTCGACTGTACAGAGTAGATTTTGATATGTCAGAGATTTCATTTTCATTACTGTTAAAGTTGTGAACTTTATGATTGATGTTGATGAACTCTTTCTATTGCTGTATGAATTTATATGAAATGAATCATAGTTTGAATTGCGAAACTTACATGAAATGAATCATAGTTTGAATTGCGAAACTTACATGAAATGAGTCATACTTTGAATGAAGAATTACATGAATATGAAAATTAAGAACTTGATATGCTGAGGCAATGAAAAATGAATTCATGAGTTGAAAATGCTCAAATTGGAAGTTGTGAATTGGAAATTGAACAAAAGAGTAGCTAAGTCTCCCCCGGCAGTGGAAATGAAATGAAATTGAAAAGAAGACCAAGGTTGGTCATGTGAGAATGAAATGAATAAGTCCGGTTTAGTGGAGAGGCTAACTCTAGAGCTTTGATTTTTATTCATGATTCTAATAATTAATACATAGTGGAGATGTGATGAAAGTGAGAGAAAACATGAGTATGAGAACTGGAGTTTACGGTGCGGGTGTGTGAGCCACAGAATGCATGCTTGATGAGTCAAGACATAGCGTGGGCACAACTCAGTAATGATCGGACTTTAGCCACGCTTATGGGATGTTTGGTGACTGCAAGAGGATTGTGTTCAGGGAGGAGGCTGAATTGCCACAGAATGCATGCTTGATGAGTCAAGACATGGCGTGGGGTTCCCCTCCAGGGTCCAGTGCACGTGCTTGTACTCATAGATCATCTAGGATACTCACCGTAATTACAGTAGTAGATTAAGTCATGGCGAGGGATTGAACCCTACAAAAATGAAGAACGATTAAGAGGCTTGCCCTCGGACCTATGTAGTATGGGATGCATAGAATCCGAACAAGTGCGCATTAGTGTCATATAAATCAAGTAATTGCATTAAGGATTAAGTGCACAATCACAACACGACATCATTAAGATTTCCCTATTTTTCTTTATTTTGATATGTGAACAAGTTTGTGATCTGTTAAGAAATGGGAATCGTTATACTGTTTCTGGCATAGAGAAGATGGCCATGTATAATTATTGTCGGTTGAATAAACTGACATACCCACAGTTTTGTATGCAGGATAAATGACATGTTAAAGGTTAAAGAGGAATGGATGCATCAAGATTTTACCATGTTGTTGTACATTTATTCAAAAGTTGTATATTTTTACTTCCGCTGTGCAATATAATGTAATATATGATGTAACTCTGATGTAAAGTGAAAAGTTTTAATTCCTTGTAAAATTGTACTGAAGAAAGTGAAAAGATCCTGTAGAACATCTCGAATTCAGTGTATTTGGGATTCGGGGCGTTACAATTAATATGCACCCGAACTTGTGGTATGAGACACAAAATTGGGTGCATTAGATAAGTTGATAAAAATGATAGACCCGAGATTGACACTAAGCATGATTCTTGATTACATGATTCTTAATTCTTGATTACATGATTACATGATTCTTGATTTCATGATTATTGATTAACTTATCCTGGTTACCAATTGATTATCTTTGAAGTCTTGAATACACTTGTTTACAGTTGTTACTTATATGATCATATTGTTCTAGTTCCTTGCTTCCTTCCATATTGTATTGTACTATTATTTAGTAATTGCACTAATACTTCTTTTTCCTTCCATGTTATATCTTATTATTTTACCATTTTACTGCTTGTTGCTACTTGATGTCCGAAGCTTGCTCTAACGGAAATTTTCCCACTTTTTTTAGTTAAGAATTATACAGGTACTGATGGACCTGGAAAACAGACTCTCTAGACAATCGTTGCTGGATTATTATTACTTCCTGTTGTTTTTCTTTCAGTCGCTATTTTATCTAGTTACTATAGTGAAATGTTTATCGTATTGTTTTAATTCTGGTACCTTGTATTCCTGGGCATCATGACCCGATGTTTATGTATTTCCCAGATGATGGTTATTCTATTTCCAACTTATGTGATCATTATATTTTCCTGCGTGAATGTGTTATAAATATCTTGTTGAGCGTATAACTGTGCAGCTTATGGATGATGTCGTATCATTCGTTGGACCTCAGTTGCGTGCTCGTAAATTCGTATAGTGGGAAGTGGGGCGTGACAACATATTTATATCCTATTTTGCAGGTAATGTAGTCACAATGTCATTTAGGACGACAGTGCATAAATAAATGCACCAGCTATACTAAGTGCTCAATTATGTGCAACTATTCTCAAACAACTTTCTCTCATAGTAACAAAGTTCGCGAATAATTCACCAAAATCGCAAATTATTTGCAAAAAATTCATCACCCAAATTAATTTGTGATTTAATCACCAATTTGTGTTTAAATCATGCACTTCATGAATTATTTGCGAAAGCGAAAAATAATTTGCAAATTAAACGAAATAATCGCTAAGTTTGTTATTATTTTTCATATTTATGGATTTTAATATATATTTACTTAGTCGTTGGCTATATATAAAAAATGGATATTTTGGAAAAAAATTGATCTGCAGTCGTCGTCTATATACCCATATTTTGGGTATGGAATGAACAGGAGACGACCAAATTTGGGGGAGGATATGACTTTTTTCGTATTTTGGAAATCGGAAGATGATTTACCGTTTGTTAGTCGGACGGTAGATCATTTGTCGTCAGAGGCAATTTTTTTCTCTCGAAACGGTCGGACGGTATATCATCTACCGTTTAGGGGAATTTTTTTTAACAAAATTGTGTCAGACGGCAGATCATATGCCGTCCTTCACAAAAAAAATTTGGTTCTGTTTTTAAAAAGGGATGGGATGGCAGATTTGCCGTCCTTCCCTATATATATATATATATATATATATATATATATATATATATATATATATATATATATATATATATATATATATATATATATATATATATATATATATATATATATATATATCCCAAAACTTTGTGTAACCCCTATTTCCGTAAATACATATTTTTTGAATATTTTCTCTATTTCGATTATTTATAAATTTACTTTGTGTTAAATTTGTTTTGAGATTTTCTATTGAGATTTTTCTAATCGAAAATTCTATTTATTTCGAATAATGGTGTATTTTAACTTTACTTTCTATTTTTGATTGATCGACTATTTATATTTCAACCCAAATCAAATATATTATTACTATTTGGATTTTTAATAAATTTGTTAATCTCGAATCATATTTTGATACATATCATTATTATTATTATTGTTATCGTTATTATTATTTTTTATTATTTTTATCATTGTTATTGTTATTATTATTATTATTATTACTATTATTATTACTATTATTGATGTTGTTACAATTATTATTATAATTATTTTTATTATCATTACTCTTATTATTATTATTATTATTATTATTATTATTATTATTATTATTATTATTATTATTTAAGCCCAATCTCTTCTTGGATCTCCTACCGACTTCTTCTTATTGGACCCTAATCCATTCTCCTATTGGGTTCCTACCCAATAACTCAATAACCCTACATCTCTAATTCCCTATAAATACTAATCTTCTAATTAAACCCTAATCCATCCCCTAACCCTAACCCTACTCACAGCCGCCAACCCCAACCCTATTCCCTATTCATCCGCCTCTCCCTTTCCTCTACTTCGTTCTTCGAACCCATCGCCTCCCGCTCGACCACTACCGTCGAGCCTTGCCTCTACCCCCATCGAGCCACGACCGCACCCCAGTCTCCATCCTCGACCTCCGGAACTCATTATCGTCCTCCCCATCTACCCCCCCGCATGCGTCGAGCCATCCTCGACCTTGACCTCCCTTGCGATACACCATTGCCGCTCGCCTCCACTGCACCACCACCCGGTTGCCTGCATGCCATCCCCTTGACCCCGAACCACCCGTCGACTGCCGTCATCACCCTTCAGAAAACCATCGCCACCGCCATCTCCACTTTTCCTTTGTTTTCTCCCCGAAACAGAGCATCGCCAACCGAATCCCTGTTCCGACTCCGTCGAAGACCCCTGCTCATCCTCTTCCCCGCTCCTCATCGCTTGAACCCATCATCGCCGCATCCGTATCCATCCTCCTCCTTCCTATGTTCTATCCCGAAACCCATCTCCCTCCACTTCGAGTCGCCACCTCGACTGTGACCTCCACCCTCGCTATCTCTGTTCACCTCGTCGATCCCTCCACTGCAGCCACATTCGCCACTCCGCAACCCCCTTGCCGCTGTCGAAGTCGCCGCAGTCGCTTCCCGACAGCAACCTCGCTGCCTGTAACACCCCGTAATTTTCAAAGAGTATATATATATATATATATATATATATATATATATATATATATATGTAACACCCCGTAATTTTCAAAGAGTATATATATATATATATATATATATATATATATATATATATATATATATATATAAAGAGAGTGGCTGTTTGTAGAAAAAAAATAATGCAAGATGGAACTTTAGTAAATATATGAGATATGGAATAGTGTATGGGGGGCCCACGGATGAAAAACAGCATAGCATGCTGTTGGTTGCAAAGCTACGGTGATGTGGCTTTATCAAGGGGGCCCACCCGCCGTCTTCTCACGGCAGAGGAGAGGAGAGAGAGATTTTAGAATTTAGTCCCATAACGGGAGATTACATGAATAAAATAATATATAAATACTATTGCCTATGATCAAGAGTCACCAATTTCGTTAACCACCTTTTGAGAGGCAGCCTGTGGTGGACAGTTGTACTATACTATAAATAAAATAAATTGTCTGAGCTCGGGGCAGAGGTGTTACAAAGGTATCAGAACCGACTTTCGACACCAATTGTGGGTAAGAGTGGGTGAGATGTATGCCTGAGATGGAGCTAGCAGATGTACGGGTAAGTATGTAATGCCCCTGCCCCTAGCTCAGACAATTTATACAATTTAGAAGACAAATTAGATACTATGTAGTACAACTGCCCACCACAGGCTGCCTCTCAAAAGGTGGTTAACCGAATTGGTGACTCTTGATCATTGGCTTATAGTATTTATATATTATTATATTCAAGTATCAATCCGATATGGGACTATACACTTACCTTCTCAATCCTATTTTTTCTCTCTTCTATGAAGTACATAGCGGAAGGTGGCCCCATCAATGAATGCCACGTCACCATGCTAGTTGACTGAAAGTCAAGCACAGCACCTCCTCCATGTGTGGGCCCCCCACATTAATACCATTTCAACATTATTCAATATATATGCCATCCTGCATACTTCACACCAACAGCCAAACTATATATACTTTTTTTAAAAACATATATTATATATATATATTATATTTTAACACGGGGTGTTACAGACACCCCCCTTCAGAAATCAGCATCCTCGCTAAGCACGAGCATACACAATCTAGTGCAGGATCTCCTTTCTAGCCGATGTGAGTGGAGTACCCTGATTCTTCTAGTTGCACTGTACCCCGATTCTGCGGGTGGTCCACTATTTCAGGCTGCCACCTCGCTCCCTCTCAGGCATATCCGTACATCTGCTAGCTCCATCTCAGGCATACATCTCACCCACTCTTACCCACACTCGGTGTCGAAAGTCGTCTCTGATACCATTTGTAACGCCCCTGCCCCTAGCTCAGACAATTTATACAATTTAGAAGAAAAATTAGATACTATGTAGTACAACTGCCCACCACAGGCTGGCTCTCAAAAGGTGGTTAACCGAATTGGTGACTTTTGATCATTGGCTTATAGTATTTATATATTATTATATTCAAGTATCAATCTGATATGGGACTATACACTTACCTTCTCAATCCTATTTTTTCTCTCTTCTGTGAAGTACACAGCGGAAGGTGGCCCCATCAATGAATGCCACATCACCATGCTAGTTGACTGAAAGTCAAGCACAACACCTCCTCCGTGTGTGGGCCCCCCACATTAATACCATTTCAACATTATTCAATATATATGCCATCCTGCATACTTCACACCAATAGCCAAACTATATGTACTTTTTTTTGAACATATTATATATATATATATATATATATATATATATATATATATATATATATATATATATATATATATATATATATATATATATATATATATAATATTTTAACACGGGTGTAACAAAGTATGCCTGAAAGGGAGCGAGGTTGGGAACAGGTACCCCAGGTAAGGGGACTGTACAACCTGCATAATTGGGGTACTGTGCAGCTAACAGAATCAGGGTACTCCACATCGGCTAGAAAGGAGATCCTGTACTAGATTGTGCATGCCCCGTGCTCAGCGCGGACGCTAATTTCTGAAGGAGGGGTGTGTGTAATACCCCGTAATTTTCAAAGAGTATATATATATATTGTGACAGGGTAAAAATGGCCTGAGGCCCAACCAGGGCCCAATACAATTCCTACTCAGAAAAGCAAAAATAACAACCTGGTTCGGCTCCGGACCACTTCAGGGTCGGCGCCGAACCTCGTGTTTGCCCTCACAGTGCCGGCCTCCTCGTACTGACGAGCCTCAGTATCCCCCGGAGTCCGATCCGGAGCAGTCCCTCAGGCCGTCCCCCCTCTCTGGCGGGGCAGAAGGATGACCTGGCGCAGCCTAGGCCCTCCGATTCCCCCCAGAGGCACAGAGGGCTCACGATGGGCCACGTCAGCTCCAAATACCGCCAAGGGTTTCGCCACGTCAGCCCTATACCACTCCTGGTATCGCCACGTCCGCCCTAAACCCCCTGGGCCTTCTGCCACGACAGGCCCATGGGCTTTCGGATCCAAACCCGGCCCCCAAGTGGAACCAAACCCGGTTGGGATTCTCTATAAATACTAGACCCACACCCACCTTTTTGAGGTAATCAATCTTTTGCCACTTAAATATACCTAGTTATTGCTACTCTCTCACAGAGACTGACTAGAGCGTCGGAGGGTCCGCCACCGGGACAAACCCCGGTGTTTCAGGACCGTCTGCAGGTACACAAGACCTCGGATCCGACCCTTCCGATCCGAGCCCAACCTTCAACATCTTTCCGAGCTCATCGTAGGTCCCAGAAGGTCAACTGAAGGTCGGCAGACGAGCGGCAATCTCCTTCAATACAAATTGAGTTCGAACTCACACCTGGTGCTTCCATACGTTTCTCAGAAATAAACAGCATCAGGTTGGTGCCGTCTGTGGGAACCAGCTGCTCCAGAAGCCGATCCGACCCAGACCCTCAAAGGCCATCGACAGCCGAATCCTCATGGCCTCCAAAGGCAAGGGGGCTGCTCCCTCCGTCAACCAACGGGACTCGCCCCCACCCTCTGATGAAGCCAGGCCCCGCACGTCGAAACACAAGGCTCCCCCTCGGGAGTCCCAAACGAGCGTCGGCTGGACAGCCCAGCCCGACCTACGGAGAGTAATCCTCAACCGCAAGATTACCCACAACTGGGGAAGGGCCGCTTCCAACTCGGCCCCGAACCATCCGAGGAGGACCCACAGGGATGACGGCCCACGGGGTCGGCAAGGTGATAGGAACCGGGGATCACCAACCCCGAAGCCTAACCCAAACCGCACCCAGGGTCAGGATCCCGAATCCGAGGTATCCATGGATACGCCATTCACCCTACACTACATCCACGGGGGACCGGTGGGGGGAGAAAACGATACTTCCCAAAGAACCTTCACCCAGGAGACGAACGCCATTCAGTACAGCCCCTCTCCTGAGCTACAACCGCGGCCAGTCTCCTTCTCAGGAGAGGGCCCCGAAGGAGTTCACCTCCCCCACTGCGAGGCCCTCGTCGTTAGCCTCCGCATGGCCAATTGTGAGGTTCGCCGAATCCTTGTTGACAACGGCAACCTGGTAAATATTCTCTTCCTCAGAACCTTCGAAAGCCTCAGATTATCCAGAGGGAAACTCAAACCAGCAGGATGCACGTTGCTCAAACTTTCGGGCGTCCCGGTCGTAGTGAAGGGAATTATTACCCTCAACGTCACCGCTGGACCGGACCCTGACAAGAGGACCGAGTCCTTGGATTTCATGGTCATCCACGCCAGGGCGGCCTACAACGCCATCCTCGGCCGACCCGGGCTAAACTCCCTCCAGGCGATACCTTCGGCCCACCATCTGAAACTTAAATTCCCCCCCCAAGGGGTCAGCATCGTCCGAGACAGTGTCGAAGCAGCACGGTCATGTTGCGTTACCACCAGGGGAGGGGGCGTACTCCCCCTCAGCGCCGTTGAACTCGAACCCGAGAAAGACGGCCCCACCCCCGAGCCCATGGACGAACTGGAGGAGGTCCTATTCGACACCGAGGATGAGTCGAAATGGTTCCGGGTGAGCTGCTCACTCGCCGAAGACCTGAAGGCGGGCATCATCGCTTGCGTCCGCCGCAACGTTGATCTCTTCGCTTGGAAGCCCTCCGATATGCCCGGAATCTCTGAAGACTTGATCATGCACCGACTGAGCGTCCTCCCTGACTCTAAACCGATCGTCCAAAAGAGGCGCAAAGTCGCCCCGGAGAGGCAACTAATTGTAAAAACAGAAGTGGACAAGCTCTTGTCCGCTCGATTCATCCAAGAAGTCACCTACCCCGAGTGGTTGGCCAATGTCGTCATGGTGAAGAAAGCGACAGGGGGTTGGCGAATATGCATTGACTTCACGGACCTTAACAAAGCGTGTCCGAAAGATCCTTTCCCCCTCCCGCGCATCGACGCTTTAATAGACGCGACCTCAGGGCACGAGCTGCTGTCCTTCATGGACGCTTTCTCGGGGTACAATCAGATCCGGATGTTTCCGCCAGACATCTCCAAGACCTCGTTCGTCACCGACCAAGGTCTTTATTGTTACCGTGTCATGCCCTTCGGGCTGAAAAACGCCGGAGCCACGTACCAGCGACTCGTCAACAGAGTCTTCAAGGACCTGATCGGCCGCAACGTAGAAGTTTACGTCGACGACATGCTTGTCAAGAGCCGGGCTGGGCCGGACCACGTCGCCGACCTCGAGGAAGCCTTCGGTGTCCTCCGACGCCACAACATGAGGCTTAACCCGGCTAAATGCGCCTTCGGCGTCTCCACGGGGAAGTTCTTAGGATTCATTGTCAGCCAGCGCGGCATTGAGGCAAACCCCGAAAAAATACAGGCCATCATCAACATGTCCCCGCCCCGGAATGTCAAAGAGGTTCAGAGGCTCACGGGTCGGTTGGCGGCGATCGGCCGTTTTCTCTCCAAATCAGGGGAGAAATCTCTCCCCTTCTTCAAAGCCTTGCGCGGGAAAGGGGGCTTCGAGTGGGGTACCCATCAACAAGAAGCCTTCGAACAGCTGAAACGGTACCTCGCCAACCCGCCTCTCCTCAGCAAGCCCGAACCAGGCGAGCCGCTTTGGCTCTACCTGTCTGCCTCGGACCACGCCCTCAGCGCCGTCCTCGTCCGAGAGGAGGAAGGAGTTCAGAAACCCCTGTACTATGTAAGCAAAGTGCTACACCCGGCCGAGACGAGATACGCGAAGATAGAAAAGGTGGCCTATGCCCTGGTTATGGCAGCCCGAAAACTCCGACCTTACTTCCAGGCCCACTCCGTCCAAGTACTGACCGACCAACCACTGAAGACCGTCCTCCACAAGCCCGAAAACTCCGGCCGATTAGTCAAGTGGTCGATCGAGCTGAGCCAGTTCGACATTAGCTATCATCCCAGGGCAGCCATTAAAGGGCAGGCCCTCGCCGAGTTCATAACTGAATGCACTGTCTCCGAGCAACCTGACGTAGAAGAACCGGATCCGACCTGGGAGGTCTTTGTTGACGGCTCATCCTGCGAAACGGGGAGTGGGGCGGGCGTCATCCTTCGTGGCCCCGACCAATTCCTACTTCAATACTCCCTGCGCCTCAACTTTCTAGCCTCCAACAACGAGGCAGAATACGAGGCCATGATCGCCGGACTGACCCTCGCCCACCGAGCCGGTGCCAAGCGAATCCGGGCGTTTAGCGACTCTCAGCTCGTGATCCATCAAATCAACGGAGAGTACGAAGCCCGCGACGACCGAATGATGAGGTATTTGGCGGCGGTCCGACGACTCTTGGCGTTCTTCGACGACGCTACGGTTGTCAGAGTCCCCAGGGAACAGAACGCCCAAGCCGACGCGCTATCCAAACTCGCCTCTTCTTCCTTCGAAGGCCTCGATCGTACGGTGCTCGTCGAGGTCCTCTTGGAGCCAAGCATCATTAGCCCAGAGCCGGAAGCGATGTGCGTGCAAGAGGGAACCAGCCCGGACGACTGGACCACTCCCATCCGAAAATTCTTAAACCGGGCCGAGCTTCCTGAAGACAAAGCCGAGGCCAGGCGAATCAGAATCCGAGCTGAAAGGTTCGTCATAATCGATAACATCCTCTTCAAACGCTCGTACACCTTGGCCGACGGCAAACCCTACCTCCGCTGCCTCGCCAGGGACGAGGCCAGCTACGTCCTCAAAGACCTGCACGAGGGGATCGGCGGATGCCACATGGGGAGTAGGACACTTGCCCGAAAGGCCCTGAATCAAGGGTACTATTGGCCCACCATGCTCCAAGACTCACAAGACTTAGTCAAGAGGTGCGGCCCCTGCCAAAGATTCTCCCCCATCAAAAGGCTTCCTCAAGCCAACCTCCGATCCCTGGCGAGCCCTACGCCCTTCGCCATGTGGGGTATGGACCTTGTGGGGCCCTTCCCCCCAGCGGTAGGGCAAAAGAAATTCCTGATTGTCGCCATCGACTACTTCACCAAGTGGATCGAAGCCGAACCACTATCCAGCATCACCGAGCGCCAAGTGCAACAATTCTTTTGGAAGAACATCATTTGTCGATTCGGGATCCCCCGAATCCTCGTCACGGACAACGGAACCCAGTTCCAAGGGCAGAACTTCCAATCTTTCTGTCAGGACATCGGCATCCAGCAGCGTTTCTCCGCCATTTGCCACCCTCAGTCTAACGGCCAAGCAGAGAATGCGAACAGGAAAATCCTCGACGGCCTCAAAAAGCGCCTTGACAATTCCCCCAAAGGGCTATGGGTGGAGGAGCTGCCCAGCGTACTATGGGCACACCGAACCACACAAAGGATCCCCACGGGGGAGACACCATTCAATCTGACCTATGGGACTGAGGCAGTCATCCCCGTCGAAGTCGGATTGCCTTCTCCCCGGATCATAGCCTTCGATGAAGACGACAATGCGTCCGCCCTGAGGGCTAACCTGGACCTCGTCGCCGAAGTACGAGAAAAGTCCGCGGTCCGAAGGAGCATTTATCAGCAACGGATCGAGAGATTTTACAACAAGAAAGTCCGCCCCACCAGCATCCAGGCAGGGGACCTAGTTTTGCGAAAGCTATCTGTCTCTGATCCAACCAAGAAGAGGAAACTGGCTCCCAACTGGGAAGGCCCATACCGCGTAGTCGAGGCTGTACGCCCTGGTACATACCGACTGACGGATATGAACGACCGACCCATCAGCCGACCCTGGAACGCTGAGCACCTCATGAAATTCCGGGGAGAGCAAGCTTAGGTTCTAGCGTGGCTTAAGTAAATTAAAACTTTTGTAAACATTCGTGTGTAAAGGGCCGCTTCAGCGACCCCCCCCCCCCCGGTCTGGTATAAAAGAAGTCTCTTTTTGTCAAAAGTTAAACACCTCGGCAACGCCGACCCGGTACCGGGCAATGGGGGCGGCATCTGGGTTCTCCCTCGGGTCTCATCCCCAAACGCCTCGGCAGGTTCGACCCAACTCCGGGCCGGAGGTCTCCCTGTCGCCCCGCATCGATCCCTCACGAATCGGCGGAGCCCGACCTCGCCTACACCGCCCTTCACCACCCCGATAGCCAGAGCAAAGAAGGAAAAGAAAGCTTTATTCATACTCTTTTATTTTTGTACGGAGAAAACAAGCAAATACCGTTACAGGACCACTCCACTCATCTCAAACTAAAGGGGATCGCCGACTTAGGGCCCCTCGGACCCGGTGAAGGGCGGGATCACTCCGACCAAACGACTTGGGACTCTCTCTTCGTCATGACGGTCCTTCGGTTCTGCCACCGTCGACACCCCGGCCACGGAGCTCTGGGCATCCACGGATCGAATGCGCTCCATCAGTGGCAACACCGAGGGAGCCCCCTCTTCTCGCCGACCCCTCGAGGAAGATGTCGAAACACCCAACATGGTCCTATAGCGGTGTATCTCCATCTCCTTCTCCACTATCACATCGCGAAGTAGCTTCTCGGAGGAAGGCCTCTGCACCGAGGAACTTGACATGGTGTATCCAAGACCAACGCCCCCTAGCTCCCGATCCACCATCGCCCTCCTCAGCCGGCTCGCCTCCTCACTTAGGGCTTCAGACTTGTTCCTGTAATAATGGAAGGCCGCATCAGTGTCGCGAGCCCTCTTTCGATACCGAACCAAAGTGGCCTCTAAGGCCTCGACCTTGCCCCGAAGCCACGCCACGTCGGAACGAAGGGGGTCCACCTCAGGAAGGGGAGCCGTGACCTACAAGAGAACCAGCCCGCTCAAGACATATAAGCAAAGAGGTTCAGAAATTTTTCGAAGTTGGAACACTTAGCCAGCCAAAAAACCCTCTTTTTATAAATTCAGTTTCCCCATACAAAAAATGCGGTGGTCAGTCCGCGGAAGGCAAATACAATCGAGAGAAGGAAAAAGAAGGACAAAAATTATACAGCTGGTTTTCCCACCTCGATATCAGCCGGATCCGTTGGAGGGTCGGCAACCGATTTATCATCCGACCCTTGTCCGCCAGGGGTCTTCGGTGTCCCCTCAATCTCCATATCATACTCGAAGTTGGACAGGTCGATAGTCGGATAAAAGTGCCTCACATGGCTGAGGGCCTTCGCGTAACTGCTATCCTGGGCGTTGATCACCAGGATCTGACACGACTTAGTCACCTCATTCTTCTCCTTCTCCGACCTCTCCTCCTGAGCCGCCCTCGCCTTCGCCCATTCCTCCTTCTCCTTGTCAAAAGCCGCCTTCGTCTCCGCCTCCTTCTTACGAGAGCCTTCGAGCTCTCCCTTCAATTCCGTCACCTCCTGCTCGGCCTTGTCAGCCCGGTCTCGCTCTCGCTGCAATGCCGCCTCGTAGAGGCCCCTCACATGGGCCCCCTGCACGGTCGCCTGCCATGACCAGACACTACTAAGAAATCTTCCTTAAACAACATCACCGAAAGCTAGGAGGTTCGATCGACTTACCAGCACAGTGGCCTGCGCAAGACGCACGTACGCCTCGTCCAGGGTCTGGGACTTCATATCCGAGCGGTCCCGAGGGGTCGCCAGCTTATCTGCAACCTCCACGGCCTGGCGCCCCCGGACCAGGCAATCGCCCTCGCGGATCGACCAATCTGGCACCCACCTTCGAAGAAGTCTCTCCTCTAGTCCGGGATCCACCAGGGGACCCTTCCCCTTATCAGGGTCGGCGGCCGCACCCTGATCCGAACCCCCCTGGACCACCGCGTCCCCACCCGTCTCTGACCGAGTCCTTTTCATCCTCGGCTGAATGGGGGCCTCGGAGACCACCTGGGACAACTCGGTGGTCTTCACCGCGACATCCTTCTTCTCGACCTTCTTCTTCTTCATGGCGAGCCTCAGCGCCTTAATCGACTCTTCATCCATTTCTGTAAAAAGATCCATTAAGAACAAATGAGCAAAAAAGTACAAGAAGAGTGTGAGGAAAGAAACAACCACGTACGAGGCACGGCCGGGCTAGGGCTCAGTCCGACGCTTGCCAGATGGGCCTCCGTCACCTTCCCCCAATTGATGCTATACGACAGACGGAGGTGCTCAACGAGTCTCCACTCCTCCGCCGTCAAGTCCCCCGGCCCCGGTGCTGCGTAGCTCGGCTTAGAATGGTTCCACCGAGTAGGGATAGCCCAAGGATCCTCACTCCGGATCACCAGATACTTTTTCTTCCAGAACTTAATGGAATCTGGATGACCGTGGATAACCTTCGCCTTACCTCGAGGCGAGATGTAATATACTCCTTCTGCCGATGAGCCAATCAACAGCATCGCTCGGAACACGCCCAGCCGCAGGGGTACCCTCTGCTCCTCGCACAACAGCACGAAGCAGATGATCTGCTTCCAGGAGTTCGGCCCAAACTGCATCGGCGCCAGGGACGACCAATTTAACACCTCCCGAACGAATGGGTGGATGGGCAGCCTCAGGCCGGAGATAAAGGCGTCCACAGGGAAGATACAATACTTGTCCGGCAGGGGATCGGTCGGTCGAAGAGTAGAACTCGGCAGCATAAGCTCATAACTGGGCCCTATGTGGTAGGCCAACTGCAGAGCCCCCAAGTCGCTTGCCTCCAGAGCGGTCGGGAAGGCATCCACCATCAACCTCTTCCGGCTTGACGACGACGGCTGGACCCCCGAGGACTCCTTATCTGAGAGATCGTCGGGGTAGCAACGGAAAGACCAGGGT
Organism: Hemerocallis citrina; assembly: GCA_017893485.1. Classification (NCBI taxonomy): domain Eukaryota; kingdom Viridiplantae; phylum Streptophyta; class Magnoliopsida; order Asparagales; family Asphodelaceae; genus Hemerocallis; species Hemerocallis citrina. The sequence continues at coordinate 447,094,995 of CM030358.1, read as the reverse complement.
TGTGCAGACGACCCTATCACCAAGTCGCTCGGGCCGCCAATCTTCGATTTCTTCTTCTTCGGAGCCCTCCTCCTCTTAGTCCGTTCCGGCGAAGGTGTAGACAAACGCCCCAGAACGGGCGGATTCAGAGACCCTGCGGAGCCATCTCCCTCGGAGCCACCCTCCTCTCCGGAAGCCGACCCTAGGGTCTGGACTTCGTCTGAGCTGCCGCCCCCCTCCTCAGAGTCGCTGCTTTCTACCACGAAATGCCTCCGAGATCGCAATGGCTTCACACTGTGTACGACCTCCTCCTTGCCTACCGGCCCCTCCCCAGAGGTCGACGCCAACGAGCCGGACTGAGCCCTATCCATCCGTGCCTAAGTTAAACGGGGTTACCAACTAACCTGGAATCACCTCGGAAAAACGACCTTGCTGCAGGAAGCTGAAGGGACGAGCGCTGTAGAGTTGAAGGATTTTTTTTGAAAAGTAAGAGGCAAGAGAGAAATAGGCGATGGGAGGAGAGGGGGGAACATTTATAGGGGATAGGAACAACTCCTCGATTTTCGCAGTCACTATTCACCGATTGACGTGCAACTACCGCCTAGGAAATCACGCCACGTCCTCGAAACATGTGCTGCTGACGTCACCCAGTGCCAGACTGGCAGCCCGATACGGGGGTCGGTTCGGGCAAAATAACGGCTCGCCTTCGCCAGCACTAAAGTACTCTTCTTCAGAAGATCCACCGGCTGGCCATCACCCTTACCAGCCCGTAATCCCCCCTCGTCTCGAGGTTCGGCTTGGCACCGGGGTACTCTTCCCAGGAAGAAACAACGGCTCGCCTTCACCCTTACCGGCCCATAATCCCTCGCCAGCTCGAGGTCCGGTCCGGCACCCGGGTACTCTTCTTCGGAAGATCCACCGGCTGGCCATCACCCTTACCAGCCCGTAATTCCCCCTCGTCTCGAGGTTAGGTCTGGCACCCGGGTACTCTTCTCAGGAAGAAACAACGGCTCGCCTTCACCCTTACCGACCCATAATCCCTCGCCAGCTCGAGGTCCGGTCTGGCACCTGGGTACTCTTCTTCGGAAGATCCACCGGCGGACCATCACCCTTACCAGCCCGTAATTCCCCCTCGTCTCGAGGTTCGGCCTGGCACCGGGGTACTCTTCTCAGGAAGAAACAACGGCTCGCCTTCACCCTTACCGACCCATAATCCCTCGCCAGCTCGAGGTCCGGTCTGGCACCCGGGTACTCTTCTTCGGAAGATCCATCGGCTAGCCATCACCCTTACCAGCCCATAATTCTCCCTCATCTCGAGGTTCGGTCTGGCACCCGGGTACTCTTCTCAGGAAGAAGCAACGGCTCGCCATCACCCTTGTCGACACGTAATCCCTCGACCTCTCGAGGTTCAGTCGAACACCAGGGTACTCTTCTCCGGAAGAGACAACGGTTCGCCATCGCCTTCACCTACACGTAGACCCTCGACTAGCTCGAGGTCCTATCCAAGCCTCAGGGCAGCACCACCAGGAAGGCCCTGTGATCCGCCCTCCCATTTTTTTGTTACAATCATGAACACTCCTCCACGGCTAGCTCCCGCACCCCCTGCAGGAGTGGGGGGCTTGTGTGACAGGGTAAAAATGGCCTGAGGCCCAACCAGGGCCCAATACAATTCCTACTCAGAAAAGCAAAAATAACAACCTGGTTCGGCTCCGGACCACTTCAGGGTCGGCGCCGAACCTCGTGTTTGCCCTCACAGTGCCGGCCTCCTCGTACTGACGAGCCTCAGTATCCCCCGGAGTCCGATCCGGAGCAGTCCCTCAGGCCGTCCCCCCTCTCTGGCGGGGCAGAAGGATGACCTGGCGCAGCCTAGGCCCTCCGATTCCCCCCAGAGGCACAGAGGGCTCACGATGGGCCACGTCAGCTCCAAATACCGCCAAGGGTTTCGCCACGTCAGCCCTATACCACTCCTGGTATCGCCACGTCCGCCCTAAACCCCCTGGGCCTTCTGCCACGACAGGCCCATGGGCTTTCGGATCCAAACCCGGCCCCCAAGTGGAACCAAACCCGGTTGGGATTCTCTATAAATACTAGACCCACACCCACCTTTTTGAGGTAATAAATCTTTTGCCACTTAAATATACCTAGTTATTGCTACTCTCTCACAGAGACTGACTAGAGCATCGGAGGGTCCGCCACCGGGACAAACCCCGGTATTTCAGGACCGTCTGCAGGTACACAAGACCTCGGATCCGACCCTTCCAATCCGAGCCCAACCTTCAACATCTTTCCGAGCTCATCGTAGGTCCCAGAAGGTCAACTGAAGGTCGGCAGACGAGCGGCAATCTCCTTCAATACAAATTGAGTTCGAACTCACACCTGGTGCTTCCACACGTTTCTCAGAAATAAACAGCATCATATATATATATATATATATATATATATATATATATATATATAATATGAAGAGAGTGGTTGTTTGTAGAAAAAAATGCAAGATGGCTCTTTGGTAAATATATGTGATATGGAATAGAGAGAGGGCCCACGGATGAAAAACAGCATAACATGCTGTTGGTTGCAAAGCTACGGTGACGTGGCTTTATCAGCGGGGCCTACCTGCTGTCTTCTCACGGCAGTGGAGAGGAGAGAGAGATTTGAGAATTTAGTCCCATATCGGGAGATTACATGAATAAAATAATATATAAATACTATTGCCTATGATCAAGAGTCACCAATTCGGTTAACCACCTTTTGAACGGCAGCTTGTGGTGGGCAGTTGTACTATACTATAAATAATTTGTCTTCTAAATTGTATAAATTATCCGAGCTCGGGGCAGGGGTGTTACACAGCCGTTGCTGCCATTACTTTTCGTTGCTGCCATAGTTGGTTTTACGTGCACTGCACGTGTAGTTGGTTCCTATTTGCTGTTGTGGGGGGATTTGCTATGTTGCTAGCTGTTGTTGTGAGTTGGAGCCATTGCTGTTTTCTGTTATACATGTGTGCTTGATCAGAATTTTGATCTCGACCCTTTGATCTTCTTGATCTTTCGATCTTAGCTGTCGATCGTTTTGAACATCTTGATCTCGATCATCTTGATCTTTGATCTTTGATCGTCTTGATCATCTCGTTCATCTCCTACTTGAGTGCATGTATTGTTGCGGGTCCGTGTTTGTTGCTCCGGAATTCTCATCCTGTTATTCTTTGGTATTCGAACTTATCGTCCATAAGGCAAGTCACTTTTTCTCTTGAATTGAATCTTGTATCAAATTCAAGTTTTTATTGAAGTTCTTGCAAGTAGATCCAATTGTTCATCATATCGTATATTGTTCTGCCCTTTCGTTGAGTATATTGAGGGTTTACACGAGCTAATCCAAATATTCTTGACTTCGTGCCTTTATTGAGTCTAAAGATCGAATCTTTCATGCATTCATATAGTGTTGGAAATAAGGGTTGTTCATCTAATCGTCACATAATACCATTGTAGAATTAAATACTAGGTTGATTGCTTGAATAATTGATTGATGAATTGTGTGGTTAATCTAGTGTATATGTGTGTATTCTTAATGATATTTACCATGATTTTATGCCTACCATGCTGATTATGAAGTTTAATGACTAATTGTAGTGGAACCCATCATGTTTAATCGCTTTATTCATGAAAAATATCGAGAATCTGTATGTTACTTGCTGTCTGGATTTTGCCTATTGTTTTTGACCCAGTATTTGATCTCAAAATAAATAAATTTCTGAATAAGAGTTGTAGCCCTATATCTCTAGTTTCCAGAACATCTTGAATCGCTGAATTCCAAGTTGTATTGCAAAAGTTATGATGATTTTACTACTGCTGTGTTTTATTTCCAGAATTTTAGATTCATGTACTGCTGTATTTAAACTATTAAAAATAAAAATTAATGTTAGAATAATGTTCTGATAATTTTTAGAATGATGGTTAAAATGTTTAAGAGTCTAAAGAATTTTTTTGATGAATTTATAACTTAGTTTTCGCTGATTCTAAAGATATAGTAACTTGATGTCGATTTTCTGTCTGAACATGTAATCTGTAAAGAATGATGTTTTTGACCTAGCTACTGTTGTCGGATTTTATACTTTAAATATGCGTTGGATTCGTTGGGAAGTTTAGTTTCTAGAACTTCTGACGGATTTAGTTTTCGATGTCTGTAACAACGGTAAATTCAATTTTAGTACAGATAACTTTTGCTGTCCAGAATTATATTTTCCAGTTTTTATTAAATTAGTTATTCATATATCATAGTATTGCATAAATTGAAGTGTATGTGTTGCATTGCATGATCCTATTGTGCTATTGTCATCATTCTATTTGTTCCATCCAAAGTATCATCCTATTGTTCTCCTATTGTTACTATCGTTCATTAGATGTCTCCAAATTGCATAATGTATTGTTTGCATCGATAAAATAATTAACAATTCGGGGTTTAAGGGTTGACTTTAGTAGTGGACAATATGGGGACTGTACTCGGAGTAGGGGCCCGTGTTTCCCTATTTGTCGGTCATATCGCTCATATCAGTCATCAACTGATTGTAGATTACTAATTACAGTATCTCGATTGATTCGATCATCGGTCATTAAATCATCGGTCATTATTGTATATCGTTGCCGGGTACATGAACTATAGAGTCCACCACTATAGTCTAAACGAAATTGACTGTATGCATCGAACCTGTAGAATGAGATGTAGTAGTACATGCATTAGTTAGGATTAAAATTATAAATAGATGAATTGACGCAACATCGACATTGCATATTGTACATCATTGTTTCTATTGATATCGAACATTACCTAAGTGTTATTGACATTGACCATTGAACATCGTTATCGAATAGTGAATAATTGTTTATAAACATTGCATCGATTACTATTGATATTGATTATTGCTATTGTCCCTATTGACATTGTTATTAATTCCTATTGATCCATTGAATTCATTGTTATATTGTTATTCTATTGTTTCCTTGCTTTCTCTACTTGCTGTCCACGATTTGCTCTAAGGATAACTTTTCTCCTTTTTTAGATGAAGTGTTCACAGGTGATCATGGAGAATTACCTGCTGGAATTGGAGAACAAGCTTTCTAAAAATTTATGCATTCTAATTGATTATTATTGTATTGGGTTTATGACCCGGATATTATTATTTGTTTCCAGATGTTGGATTATTGTATTTGGATATTTTATATTGTTTTATTCCAAGTATTATTGTTCATGTGGTTGTTATTATTGTCTGCGTAATTGTTTTGTATTATTATTATTGTTGAGTTAAATGGGTAAACAGCTTATGGATGACGCAAGTCATTCGTTGGGCCAATGTCACGTGCTTGTGTTCTGTATTTTTGGAAGTGGGCATGAAACTTTGAGAAAAGAATGGGACAATATATCATATGTCGTTTGTTCAAAAAAAAGCCAATTTATGAGTATTGACGACTGCAGCATATCCGCTATTTGCTATTTCTATAATTGCCATATACCCATTTTTTGGCCAAAACGACTACAGATGCTCTTAGATGACGGATACTAAGATGCATTAAATCTTTTATTTCTTTCTTCCTGAATTTTTGTTGAGTTTTTTTCTAAATTACCGTGATTTTTTCCGAATTTCGGATATTAAATCTTGTCAAATTATTCATGAATTCCGAATTTATGACTATACTTTCTCTGCGTGTAAACCATGTAAGATTTTCATACGTAAACCTCTTTTAATTAATCCAACCCATTATGCAAACAAACAATTACTTTTCATAACCCCTTTGCCTATACACATCATAGTATTTATAAACTAGATCATGCAAATAAAGTAATCTAAAAGGGTAAAGAAGAGTAATGCAAATTGTAAACTGTTTAAGATAACATGTATTGCAAACAATAACCACACTACTGAACAGCCATAGGAGTTTCTCTCTCTAGATAAGCCTAGAGAGAGAAACTAACCCCAAAAAACCTCCAAAAGTAATCTAGGACTCGTCGCCACCGCCCCGGCGCGATCGTACCCATCGTCCCTCCCTTCCGTTGCCCTCTTCCCTATCGCGCTCGTTCTCCACGGTGACGTCGTTCCCCAGAACCGCCGCCACCGCCATAGAATTCGTTCCCCAAATCCTTCGACTTCGGGACTTGCTTCGATGGGGAGATACACGTGCGTGACACACAAGGACAAAATTGTCATTTCCAATTTTGCGGGGTGTTACAATGCAGGGCTCGGCGGGTGATAAAATCCTGCCAGACTAGTTTCAGGTGGGTGTGCATGTGCCGTGGAGACAGTGTACGAAGCTAAACTAACGTACATACATTTTTGATGGACCGAGCTTGTTTGTCGGCCCACCCTCCAAGATTGTTGGAGGGATTTGTTGTTTGTACGGTTTATGTTGCTTCATGTATGTTCTATTTTCTGTCTGTAGGTTGTAACTTGGCACAGTACTCTTGGTCTGTTTCTTTAATTTCTTATTAATGAAACAGGGTGGCCATATTCCACATTTTCCTTAAAAAAAACAAACTATTTTCAAGACGGACAAAAATGCATGCAAATCAACTTTTCTTCGTGTGTAAACCATAAAAGTGTGCTATATCTAGACCGATAACACGTATCATTAACTGGTAACACACCAATAATAGTATCCAAATGTTGTCACTTAATTATCCCTAATCATTACATATTTTGTAAGCGTCAAATTGAGGAAAAAAAAACTACTAGCTCCAAACTATGTAAGATATGTATGTATTGTAGCAATAACTAGCTCAATACTTTATATAATGCTTTTTATACTCAACTTTGTAACCTCATTTTGGACTCTAAGAAATGGACATGTGTAAAAGTACATATTCCTTTATTTATTGTCAACTCCCATCCTTTACTCTTAAATGCAACAAGAGGGTACAAGAGGTTGAGTACAATTATCACTAGTCTAACTAGTTATGTTTTAGCTAAAATAGATAATAACTCGTGATATGGCTAAAAATGGGGTTAAATCGGAACCGTCCAAATCGGGTACGAATCTCAAAGCTCGGGGGTAAAATGGTAATTTCACCTATGAACGGGTCTGAAATGGGTACTCGGTCTTTTTTCCAAAGGCCCAATAACCCACGAACGGATCCATCTCAACTGGGAGCGGGTTCCAACCCGCATAAAACCCAGTCCAGTCGGATAGAATTGGGGCTTATGATTATACTTAATCAACGACCCTGATTCACTCTATCCATTCATTAGGAAGATCTTATCCCGAAACTGGTCCCTAAGGCGGCTATAAAAACCCCCTTATCCCCTACTGTTAACAGGTAATCAATCTTTTGCCAATCAAAGCTCATTCATAATCTTTCTGATTACTGACTTGAGCGTTGGAGGGTGCGTCGCCGGGATCAACCCCGTCTTTCACGGCTATTTTGAAGCGAGGAAGCCGAGCAGAGCCTGCGTCACCAGAGCTGTCGGCGATAATTCGGCGAAGATGAGTAACCTCAATGCTCTTGTCGACTGTAACCCTCTTCAACCTGTCGATCTCCGCCGTCGACTCGTCGCGCTCGACCATCAACTTGCCCACCGCCACTGTTAATTCTTCTTCCTCTGCTGAAAGCTCTTCTTCTACTATCTACAAGTGTCGGATCTCGGCTAACAGTTCACCTTTCTCCACTAAGACATCAGATGGCGCCTTCCGAAGCAACTCCACCTCTCTTTCGTAAGGAGCTTCTCGAGCTTGTTTCTTTAGTTGCCTCAGCTCGGAGAGATGCTTCGACAACTTTAGCTTGAGTTGCTTTCGATCCAACTCGCTCTTGAGAAAACACTCTCTACTGCGAGAGAGGGCCAACTTCGTTGCTTCCAAGTCAGCTCAGAGACGAGCAGCCTCAGCTGCAGCCTCATTGTGCGGTGCCTCCTGAAAAAATATATCAACACTAAGCTCGTGCAACACAGCTAAACTTGAAAGCGAAAATAGCTGACTCTTGGCAAGTCGTCAAAAGAAGTGGTGCTCAACACTTAGTCAAATTTCAAGACGATATTATTTTCAGAAAGATTTCGAATCAGAAGAGACCCCAACACTTAGCCAGAGTTGGCAAAAACAAAAATTTCATTTATACCAAAAAAGCGGTGGCCAGTCCGCTATAAGGCAATACATGAACAAAAAGATATATATATATACAAAATCAAAAAGATCAAGGGGCCACCTTGAGTGGTAGCTCGGGGACGGGCACCTCGGTAGACTGCCCCTCATCCTCTGCAGCTACGGCTCAGGGGTCGGCCACAACCTCATCACCCCCTCCCTCCACCACCACGGTCTCGGGGTCAGCAGGAGCATCGTCACCTTATTGCTCGTCCCCCTCCTCTCCTTCGGCTTCTTCCTCGCCTTCAGGGTCCTCCTCGGCAACCGGACCCCACAGTCCGTACCCTGACCTATCGAAGCCGGGGACCCGAGCCTCGACGTGCTCGAGGGCGGTGGCATAAGATTGCTCTATGTTGGCCGCCATGTGCTTCTTGGCCTCGGCCTCAATCTCCACCCTCGCCGCCTCCACGGCCTCGGCTTGTTGCGCCGCTTCACTGCCTCCAAGGCCCTCACCGCTTCGGCCTTCTCCTCGGCTGCCTTAGCGACCTCCGAAGCGAGCTTCTCCCTCGCTTGTGCCAGAGCCGCCTCGAGGTCGGCGACCTAGGCCGCCAAGGTGTCCGAGTGGCGCTGCTCTGCCTCGAACTGCTTCACGGCCCTCGCCCTCTCCGCTGTCTTTATCGCAGGCAGCCTTCAGCTCCCTCTCCTGCTCGCCATATTCCTCGAGGAGGTGGCTGAAGTGGCATGTGGCCTGCAAGAAGAAGCAGTTAGAATACAACAAAAGCCTAACTAAGGACTTAGAAAATTTTCAAGAGAATATCAAAAGCAACTGAGAAAACTTACCGACATAAGCGACCGAGCTACCTCTAAAGCGTCGTCGCCCGTCGTCCCCGCCTTCAGTGCGGCTCGGTCCTTTGGGGTCGGGAGATGGCGAAGAGCCTGCATACTCATCATCGAGTCCCCCAAGAAGCCATCATGGTTTATCACCCGCCAATCGGGGATGAACAGCTTCTTATGGGCCTCGGTCAGTATGACCTCGGCATGCTCGGTCAAGGGAGGGGCCTCGAGCGCCAGTGCCGCCGAAATAGAGAACCCCTCGCTCGAAGGAGCAGAGGGAGCTGACTGGGCAACACCGATGGCCAAGGACGTTTGCAGAGGAGAAGCGGGGACGACGGCCCCGATCGCGACCGCGATCGAAGGAACTTTGGTAGGTCGGCCAGACGAGGGACCCGCGCTCGTCCTCTTCCGCTTCTTGGCATCTGCAGCCTTGTTTCGTTCGACCATCATCGCCTTGAAGTCCATGTTCGGAGCCTCTGTCAAAGTAAAAGAAAATCAAGTTAGAAAAAAAAATGCAAGGCATTAAAGAATAGTAAAGCAAAAAAGGAAAAAGAGAGATGTCCGGAGCATACTCGGGTCGATCGGACTAAGGCCCGACCTGTGCAGCACCTCCTTGGTCATTTCTCTCCAACTCAACATCGGAAGACCGATCAGCTTTGCCGCCACTTCTGCCTCGGCCGGGGTCAACACTGGCTCGGCCTTTGCATACTTCGGCACGTCTTCCTTCCACCGGGTTGGGAAGTCCCATGCCGAAGGGCCCTTGATCAGAAAGAACTTACCCTTCCACGACTTTATCGAGTCAGGGTTCTCTATCAGCTTCACGCCTTTCTGAGGCGACAGATAGTAGCGGGGCTCAGTCTTACTTATTCTGTTGATCCGATACAAGCCCCAGAGGATGACGAGCTGCGGCTCCACCTTTGCTGTTCGGCATTGGAGCAGAAATCCAAGCACATGTCGCCACGTGTTCGGCATAAACTGAATAGGGCTCAGCCCATACCACCGGAGGACTTCGGTCACGAAAGGATGAAGAGGAAAGCACAGGCCGGCGTTCAACACATCGTAGGCGAAGACGCAGGTATCCGGCGTGAAGGCTGTGCATGCCCGCACCCTGGGGCCGGGGAGAATCAGGGTGTACTCCGGGGGAATGGCGAAACCCTTCCGAGTCCGAAGTAGATCTCGCTCGGTTAGAACCGAGGGGATATCGTCCACCTCGGTAACCTCCCTCGGATCACTCTCCTCGTAGGTTTCCGAACGATCGTAGACAACCTTGGTTAGTAGCTTGCCGCTGTACTGCCTTACCCCCCCATGGACAGACAACACGGTCGGCATCCGACCCATCTCGCCCGCCTGCCTCACAGTCTCCACCACCGTCTCAACGATCGATGACCAAGCCACTACCTTCCCCTTCAAATCGGCCGCAGACGACCCTACTATCTCCTTCCCCTTCAGTCTGCTCACTACTTCTCTCCTTTCCTCGTCGCTCCGACCTCCCGAGGAGGATGCCTCACTACCCGAGGATACTCGTGACATCTCGTAGAGAATATATATGAGGATAAATAAACTGACCTTGATGTGACGTTTACAGTCGGAAAAATTTTGTCGGAAATTGCCTGGCCTTCGCGACAGCTAGCACAACCGCCCTTGAGCTTAAATCTCCGCTAGCAGAGCAACTCGAGAGCGAAAGTAAGTTTTGAGAGTGAAAAGTGAAAGAATGAGATAAGGGGTAAGGGGGTGAGAACTTATAGCCAAAGAGGCAACTGTTGGGCTTTTGTAACGCTTGGGGGCCCGTTAAGGGAAGCAAAACGACAGAATAGAGAAAGCTGCGACGATTCAGAGAAAGGTTGCGACGGTTCACTTAACACTGCAGCCCGGCAACCCGTAACTTGCCGAGCCACCGAGGCACCCTGCTGAGCTACCGGGGCAACGACCTCCACATTTGGAAAAAAATTCTGCCGAGCAACTTCGATCGTCAGATTGTCTCAAAATTCGTGTCAAAACATGATGGGCGACTCAGATCACGACACGCTCACAAAATGACAAGATAACGTTTTCTCGTGATCTGAACCTCTAACCTCGCGATCCGCACCACGATGGACGCTCCGGATCCAGCCACGTGTCCCAACGGCTCGTAATGAGCCGAGCCACTGAGGCACTTTGCCGAGCTACCGGGGCACCGACATCCACATTTGGAGAAAAATGCTGCCAAGCAACTTCGACCGTCAGATTGTCTCAAAATTCGTGTCGAAACATGATGAGCGGCTCAGATCACGCCGCGCCCAAAAAATGACAAGATAACATTTTCTCGTCATCTGAACCTCTAACCTCGTGATCCGCGCCACGATGGACGCTCCAGATCTAGCCACGTGGCTCAACGGCTCGTAATGAGCCGAGCCACCGAGGCACTCTACCGAGCTACCAGGGAGCTAAGGCTGAGCTACCGAGCTACCAAGGAGCTAAGGCCGAGCTACCGAGCTACCAAGGAGCCAAGGCCGAGCTGCTGAGCTACCGATTAGCTAAGGCCGAGCTGCCAAGCCACCGAGGAACTATGACCGAGCTACCGAGCTACCAGGGAGCTAAGGCCGAGCTACCAAGGAGCCAAGGCCGAGCTGCCGAGCTACCGAGTAGCTAAGGCCGAGCTGCCGAGCCACCGAGGAACTACGACCGAGCTACTGAGGCACCGACCCTCACATTTGAAGAAAAATGACTGCCGAGCAACCCCAACCGTCAGATCATTTCAAAATTTGCGCTCGAAGATGATGAGCGACTCAGATCACGCCATGCCCACAAAACGACAAGATAGCATTTTCTCGTGATCTGAACCCCTATCCTCGTGATTCGCACCATGATGGGCGCTCCAGATTCAGCCACGTAGCTCGGCAGCTCATGACGCGCTGAGCTACCGAGCTACCGAGGAGGTTTGGCCGAGCTACCGGGGCACCGACCTCCGCAAGCGGAGAAAAGTGCCGCCGGGCCACTTCGACCATCCGATCACTCCGACATTCACGCACTCAGCTGATGAACGGTCCAGATTCAGCCACGTAGCTCGGCAGCTCATGCCACGCCGAGCTACCGAGGAGATCCGGCCGAGCTACCGGGGCACCGACCTCTGCAAGCGGAGAAAAGTGCCGCCGAGGCACTCCGACTGTCCGATCTTTCAGAAATTCACGCCGCTTGTTGATGGAAGGCCCAGATCGCCCCACGCCATAAATCGAATTAAAAATTAATTTTTTATTTATTAAATTCGAATTAACTATTTAAAAATTGCGAAAAATGATTAAAAAATCAAGAAAATTAATTAAAAATTCTAAAAAATAATTATAAATTTGGGGAAATATTTTTGAGCCTCTGGGTAAATAATTATTGCTTAGAATAATTAATTAAGGCCCTCGAACAATAAATCAACGCTTCGCAAAATTAAATAAATGGTCCGAAAAATAAATAAAAATTAAGAAAAATCAACAGAGGTCCAGGAGAGCTCAAGCACAACCTTGAGCGCACAACTAGCTCTGAAAGTCACCATAATACCTCATACAAAGATTCGACACCCCTCATTTGGACCCTGATACAACTCCGTAAGCCATTAAAACAGTAAAACTACTCCTCAAAGGCTGATCAAACTCAGTCTTCAGGAGTGGAGGGCTCGTGATATGGCTAAAAATAGGATTAAATCGGAACCGTCCAAATTGGGCATGAATCTCAAAGCTCGGGGGTAAAATGGTAATTTCACCTACGAACGGGTCTGAAATGGGTACTGGGTCTTTTTTCCAAAGGCCCAATAACCCACGAACGGATCCATCTCAACTGGGTGCGGGTTCCAACCTGCATGAAACCCAGTCCAGCCGGATAGAATTAGGTTTATGATTATACTTAATCAACGACCCTGATTCACTCTATCCATTCACTGGGAAGATCTTATCCCGAAACTGGTCCCTAAGGCAGCTATAAGTACCCCCCTATCCCCCACTGTTAACAAGTAATCAATCTTTTGCCAATCAAAGCTCATTCATAATTTTTCTGATTACTGACTTGAGTATCGGAGGGTGCGTCGCCGGGATCAACCCCGGTGTTTCGCACTTTTTGCAGGTCAACGGCGGGAGATCACAGTCAAACTCCGGCAGAAAGGTATCAGGTTTGACTATTCAACATCCTAAGAATCCACAAATTCTATCTGTTTGTCCCCACACCAGATTTAGCGGTAACAACTAGTTAATCATCTTACTTTTACTGCAATCATCTAATAGCTCACATGAATCTCTTAGCAAGAATGACAAAAGTATTAAACAACTTTCTTGGGCACATGTAAAATCACATATTCCTTAATTATGTATGGACTCCAATCTTTCACTCTTACGGGCAAAAAGAGTCTACAAAAGGTTGAGTACAACTACCACTATTTTAACTAGTTTTAGCAAAAAACATACAATAACTAGTTAATTGATGCGGTTTGTTTCTGGGAGATGTGTGGATGCACCAGGTGTGAGTTCTTACTCGATTTATATTTGAAGGAGGAAGCTCCTAATCAGACGACCCTCGGCTGGACGAACGGTACCGGTGACAGGCTGGAGTGAGGCGAGGCTGAGGCTGGATGCTCGGATCGGATCAGGAGGCTCGGATCCGAGGTCTTGTGTACCTGCAGACGGTCTAGGAACACCGGGGTTGGTCCCGGTGGCAGACCCTCCGACGATCTAGTTAGTTGCTGAGAGAGATTAGCAGTAACTAGGGTTTTGTGGAAGAAAAGATTGATCACCTGCAGACAGGGGGGAGGGTCTGGTATTTATAGGGGAAGCCAATCGGGTCCAAACCCGTTTGGGGCTGGGTCCGGACCCGGTTACCCGAGTGGCTGAAACGGTGGAAAGCCGGGCGGTATAGGGCTGACATGGCAGATGCCGGAGTGGTTTCCGGGCTGACATGGCAGAGCTCCGGGCAGTTTTCCGGTGCTGACATGGCAGATCTGAAGGATGAGAGAGAGCGCGCATCCTGAGGGGATCCAGTGGCCCAGGATGGGCCACGTTATTCCTGACCCATATCACAAGCCCCACGATCCTGTAGGGCTGGGTGATCCAGCCGTGTAGGAGTGACTCTTTGCCTCTGGGAGAAGAGCAGATGTTGGGGTAAGAAGTAGGATCTGTTGTTTCCCGAAAAGGCCAGGGGGTAGGAAGAAAGGACCCTTCGTTGGATTCCGCGCGGGAGGTCAAGTTTAGGAGAGAGGGGAGCCAAAGCGACGGTTGGCGAGGTTTCGGGTCGGCAGACGAGCCCTGAAGCTCGGTGGACGAGCTCCAAGGGTCAGTAGACGAGCCCTAGGACTCGGTGGACGAGTTTCCGATGGTCGGCGGACGAGCCCTAGGATTCGGTGGGCGAGCTTCCGAGGGTCGGCAGACAAGCCCTAGGACTCGGTGGACGAGCTTCCCAGGGTCGGAGGGGGTCCCCTCGCTAGTTGGAAGAGCGAGGGGATGCCGAGATCTCATTGGGGGCTCGTTTCGTTTTGAGGGCCAAGGGTTGGCAGCCGAGTTCAGGGGGTCAATAGCCGAGCTCTTCGCTAGTTGGAAGGGCGATGAGGAGGCGAGGTTTTCTTCTGGGTCTCCATTTCTTCGAGCGTAAGGGGTCGGCAGACGAGCCCTGAGGCTCGGTGGACGAGCTCCAAGGGTCAGTAGACGAGCCCTAGGACTCGGTGGACGAGCTTCCGAGGGTCGGCGGAGCTTGCCCTAGGACTCGGTGGGCGAGCTTCCGAGGTTCGGCAGACAAGCCCTAGGACTCGGTGGACGAGCTTTCGAGGGTCGGCGGAGCTCGCCCTAGGACTCGGTGGGCGAGCTTCCGAGGGTCGGCAGACGAGCCCTAGGACTCGGTGGATGAGCTTCCCAGGGTCGGAGGGGGTCCCCTCGCTAGTTGGAAGAGCAAGGGGATGCCGAGATCTCATTGGGGGCTCGTTTTGTTCTGAGGGCTAAGGGTCGGCAGCCGAACTCAGGGGGTCAATAGCCGAGCTCTTCGCTAGTTGGAAGAGCGAGGAGGCGAGGCCTTCTTTTGGAGCTCGGTTCGTCGAGCGCTATGGGTCGGCAGACGAGCTTTTCGTGAAAGAGGAGGGCTTAGAGGGGCTCGTGATTTCATCCGAGCCCCAAGCCCTTTGTGATAAGGGGAGGGCTGATGGGGCTCGCGATTCTATTCGAGCTCCGAGCCCCTCCTAACACATCAGGGCATTTGGGGCTCGGGGTACTATCCGAGCACCGAGTCCCTTGTGAACCAGGGAGTGCAGTTGGGGCTCGTGATGCCATCCGAGCTCCGAGCCCACCTAAAAATAGAGGAGGGTTGTTGGGGCTTGCGATGCTATTCGAGCTCCGAGCGTCGACCCTTCTGTAAAAAATAGAAGAGGAATTACTGGCTCGCGACGTCATCCGAGCTCCGAGCCCCCACCGAGAAAGAAGAAGGCGGTATGGCTCACGGTTTTGTCCGAGCGTCGACCCTTCTGTGAAAATAGAAGGGAAATTGGCTCGTGCTTCCGTCCGAGCGTCGACCCTTCTGTGAAAATAGAAGGGGAATTGGCTTGTGCTTCCGTCCGAGCGTCGACCCTTCTTATGAGATAGAAGAGGAATTACTGGCTCGCGACGCCATCCGAGCTCCGAGCGTCGACCCTTCTGTGAGATAGAAGAGGAATTACTGGCTCGTGACGCCATCCGAGCTCCGAGCTCCCACCGAGAGAGAAGAAGGTGGTATGGCTCGCGATTTCATCCGAGCGTCGACCCTTCTGTAAAAGAAGAGGAATTACTGGCTCGCGACGCCATTCGAGCTCTGAGCCCCCACCGAGAAAGAAGAAGGCGGTATGGCTCGCGGTTTATCCGAGCGTCGACCCTTTCGTGAGAAAGAAGAGGAATTACTGGCTTGCGATGCCATCCGAGCTCCGAGCGTCGACCCTTTATGAGATAGAAGAGGAATTACTGGCTCGTGATGCCATCCGAGCTCTGAGCCCCCACCGAGAGAGAAGAAGGTGGAATGGCTCGCGGTTTCGTCCGAGCGTCGACCCTTCTGTGAAAATAGAAGGGGAATTGGCTCGCGCTTCCGTCCGAGCATCGACCTTTCTGTGAAAATAGAAGGGAAATTACTGTCTCGCGACGTCATCCGAGCTCCGAGCCCCCCACCGAGAAAGAAGAAGGTGGTATGGCTCGCGCCTCCATCCGAGCGTCGACCCTTCTGTGAAATAGAAGGGGAATTACTGGCTCGCGCTTCCATCCGAGCGTCGACCCTTCTATGGGGAATTACTGGCTTGCGACGTCATCCGAGCTCCGAGCCCCCCACCGAGAAAGAAGAAGGTGGTATGGCTCGCGCCTCCATCCGAGCGTCGACCCTTCTGTGAAATAGAAGGGGAATTACTGGCTCGCGCTTTTATCCGAGCGTCGACTCTTCTGTGAAAAATAGAAGGGGAATTGTTGGCTCGCGACGTCATCCGAGCTCCCCACTAAGAAAGAAGAAGGTGGTATGGCTCGCGCCTCCATCCGAGCGTCGACCCTTCTGTGAAATAGAAGGGGAATTACTGGCTCGCGCTTGCATCCGAGCGTCGACCCTTCTGTGAAATAGAAGGGGAATTACTGGCTCGCGCTTCCATCCGAGCGTTTGTGAAAAATAGAAGGGGAATTGCTGGCTCGCGACGTCATCCGAGCTCCGAGCCCCCACCGAGTAAGAAGAAGGTGGTATGGCTCGCGCCTCCATCCGAGCGTCGACCCTTCTGTGAAATAGAAGGGGAATTACTGGCTCGTGCTTTTATCCGAGCGTCGACCCTTCTGTGAAAAATAGAAGGGGAATTGCTGGCTCGCGACGTCATCCGAGCTCCGAGCCCCCCACCGAGAAAGAAGAAGGTGGTATGGCTCGCGCCTCCATCCGAGCGTCAACCCTTCTGTGAAATAGAAGGGGAATTACTGGCTCGCGCTTGCATCCGAGCGTCGACCCTTCTGTGAAATAGAAGGGGAATTACTAGCTCGTGCTTCCATCCGAGCATCGACCCTTCTGTGAAATAGAAGGGGAATTACTGGCTAGCGCTTTCATCCGAGCGTCGACCCTTCTGTGAAAATAGAAGGGGAATTACTGGCTCGCGCTTCCGTCCGAGCGTCGACCCTTTTGTGAAATAGAAGGGGAATTACTGGCTCGTGCTTCCATCCGAGCGTCGACCCTTCTGTGAAAAGAGAAGGGAAATTACTGGCTCGCGACGTCATCCGAGCTCCGAGCCCCCACCGAGAAAGAAGAAGGTGGTATGGCTCGCGCCTCCATCCGAGCGTCGACCCTTCTGTGAAAATAGAAGGGGAATTACTGGCTCGCGACGTCATCCGAGCTCCGAGCCCCCACCGAGAAAGAAGAAGGTGGTATGGCTCGCGCCTCCATCCGAGCATCGACCCTTCTGTAAAATAGAAGGAAAATTACTGGCTTGCGCTTTTATCCGAGCGTCGACCCTTCTGTGAAAAATAGAAGGGGAATTGGCTCGCGCTTCCGTCCGAGCGTCGACCCCTCTAACTTGGCGCGAAAAGCCTTTTTTTTTATGTACATGCCTTGGGTGGACTGGCCACCACGGTTTTTTGTATCGAACTTCTTGAGAGTAATGAAATATATTTTTTGGGCCGATTCTTCCATCCTTGTGTTTTTTGTGATGTTTGTTCTCGTCTTTTTGATAGACGCACGGGACTTATGTCGCCTACCCCGTTGTTGCCGAGGTGCCTTTAGATCGAGTGGGGGAGGGGGCCACGAAGGCGGTTTTGCTTCGTCAACAGAAGCAAGCTCGGGACCGAGCCACCGCCGTTAACTATTTTATGAACAGGTCCCGGGAGCTCGGCTTGGAGTTGGCGCACCTGAAGAAGGCCGTAGCCGACCGGGACTGGTGGGTTATCGAGACAGGCTGGTCCCTCTCGGATGCTTCGAGTGGGAGTTCGGCTTCGGAGTCTGCCCTTCGTGAGGCCGTAGTCGAGAAGGAGCTGGAGATTCGCAGACTGAAGCTATTGTTAGGCGCTGGTCTGATAGAAGGGGCCAGTAATGCGACCCTGGGGTTGTCTCCGATATTTCTACCGGATGGGACGCAGCCCGAAGATGCTGGAAGCTCGGTGGCGGGAGTACCTTCCCGGGCCGGTTCGGACGAGCGTGATAGGAGCCCCGAATTTGAGTTTCCAGCCGAGTGTGAGTGAGTTGAGTTTTTTCCTTGTATTTGTACCTGGTATTTGTACCGACGTTCATTGAGTTGTAAGCAATGAGTAATCAATAAGAACATTCGTTTTCCGGAACCTTGATTGCCTCGGATGTCGAGGGTGGTCGGTGCGACAGCCACGAAGGGTCGCCACTGACGCGACTGCGTCATTAATTGCGACGTTTCGTATTCCCATGAGCATTTATGGCGACGTTTTGCCTTCCGCCGTTTCGTATTCCTAGATGCAATAAATGGTGGCCTTAGGGGGCTATATAATCCCCCCCCCCTTGTTGGTTGTCAGGCAGTTAGCTGCATGATTAGGGTGCCTGCGGAAGGCGGGCACCCAGAGAACTTAATTTTTTTGGATGCTCCGGATTGGAGGCACGGGGTACGGGCCGTTAGAGCCATGAGACCCTGGGTTGATGTTGGTGAGCGGTGGGCCGACCGATCGTTTCGGGGGTTCGGAGAGAGCCGAAGCGTGGTGGCTCTCCTGCCGTCCTTGAACAGTTCGGGGTTTTGGGCTCGTAAGAGCCGTAAACCCCGAGTTGTTCGGGGGCGAGAGAAGGGTCAGCTGAACGGCTGGGAGGCTCGGAGCAACGGGTTGATGGCCCCCCTGCCATCCTCGAACAGTTCGGGGTTTAGGGTTGTAAAAGCCGTAAACCCCGAGTTGTTCGCGGGTGAGAGGGTGGTCAATAATTCGACCCGGGGCTCGGGGCGTCTGCCGAAGGCGGATGCTCTAAACCTAATAAAATTTTAAAACACACGGTTGTAGCTCGTAACCGAGCGTAGTGGTCGAGTGGCTTTGAATAAAGCTGCTTCCTTGCTCCGGTTGGTTGAGCCCCCATGTTTGCGAGAACCAGTTGTAAGAGTATCAGGGGGTCGCCGCCGAGCGTTAAGGTCGCGGTGCCTTGGAGAAGGCACCCGCCTTGCTCGGGTCGACACCGAGCTCCTGCACATGTTCTCAGGGAGAGACGGTGCGGGCGTGGCTGGCGGATGTCGCCTCGTGCATAGGTTGATGAGCTTCGAGAAGCCCAAACCGAGCGAGGGACGGATGCCGAGCCCCCATACCAGTGAGAAAGACAATTACGGGCGTAGCATAGGGTCGCCGCCGAGCATCAAGGTCGCGGTGCCTTGGGGAAGGCACCCGCCTTGCTCGGGGTCGACGCCGAGCTCCTGCACATGTTCTCAGGGAGAGACGGTGCGGGCGTGGCTGGCGGATGTCGCCTCGTACGTAGGTTGATGAGCTTTGAGAAGCCCAAACCGAGCGAGGGACGGATGCCGAGCCCCCATACCGGTGAGAAAGACAATTACGGGCGTAGCATAGGGTCGCCGTCGAGCGTCAAGGTCGCGGTGCCTTGGGGAAGGCACCCGCCTTGCTCGGGGTCGACGCCGAGCTTCTGCACATGTTCTCAGGGAGAGATGGTGCGGGCGTGGCTGGCGGATGTCGCCTCGTGCATAGGTTGATGAGCTTCGAGAAGCCCAAACCGAGCGAGGGATGGATGCCGAGCCCCCATACTGGTGAGAAAGACAATTGCGGGCGTAGCATAGGGTTGCCGCAGAGCGTCAAGGTCGCGGTGCCTTGGGGAAGGCACCCACCTTGCTCGGGGTCGACGCCGAGCTCCTGCACATGTTCGCAGGGAGAGACGGTGCGGGCGTGGCTGGCGGATGTCGCCTCGTGCATAGGTTGATGAGCTTCGAGAAGCCCAAACCGAGCAAGGGACGGATGCCGAGCCCCCATACCGGTGAGAAAGACAATTGCGGGCGTAGCGTAGGGTCGCCGCCGAGCGTCAAGGTCGCGGTGCCTTGGGAAAGGCACCCGCCTTGCTCGGGGTCGACACCGAGCTCCTGCACATGTTCTCAGGGAGAGACGGTGCGGGCATGGCTGGCGGATGTCGCCTCGTACGTAGGTTGATGAGCTTTGAGAAGCCCAAACCGAGCGAGGGACGGATGCCGAGCCCCCATACCGGTGAGAAAGACAATTGCGGGCATAGCATAGGGTCGCCGTCGAGCGTCAAGGTCGCGGTGCCTTGGGGAAGGCACCCGCCTTGCTCGGGGTCGACGCTGTGCTCCTGCATATGTTCTCAGGGAGAAACGGTGCGGGCATGGCTGGCGGATGTCGCCTCGTGCATAGGTTGATGAGCTTCGAGAAGCCCAAACCGAGCGAGGGACGGATGCCGAGCCCCCATACTGATGAGAAAGACAATTGCGGGCGTAGCATAGGGTCGCCGCCGAGCGTCAAGGTTGCGGTGCCTTGGGGAAGGCACCCGCCTTGCTCGGGGTCGACGTCGAGCTCCTGCACATGTTCTCAGGGAGAGACGGTGCGGGCGTGGCTGGCGGATGTCGCCTCGTGCATAGGTTGATGAGCTTCGAGAAGCCCAAACCGAGCGAGGGACGGATGCCGAGCCCCATACCGGTGAGAAAGGATCCGAGCGCCGAACCTCAAGCTTGTGAGGGAAGCTTTTTTGGGCTCGCGCTGTCATCCGAGCGCCGAACCCTAAGCTTGTAAGGGAAGCTTTTTGGGCTCGCGCTGTTATCCGAGCGCCGAACTCCAAGCTTGTAAGGGAAGCTTTTTGGGCTCGCGCTGTCATCCGAGCGCCGAACCCCAAGCTTGTAAGGGAAGCTTTTTGGGCTCGCGCTGTCATCCGAGCACCGAACCCCAAGCTTGTAAGGGAAGCTTTTTGGGCTCGCACTGTTATCCGAGCGCCGAACCCCAAGCTTGTAAGGGAAGCTTTTTGGGCTCGCGATGTTATCCGAGCGCCGAACCCCAAGCTTGTAAGGGAAGCTTTTTAGGCTCGCGCTGTTATCCGAGCGCCGAACCCCAAGCTTGTAAGGGAAGCTTTTTGGGCTCGCGCTGTTATCCGAGCTATGTTCTTTATATGTACAAAATACGAAGCCGTGGGCTTGTTTTAAGAAAGCTGGCATATTTAAAATACATTTGAACTTTTACAAAAGACTAGGCACGAAGTGCCGATTACCATCATGATAATTTACATGGGGGCTACTCTCCTAAAAATTTGATGAGGTGTTCGGCGTTCCTGGGTCTCTTGATGGGCTTGCCTTCGGGGTTCGTCAGGCGATATGTGCCCGGTCGTACGACCTCTGATACCTTGTAAGGGCTCTCCCAGTTTTGTGCCAACTTTCTTTTCTGGCCGGGGTTGGATACCGCTAGCTTCCGGAGGACAAGATCCCCGAGTTTGATGTCAGTTGGGCGTACCTTCTTGTTGTAGAAGGTCTCGATCCTTTGCTGGTAGATACTTCTTCTAATGGCCGACTTCTCCCTGACCTCGTCAATGAGGTCCAGGTCTGCTCGAAGCTGTAAAGAGTTACTTGCCTCGTCGAAGGCCATGATCCGGGGAGAGGGAATCCCTATTTCCAGAGGAATGACGGCCTCTGCGCCGTACGTCAGATTGAAGGGCGACTCCCCTGTCGGGATCCTCTTCGTCGTTCGGTGGGCCCAGAGAACACTGGGCAGCTCGTCGACCCATAACCCCTTAGAGGAATTGTCGAGTCGCTTCTTGAGTCCGTCGAGGATCTGATGGTTTGCGTTCTCCGCCTGCCCGTTGGATTGGGGATGACATACTGAGGAGAAGCGCTGCTGGATCCCGAGATCTTCGCAGAACTTGCGGAAACGTTTTCCTGCGAATTGGGTCCCATTATCCGTGACGAGCACTTGTGGGATCCCGAACCGACAGACGATGTGCTTCCAAAAGAATTGTTGAGTCTGTTGCTCAGTGATCGTTGCTAATGGCTCCGCCTCGATCCATTTTGTAAAGTAGTCGATCGCCACAATGAGAAACTTTCGTTGCCCTGTTGCCTTTGGAAAGGGGCCTACCAGATCCATCCCCCACATGGCAAAGGGGGTCGGACTGGCCATTGAGCGGAGGTTTGCTTGCGGAGCCCTTTTGATGGGTGAGAACCTTTGGCAGGGACCACATTTCTTGACAAGGGTTAGGGCGTCTTGCAACATGGTGGGCCAGTAGTACCCGTGATTCAATGCCTTCCGCGCAAGCGAGCGGCTTCCCATGTGGCATCCGCCGATCCCCTCGTGTAGCTCCTTAAGAGCATATTTGGCTTCATCTGGAGTGAGGCAGTGGAGATAGGGTCGGCCATTCGAGGTTGTGTAGGACCTTTTGAAGAGTGTTGAGTTGATCATTGTGAATCTTTCTGCTCGGGCCC
Organism: Hemerocallis citrina; assembly: GCA_017893485.1. Taxonomy (NCBI): domain Eukaryota; kingdom Viridiplantae; phylum Streptophyta; class Magnoliopsida; order Asparagales; family Asphodelaceae; genus Hemerocallis; species Hemerocallis citrina. The sequence goes on along the minus strand of CM030358.1, from coordinate 447,072,801 downwards.
TGACCCGTCTTGCCTCGGCTCGGTCTTCGGGGAGCTCTCCCTTGACGAGAAATCGCCTAATAAGAGTGGTCCAGTCGTCGGGGGGAGCTCCGTCTTCAATACAAAAGACCTCCGGGATGTCGATGCTTGGTTTCAACATGACTTCGATCAGGACCGTGCGGTCGAGACCTTCGAAGGATGATGAAGCCAGCTTTGACAGGGCGTCATCCTGGACATTCTGTTCCCGGGGGATCCTCAAAACAGCCGACTCGTCGAAGGACGTCAGTAGGCGTTGGACTACAGCTCGGTACCGGACCATTCGATCGTCACGGGCCTCGTACTCCCCGGTGATCGGTTGACCACGAGCTGGGAGTCGCTAAAAGCCCTGATCTATCTGGCGCCGGCCTAATGAGCCAGGGTGAGCCCTGCGATCATGGCCTCGTACTCGGCCTCATTGTTGGAGGCCGGGAAGTTGAGGCAGAGGCAGTACTGGAGAAGAAAACCATTTGGGCCTCGCAGAATGATGCCAGCTCCGCTACCCGCCTCGCAGGAGGAGCCATCGACGTAAACTTCCCACGTCTGGTCGGCCTCCTTGCTCGCGGGATGCTCGGAGATGGTGCATTCCGTGATGAATTCTGCGAGGGCCTGCCCCTTGATGGCTGTTCTGGGTTGATAGCCAATGTCATACTGGCTGAGCTCGATCGACCATTTGACGAGTCGACCCGAGCTCTCTGGCTTGTAGAGCACGGCCTTTAGGGGTTGGTCTGTCAGTACCTGGACCGAATGAGATTGAAAATATGGACGGAGTTTTCGCGAGGCCATGACCAAGGCGTATGCTACTTTCTCCATCCGAGAGTATCTGGTCTCGGCGTTGAGCAGGACCTTGCTGACATAGTATAGAGGCTTCTGTGATCCCTCTTCCTCCCGAACGAGAACGGCGCTGAGCACCTTCTCCGAGGCTGACAGGTAGAGCCAGAGTGGCTCTCCTGGTTCGGGCTTGCTGAGGAGGGGAGGGTTTGCGAGGTACTCCTTCAATTGGGCGAAGGCCTCTTGCTGTTGGGTACCCCACTCGAACCCTCTGGTGCCGCGCAGGGTTTTGAAGAACGGAAGAGACTTCTCTCCAGACTTGGAGAGGAAACGGCCGATGGCCGCCAGTCTTCCCGTCAGCCGCTGGACCTCTTTGATGTTCCTGGGAGGGGCCATGTCTATTATGGCCTGGATTTTTTTGGGGTTCGCCTCGATGCCTCGCTAGCTGACAATGAAGCCAAGAAACTTTCCCGAGGAGACGCCGAAAGCGCACTTGGCCGGATTGAGCCTCATGTTATGGGTTCGAATGACCCCAAAGGCCTCCTCTAGATCGGCGACGTGATCCTCCCCCCGCTGGCTCTTGACGAGCATGTCGTCGACGTACACCTCCATATTGCGCCCGATTTGCTCCTTGAAGACCCGATTGACGAGCCTCTGATAAGTGGCGCTGGCGTTCTTCAGGCCGAAAGGCATGACCCTGTAACAGTATAGCCCCTGGTCTGTGACGAAGGACGTCTTGGAGATGTCGGGAGGGAACATGCAGATCTGGTTGTAGCCTGAGAAGGCAAGGATAGAAGCTCGTGATCCGAGGTTGCATCGATAAGAGCATCGATTCTGGGGAGGGGGAATGGATCCTTGGGGCACGCCTTGTTGAGGTCCGTAAAATCTATACAGATCCTCCAGCTTCCGCTCGCCTTCTTGACCATGACGACGTTCGCCAGCCACTCGGGGTAGCTGACTTCTTGGATGAAGCGTGCGGTCAGGAGCTTGTCGACTTCCGCATTTACCGCCTGCTGTCGCTCCGGAGCGAACTTACGTCGCTTTTGGAAAACTGGCTTCGACCCGGGGATCATGCTGAGTTTGTGCATATGAGATCCTCGGAGATACCGGGCATGTCAGAAGGCTTCCAGGCGAAGAGGTCGACATTGCGGCGAATGCAGGTGATGAGGGCGGACTTAAGATGAGGGGTGAGAGAGCAACTTACCCGAAAGTGCTTCGACGGATCCCCTATCTCGAACGAGACATCTTCCAGCTCGTCTGCCGACTCGGGCTCTGGTTGGGTCCTCTGGGGCTGCATCTCGACAGCGTCGAGGGGAAACACGGCGCTCCCGATTGCTGTCATGTAGCATGAGCGGGCAGCTTCCTGGTTCCCCCGGACTACACCTACTCCGGTATTGGTAGGGAACTTCATCTTCTGGTGATAGGCCGAGGGGACAGCCTGGAGGGAGCAGAGGCCCGGGCGACCGAGTATTGCATTGTAGGCTGCCTTGACGTTTACCACCATGAAGTCCATGGACTCGGTTCTTCGGTTTGGGGTCGTACCCGCCGTGACGTCTAGTGTGACGATCCCCTCAATTGTTACAGGGACGCCCGAGAACCCGTGCAAGGTGTACCCCGCCGGCTTTAGCTTGTCGCGGGAGAGCTTTAAGTTCTCGAAGGCTTCGAGAAACAGAATGTTGACCAAGCTCCTGTTGTCCACAAGGATTCGCCGAGCATCAAAATTGGCCATGCTGAGGTTGATGACGAGGGCGTTGCAATGAGGGAGCCGCACCCCCTCCAGGTCTTCCCCCGAGAAGGAGACAGGGAGTTGCTGGATCTGAGGGGGGAGAGGACCTTGGACGGCGTTAACATCCCGGATGAACGCCTTGCGGGAAGTGTTGGACTCCCCTCCCATGGGCCCCCCGTGGACGCAGTGTAATATGGCTTGGCCGTCAGGCTCATCAAGCTCCTGTACTCGCTCGAGGAGCTGCCGGGGAGCTTGAGGAGGAGGTGGAGTCCTCCTGTTCCTCGTGTCCCTCTGTCCCCGAGCTTCCTCTCGCTTGTACTCCCGAAGGTACCCTCGCTGAATTAGGGCCTCGATCTCATCTTTGAGGGCACGACAGTGATCCGTGTCGTGCCCGTTGTCTCGATGGAAGCGGCAGTAGAACCGCTGATCCCTTTTCTTGCTGGTATTGTTGGACGGACGAGGAGGGTACCGGATGAGGTCCCTGTCCACGATCGCCAAGAGAATGGAGGACACATTTTGGGTTAGCGGGGTATACCTCTCGAAGCGAGGGACCGGCGGGACCTTCTTCATGGCGCCCGCGTCCCTTGGAGCCTTCTTTGATGGCTCGACTTCTTCGGCCTTCCGCTTTCCCTTCCCGGGGGCCTCCCTGGACTCTTCTGGGTTTAGGGCCTCTTCCGCTCTGATGTACTTCTCAACCCTGTTGAGGAGATCGGGAAAATCGATGGGGGGGGGTTCTTTGCCAGAGAGGCTTTCAGCTGTCCATGACGGACGCTGTGCCGAAATGCCGTGGAGGCGATGCCAGGATCGAGGGAGGAGACCGACCTTGCCTCTGCGGTGAACCTCCGGACAAACACTCTGAGCGACTCCCCTTCCTTCTGCCTGAGTCCAAGTAAAGAAGCACTTGTCCTCTCGGCCTTCCGGCTGGTGACAAAGTGGGCAATGAAATTGCCCTCCAGCTGGTCGAAGGAGTAAATGGAGCAGGGGATTAGCTTGGAGAACCATTCCCGAGCCGGGCCCCGGAGGGTGGCAGGGAAGGCTCGGCACAGCAGGGGATCTGAAGCGCTGTGAATCATCATCAGGGTTTTGAAACCCTCCATGTGATCAGCAGGATCTCCCTCGCTGTCGTAGGTCTCGAACTGAGGTGGTCGGAAATTTCGGGGTATTTCCGCTTGGAGAATGAGGGGGGAGAAAGGAGGTCGGACAGGCCTGTACCCCTGAGCCGCTCCAGGACCGCCGTCCCCTATGTGGTCGAGGCGATCCTCCATTTCTTGGAGGCGCCTTAGGAGGTCGCCATCGTACTCTGGTGGGATCGTTGATGGGCGGGACACACTGGCCTCGGCGTCCGTCCTGGTTTGTGAATGGCAGACATCCTCCTTGTTGGGGGCCCCTCGGAGGGCCCCCAGGATTTCCCTCCGGAAGTCCTGGAACTCCTGGTGAGTGAATGGGGCTCCCTCGACCCGGTTCGGTCGAGCCGAAGGTTGTCGTCCGACGCGACTGAGCGCTGGCCTCTGCCCTTGGGACGGTGGTTTTGGATGGTTCGGGGCCGAGTTGGAAGCGGCCCTTCCCCTGCTGCGGCTAACCTGTCGGTTTATGATTACCCCTCGTAAGTCGGGCTGGGCCGGACGGGAGGCACTCCGCTGGGGTCCCTGACGGGGAGCCCCGTGATTGGATGCATGTGCTTCGGCGGCGGCACCCGGTGGGGGCAAGTCCTGCCGAGGTGCGGAGGTAGCAGCCTTCTTGGCTTTGGGGGCCATGAGAGCCCGGCTGTCGAGGTACCTTGATGGTCGGGCTCGGGTCGGCTTCTGAAGTAGCTTTCCCACAGACGGCGCCAACCTGATGCGGTTTGTTTCTGGGAGACGTGTGGATGCACCAGGTGTGAGTTGTTACTCGATTTGTATTTGAAGGAGGAAGCTCCTAATCAGACGACCCTCGGCTGGACGAACGGTACCGGTGACAGGCTGGAGTGAGGCGAGGCTGAGGCTGGATGCTCGGCTCGGATCAGGAGGCTCGGATCCGAGGTCTTGTGTACCTGCAGACGGTCTAGGAACACCGGGGTTGGTCCCGGTGGTAGACCCCCCGACGATCTAGTTAGTTGCTGGAAGAGAATAGCAGTAACTAGGGTTTTGTGGAAGAAAAGATTGATCACCTGCAGACAGGGGGGAGGGTCTGGTATTTATAGGGGAAGCCAATCGGGTCCAGACCCGTTTGGGGCTGGGTCCGGACCCGGTTACCCGAGTGGCTGAAGCGGTGGAAAGCCGGGCGGTATAGGGCTGACGTGGCAGATGCCGGAGCGGTTTCCGGGCTGACGTGGCAGAGCTCTGGACGGTTTTCCGGTGCTGACGTGGCAGATCTGAAGGATCAGAAAGAGCGTGCATCCTGAGGGGATCCAGTGGCCCAGGATGGGCCACGTTATTCCTGACCCATATCATTAATGATATTATTTTTACTGTAATTATCTAATAGCTCACATGCAACTCTTAGTAAGACTGACAAAAATCTCAAACAAAGTTTTTGGACACATGTAAAACCACATCTTTCTTAATTTTTTGTGAATCCGATCTTTCACTCTTAAGTGCAAAAAAGAGTCTACAAAAGGTTAAGTACAATTACCACTACTCTAACTAGTTTTAGCAAAAACATACAATAACTAGTTAACTGCAATCACTAAATATCTCACATGTAGCTCTTAACAAGACCGACAAAAGTCTTAAATAACTTCTTGGACACATGTAAATTTTTTAGGGAAATTACTGACTGGGAATCTTGTTTAGTTATTCGATGTGATCAACATAAACCACCAAGAAACATACTAGATCATACAAAACACACCAACGAACACACAAGTTTGTCCCAACTGGGGCTTTCGCCTTAATCCGGTGGAGAAGAAAACCCGAAATATTATTCAGCTAGAGAAGATACAAGAATATTACAATTCTCACCGCTACCCTCTCTCGAGCCTCACCAATAAGTACTAGTTGTTTACAATTAGAGAATCACTTAATCTCTCTTTCAATGAAATACTTTCTATCTTTTTTTCTTGGCTCTCAATGGAGGCCAATAACATCAATATATAGAGATATAGAGAAATCCTAGTTTGATATCTTGATATAATAGCTATTGGATATTCTTGAAGAGATAACCTTACGATAAGAGCCGTATGATCTGACTTGAAGAGCAAGTTGGGCTTCTCACGAATCACCAAGACCCGACCCAAATAATCCATCAGCGTCACGTTCGGTCGACTGCATCCCAAAGTCGGTTGACTGTCCCCCTCTCGGGAACTCCTGCATAGTAGGGCGGTCGACTGCACCCCAGGATGGTCGACTGCAACCTGCTGCTGATTGTTTCCCCTTACTTCCACTCCATCTCCGACCGTCTCGATTCCTCCACCGCCTCATCGTCTTCTTATCCAACATAGTAAGCAAGACATAAACCTAAAAAAATCACATCTTGATTAATTTCTTATGAACTCTGATATTTCACTCTTAAGTGCGAATAGAGTCTATAAAAGGTTGAATACAATTATTCAAGACATAAACCTAAAAAAAATCACATCTTGATTAATTTCTTATGAACTCTGATATTTCACTCTTAAGTGCGAATAGAGTCTATAAAAGGTTGAATACAATTATTACAACTCTAACTAGTTTAGCAAAAACATACAATAACTACTTAACCATATTACTTTTATTGCATTCACCAAATAGCTCACATACAGCTCTTAGCAAAGCTGACAGAAGTCCTAAACAACTTTCTTGGACACATAAAACTACATATTCATTAATTTATTGTGAACTTAGAATTTTCACTATAAAGTATAAAAAAAGTCTACAAAAGGTACCTAGTTAACCAAATTGCCTTTACTACAATCATCTAACAATTCACATTTACCGCTTACCAAGATCGATAAAACTCAAACAACATTATTCCGCGTGTAAACCATGCAAGCAGGTCACATTAAAAACATTTCTCCACGCGTCGATAACCTTCTCACCTACCTCTGCCTACAAATCTTTTTCAAAAACATACTATGCAAATTCCATATCCCACAAGGTCCAAACTAAAAACCCTCTCCCCAAATTCTTACCATTTTCCTAAATCACCATAAAAAGTGGAAAGATTTAATAATATATTAATATCCACCCCCCAAACGCTTCTGTCGGTGGTAATTACCCTAAATCCAGGGTATTTTCTGCAAAAAAGCAGCTTTGGCGGGTATATAAACGACCCTAAAACCACCCAGTAACACCACCCCAAAAAAGAAACTAAAATTAAAAATCCCACTTTTGAATTCAGAATACCAAAGAGAAGAAGAAGAAGAAGAGAAGACCTTGAATCTCTGATCGCGGTTCTCTGACCTTCTAGAACTTTCCGGACTCGCCATGGACTCCGCCACTGGACTAGAAGGTGACTTCTTTTGGGGGGAAACCACCCTTTTTTTGTTGCATATAGGACCTTGCTATTTTGGGAAATTGTAGTTGTAGGGTTTGGGGTTGTTGATGTGTTGCATTGGGTTGCTATTTTTGAAGGGTCGATGCGGCAGTTGCAGCTGGGTCGGAGCCCGTACCCGGAGCGGGCAGGGGAGGAGGATTGTGCGTACTACATGCGGACCGGAACTTGCGGCTACGGCGACCGGTGCAGATTCAACCACCCGCGAAACCGACCTGTACAATTTGTGACACCCAATTTGTTGTTTTTGAATTAGGTCATGGTTTTGTGGCATTTGGTAGGTGGGGTGGGTTTTGGGTTGGGGATGTTGGTTAGGAAATAGTAGTGTGGTTTTGGGACTAGGGAGTGTGAGGAGTTTGCGGGTTTGCGTGGAATTTGGTGGGGTGGATTTAGGGGTAAAAGTGGCCGGCTGGGTTGTGCCTAGCTCTGTCCAGGCCCTACCCACATATATACAATTGGGTTCGAGTCTAGTGCCAGTGCGGTCCTAGACTTATAAGCTCACGCACTAGTTCTATTGGGTCTGGGCTGACCCACGTGCCTAACATGCTGGCAGATCTGAAACATTATGACTTATTCTTGCTTACGTATTACACATTATGAGCTTTATTGTCTATTTTAAGTAAATAATAATATTTTGCGATCCAACTTTAGAATTGACAATCAAAGATATAGTAATAACGAATACATTCAGAATAAAACAACGTTCATGTCTCTAGGGTAAAAAAGGAAATTAAGGAAGTAAAAGGAAAAAGGTAGAAGTAAAACAAATAGAAGTGAAATGGTTATAGAAGGAGAAACTAAAAAAATTAGTTTGTGAACTGAAGAAGATGATATAGGTATATTATTTTCCGAATGGTCCACATTTGAAGAGAGAGAAATTGTTGCTTTGTATCCAACCTAATAACAAATGACTCCTCATATCTCTTTGAAGACATATAACATAATGTTTAATTAATATTTCCCCTTCATTTTCCTTTTTTTTTCATATTGCCACTCTTTTTCCTCTCCTTATATGTAAGTCTGGCTCAAATTCAATTGTGCCCTAATTTAGAAGCCCAAGTTTGACCATTTTCAAATAGTACTAGCTCATGTACCATAAAAGACCGTGCTGGACCATGTGCTTTCGTGCCAATCCAGGCTCACTTCCACCCCTAGGTAGATTAGGGTTGGAAAAAGCACATATGGTGCACGTGTCGTACTGTTGTGACTAGCGTACTATTGTTACTAGGTGGGTATTTATTTAGAGTGTGGGTTTGTGTCCAGAGTGGAGGGTTTTTTGGGAATGTGACAGTGGGGTTCAGGGAAATCTAGTACAACACACTGCATTCCCGAAAATCATTCATTACTGTGTTTGGTATTTTTTTTTATCATAAAAGGTGGGCCAAAGGCCGCCCGTGTTTCATTAAGAAGTTTTTAACAAAACGACAAAGAAGAACTGGAAAATGATGTTCATGTCACTCCACACGTGGGTCATGATACTCACACTCCGCAAAATATAGATCTCATCCCTTACAAGGAAGATCACACCCAAAAGAACAAAAAAAATAGTTCATTACAAAACACCTCGATCGCCAGAAGCGTCGAAACCAAACAAAATGAAGTGGTAAGAGAACACTTCAAAGCCATTGTAGGTTAGTGAACCTCATCCCTGCCGATCACTCCTCCTCTGTGGACCCTTCTCTTTCTTCTGGGTTTGCATCACTTATAGAAGCAATGATGTTTGCATACATCCCTTTGACCTTCTTTGTTGACTCCTCACTTGCCGTTTGAGACCAGAATATGATATTAGAGATAATTTTGAATAACAGTTGTCGATGCATGATGTGTCTGTGAGTTATTCTAAAAATTCTATTATTCCGCTCTAACCATATACCCTAGCAGATTGCTGCTACCCCAATACCCCAAACGTAGATGCACTCTTTACGAATATGAAAGTCTTTCCAATTTTCCCATATGTCTTGCATTGTTTCTGAGAGTGGGCCTACAATACTCAGTCTTTCCAGAAGGTCCGTCCATATAGGCCTAACAAAGTCAGAAGCGATGAGTAGATGATTCACTGATCCGCTATCCACCCCACACATAACATACTGGCCCGCCCTTGCCATCCTCTCCTCGCCAAGTTATCCCGTGTAAGGATCACGCTTCTACTTGCCAGCCAATAAAGGCCCTAACCTTCAGTGGGACTTTAACCCTTCAAATTGGGTCTATAGCCCTAATCCCCCCATCATTTAACCGTTCATAAGTTGACCTGACTGAGAAGATACCCCCTTTACCTGACTCTCAACGTACTTTGTCCTTGTGTTGCTGACCTTTTGGTTTCCAGTCCTGTAAGAAAAGGATAATAGACTGTTTTTGTCTTCTTGCCTCACTAATAATTCTACTCGTAAGTCTTGGCTTCCATTCTTCGTTCCTCCAATTTCTATTCACCCAATCATTTTTGTCTATAGCAAATTTATATGCTTTCGGAAATATTCTCTTTAAGTTTATAGGGCTACACCATCTGTCCTTCCAAAAGCAGGTAATTTCCCCATTTCCAAAAGAGAAAGTGGTACCTGAAATGAAGAAATCTCTTGAACGTGTTACCCCTCTCCAAAACCTAGACATAGATCCTGTATTCTTCTGTTTTCGATATAGGCAGCCATCTATGGTATATGCCCTCTTGACCAGTATGGCCCATTTAGCCTTGGGCTTAATTTTGAGTTTCCACCACCATTTGCTCAGTAGGGCTTGATTCATCAGACGTAGGTTTATCACCCCCATTCCTCCAAATTCTTTACGTCTGCAGACCATGTCCTATTTGATTAAAGAGTATCCTTTCCCATTGTCCCCTGATCCATGCCAGAGGAACCGTCTTCTCAATCTGTCGATGTTCTTGATAACCCAACCAGGAATCTGAAAAAAATGACATAATATAGCAGAATAGCACTGATGACTGAGTTCAGCAAGGTAAGCCTCCCTCCCAATGATAGCATCTTACCCTTCCATCCTTCCAGTTTGTGTGCAATTTTGTCGATAAGTTCATTCCAATGTACCCTCCTGATGTTCCTGCTCCCGATTGGCAAGCCCAGATACATAATCGGCAATTTTTTAATCGGACAATTTAGGATTCCTGCAATGGTGTTGCCTGCCACCCCGACTTCTCCCAAGAAAGTGATAGAACTTTTATGAAAATTAACTTTCAATCCTGACCATTCTTCGAACAGGTATAGTTCCCATTTTAGCAGTGTAGTCTGAGCAATGTCGCATTCCCCAAAAATTAATGTGTCGTCCGCATATTGAACGTTCATCACCACGGAAACTCCCTTCTCATGCCCAGTCCATTGATAAGGCCATTATCTCTATAAACCTGTAGCATTCTATGTAAACCATCTGCCACCAAAGTGAACAGCAAGGGAGATAAAGGGTCCCCTTGTCTCAGGCCCCGCCTACACCTGATTTTCTTCCTTGTAGCCCCGTTGACTACCACACTGACCTTGGCAGTTGTAAGCCATGTGTCGATCCAGCCTAGCCACCTTGTCCCAAACCCTCGTCTCCTAAGAATCTCCAGTAAGCATTTCTATTCTACCTTGTCATAAGTCTTCTCGAAGTCCAGCTTTAACATGAATCCAGGCTTCTTACGCCTCTTGGTGTCTTGTATTACTTCTTGAACTAATGCCACACCTTCTAGAATATCCCTCCCCATGATGAAGCCTGACTGATACTCCTCCACGATATCCCCAATCAGTCCCCTCAGCCTATTAGTGAGGACCTTCGATATGATTTTAAGTGAGCAGTTGATCAGGCTGATAGGTCTAAAATCCCCAATCTCTACCGACACCTTTTTCTTAGGGATAAGACAAATGTTGGCATAGTTCAATCTACCAAGGTCAAGATTCCCATCGTAAAATGCCTGCATGACTTCCATAAAGTCAAATTTAAGGATTTCCCAAAATTGCTTGTAAAGGAATATCGGGAATCCATCAGGACCTGGAGACTTATCCTGGCCCAACCCCCAAATTGCTGCCTTGACCTCCTCTATTGTGAAAGTATCTAGAAGCGCTGCCACTTTATCCCTGGTATTGCCCTGTAGTTCCTCCCAAAGATCCTCTACAGACTCACAATGTCCCTCTCTGCAAACCCCAAAAAGCTCCTTGTAGGTGGCCTCCACATGATTAGCGATTTGACATTCATCTTTAACTGGGACCCCGTTAATAACTAACTAGTGGATGAAGTTATTCCTGCGACGCATGCTTGCGACCTTGTGGAAAAATTTAGTATTAGCATCCCCCTCGGACAGCCACTTAACCCTTGACCGTTGTCGCCATATAATTTCCTCCATATCGTAGATTTGTAGAATATCTTGTCTTAGATACACTAATTGTTGGAACTGGCTATCTTGCAACCCATCCGTTTCTTCCTTTCTTTCCAGTTCCTCAATTTCTTTGAGGGTCGAATCCTTCCTTTTCAAAATATTCCCAAACTTTTCCTTATTCCACTTGGTCAACCTCCTTCTGAGTCTTGATAGTTTCCACACCCATCTCGTAGCTGGTTCTTCATCTGGGAGCATACTTTCCCAGTTTTGTTGGACCAGTTCATGGCAGTCATTAGAAGTTAGCCACATTTTCTCAAAGCAGAACACCCGCTTCTTCATGACTCCAGCTTCCCCGGTATCAATCATTAATGGGATGTGGTCTGAAGTATTGCGGATGCACGAACTTGCCATAGCCAAGGGGAATTTCGTTTCCCAGTCGGTGGACACAAGAATTCTGTCAAGTTTAGCGAGAACTGGGTTCCTTTGCTGGTTAGATCAGGTAAAGCTACGGTCATTCACCGGAATTTCCATTAGCATAAGATTTCCAATCATCTGATTAAATTTTTCTATCGTGGCCGTTTCCCGTTCCTCCGCTTCTTTCGTGCGAATGCCTGACTATATTAAAGTCACCCCCTATCACCAAGGCAAGGTCCATCTCCCCCTGATGTGGAGTAGCTCATCCCACAGCGCTTGCCTATGCAATATGTTATTTGGGCCGTAGACCGCCGTAATAACTTGCTTCTAGCCATCCCTTTTTCTTTGCACCACCACCGAAACGGTAAATTGCCCTATCCAGTCATCCAGTAAGTCAAAATTACTGGTATTTGCCCCTACCATGATCCCTCCTAACGCTCCTATAGCATCCCTAACCCTCCAATTGTTAATATGATCTAACTTGAGACCCTTGATGACCATGTCTGTCGGTTGAGACAATTTTGTCTCTTCCAAACAGACCACATCGATACTGTATTTTCTATTAACCTCGCCCACCATCCTACGCTTGACCGCCTTACCAAGCCCTCTAACGTTCCAGAATAGGATGTTAAACATTAAAAACATTGGACCCTCCCGTACCCTGGCTAGTTGAACCCGACCCTACCAATTTGGAGAGACACAATCTGCGATTGTGTCTTCTCCCAAGCCCCTTTTGGCCTTGTCGCTGTTATCCATTTCCGTCCCCCTTTAACTTCAATAATTTGTGTGTGCAGAATGCTCGACATGCAGTTTAATACCATAGATATTTGCTAGTTGGATTAACATGTAATTAGGAATAGAACCAAAAATAGAGATCGGTGAGTGTATACCTACGATGTATTCGTAGCTCTTTCGCTTGCCCACCCTTTGGTATATTTCCTTCACCGTCATAGGCTTGTCACCCCTGTCTCTCTGCCTATCGCTGCTCCTAAAACCCACCGTACTCTATTCAGCTTTCTTTTTCTTTGCCGCAGCAATCCTTGAGGTGTCCTCTGAAGTGATGTCGATCCCGTTCCCACCCTCGCCCTGATGTTCATCAGAGTCGATGGAATCATTATCTGTATCAGACGACCCCTCTGAGATCTTCTCCTTCTCCATCGCCCAGTTCCCTAACATAGCCTTCACCCTCTTAGTGACTTCTCGTTGCACTCTTTTTTCAACTTCTTTTTTTAAAATCGCTTCCATCTGAGCTCCTTTCTCCTCGTCTACTTCATCAGCTACGGCAGATAATATATTCTTAAGGCCACAGACCCCCTCATGGGCTCCCACTATGGGCTTGGATGATTGCTCCACACCAAGGCCCAAATTCATTGTACTTAGGCCCAAATTAGTATCAGCAATAGAGTGTGGCTCCTGTTCTTCCGCCTTAATTTCTGGCACCTCGAGACGCACCCCCTTAGCCTGCTGTACCTGCTTAGTACCCTCCTCAAACCCTGCCTCTAATCCTTCCCCGAAAATTGGCACCACCTTAGCTTTCTCTAGCTTGAGAGTACCAATAGCTCACGCCCTAGTCATTTCTCCCTTTGATGCACTATCAAAGGAGGTGACGCGCCCCCTGCCTGTCCTCTCTACTGTCCCAAAAACTGACGCCGTAGCCAGCTCTCCCTCAGAAATGCGTAGCTGTCGTTGCTCCATGGCTGCACCCCCAATGCATTGGATGAGTTTAGTAGATTTTCCAAAAGAAAACTCATCGATCGTTGGATCGCCTTGCGATATACGCTCAACAACGATCAACGGTTGAGGGGATCCGAACTGAACCGGTTCATCCTGAGTGAACCGTTCATCTTCTTCCTCCACCACCTTTTTACCTGCCGCAATCTCGGCCCATTTCGCCGGCGAACGCTCGGCCCCCTCCTCGATGAAAAGTTGTTTTTTAACCGGAGCTTTCACCCCTCACCCGCAGCCTTCTTGACCTCACTTTCTCCCTCCACCTGCACTTGGACCTCAAAGAAATGGTTTTCTACCATTGTTCTAATCCTCCCTGGGATCAACTCCAAGTTGGTGCAAGCTATCTTCACCCTGGCATAACCTCCCTCGTGCCTGGCCGTCGCTGCGTCAAGCTCCAAAACAACCCCAAACTTCCTCACCAGATCTTGAAACCCACTTACCTCCCAACAGTGCAGAGGCAAGCCCATGATTGTGATCCAAGTAGCTGAAGACCTCTCATTCACGATGGTGCCTTCTTCGCCAGACCAAGGTTTGATGCTTATGCCAAATCTTCCTCCGATGATATTTATCTCCTTCCTCCTTGCGAGTGCAGCGACCCTTACCGTCGACGGAAACTCCGCTAGCCAGTAGTCGTACGCTTTATGCAGCGACCCCTACTGTGTTTGGTATTACATTCATGAGAATCAGTCATTACCATGTCTGGTATAGTACATTGCATTTTTGAGAATGTGTTATTCTTACTAAGATACCCTTAGCCAAAGTGGGAGAAAGTTTGTGAGAGAAAAAAAAATCTTTTTTCCTTCGTGATTTCACGTGCATTGCATGTGGTGGATAATTTAGGGGAAGTCTAATGCTAGATAGCTGAGTTACCTGTCATTGTTGGCCACACGTGCCTAAATTTTATGTGTTCCGAATGTTGAACTTATTTGTGGTTTGGTTGGTAGGAGAATTTTTTGGTAATTTATCATGTGGATTGCGTATATTTTGTTCTTTTTTGCAGGTGATTGGAGGTGGGGAGCATCTGGAGCACATGGGGCAGCCTGCTTGTCCGGTATTCGTTTTAACTGTGTTTGTATAACAGCCTTTACTGGATTGTTCTGGTTAATAAGAGTTTACCTTTACTCAAGGATGATGTAGTATTCACGCTACTTTATTCAGTAGTAATCTTTGAAGTGGTACCTCCATTTGAAGTTCCATGTTTCCGTTTTCTTACTATTAGAATATAAATATAAATCTCTTCCTACTACCTCGGAATTTTGGTGTGACAGGGTCTGTTCACATGGTACTAGACCAATCCATGTTGAAATTCTGGTAGGGTAAATATTAAGTTTGGGTTTAATTTAAAAATCCACTCTTCAACCCAGGTTTTTCCCTCACAACGGGCACGGACCGTTGGTAAAACCCTAAGGCCTCACATAAGCATGTAGATTTGTTTAGGGGCATAGTGACCATTTCACAGTTACATATGTAAACTGTTTAAGGGCACCCTGACTCTATTACCATCTTATTCCCATGAAATTGTTCACGGAAAACTGTCTAAAAGTACAAATAACTCTAGTTCTTTCTGTTACAATTATTCAAATGCTCTATAGCATGTCAAAGAATTGAACTTCTGTAACTGTATTTTCTTCTTAGCATAATTTACTGAATTGCTGTTTAGATTCGGAATGATGGGAACTGTTGAATCATATTAATATGTAGATGTAATTCCGTGTGTTATTGAATGCCCTGAATTCTAATTTCTTGTAAGTTGTAGACATCATATTGTTTTTGTAATTATATCTAATGTTAACTGTAGTACCTGTTACTAATGGAGATTAAATATTCATTTTTTGTGATCATTGTAGTGCTTTCTAGCACTGACACAGTCAAAGAATTTCCTCTAGCTATTTAGTTTATTAATGATACAGAACAGCAGGCAGAAAAACAAGAATTCTATTGTGTCATAGTTAATTATCCATGTAGTCTGTTTAATGGTACCACTATCTCATCATGTTTGTTAGCCCTATATTTTTTTCACTTTCTCACCATATTCCTAATTTTTTATGACTCAATACAACATAGTACTCTAATTTCTTTTTTGCTGTGACCTTTATATATTAGAGAATTAGGGTTGCATGTGTATTTATTAGGGTTGATGGTCCACATAGCTGATGGGCACACAGTGACACAGCTTTTGGCTTTGTAGTTTTAGAACCTTTTGAGGATCAGAGCAATCTCCATTTTGATTTGGAATTCCTCAAGGCAATAACAAAATGAGGTTTTATTTTTTGACTGATAGTATGTACTGTTTAGTGGATAATTTTTTCTTTTTTGGGACCAAAAAATGACCACGTCATCGCTTCATTAATGAAAAATTAACAAAACAGAGTAGAGCATATTACATAAATCATAGATCTAAACAAAAGTCAAACATCAAAGAAATGACATCTCTAAACAATAGCCGCTAAAGTATAAAAGAAGATACATACAGATACAAAGAGGCAATATGAGCTTCGCCGATCCTCCGTCGTGAATGTTCTGATCTACTCCTCATCCATACAAAGTCACTTCCTCGCGCTTGCCTGACGTGCCCAATCATGAATGAAGAAGAATTTTGGTGGATAATTTATTTTCTGTACTGTTTAGAGTTTTTATAGTTGTAGCTTTCTTTAATAATAAAATTTGAAAGACAGTGAATCCTGAAGGGTCCTTGAGTTTCTTTTCTTTGCTAATTGTGATGTTCTTCATGTTGTGCAGTACTTTATAAAAACTGGAACTTGTAAGTATGGCCCTTCGTGCAAGTATGAACATCCAAGACACGGCGCTGAATCTGCTCGCCCAATCCCGTTAAATTATTATGGCTACCCACTTCGTCCAGTTAGGTTTCTTTCCATATTACTGCTTGTTTACATGTGAATAAAGGGGATTTTGAATATCGCTCCAAAAACTTCTTCATTATGATGTATTCCCAAAAACACTTGATATTTTGATATTGATATAAACCACATTAAACTTTAAGTTATATTAGATACACCCTGATAGGAAGAAATTAGTAGGTGTTTTAATTAACAGTGTATTAGTCACTTTGGAAGTGTATTTGATATAATTCAAATTAGCTTTATGGGGGTCAGATCAAAATATCATTTTCTTCCTGCAGGGAGGGGCGTAGAGTAATAGCGAGCTTTTTTAGAGGCGGTATGAGAAAAATACATGTTACATTGCAATTTATAGCTCTGATGTTGCTTTATTGTAACTGATAGGGGGAGAAAGAGTGCTCTTATTATGTGAGGAACAATCACTGCAAGTTTGGGTCAACCTGTAAGTTTCATCACCCAGAGCCTGGTGGTGCTCCGGTTCCTTCTTCGACACCTCAATTTTATCCAACAGCCCAAGCCCCCACCATAGCGAACTGGCAAGTTGCTCAGCCTTCAATGCTACCTCCTCCTTTCATGCAACCCCCCTATGGTTCGATGGTGATCTCTCCTGGTATTGCTCCATTTCCTGGTTGGAGGCCTTATCCGGTTCGTAGAGTCTCTCCTCATTTTTGTTCAATGTGTGCAGAACATCAAATTGACAAGTATTTTCCAATTATCTCTTAATTAATGCTATCATCTGTTAGACCCTGTTAAAGAACGCATACTAATTAGCCCAATCTCCTACTTTAAGTTAATGGATTTGACAAAGTGACTTTGAAGGATAAAAAATCTTAGTAAACTGGTTAGTTTCTAATAAGGTTGGCAACGGGCTGGATTTGGGCCAGACTCATATAAGCCTCAGCCTGGCCTGATTTATCTTCGGGCTTAAAATCTTGGGCCCGATTAGACCCCCAAAAAGGGGTTGGGCCTAGGCCCGAACTAATTATGCGGTTTCAATATAATTTTCTAATATTAACATAAAAACATCTTGAATATTTGTTCAAAATAAAAACATCCTGAGTACTACATGATTAAAAAAACATCTTGATTAATTTTTGTAAAATTATCTAATTTTGTTTATTTACAAGATTTTCCCGTGGGCACGTGCCTATGACACGTCTTCAGAACGATGCATCATATGAAAAGCCTATAAATAGTAAAATATACTATACAATTTTTGACAGTTTCAAAGAGTAGGGATACATTTTCTCTCCAGCATTTCGGTTGCATGAATCCGAAACTGCCATCATAGAGTTTATGCAGCTCAAGTTTAAATAGTAAGATTAGATGTTGAAATTTACCAAAGTGAATATCTATTTAAATCTTCCATTGCATTTGAAATCAATCATGGAACTCAGTACAATTTTCTACATGAGCAATCAAATGAAGCATAAAAATATGAAAAATCTGGAAATTTACAAAACTGAAATATGAAAATCTAAATTTCTAGGTGTGTATATATATATATATATAGAGAGAGAGAGAGAGAGAGAGAGAGACAGAGAGAGATGAAAAGGTGAAGAGATGAGAGAGAGAGAGAGATAATAATGATAAAGTGAGTATGATTTTTGTTTTGAAGGGAAAAAAATTAGTTTTGGGGGAAAACTTTTGGAAGGAAAAATGTGTGAGCCATTGATTTTGTTTCAATTGAAGGAGAGCCACTTGATAGCTTTTTTTTCAAATTACCTAGTGATTTATTATATAGATATTCTAAAATACTATATTTATAAGGCATCAATTTTCTCTATGTAAATTATAATACTCATTTCAACTTATACAAATGAATGTCGACTAGACAATTTTTTTATACGAATGAATAAACATGATTTTTTAAAATAATCATGACTACATAATATTAACATAAATTTTCGTATGCATATGTATATATATGTAATAATATGTATACATGGACATGTAGATGCACAAATTTGTTCCAGGTCCGTTGGGACCAGATACTTGAGCCCGAGCCCGGCCCGAATTTTGTTCGGGCCTAAAAAGTTGAGCCCGAGCCCGATTCGAATTGGTAAATGATTATCCCAAGCCCACAAATAACCGGGTCGGACCTAGTCAGGTTCGGGCCAATTGCCACCTTTAGTTTCTAACCAAGGCCAGGCTAGTTTCAAAATTGAAATACTGTAGAAGACCTCTTTTAACTAATATCAGTAAGCTGAGTGACCCTATTAAGTTGATTAAGATTAGCATAAAGAAAACCAGAATGGTGAAATCGCCCTAAAATTTAATTGTGTTTCTATTTGAAGCAGCCAACAGTAAGTCCGGCCCAATCTCCTGGGAGACAACACAGTGTTCAAACTGGATCCATGTATGGTTCATCAAACCCACTGCCTTCTTCTGCTCACATGTATCCCGGGCCTTATACACACATTTCTTCATCTTCTGCTGGACCTTCGAGCAGTAGTCAGAAAGAACACTACTTTCCGGAGAGACCTGGTCAACTTGAGTGCCAATATTACATGAGGACTGGGGATTGTAAGTTCGGTCAAACATGTAAATACCACCACCCACCTGAATGCAGAGTGCCAAGGATAAATTGTGTCCTTAGCCCTGCTGGTCATCCTCTGCGCCCGGTATGTTGCTTCCCCAAATATTGTTTTTGTTTTTGTATTTAGGATTTTTATAAATGCTTCTCTTAAACATTAGAGCTTACTGATTGGTATTGCCGAGAAAGATAATTGACTAATTTTACCATAATTTTATAGTTTCAATTGTGAAGTATCACAAGTGCTGAAATCATTGGTTATATGAACATTTAAAGAAAAGTACTGTATGTTCTAACTTATAACTCAATATAGGGTTTAGGTCTTGTTTGGAGACTATCCATTAAATCTTGATTGCTTTATAGTTTTTACCATGACATGCAATCTGCTTTCGTTTTCCTGTTGTTATTACTTGACAAGATCTCATACACAATTACTTAAGGTTTTAACATGGCGGCGATTGCCATCTTTGAGTAAGGAAAAAAAAAGATAAATGAAGGTTGTTTTCCCCTTCAAAATGCTGGTTCCATCTTGAGGACCACATAAAATTATTAATTCTTACACCTTGCTCAGTTAAGGTATTTAGGCTACATTCCATTCAATTAAGTGGTCTTATCATCGGATGTTTCTTCTTTTCCACTCGTTTGGTTTCTATTAAGAATTTCTAGTAGTAGATTACAAGTAAGATCCTGTATAATTTTAAAAAAATTCTTAGTTTGTTATCTCATACCAGGCATGTTTTGCATATCTTTGACCATTTCTATATCGATATTTGTCCTTTAGAAGAAGGTGTGTGCTTTAAAAGAAGGTATGAAAGACCCTATCAATAAACCAAAACCTCGAAGTTGTGGTAAGGGTTGAGGGTTTTTGTATTTGTATTCTAATACGCCCTTGCAAGTTGAGGGCGTGTGCCAAAACCCAGGTTACGCAGCCGTATTATTATTTTTTATATTTGCATTCTAAATTTCTAATAGGTGCAACCGAACCTAGGTTGCTCGGATACCATGCGAAAGATCCTACCAATAGATCAAAACTCCAAAGTTGTGGTAAGGAGGGTTGATGATTTAGTATTTATTTTCTGACAGAAGGAATATTTGAAAATAAAACATGTGATGCAAATCATAAACACAAAATTAGGGAGGAACTGATGTTTTGATATCTGATAAAGCTTGTGAAATTTAGTGACTCTTTAGGGGTGGGTGATTGCATATTATAGAAGATTAATGGAATGGGATAAGATTGAGCTTCTTGCACCATATTAGATGTGTTAATGTAAACAAAGAGATTGAGGAAAGATTATTGGATTGATTATAATTGAGTACATTGTGTCTCTTATATATAGGATGGAACCAAATACTAAACTAATATATATTCCGATATGGACTAAATATCTAACATAATATCTAACACCCTCTCTCAAACTCACCGTGGGTCAATAGTGTGAGTTTGCTTACCAAGTATCGAAATCTCTGAAAAATGTGAGATTTGGTAAAAAAGTCTGCTGTCTGCTGTGAAGAGGTAACAAAATGAAGTGAAATGGTATCTGCTTCAAAATACTCACGGACAGGGGCAATCAATCTATATGTGCTTCGTCCACTCATGAAAGACCGGGTTGCTTGCAATGTGTAATGCACTCCGATTGCACAATGAAGAGAACTAGCTCCTGTAAAAGTGACACCCATATTTGATAACAACCAACGAATATGAACAATCTCTTTAGTAGTAGCTGTCATTGCTTTATACTTGGTTTATGTGGAAGAACATGCAACAAGAACAACCTCCGAGTACAACCTCCGTTCCTTCGACTGTAACCTCCGGCAACAACAACAACAATAACAATCTTCGACTGCAACCTTCCTTCGACTGCAACCTCCGGCAACAACAACAACAACAATCTCCGACTGCAACCTCCGACTGCACACTCAGTGCTTCTCCCATCTTTCTTCCTGATTGCAACCTTCGACTCCCCACACCCCGACCTCCGTCTGAAAACCCCAAATCCCATACCTCCACGCCCCAAAACTCAAACCTCCGACAACCTGGACCAAAGCACTCCCACTCTCTCCTGAACCCTAGCTGCCACCCATTCCCATGACCTCTACTAACCCTAGCTGCCATTTTCTCTCATAGCAGTCGTTTTTCAACCAAAACCTAAACCCCAATCTCTTATTCTGATCATATACCCGAATCTGATCCCCTTTACCCTATCCGAAACCCGAACCGGATATTCAAAAAAATAACCCAAACCCAAACCTAATTTCAAACCCACACCCGAAATCCTAACCCATTACACATCCAAACCCGAATTCCTAACCCTAACCCTACACTACCATAACCCTAATCCTACGTCTCCCTGCTCTCGCTCGTTCGTTGCTACCACCGCAGATCATCGCTGTTGCCATCGTTCCAAAATTTCAAATAAAAGATGATGAAAACAACGATAGCTTTTATGCTCAGAATTTATACCTAGATGGAGATACTTAGCTGCCCGAGCGGTCAGCTTTGTGCGCTCAGTAGAAGGGAGGATGACATAACATGTACACCTAAAAATACAGAGCATACTGTAGTCTGCCAATGAGTGATGAAGAGCCTCATATGGTGTCATACCAGATAGGGTAGACGAGAGAGTGATATTAATACGACTGACAGAGGTCATGACAGTTTCAGCCCAGAAAGAACGAGGAACAGAAGATGAGAGTAAAAGAGCGTGAGTCGTCTTAAGAATGTAACGATGCTTGCGTTTAGCTACACTATTGTGTTCATATGTGTGGGGGCATGACTGCTGAAAAAGTGTGCCGTAAGACTGAAGAATCGATCGCATAGTAGTAGAAGTATACTCACGAGCACCATTTGAGCGAAAGGTTTTGATGAGCACCCCAAACTGAGTGTGAATCATGGTCGTAAAGACCTGGTAATTAGTAAGAATCTCATGTGGATCGAGTGAAATCATCGATGAAACTAACATTATATAGATAGTCTTTGTGAGAAGATATAGGAGATGTTCCTCATATGTCGGAGTGAATAAGTTAAAATACATGGGTGGACTGAGAAATACTGTTATTGCTAAAAGGAAAGACCAAGTGTTTTGCCAACTTAACCTTGACAAACAGATAACAGAGTAAAATTAAAATTTCCAAGAACACTACGGACTAAAATTTTCAAGCGACTCACTAACATGACCTAAGCATCCGTGCCACAAGTCGGCATCAGAACTAATGACACCAGCAAAACTAGAATTAGAACCATGAGCATGAAGAAAATCTAGATGATATAGGCAACCATGTCGCTAGCCCGCCCAATCGTATGACCAGTATGAAGATTCTGTATGGAACATCCCATAAAAGTAAGGGTAACGGTAAGACCACTATCAAATAAAGCACTAATGGAAATAATGTTCATGAATAAATGAGGGGCATAAAGTAAGAAAGGTAATGTGAGTGGGAGTGCTAATGGATCAGTAGTGAGCCATTGACAGTGTATAGTGATGGTGAATGAGAGGTAAGTACAGTGCTAGTGGTGAGGAGTGTATAATTGCTAGTAAGATGATGTGATGCACCAAAATCTAAATGCCAGGAAGAATTCATACAAGGAGTAACAGAGAAAGCAGGGATAGGGGGATCCAACATTGATGGACTGACCCGATTTCTAAAGGTCCAGCTGAGCGAGATGTTGCTGAGAAATATCATACGGAGCAGGAGAAGGTATGACTGGAGTAATGGCCATTGCATGAGTGTACAAGAAGAAATACTGAGAGGTGGTAAACCCTGTTACTTCCTGCATTGTTGTGCCTTAACCAGAAGATGTGGATGCTAGAGAAAACACTCACTATTAGTATGACAATTCCGCTGACAGTGGGTGCAAAAACGTTGACGACACATGCACTTAGATTGACCAGTCTGCTTGCAAATAGTGCAAAGATGACTTAGACGATAGGGGACATTGCGATGGTCAGGAGTAGGCATGGGGTCGATGCCAGGTTTGCAGGAGGTGGCACGAGGGGCGACATCAAGAACACTCTCACTGCTTGATGTCGAGGTAGAGTCAGGAGTTGAAAGAGCGCACAACTGGGTTTCTTCAAGAACAAGTTCAGCAATAGCAGCTTCAAGACGGGGAATTGGGTCTCGGTGAATCAACTGAATGCATAAAGACTAGTACTCTGGTCGAAGACCCATTATAAAGAACATAAACTGACGACGTTCATGAGTAATACGAACATCACTATCCTCTTGTAGTTGTAATTCGCGCCAGATATTACGCATGACTGTGTAATGATCCTGAATTTTGCGATTACCCTGACGATCAAGAACAGACTGAACAAGGAGCTGCTACTCACGGGCTCTGCTAGCTTGAACATACTGAGTGGTTAGCTAGAGCCAAAGAGTCTTAGCAGGATGAACACGAAGAAGATCAGCACGAAGATAGTAGTTGATGGAGGAGATGATGAAGGCAATAGTTCGACGATCGTGATCATCCCAAGTGGTCTGGGCAGTGTGTAAGTTTCTTGTCCTCTTCAGAGGCGGTATTGGTGGGATCTTTTGGACAAGTAGTGGAGCCATTAATGTGATCCAAAAAAGAATGCCCAAGAAGAGTGGCCTCAACAGAGGCAAGCCACTCAGTCCAATCCTTAGCAGAGGAAAGGGGGAAGTCGGTGGAGACTGGAAGATACTGACGAATTGGGGTTCCATAGAGAAATACAAGTACCTGCAATTTTTTTTTCCTTTTTGGATTATTGGAACGGCGGTGGCGGAGACAATCGGCGGCTGCAGCAATAAACGAGCGAGAGCAGGGGAGGTAGGATTATGGTTAGGGTAGGGTAGGGTAGGGTTAGGGTTAGGGTTAGGAGTTTGGGTTTGGATGTGTAATGGGTTAGGATTTCGGGTGTGGGTTTTTATTTGGGTTTGGGTTTGTTTTTTTTGGAATATCTGGTTCGGGTTTCCAATAGGGTAAATAGGTTCGGGTTCGGGTTCAGGTATATGATCAGAGTAAGAGATTAGGGTTTAGGTTTAGGTTGAAAAACAACTGCTTTGTGAGAAAATGGTGGTTAGGTTTCGCAGAGGTCGCGGGAATGGGTGGCGGCTAGGGTTCAAGAGAGCGGGAATGTTTTGGTTGGGGTTGTCGGAGGTTTGAGTTTCGGGGGTGTGGAGTTATGGGATTTGGGGGTTGTCAAACGGAGGTCGGGGTGTGGGAAAGATTGCAGTTGGGAAGAGAGGTGGGAGAAGCACTGAGTGTGTAGTCAGAGGTTGCAGTCGAAGGAAGGAAGGTTGTAGTCGGAGATTGTTGTTGCTGTTGTTGCCGGAGGTTGCAGTCGAAGGAAGGGAGGTTGTAGTCGGAGGTTGTTGTTGCCGCTGTGTTGTTGGGGAAGATGCGGTAGAGTAATTAGGTTTTGAGATAGAGTAATTAGGGTTAGAATATGGCATGGGAAGAGACACTAGGGTTAGGGATTCCCCAACAACATAGCGGCAACAAAAGTAACCTCCGACTGCAACCTCCGGCAACAACAGCAACAACAACAACAACAATCTCCGACTAAAAACAAAAATTTGCAGGTACTTCTTCATGGAACCCCAATTTTGTCAGTATCTTCCAGTCTCCACTAACTTCCTACTTTCCTCTGCCAATTGGACATATTGGTCTGCCTCTGTTGAAGCCACTCTTCTCGGGCATTTCCTATGGGGTCACATTGATGGTTGCACCCCTCATCCCGAAAATCCTGCCGACATCGATAGCGAAGCAGACAACGAACTGATTCACACTGCTCAGACCACCTGGATGATCATGATTGTCGGATCATCATCTCCTCCGTCGACTACAATTGTCGTGCTGATCTTCTTCGTGTTCATCCTGCTAAGGCTCTGTCTCTAGTTGACCACTCAGTATGTTCATGCTAGTGGAGCCCGTAAGTATCAGCTTCTTGTTCGTCTGTTCTTGATCGTCAGGGTGATCGCATCATTCAGGATCATTACACAGCTATGTGCAATATCTGGCGCGAATTACAACAACAAGAGGATGGTGATGTTCGTATTACCTGTGAACATCGCTGGTTTGTGTTCTTTATAATGGGCCATCGACCAGAGTATCAGTCCCTATGTAGTCAGTTGATCCACCAAGATCCTATTTCCTGTCTTGAAGCTGCTATTGCTGAACTTGTTGCAGAGGAAACCTGGTTGCGTGCTCTCCCAACTCCTGACTCTACCCCATCATCTAGCAGTGAGAGTGTTCTTGCTGTTGCCCCTCGTGCCACCTCCTCCCGTAAGCCTCCCACCGGTCCCATGCCTCATCTTCCTGATCGTCACAGCGTTCCTGATCGCCTAAGTCATCTTTGCACTATTTGTAAGCAGATTGGTCACTTTGAGCGAGTGTGTCATCTTCGATTTTGTATCCACTGTCAGCAGAACGGTCATACTGATAGTGAGTGTTTTATCAAGCATCCTCATCTTCTGGTTCAGGTACAACAACACAGAAAGCAGCAGGGTTTACCTCCTCTCTGTATTCCTACTCGTATACCTCGTGCAATGGCCGTCACTCCAATCCTGCCTTTTCCTGCTCCTGATGACATTCCTCAGCGATGTCTCGCTCAGCTGGACCATCAGAACTCTGGGCAATCCATCAATATTGGCTGTTCTGCCTCTACTTTCTCTGTTACTCCTGGTATGAATTCTTCTTGGCTTTTAGATTATGGTGCATCACATCATCTTACTAGCAATTATACACTCATCACCAGTAGCACTGCACTCACCTCTCCCTCACCATCACTAAACATTGTCGATGACTCACTACTTCTCACTACACACTCAGGATCTGTTAGCACTCCCACTCTCAAATTACCTTTCGTACTTTTTGCCCCCTATTTATTTATGATCCTTATTTCCATTAGTACTTTATGCGATATTGGCTTTACCGTTACCTTTACTTCTTTGGGATGTTCCATACAGGATCCTCAAACTGGCTATACGATTGGGAGGGTTAGCCGACGTGATCACCTTTATCATCTAGATTTTTGTCCTGCTCAGAGTTCTAATTCTAGTTTTGCTAGTGTCGTTAGTTATGATGCTGACTTGTGGCACAAATGCTTAAGTCATGTTAGTGAGTCTTGTTTGAAAATTTTAGTTCGTAGTGGTATTCTTGAAAATTTTAATTTCACTCTGTTATCTGTTTGTCATGATTGTAAGTTGGCAAAACACTTAGCCCTTGCTTTTAATAATAAAAGTATTTTTTATTCCATCCATGCATTTCAACTAATTCACTCTGACATATGGGGACCATCTCCTATACCTTCTCACAAAGGCTACCTCTATTATGTTAGTTTTCTCGTTGACTTCACTCGATACGCATCGGTGTTCCTTATGCGCAACCGATCTAAGATTCCTGCTATTTATCAGGTCTTTACGATCATAAATCATACTCAGTTCGGTGTGCGCATTAGAATTTTTTGCTCAGATGGTGCTCGTGAGTACACTTCCACTACTATGAGATCGATTCTTCAGTCTCATGACCACTTTTTCAGCAATCATGCCCCCACTTACAGGAACAGAATGGTGTATCTGAACGCAAGTATCATCACATTCTTGAGACGATTCACGCTCTTCTACTCTCCTCTTCTGTTCCTTGTATTTCTAGGCTGAAGCTGTCATGACATCTGTCAGTTTCATTAACATCGCTCTCTCATCTACCTTATCTGGTACGACACCATATGAGACTTTTCATCACTTACCACTGGACTACAGTATGCTTCGTACTTTTGGTGCACCTGTTACGTCCTCCTTCCCACTGAGCGCATGAAGCTGACCGCTCGGACAGCTAAGTGTGCCTATCTAAGTTTCAATTTTGAGCATAAAGACTATCGTTGTTTTGATCCTTCAGTGCGTAGTGTTCGTATCTCACGGCATGTCTCCTTTGAGGAAGACTCTCCTTACTACCTATCATCTCCTGAGGATGCTAGTTTTCTTAACTTCCCAGTTCCCTCGACTACCACCCCGGCCACCTCTTCACGCAATTCCTTCGATCCCATTCATTTGGCTCATCTTCCATCTCATACAAACGTTACACCTATTGTACCTCCTCCAGAGGCACACCACCTACATCACCTCAACATCATGCACCCCCACCACCTGCTTCCATACCGCCACATGCACACAACTCTTCTACCTCACCCCCACACCCTGCTAATCCACCACTCGTTCGGCAGTCTACACGTTCCACTTTAGGCATCCTACCAGCACATTATATACCTGATGTCATTGGTCCCTCTGACCAGTTTGGCTTTGCCACTCTAACCTCCTACTCACCACAGTTCCATACATATCTCACTGCTATACACTCCACATGTGAGTCTAGAACTTACATAATCTACTCTTCATTGTGATAACCGGAGTGCATTACACATTGCAAGAAAACACAATTTTTCATGAGCGAACGAACTACATAGAGATTGATTGCCACTTTGTTCATGAGCGTTTTGAAGCAGGGACCATTTCACTTCATTCTGTTACCTTTTCACAGCAAACAACAAAGTTCTTTACCAAATCTCATAATGTTCAGAGATTTCGATACTTGGTGGTCAAACTCATACTGTTCGACCCACCATAATTTGAGAGGGGGTGTTAGATATTATGTTATATATTTAGTTGGAGGTTGTGGTCAGAGGTGGTTGTTGTTGCCGCTGTGTTGTTGGGGAAGATGAGGTAAAGTAATTAGGTTTTGAGATAGAGTAATTAGGGTTAGGGATTAGGCATGGGAAGAGAACCTAGGGTTAGGAATTGAAACCTGGCTTCGATACCATGTTAATGTAAACAAAGAGATTGAACAAAGATTATTGGATTGATTATAATTGAGTACAACGTGTCTCCTATATATAGGAGGGAACCATATACTAAACTAATAAATATTCTGATATGAGACTAATATCTAACATAATATCTAACAAGATGCATGACGAAGGTGATTTATAAAACCAATAAGCATAGGGCATCAACAGGAAATTGTATAATAGGTGTAACAACAAATATTGGTGGAGTTTGGTTGGATTGTTTGTAACTGATTTTAACAGATTTTTCCATTAGTGTATTTATTATTAAGAGCTAGGGATGATAATGGGTTAGGGCTGGCCATAGCGGAACCCGGCCCTGTGAAAAGCCCTATCCAGCCGTGGCCCTATGAAAAAATGTGTAGGGTAAGGCCTTTTAAATCTAGCCCGTTTAGAAATAAGGCCGGGCTAGCACTTTGCATAGGCCTGACCCAGCTCAGCCATAGAGCCCTGTAATATATGTACCCTTACAATATGACTTTCTAACACTAACCCATATATTAATTTAACCCATCAAATGTTAATTTTACAAAGGCTAAATTTGAAAAGAACCCCTTGAACTATGACCTTTATGCAGAAAACCCTCCTGATCTTTTTTTATATGCAGAAAACCCCCTGAAGTATGGTTGTTGCAAAACCCCCCCTGAAGTATTTTAAAAAACCACATCTAACTTTTCTACTTTTATCAGATAACCCCATTCATCTTTGCAAGTTGTTTCAAAAAACATCATATATCTTTCTCATAATTGTCAAAACCTCCCTCAACTTTAGCAGAAGTCTCACGCTGGCGGGGTGAGTTTTTTGCAACAATACTTTAGGGGGTTTTCTGCATAAAAAATGATCATGGGGATTTTCTACATAAAGGCCATAGTTCAAGAGGGTTTTTTCAAATTTAGCCTTTTACAGAAGTAAAAGACGTAACTCAACCACATTTTTTTATCTTCATGGCTCCTTCAAGTTAATTAGGATGTTTAGGAGTACCGATAGCTTTTTCCCCTCCCTTTTTTTTTGCTTAAGGATTTTTGGCTTCCATAGAAATACACTATAGATATGGTGTACATGCTAAGGTGTGTTGTACTACCTTGGTTTGTATTGTTGTAATGTCTTGATTTGGGTTGATGTATAAGATTTTTTATATCGTTATTTAGTTTAATAAATTATTTTTATTGAGGACTGAAGGAGTAATTGTAGTTTTGATTTTCGCTATATTTTTTTAAATGTTATTGATGTTTGCACAATAAATTTGGAATAAGGATTAAAAGAAAGGGTTGGCCCGAAAGCCCAAAGCCCAAAGCCCAGCCCTAGAATTCAGTGGGTAGGGTTTGGCCTTAGATCTGTGAATCTAGGACCAGGGCTTGGCAAAAAATTTAGGCCCTAAATATTTTAGCCGGGTTAGGATCCATGGTAAACCCAATCCAACCCGGCACATCAATATTTGTTTGGCAGTAGCTGTTATCATACATGGCATATATGTGAGGGATTTTAAGAGTCTCCATCCCTTGTAGCATTTAAAGTTCGTTATGCAGTTTATGGAACCAAGCGAATATTTAAAAGTTATGTGGACTCTTGGATAACCCAGATATAGGCATGGAAATCTAGATCTATGGTTTAATTATTCAAACTGACATAGTTGAATTTTCAGATAGTCCTATTTTTAGTGATGGCTACATTGTAGCCTAGCACGGAAGCTGACACCTCCCTTTAGCCATCCCAGACATCCAGTCCTTTACCATTTGAGCTATAACTCAGTGGTCGTTTCATTGATTGTCTTTTTTTATTATATATATACATCTCTGATATTATAATGGGAGAGTTGGGGCTCATTTATAAACAATATAAAGGAGTTCTCAGATTCAAGCCCAAACTACGTCGAAATTTTTTCACTTTTAAAAAAGTATATTTATTAAGACGTGCAATGCACATGTAAATTATTGTGTATAATGGCTGTGTGTTTATGAAGTATACGAATAATGTCTTAGAGCTAATAGGAGTTCGCATTTTTGATTATGCATCAAAATTGTAATATGACCTACAAGCCACTGTAAATGTTCGCATCCTTGATTGTGCATCAAAATTGTAATATGATCTACAAACCACTGTAAATGTAGATGTTAGATATAAGATATTATGATATATATTTAGTCTCATATCGGATTATGTATTAGTTTAGTATTTGGTTTCCTCCTATATATAGGAGACATTGTACTCAATTGTAATTATGATACATTTTCCAATCTTTCTGTTAACCTTAACATAGTATCAGAGCAGTAATTTCTATTCCCTAACCCAAATTCCTTTATTTCAAACCCTAACTTCTACTTCTGCTGTCTTCTTCATCATCATCAAACTCAACTCCTACTTTTAACTCCTGACCCACAACCTAACACTGCAGCAACAACGATATCAACTTCGATATCAATTCCAGCAAACACTAATCCCGGCGACACCCATCTCCAACTCCTGAACCCAGATCTCCTCTGCTAGCCGCCACCCTGACATCCGCATCTGCTAACCCTATCCACTGTCCATCTCCCTCATCAACACACAGTATCCCCTTCATCATCAACCCATCACCTCATTACCGTCCTTGAAATCAGGTCGACTTCCCTCACCACCGACCAAACTCATCGGCACCATCATCCACTAGACTCCCAATTTCGGCAACAACCCAACTTCTCGAAACCCAATTCCTCGAAACCCATCCCTCATCCTTTACAAGCATACACCCGAATCCCATCCAAAATTCAGTCTTCTCATCGTTGACGTTGCCCTCAAATCCCGACCACCCTCCGTTGCCCTTTTTCTAGCCGCCCATTTTTCTTTCCCCTAAAACCTTCCACTTATAAAACCTACACGACTTGTAACCCTATTTGCTCCTTTTACCCCAAACCCGAAACCCCTAAAAAACAAAAAAAAACCCACATCCACAAACCAAACCCAAAACAAATCCAAACCCGCAAATCCATACCACTAACCCTTACCCTAACCCTACCCCTTCCTCTCCTTCCTCTTGCTCCGTTGCTGCCATCGCTGATCGTCTTCTTTGCCGCCGCCACCGTTCGTCGTCGTCATTGTAAAAAAAAAACAAAGGTAAAAAAAGGTCAAAAAAATTGCAGGTACTAGTTATTCTCCAATGGAACTCTGATTTTGCCAGTATCTTTCTGTCTCCACCGATTTTCCCGTTGCTGCATCTTCCTCTTCGCTGCTCACATCTCGATCCTTATCCAAATTTAGACAGCAGCCGCGCCGTCGTCAACCTGATTCGGGCCTCCTCCCTCCAACATCATCCTCCACCTTGCCGCACCCCTTTCTTCCGACACCAACAATGGTAGCAACATCCAGATCCTTATTCCGATCTCAACAACATCTCCGTCATCATTTCGATCCCTGCCACAACAACATCAGTCTCATTCATCTTTGTAGTACCTCTTCCCTTACATCTTCTGCCATGACAATTACTCCGGTTTTGTCATCTCCTGCTAATTGGGTCAACCTTCAATGTCGCCTCGCTCAGCTGGAACTCTAGCTCTTGGGACAGTCTGTCAATGCTGGCCCCTTTGACCCTGCATTCTCTGTTACTCCCTGTATGAATTCTTTATGGATTTTAGATTCTGGTGCATTATATTATCTTACTAGTTTTTATATACTGCTCACCGCCAGCATTGCACTTCCTTCTCACTTTCCTTCTCTTCACACAGCCGATGACTCACAACTTCTCACTACACACTCTTGATCTATTAGCTCTCCCATTCTCACATTACCTTATGTTCTTTATGCTCTACATTTATCCATGAACCTTATTCCATTAGTGCGCTGTGCGATAGTAGTCTAGCAGTTACATTCGATTCTTTAGGTTCTATTACGGATTCACACACTGGTCAGGAATTTGAGCGTGCTAGTTAACAGGGTCGTCTATATCATCTTGATTTTCTACATGCATATAAATCTCATCCTAATTTTGCTGGTATTATGTTATCTGATGCTGATATGTGGCACAAACGTTTAGGTCATGTTAGTAAGTCTCGTCTCAAAACTTTAGCCTATAGTGGTGCCCTTGGTGATATTTTCTTTACACATTTGTCTGAGTGTCAGAGTTATCATTTGGCCAAACACATCACTTTCTTTTAATAATAAAAACACTTCTCAAACCACCCATCCTTTTGAATTTGTTCATTCTGACATATGGGGATCCTCTTATGTACATTCATGGAAAGGTTGTCTCTAGTATATTGCCTTTATCGATGACTTCACTCGATATACATGAATTTTTCTTATGCACCAACAATTTGAGATTCCTAATATTTACCAGTTCTTTACGACCATGATTCACACTCAGTTCGGTGTGCGCATCAAGACTTTTCGCTCAGATGGTGCTCATGAGTACACTTCCGCTACTATGAGATCGATCATTCGGTCGCATGACACATTTTCAGCAATCATACACTTCCGCTACTATGAGATCGATCATTCGGTCGCATGACACATTTTCAGCAATCATGCCCTCACACACGAGCAGACTGGTGCAGCTAAACGCAAGCATCATCACATTCTTGAAACAGCTTGCGCTATTTTACTTTCCTCTTCTGTTTCTCGTTCTTTCTGGGCTGAAGTTGTCATAACTTCTGTTAGCCTCATTAACATCACTCTCTCGTCTACCCTATCTGGTACGTCACCTTGTGTTTTTCGTCATCACTCACCACCGGACTACAACATACACCATATTTTTGGATGCACCTGTTATGGCCTTCTCCCTCCCATTGAGCGCACGAAGCTCACTGCTCGCGCTGCAAAGTGCGTTCACTTAGGTATCAGTTCTGAGCACAAAGCATATCGTTGTTTTGATCCATCGGCGGGTCGTGTCTGTATTTCCGACATGTCTCCTTTGTAGAAGACTCTTCTTACTACTTGATCTCTCCTGAGGATACTAGCTTTCTCGATTCCCTAATTGTTGGGCCTACCTCTCCGGACACATCTTCATGTATTTTCTTCGATCCCACTTCTTTGGCTCCTTTCTCATCTCATACAGACGTTATATCTATTGTTCCTCCTGCAGAGACACCATCTGCATCACCACATCATCATGCACCCACACCACCTGCATGCACCCACACCACCGACCTCACCCCCACACCCTGCCAATCCACCACCAGTCCGTCAGTCTACACGTTCCACTTTGGGCATCCTACCAACACGTTATACATCTGATGCCACTGGTCCTTCTGACTAGTTTGGCTTTGCCACTCTAGCTTTCAATTCACCACAATTTCATGCATATCTCACTGCCTTACTACACCTCGTCATGTTTGCCGTCTACGTCGTGCTATATATAGTCTGAAACAGGCCTCTCGAGCATGGTTTGAGTGTTTTCGCCGTGTCATCACACAGGCTGGTTTCAGTCAGAGTTCTCAGGACCTCTCTATGTTTATACGGTCATCACCGCAGGGGAGGGTACTTCTACTATTATATGTTGATGGTATGAATATTACTGGAGATGACTCCGTAGGCATTGTATCCACCTAGAAATACCTTCACCAGCAGTTTCATATGAAAGATCTTGGCAGACTACGATACTTTCTGGGTCTAGAGATTGCACATGGATCTCAGGGGGATACTCATTTCTCAACAGAAATACATATTAGACATTATCTCTGCCGCATGTCTCTCTGATAGTCGATCGGCTGATACTCTCTTAGAGCACTTCATTCTACTGATGATGAGCTCCTTCCTAATCCCACTAGATACATGCAGATTGTTGGATAACTTGTTTACTTATGCATGACCAAACCCGATATTGCTCATGCAATCAGTATTGTCAGTCAGTTTGTTTCCGCTCCTACATCAGTTTACTATAATGCTCTTCTTCGGATCCTCAGATATCTTTGAGGCACTATCACTCGCTCATCATTCATGACTTGTATATCTAAACTAGAGCTTAGTACATATTCTGATTCAGATTGGGCAGGTGATCCTACTAGCAGACCATCTATCACAGATTTCTGTCTATTTCTTGGTAATTTGCTGATCTCATGCCGAAGCAAGAAACAGTCAGTTGTTGCATGTTCTTTAACAGAAGCCGAGTACAGAGCGATGACAACTACTAGAGAGATTGTGCATGTTCGTTGGCTGTTATCAGATATGAGTGTCACTCGGAGCTACTTCTCTTTATTGTGATAACCGAAGTGCATTGCACATTTCAAGCAACCCGGTCTTTCATGAGCGAACAAAGCACAATGAGATTGATTGTCACTATCTTCGTGAGCATTTTGAAGCAGGGACCATTTCACTTCATTCTGTTAGACCGTTTTTTTTGGATCCAACCCGTAGTAATCAATGGAAAAGGCAAAACCCCGACGGAGCGGATAACTGCTGAAAGCATCTAAGTAGTAAGCCCACCACAAGATGAGTGCTCTCCTATTCCGACTTCCCCAGAGTCTTAGTTGCGAAAACTTCTGGATAGGTATTCTACATCCGAACTGAATTCTCTAGGAACTTTTGCTTGCATTGTATCATTTGGTCTCTTTACAAGACAACAGACTTCTTCACCAAATTTCACGCTGTTCAGAGATTTCGACACTTGGTGGGTAAACTCACACTATTCGACCTACCGTGAGTTTGAGAGGGGGTGTTAGATATTAGATATTATGATATATATTTAGTCCCATATCGGATTATGTATTAGTTTAGTATTTGGTTCCCTCCTATATATAGTAGACTTTGTACTAATTATAATTATGAATTCAATAACATTTTTCAAACTCTCTTAACCTTAGGTTAACAGTAAATATAATTGGTACAACAAAGGATAACTCCACACATAAATTTCCTTGTGAATTAGTCTGATGATGGTACTATGGTGAAAAATAGGAAGAGACAGGAGTATTGCTTTTTACAAGAAATAAAATTTTATATTCACTCGATGCACGGGTAAATCATTAATCTGATTTTCTTCATTAGGCGATGCAGATCACAATGAACTGATTGGATAATTGGTATCTATGAAAACATTATACACTTCTGGAGATGGGCGCTGAGAGTATTAAAGGTTCTCTGTCTCTGAAAATGGTTCGCTTTTAGGATTTAGTACTAGTTATTGTGTAGTTCAGTAGGCAGCAGCATAAACTTCAAATATGGTACATGCTTGGTTGAACTATAAATGATACTGGCACTAGTGAGTTTTTAATTGCACTGCAAGGTTTTTCTCTTTTCTAGCTCACAAATATATATATATATATATATATATATAGAGAGAGAGAGAGAGAGAGAGAGAGAGAGAGAGAGAGAGAGAGAGAGAGAGAGAGAGAGAGAGAGAGAGGTTTTTTTCTTCCTTATTTATTTTTACATTGATCTATTTCTGTTCATGCATTCTTACCATTCCATACTACAAAAGTAAATGTTTTGCAGTTAAGGTAGTATCATTTTTTTAAAAAGTAAAATAAAATTACAGCTGCTCTACATATCTGATGTAAAATAACTATTGTATGACTACATTCTGAATGACTAGTTCTAACTTTCATTTAACCTGGAGTAGATTTCATTTGTCATGCCATATTCCTAAAACTTCATTTCTGTTTCGGTTCCTAAAGTGACCTTGAATAACAGGGAGTGCAACCTTGTGCACACTATGCTCAACGTGGAGTTTGCAAATTCGGGTCGACGTGCAAGTATGATCACTCAATAGGTATACTTAGTTACAGTCCATCAGCTTCTTCTCTTGCAGACATACCTGTCGCTCCTTACCCTGTTGGTTTCTCTGTCACTACCTTGGCTCCTCCTTCATCTTCAAATCTTCACCGGCAACCCGTATCCTATAAGGGTTCTCTCTCTGTCCGTATTGCTTTGACTGAAAGCATGCCCAGTGGTTCGACTGGTTTGATGTTTTCAAGGAGTGGTTTTGCCCTTCACTCCGTTGGCAGTAGCAGCTTGGGCTCGCAAGGTGGCCCTACCTGAAACCGGGTGTTTGGAGGTAAATTGTCGATATCCCTCCTTAAAGTTTCACAGTAAAGCAAATATCTTTCCCGCAGTTTTGTTTTAAAAACACTTTGCACCGTGAAGTCTTGAAAAAGTGTGCATCTGCACTTAATGTTTTATGTGTATTGTAACCCACTGATCTCCCTTTTGTTATCAGTATTTAGCAAAATTAAGGTTCAGTAGATGTTGTAGATAGGTCAATCCATACACTGTCTGCACTTTATGGTGCAAATTGATGTTAACCTCATTGTATTTCTTAGTTAATGAGATCCAAATTTGGTGCATGGATTGGCCTAAATTGGCATATATCATGGGGCATAAATTGCAATTTCAAAGTTTTAAGTGGTGCAAATTGTTTAAAATTGAACGATCAAGGATACATATGCTTATCTGTGAAACTTTATTGGGGATATCCGTAATTTATCTTTTTATTTTATTTTCCTGTTGTCTTCAGATAGAGTCTCTCTCAGAAATCTCCTCGTGTCGATAAATCTTCTCTTGCTCTACCAGGCAAACACTGAATAATAGATATGACCTCAAAATAACAGGGGCCAAGGTCCGGCCAGTTAGACAATGGGGGTTAAGCTTTCTCAGATGAAATAAGCTACTTCCAGTATCGAAAGGACTTCAACCGCTGAAAACCTACAGACGGGAAGCTCTTGTATTGGTTCTTAGATATGCTGTCATGTAAAAATGTTTTAAGCCTTTTTGGTCAGTCTTTGTTCTTTGTTCTTTGTTCTTATTCATGTTCTTCCTGTGAAACATCCCCGGTTTTTGCGGGGTTTACATCACAACAAAGTTCTTCCTTGTATCAACCATTTGTTCAAGTTTTCTTTCTTTTTTGTGTTCTGTAATAAATTATTGTCAATACAATGAAAAAATGTGAACGCTTTATTTAAGTGAAACTTCAGAAATCACTTCGACAGTAATTTCACAGATTTCTTTCTGCTCAGTACTTACTGATCAATGAATACAAGGTCTCTGGTGATTTGCAGAAGCTACAAGAATATGAGTATCTCAGTTTTTGCAGTTATGAAGCTTTGATTTGCTACTAAATTTTAGATGTCTTCAGTTACATCATTTTTGCCTTGAAACTGAGTTCACATTGTTATGCATACGGATACAGGTAAAGGATACATGCACAAATGCATTTAGTTTTTCATAGTAAAATCGACCGGTCTTGTTCTATCTGAAAGAAACCACGGAAAAGTGAACATCAGAAATCGATTTCCTCTTACTCTTTTTTCAACGACTTGTTGAGTGATAACCAATTTACCAGTGATTGAGGTGTGGATCAAGATACTAATAACTCTTAAATGTTTGTTGTTCTGTGTAAGTGTGTAAAAGTGTGTAAATGGTAAATTGTTAGTTTGTCATACAAGTTATGTAGCTGCAAGGCTTCAATTGTCTTATTCTCAATAGATTCTAAATGTTCCAGAAGCATAGCCAGAAGTGGATATATTACATCCAGAGGGCAAGACTGGAATCACTGTATAACCAACCAATTTAAGGTACATCAACTGTACAACTATACGTGTAAGATATTGAAATATTCTACTAAGAGCGTACCGATCTGCCATGTTTGGATTTAATAAGGAATCCCATATCAATTGGAGACGAATCAGTTACTAAATGAAATATGATTTAATTGTACGATAAGTTAATTAGTTAACTTTAGGCTTTTCTGAATACTTCTCGGAGTTGAGATATCTTTGCATATCTACTTCTAAAGTCTGAACATTTTGGAGGTATCTAAACTTCACAGATAGGAACTCACTTTCTTACCCTGACTTCTAACCAATCACATTTAACTGGATTTTTTTGCCAAGTAAATCTTTCGGTTAGGCGAACAACAAGAACTATTAGAAGAAAAGAAAAGAGCAGTGGCGAGCAAAGACATTACACAAGCAATTGTACTCATGGAAGTTTTCTCTTGTTTCAGAAAATGGGTATTGTCATTTTCACTTAAAAAAATTTCAGATGCAATAGAACAAAAAATTGGAATCTGATTAAACCAAAAAACAAACAGGAAGATAGTAGGCTGCAATTTCGGTAACGCTGTTGAAGTTATAGGACTCATACGTATTGATATGGGGTAAAATTACAGCTAATTGGAGTAGTACTATTCCTAAATGAATCGCGGGGTTTCTAGGGGAGATACATTAATTCCACAGTAGTTACACATCAGTGCATGGGCCATCCATAGGCCCACTATATCCGCTCTGCCCAGAAGGTGGTTGATTCGCAGCCAAATTAGGAGAGGTAGATCTGACAATCATAGTTGTCAATCAACACTGGAAATCAAATCCTCCTAAAATAGGAAAATTATAACTGATTGGATCCCTTGATCTAGGGAATCTTCCAAATCAGTTAGGTAATTAATGTAAAACGTAATTCTAAATAGAGAATTTTCAAGAATTTTAAAGGATTATTTTTACCAACATGTAATGTGGATCAAGTTAGAAATTAAAACAGTTAATCGGTTCGATGGATTTTCAAAAATTGAAATAGTTTAACAAGCTCAGTTAACGATTCAGTTCTAACAATCAATAATTATATCTCTAAGCGTTCTTAGCAAGTAAAAGATGCAATATTGATTTGTACTCTAATTAGCAAGTAGAAATGCCCACTCTCAATATTGCTGGACGACAGATAAATCAAATAATATAATAGAGATAATAAGACAGTATAACATAAATTTTTGAAAAGTGGAAAGAGTTTACCGAGTTGCGATAAAAACGTCGTGAAGTTGCTGGATCTGAACAATAGGTAGCACTAGGGGTGCGGGCAGCCGTTGATGGAGACCAAAAAGAGGCGGCGCCGAGATGTGAAGGAGGAGCAGTGAGGGGGGAGAAGGGTCGGGATGGTTGTGGTCGGAGTCGAGGAGACGGCGGGGTGAAAGAGGAGGTCGGGTTATGATGAGCGCAACGAAGGAGGACCGGTGGAGGGGCGAGCGGGGAGGACAACGGGTATGGTGAATGGGGTCCGAGTAGTAGTCGATGGTCGGTGAGAAAGGGAGGAGGAAGACGGTGGTGGTGTGGGGCATTGACGGTGGCGAGGGGTCGGGATGGTGTTGTCGTGGCGTGGTCGGAAGCGACGGAGTTGAGGAAAAAGGAGGAGAGGAGATGAGGTAGAGCGAGGAGGTGGCAGCAAGAGGGGAAGGTGGTCGGCGAGGGTCGAAGGTTGGGTGTCGGGATTCCGGAGAAGAAGAAGATGAGAAGAGGATTAGGGTTTGGGTTTATGATTTTAATTTGGGGATTAGGGTTTAGGATTTTAATTTAGGGATTAGGGTTTGCGAATTGAAGTGGATTTGGAGATTTGAGGGTAGGTTTAGAGTTTATCACAAACCTTAATAATTTTATTAGGATTTATCACAAACCCTAATAATTCTCTTACTTGTATCACACAAAAAGATGGATGAAGAGCAAAACTCAACACAGTAATATTTTTAATCAAGAATAGCATAACTTCTCATTAATCTCAAGGCCTATATATAGACTCAAAACAAATTTTGATACAAATTTTAAAATATTCTAAAAATCTCAAAAATATTCTAATGCATAAAAGAAAAGAGTGTAAATTGTAAAACTACTACATAGGGCTAAATCTCAAAATAAACTAAACAGAATTGATATCCTCATCATTCTCTCCAAGTGGAAGAGAACTCGTCCCAGTCGAGTCAAAACCAGTAATCATGTCATGACGCTCCAAAATATCTGGATCCAAGGGCTGGAGCTTCTCACGATCACTACAAGTGTAATCCTTCTTCGGCTTGTTCTTCCACCTCACCAAATACCTATGAATATCACTATCTCTTATAGAGATTATCTGATCATCTAAAATATTATTCAATTCTTCTGTCGATGGGTAAATAGTATCAAGTAGAGGGGCAAATGTGGGAATCTCACCATTAGGCTGCATAGTAGGCTCATCTATAAGAGAATTTCTTTTGTTAAATTTTGAGCATTTATAGAGTTTAGATCCTCAATATTGAAAGTCTTACTTATGTCAAAGCCTTTAGGAAGGTCAATGACATAGATATTATCATTGATTGCATGTAGAATCTTAAATGGGCATGCAGCACGTATGTTCAAGTTCTTAACGGATCCAGCTGGAAACCGTTCCGGACGAATCCGAACCATCACTTCGTCACCAACATCAAGAGTTTTAATTTTCCTTCAGTATCTGCTATTAACTTGTAGTTAAAATTATTCTCATTAATTTTCTTGAAAATTTCTCTATGCAAGTCATGAATGCGATATGCAAATATGGATGCAGACTCTGTGGCTCTGTGATGTTCTAACAAAAGGATAAAATCTATGGGCTGCCAAGTGACTTGAGAAAGGATGGGTGACTCAGGTACATTTAATAGAGGTGACTGGATAGACTGAATACAGTTGAGAGGTTAGTCTTCATCTTCTTCATCAAAGTCATAACTTACATGAGATTTATAAGTAAACTCATTGTTGGGCTCATCAGCGATGACAACGGTACCCTCTACTATATTGATCCTACTTGGGCTGGGACAGTTGCCAGCAACATGGCCGTATCCCTTGCATTCATAGCACTTAGTGAAAGGATCAATCTTAGAATAGTCTCGTTCAGTGTTCTTACCCGGGTTGTCATTTCTAAGTGGATAGGAATTTGTTGTAGGCTAGCTTGGGTAAAACTTGTTAGGGTACTAAGGAGAGGAGTGCTCAGGTCTAGAGGGAACAGGAGAGGTCATTCTAGAGAAATGATCCAACGAATCGCTGGACTTGTAATGAGAACTTGTTGTAAGGGAATCCATATCTAGGACAAGGGCATAAGCTGCGGCCAAGGAGTCCATGTTTCTATGAATTAGCTCGTTCTTAAGATCGGCTGGTAATCCAGCTCTGAACCTAGAGAGAGTTTGTTCTTTGCTCTCTTTACCTAAGGCATTGCACCGAACAAGGAAGTCATCAAACTTATCAACATACTCTTGGGTGGATTTGCTTCCTTGATAGAGTTGGCTTCACGAAACTAGCAATCGGGTGTGGAATGATAATGATACATATCTCTCAGTGAGCTTCTCTTTCATGGCTTTCCAAGTGGCTATGGGTGCCAGGCCTCGACCTCTACAGGCATGTTCAAGATTGTTTCAATGTTGTTGAGCTTTACCAGTCAATTTCATAGTAGCAGATTTAACCTTCCGGTTTTCGCTCATGTCAAACCACATGAAGTAGTGGTCCATGGCAGAGATCCAATTGAGATAAGATTGGGGTTCCATACGGCCTTCAAAGTGGGGAACGTCAACCTTAACGTTCTTCTTGTATTGTTCGTCAGGGTCACGATCTTGACGTTGGTCTTCACGATCATTCTCTTGGGGATCTGACGATTAGCATGAAGCTGAGGGGCAACATTTTGATTTAACTACACTTTCTCAAGCCTTTGATTAATATTGGCAAGAGTTGCTTGAATGACAGCTAGGTTAGTGGAAATATTAGAGTTGTCCATCTCGGTTCGGGGAGGGGTTTGTAGAAGTCTAGGGGTCGTGTAATGTGTGTTTACTGAAATTTGGGAAAATGTGTCCTAAATGCACATAAGTTTTTTTTATATATAAAAAACTGAAATGATCTAAAAAGAAAGAAAAATAAAAGAAACTAAAAACGATTCTAAATGAATGAAATAAATGATGCCTAAATGATGCAAGAACTAGGGTATTAAGAACATTCACTCTGATACCAAAATGATGTAAAACATAATCCTAAATAGAGAATTTCTAAGAATTTTAAAGGATTAATTTTACCAACATGTAATGCGGATCAAGTTAGAAATTAAAACAGTTAATCGGTTCGATGGATTTTCAAGAATTGAAATAGTTTAACAAGCCCAATTAACGATTCAGTTCTAACAATCAATAATTATCTCTAAGCGTTCTTAGCAAGTAAAAGATGCAATATTGATTTGTACTCTAATTAGCAAGTAGAAACGCTCACTCTCAATACTGGTGGATGACAGATAAATCAAATAATATAATAGAGATAATAAGGTAGTATAACACAAATATTTAAAAAGTGGAGAGAAATTCGGTTCTTTCCAAAAATTGCCCCTGAGTGGCGATTTTACAAAAAAACCCTTTACTTTGAGATATTTGCAAATATGCCAAAATCATTCGTAAAATCCAGAAAATTTAGAATTAGGGCAAAAGCCAAAGTACCCCTCCAACGTTTGGCCCGAGTACAAATTGCCCATACAACGTTTGAAAAAGTACAATAAACCAATTTCTCCGTTAACTTAACCCCATCCGTTAAGTTATAATTATTAAATTACTTTTTTACCCTTATCCTTTCATAATCAATCTCTTCTTTCTTTTTCCTTTTTCTTCATTCTATTTTTTTCAAATCCCGATCGATCCGTCGATTGAATAAATCAGAGTTCTCAGAAACCCTTGCCATGGCCATGAAGCTCCTCATTCTCCTACTTGTGCTGCCGCTTCTCTCTCTACAATCGATGGTCCTTTCTCTTTCCTCGTCTTCCCTCTCTTTTGTTCTCATTTTCACTTATTTGATGATTTTTTTATTTTGATTTTCTTTGTTTGATAAATCTAAGCAGAGGAGAAGGGATCTGTCGCCTATGAGTGAACTTAAGATTTGCTGTACAACCTAATTTTAAAACCATCTTTCCATCCCCCTTGGACCTAAGAAATTCTCCACAAATAAATATGA
The DNA here is from genome assembly GCA_017893485.1 of Hemerocallis citrina. Classification (NCBI taxonomy): domain Eukaryota; kingdom Viridiplantae; phylum Streptophyta; class Magnoliopsida; order Asparagales; family Asphodelaceae; genus Hemerocallis; species Hemerocallis citrina. The sequence goes on along the minus strand of CM030358.1, from coordinate 447,030,558 downwards.
AAAGTGAAATTAATACAAAAACAGGATTGCACATGCAATATCTAGTAATATTCAGTTATTCTATCACCGTATGCTCTTCAGTTTTTAACTATCCTCATAAAGACGGTTAATTCATAGTAGTAATAGAGGACAACAAGTTTTTTACAATACAATTATATTGAAAACGTACTGAACCATAAGTGAAATACATTTAACTAGTTATGAGCAAAGGCCAAGTTATTTTACAATTATATTGGAAAAATAACATACATTTAACTAGCTTAATATATTTTGAGGTAGGGCTTCTCTACCTTTCTTAAAATTAAAAAAATACAGAATAGACATACATTATTTGTATAGTAGAATTTACATGTTCAATGGGCGTTAATAGTTACATTATTCTTAGCAACAATCTAAAAATATTTTGAAGTCATGTTTTTACAACAATTAAATGTAAATTAAATGAACGATGCTTTTTAAGGATGAGTTCTGCATTTTTATCCATAAATTTAAAAGAGAACTCTGATTTATTCGATCAACAGATCGATCGGAATTTGAAAAAAAAAGAATGAAGAAAAAGGAAAAAGAAAGAAGAGATTTGATTATGAAAGGGTAAGGGTAAAAAAGTAATTTAATAATTATAACTTAACGGATGAGGTTAAGTTAACGGAGAAATGGGTTTATTGTACTTTTTCAAACGTTGTATGGGCATTTTGTACTCGGGCCAAGCGTTGGGGGGGTATTTTGGTTTTTGCCCTTAGAATTATTATCTACTAATAAAAATTTGATTTTCCAAATAAAATTTCTGACTTTTTATTTTCCAAGAAAAATATTTGCAATAAAGTCTCCAACAATTCCAAAATTGCATATATACATATTTATTCCATTAAATCAATTAAAATCAACAAAGTATGGATAAATATAATATATTAGAGCCTTGTACTGAATTGCTCGCCCTAAATGTAGTCCATAAATTTTTAGTTCAATTTTCACTTCTAAACAACTTTGCACTAAAACATTTTTCTTTCAAAGTATTTTAAAAAATAGTTTATTTATTCATAAAAAATCTAAAATTTAGAATATACTCAGTTATGAATAGAAGAATTTATTTAGAATTTTAAAAGTGGAAATTTGCACTTAAAAATTATTTGCATGTGTTTTACACGTGTGAAAATGTCAATTTTACAAAATTCAAAATAGTTAAATAAATTAATTTTAAAATTATTTATTAATTCAAAATATTGTATTAAAAGCTACGGGGCGTTACAGGAGGGGATTTGGATTTGGGATTTAAGATTGGGATTTGAATTATTCAATGTTTTTGGATTTGAAAAAAAATGTTGATTTTGGTTTGATTTTGATTTTGGTTTTGATTTGGATTTTTATTTTTATGGATTTTGATTTTGATTTTTATTTGTGTGAAAAGTTTTGGTTTTTTGGGTATTTTTTAATGGATTTTTTTCGGTTTTTGGAGGAGAAAGAGAAATACTGAAAAATAAGGTCAATTTAGACATTTCGCATAGATTTTTAGGGTTTCCATAAAACTATTGAATTAACTATCTTTGATGATTGTAGGAACCATGAATGGTTGCCGATAACAAATACTTGCTGGAGACTGTGGAATCCTTTTGACATTTGAAGAGTAAAATCGCAAGGATAAATAAGTCTGCATATGACAGACTTCTTCATCGAATCTAATAACACTTCTAACGTGAAGTGTAGGTACGACATGTCTAATCTATAATATTTATTAGGAATTTTTAAAACCACATTACTCTCAAATAGATGTTGTGATGTGTAGGATTGTGAGCGTACATTATCATACCGTGTATAATATTTCAACTAATCATTATTTTGCAGTATTTTATGCGATATAAACAATACTTCTCACTATTAGGATTGTGGCCTCAAATACACGTAGGCATGAATTATTTGAAGTTGGAGAAGAAGAGGAGAAGACAAAGACAACAAGAAAAGGAAACAACAGTTGGAAGAAAGGCAGTTGGAGGAGTTGTGGTCGACTGTCCTGAGATGCGGTCGACCGACCACCCGACAGACCACCCGAATGCAATTAGGCTGCTAGGTATCTTCGAGTGTACATGGTTCAACAGAGAGTGAGCAGGTCGATCACGCAGTTGACCGACCAAGCCTCGGGTGTGGACTTGACACGCTGTGGTCGACCGACATTGGCACTGTGTGTTATTTGGACTGACGTGTTTAAGGCCCAATAAGCTATATTTGTTTTTATATTTTAGGGTTTACTTGAGTGCTATATAAGTGGCTGCAGACTCTAGGGTCTGTATCCATCTAATCCATCTCAAGAGAAGAGATGAAACAATTGGTGAACCGTTATCATTGTTCAACTTCAAAAGGAGATTGTGCTGAGTGTTTCAAAGATGAAAGAGAGAGACTGAGAGTTGTAATCTTTATGTAATCTTTATATTTCTTGGGGAATAAGAAGTATTGGTTATCTCTACATATTATTGTGTTCTTGTGAGATCTTGTGATTATTGTGGTAACTTGTTCTTGGTTCATCTAGTTCTTGGTAAGTTTCTATTGCTTGTGGTGTGTGAGTTTCGCTATCAGCACTACAAGTTGTGGTAGATTCTACAACAAGTGATATCAGAGTAATGAGTTTGGGATGATCGATAGCAAGTCAAAGATCGAGGGTTCGATGGGAGTGACTTCACGATATGAAAGATTAAGATTATAGCATATCTAGAAAGATCTACATTGTCCATTGTTTGATGAGAAGCTAGAAGGTGCAGATAAGGATGCAAAGGTCTTGGTGAATTGGAATCGTTTGAATCAGAAGGCGCTAGGACAGATTCAGTTGGGATTGAGTAGGAAGACGTTATTTTATATCTTAAAGGCAAAGAACACAAAGGAGGCTATGAAGATTCTCACGGATATGTATGAGAAACCGTCGGCACCTAATCAAATTCTTCACTTGAAAAAATTGGTTAATATGAAGTTGAGGGAAGAGGGTTCAATAGCAGAATATGTGAATAATTACTGTATGGTTTATAACCAGATGAAAGCTGCAAGATTGAAGTTTTCAGAGAGGGGACAATCATTTTTACTTCTATCTACTTTGCCCGATAGTTATGGTACGGTAGAACAGAGTATTATAGACACTATGAAAGATTCGATGACTCTACAAGATGTGGTGAGTAGCATTCTGAACGAGGAGGTAAAAAGGGTGAGAAATGGGGGATTTCCATCATCATCTTCTAGAGATTCTGCAAAGCTAGTTGGGAAGAGATGTGGGAGATCTAAGAGCAGTCGAAGAAGAAAGGATCATATTAGTTCATCTGAGAGTGTGTCTAATGACAATGGTGGGGGACGGCAATGGTAGGGGACATGGACCTAAGTGTTGGTATTGTCACAAGAGGGATCACATGATGCACAATTGTAAGGCCCATATGAATAGGAAGTAGGAGAAACCGAAGGAAGTCAAACCAAAGGACGCCAATGTGGTGTCTAATTAAATTGAAGAGTTATGCATAACAACTAGGAAGGAGTTGGGCACGCGAGATTGGTGCATTGATTCGGGAGCTTCTTTTCATTACACTCTGAAGAGAGAGATGTTTGATGACTAGAACGATGATTCTTTTGGAGATGTGATCGTGGGAAATAGTCAGAGGTTTCCTGTACGAGGGGTTGGTACTGTTCGCTTGAAAGCCAATAATGATCAGAGTATTGTCTTGCAGGAGATAAGACATGTTCTAGACTTGAAAGAAAATCATATCTCAATAGAAAGGCTAGACGAATATGGGTTGTCTATTGCAGTTGGTAGTGGGAAGTGGCGTATAGCTGCAAGTTCAAGGGTTATAGCAAGAGGGAAGCGTGAAGGAATGCCGTATTTGCATACAGACGTGTGAGGTGTTTTTCCTGTAGTTGACTCTTAGCCAGAACCAAGTAGTAGGTTGTGTGGGGTGCAACCAAGTTCTTTCAGTTGTGGAGGGGATGTTACGAATTTAGTAGGAGCTGCTGGTCATGAGAGTGATCCTAGAGAGCAAGACGTTACTCCGGTGAGGGTACTTAGCGATATAACAGTCGAAGCTTCAAGTCGCTCTTATGAGGAGAAGATCACTGATATAGATATGTAGGGTGATGTCGATGAGGGTAACCAAAATGGGGCTATGGGGGTTGAACAGTTTGCAAATTTTTTGAGGTGTCTTCCATGGAGACTTCTAGTGCAGATGGTGCATTGAGAGGCTTTGAACCATGTTAGGTGTTAATGGAGATTCTGCAAGTTGGGGAGTCTTGTAAGATGAAATCCGACATAGAAGATTGTTTCTCCGGTATTCAAACTCTATGCGATTGGTGGAGCACATCCTTCATGAAGTGATGAAGGGTGATTGGTGCACTCCATATGGTGGAGTGGCTGAGGTGCTCTTCATGAGAGTGGGGAGTACTTGGGTCTTCCATGAAAGTGGGAGATTGGCAGAGATAATGTGAGGTAAAGATTACAATAAGTTTGAAACGTTGTGTATTTGGTCCAAGTGGGAGATTGTTAGGATTTTGGCCTCAAATACACGTAGGCACGAAGTACTTGAAGTTGGAGAAAAAGAGGAGAAGACGAGGACACCAAAAGAATGCAACAACAGCTAGAAGCAAGGCAGCTGGAAGAGTTGCGGTCGACTATCCTGGGGTGTGGTCGACCGAACACCCTACTGCAACTATGCTGTTAGGTATTTTCGAGTGTACAGGGTTCAACGGAGAGCGAGCACATCGACCGCGCAGTCGACCGACCAGGCCGCGGGTGTGGACTTGACACATTGCGGTCGACTGACATCAGCATTGTGTGTTATTTGGGCTGACAAGTTTAAGCCCCAATAAGTTGTATTTGTGTTTATCTTTTAGGGTTTACTTGAGGGCTATATACGTGGTTGTAGACTCTAGGGTTTGTATCCATTTAATCCATTTCAAGAGAAGAGATGAGAGAATTGATGAGCCGTTATCATTGTTTAACTTCAAGAGGGGATTGTGCCGAGTGTTTCAAATGTGTGTGAGAGAGAGAGATTGAGAGTTGTAATCTCTTTGTAATTTTTGTATTTCTTGGGGAATAAGAAGTATTGGTTATCTTTGTATATTATTGTATTATTGTGAGATATTGCGATTATTGTGGTGACTTGGTCTTGGTTCATCTAGTTCGTGAGAAGTTTTTATTGCTTGCGGTGTGTGAGTTCCGCATTGGCACTACGAGTTGTGGTAGAGTCTACAACACTCACATGGTCATTTCCAATAGAAATTGATGTATAGATTCTTAACGAATGTTTGTAATATAGGTGAGAGCATTCCGTAATGGTGAATGTTTCTCCCATTAGTTGGTTTTAATCCTTATTTCGTTCAATGTAATTTCTATATGCCTCAAATTGAGTGCAAAGTTATAAATACAAACAATTGTCATCGACAATGATGGAGAATGAACAAATGGAGGAGTTTTATGATGGATCAAAGGCGTTTGAGCGTACTTGGAAAAGTCATAATTACTTGAAGCTAAGACTATGAGAGGAAAGCATATTATTTGAGAAAAATTGTTCTATATTTATTTGTAGTTTTAGAGTAATTTAATTTATTAACTCTTATTTGAACTATTTTCGTAGTGCTTGCTTTGAAAATGACCTATATAGATTAAATTTATCAAAAGTTTTTAACCATGTTATCATGCATTGCAGACTAAATAATGTGAATTACCGTAAAATATCACATACAGCTAAAATCTGTAACCTGCATTTAGATTCAAGCATTGTTTTTTTGATAATTGAGGAGTTTGTGCTCAAACTAAGTTAGCTAGAAAACCTTATTCTTGAATGGGGACTAGAAGTACACAACCTTCTCGAACTCACACTCTGATATTTGCAACAATTTGAAACTTGAGGAGGGGGGGGGGGGGGGGGGGAGGATAGGAAGTGTTTACTACTTATTGAAATCTATAGATGATGCACTCGAAATATATTCAAACAATGTGTGGAATGAATTAACTTGATAAGAAAATCAATGGGTTTAGAAGTAACATAATGGAGTTCTACAATAAACATGGAATTAATTCAGAAATAATGGCCCCTTCCTTACTTAAGTCAATTGGAATAGCAGAATGTAGGAACTGGATACTAACAACAATGTTAAAATTCATTGATTCTAACCACATGCTTACCATTAACTATTTTTTAGGAAAGCTGTATAAGCAGCTAATTAGCTTCTAATAGACTTCCACATGTCAAACTTTCTACCACATCACACAAGACTTGACACAAACATCTATCTCACTTTAATGACTTAGAGAACTTGGGGTTGTATTGCATATGTTAAAATTTCTCACCGTAGAATGTCTAAAATATGAACAAGAACTGTAACATGCATATATTTAGGTCCAATAAAAGATAGCACTGTTGACAGATATTTAGATCTATCAAATGAACTCTTTGATGAAGTCAAGGGATGCCATTATTTTGAAAATTATTTTCTCAATGAAGAACACTTGAACTTATCTGAAACCACAAAGCATATATCAGACTCTCAATTAGAGACTGAAACCATTAATTATGTCATGGACATAGACCGTAGACCCTAGTCTAACAGTAAAAAGTCAAGAAGAAAGTAGGAGAACCACCACAAGACATAAAACATGAAAAGACTATGGAAGTGACTTTGTCACCTATCACTTAGAGAATGATCCAACCTCCTACGATGAGGCAATGCGATCTAATCATGTTTTTGGGGAGAGGCGATAGATGATGAGATTGACTCACTATTACAAAAGGACACTTGGACTTTGGTAGACCTACAAAAAAGAGTGAAGGTCATATGCTATAAATGGGTATTTAAGATGAAGTTAAATCCCGATAATAGCATTAATAAATTTAAGGCTTGTTTCATGACTAAAGGTTTCACTTAAGTACACGATATTGATTACTTTGATGTATATTCACATGTTTTTCATCAAGCCATCATTAGGATCATTCTAGCCCTTCCATCTATTGAAAATTGTTATTCATTGAATAGATGTAAAAACAACATTCTTAACTGGTGACCTTAATATGAAACAACATGATGATTTTGTCATGCAAGGTCAAGAGCATGAAGTGTAAACTAATAAAATCTCCGTAACAAGTACAAAATCATGGCATTATAAGTTTGATACAATTACCAGAAAACTAGGATTTTAGGCATGTTTGTCTGATAAATGTCTATACATTCTATTTCAATAAAGTTGTGTTGATTTTCTTGTATGTGGACGACATGCTAATTTGTAAATAAAATTAAGTTAATGTGTTTGTCATGAAAGATCTAGGAGTGGTTTACACTATCATGGGTATGAGAGTTGACGTTAATGAGCAAGGGATAATCCTTAGTTAGTCACACTAGATAACATCAATATTGCAAACGTGGGAATACATAGGCTGTTAGGCCTTAGAAACTTCATACGATGTAACCCCAATTTTCGATTGTACAAAATTTTCATCTTCTTTTCTTCGTATTCTTGTATTCCAGTCCAGCTATTCTTTTATACCCAATTGCATTCACTTGGATATTCGATTATTTTGTTTGAACCCAAATTCTAATCCATTCTATAAAATTATTAATTGATTATTTGATCTATTTGTAAACATCCAAGCCCAATCATAGCCATCCTATAATTTGATTATTTGGTTCTTCTTTTATTGTCAAATCCAACTCTTAATCCATTGTATAATTTGTCTGTTTATTTTGTAAGCCCAACTCAAACTTATTTATTTTGTGAAACCCAAGTCCACATATGAATACCCAAACCCGTTAACCTGTATACTCCTCAACCCCACAACAACATGATCTCTTAACTAACCCACATCCCCTAATTTCCATTATCTTCTCTAACTAATTCTCCACTAAATCCTAACCATCCCCATAATCTCTTTACTAACTATCCCTTAATCTTCATCTTCTTCACCTTCTGCCTTCTCTCTCCTGGAACCCGACACCCCACACTTTCTCCTCTTCTTCTCCCTCCACCGCAGTCCAATCACCTTTAACCTCGAAGCACTTTTCTTCAGCCCATTGCTGCCTCTGTACCGCTGCCGATCACCGACCGCCTCCCATCGCTGCTATTGCCGATTGCCACCCGAAGCCCACACCAGCTCCATTGTCTCACTCTCGAGCACCGTCGATAGCCCGTACACCGTCGATAGCCCGTACACCGTCGACAGCCCCTCACTGCTACCAGACCACTACCACCCGCCGCTGCCTCATCGCAGCTCATCGACAGTAGCCCCCACCCCCGACTGCCATTGCCATCCTCTCCAACACCTCGCCATTTCTGCCCCGACCTACATCGCAGACTAGCCTGGCTCCTACCACCGCAATTCCACCTCACCCTCGCCCTTTCGCACGAGCGACCTTCGCCGTAGCACCATCTCGATTGCCATAGCCATCCCCTCGCTGCATCTGGACCCGATCACCTGCAGTACTTCTCCCCTGCCTCACCGTAACCGCTATAGCAGCACCCTGGTGCCACCTTGCTGAACGACCGTTACCATCGCTGTCTCCGTTACCTCACCTTACCAGAACCACCATTATTGCTCCTTTGCACCCCCGGACACCTCTCATACTCTATCTCTCTCTTGCTACATACAAAATGAGCTCGACTTGCCGTGATTGCTACCATCACTCTTGCTTGTCACTGTCGTGTGCTGTGTTCGCTGCCCTCGTGCCGTCCCATCTTTCCTTGCACATTCGGAACTGTCACATAATAGGTAAGCGTATCTTGTAAATTCTTTTTTTTTCGTACAAGCTTTTCTTTGAACTCTGCAAGTAGGTTTCTTTGGTTGATTCATCGCATTATAGATCTTGTTTTCCTTCCCTTCATACGTCGATTGATCTTGATCCCTCAATATATGTATTTCTTCTAGATTCTTTCCAATCCTATACTCGTAGAATGATCATAAATATTCCTTTTCATTACATGCATTACTTGAACACATGATAAAGAAATGTAGGTATAAAGATACATGTCAAGAATGATGATATGATCGTGTTATGATGTAGTGGTGTAAATATTTAATTTTATGTTTAATGTTGTCGAATTAATGATTTTTGCTATGTTAACGGTAGAAATCCTCCATAACTACTGAATATGAATGCTTGATTGAGTTCTATTATAAGATTACATGTTTTGGGTATTTTGATTGTTGCAAATGAAAATATTAGGCTGCTGCCCTTCTGTGCTTTGAACTTGTAGTGAGATTATGACCTAGTTACAGATAATATCAATTAAAAATTTAAAAATAAAAGTTGTAGCTCCCTGTATCTGGTTTCTAGAACTTCCGACGGATCTAAAATATAATTTGTAGAGTGCAAGATATCCTGATTTTAGTACCGTTAGGTTTTAAATTCCAGATTACTGTTTAGGATCATATCCGTGTGATTAACTGACTAAAATAATATGTTAATAGTGGAATCAGGACTTGAAATTAACCAGGATGTTACTAGACATGATTAAGATTCAATTTATAACCTTTAAAAGATTTTTAACAGATTTTTAGTCTCATTATATACACAAGAACCCGACCCTAGGTTGCTACCAAAATTCTAGATCTGTAAAGAATTGACTGATTGACCTAGTTACTGTAATGATATGGTATCATGTGAATATTTGTTGGAACCGGCAGAGAGTCTAGTTTCTGGAACTCTCGATGGAACTTGATCCTCTTTCCTGTAGCAGTGGAAAAGTGGATTTTAGTACAATACTGTCCAGAATTTGTATCTTCATGTATTTAAATATAAATATGTCTATTTCTCACATTTAATAAATTGAACTCTATATCATGCATTTGCATATCCCTTGATACCTTCTTGTCCTGTTCTGACACCCGTTTTCATCAATTGCATGTTCATGTATAATTGTTATAAAAGAATAATAAGTTGGGGTAATAAGGGAAAGACCTAGTAGTGGATAATATAGAAGAGTACTCGGAAGGAGGCCCATGTTTTTCGTAATAGTGACTCTTTTTAGACGTTTTCATGTTCCTGTTATAAGTTATATGGAACTAAGTTCCACGTCTTGGAACGACGGGGGCCACCTGTAGAATCTATTACATGATTTCCAGTTACACGTTCTTGTCTACATGATATAATTCTTGTTAACGTCACTGAAAGATCCGAGTACATGATCCTATAAAATTCACCATTAGTGTCTAAACATTCACTTGATTGTATGCACCCGAACTTGTGGTATGGGATGCATGATTGCGCGCATTAGTTAGGGTTTATAAAAGAATCTAAACATAAGATTAACACTGAGCACGTGCATATTCCTGTTCACCAGTTTACATGATTCCTATTTGCAAGTTACATGATTCCCGTTTACAAGTTTACATGTTATATGTTTACAAGTCTACATGATTCATGTTTACACGTTTTCATGTTTCCCATTTATATGACATGTTTCCTGCATTCTGAATCCCTTGTTTCTCGATTGGTTATATTTTGAGACTTGTTCCAATTGTCACTTGCACTACACTTGATCATGTTGTATTACAATTGCATCACCAGTTCTTGTTTTCCTTCTTGTTCAGTTCTTATTTCTTTTTTGTTATATATATTGTTTTTCGTTATCATGTTTGTTTCGTATTTGAATTCCCAGTTCTTATTGCTTTTCCTGTTATACTTTGTTTCTGTTTCTATTTGCTTGTTACTACTTGCGGCCCAAAGCTTGCTCTAACGGTGACTCCCTCATTTCTTTAAGTTAATGTTTATATAAGTACAGATGATGAGATACTGAAGGAGCTTTGCGAACTGTTTACTACATTGTATACTCTCGAACTTTTTTTGTAAGTTCTTGTATTCCAGATATTGGTTATTGTATTATATTCTTGTATATGTGATTATTATTATTATATTGTTGAGCTTACTGGTATTGTACAATTTATGGATGATATGAGTTGGTATACTTATATCATTCGCTAGGCCTCAGTTACGTGCCCGTGTTTTCATAAATGGGAAGCGGAGCATGACATATGACAATTAAAGTATTGCAATAGTGGGGATACATAGGCTGGTAGGCTTTAAAAACTCCATATATCAATTGAAAATGTTTGAAACCTAATCTAGGTAGTCTAGTTTGTCAGCTAGAATATTCTCAGCTTATTGGTATTCTAATGTATGCAATGGTGTGTGCATGACCAGATACTGCATTTACGGTAAGTATGAGTAGTGAGCATTGTGATGCCCTTGATAGGCTGATGTGCAATCTGGTTGGTACACAAATCTATGTTCTACACTACTGTGGATATCCACCTGACCTTGAAGGCTATTCAGATGTCTCTTGGGGATCTGATCACGAGGATTTACGGTCAACCACATGTATGCTTTTATATTGGGTGGTGCCGCTATTGCTTGGAACCAAAAGACAATCTATTATTGCTGAATCTTCAATAGACTCCAAATTTGCCCTTTTTTGCAGGGAATGAGGCTGATTGAATAAAGTATAATAATGGAAATTCCTTGCAAGAACTTCTCTATATGTTTAGTACTTATTTATAATGATAATTAGCCTGCTATGAAAGTAGTGATAAATTCCATCTTTAACATGAAAACAGGAATATATGGCTTAGACACGCCAAGTTAATTTTTCTTTACAAAAATGGTTACATTCAATTACTTGTTGTACGGTCCAAAGATAATGTGACTGATATCCTTCCTAAAGGACTAACTGAAAGAACTAACACTAAAAATAAGTGGGGATATGGGAATGAAGGTCCATAAAACTTGTAATAAAAAAAATAAAAAAAAGAATAATACTAAACATTACACTCACTTATATGACTTGAGTGATGTCTCGTCAATCCATGTGTTTGAGTTTTAGTACATTGATTGAGTTTAATGACCTTTAGATATATAGAAAAGAGTCAATATAGAAGGAATATTTACACTGTTGACCATCATTAGTGATCAAAAGTGTTTAGATAGTCTAGTGGAGTTATGCTAATTATATTTAATGATGTATCATTCCAAACTTGATAATATTATTGTTTTGTATGACAGGTTTGGCCATTAGCTATTCCAAAATTAGGCATGGATGGTTGTGGTAGATATGTTTCATGATAATTGATTCGTATTAATGTCATTCCAAACTTGATAATATATTTATTTGAAGATAACCTTGCAATTATTCCAAACTTGATAATTGTTGTTATTTTTGAATCGTTCATTGATGGATTACATTCCAAACGGAAGCATGTATGGTTCTAAGGATTTAGCAACTATAAGATTTGTACTCTATTTCTTATTATAAAGAAGATAACAATATAGATAATGATGCATGTTTTTTTTAATTTTTATTTTTACCTCTTGCTATGAATGATTTAGATTTGTATTATGTTCTTAGAGCTTAGCTACTTGTTATCTTGCACATAAGTGAATTCTATTGAAATTCTTAAATTGCATTCAATCATTGAAATATAGGTAATAGCACGGATATGGGCGATTTAAACGATGTTCTCAACTTCATCTCGAACAATGATGATTTACTTGATGAGGTTGATGGCCTCAATCGTGGAATGGAGGAGTAGCATCATAAGTCTCAAGCTATAGCATTATTTCTTTTCAGAATAAATAGTTTGCTTGGAGGGTGAAACTTCAATTATGAGTTTAGACACACTAGTTTAAAACTTAGTTTTGGTTTAAGCACTTTATGTCTAATGACTTTAAGTTTTGAAGTTTTGGATTGTTTTGAACATCTTATTTATTTCAGCTTAGTCTTTTATTTAAAAACAAATTTAGGTATCCCCACGTTTGGTCAATCATTTAATTTTCTTGATTATTGTTATCTTTATTATTATTTTGCACCTTTATATTGACAAGCTTATATGTTTTTGTGAGTCATACATTCCAAACTTGATGCTTATGAAATGCGTAAAAATATATTGTTCTTTAGCATGTTATTGATTAAAATGGAGTTACATTCCAAACTTGATGTTGATCTGTGTAATATATCTTTGAACCTGCATGTAGATCATTTATGAACTTAACATGAGTATGCAATCATTTTGGAATATAGGAGGACATTATTAAGGTTATAGGACTCATACATATATATTCCAATATTATTATATTATTATATTCTATAGAACACTTGTTGTATACGTAAGATCCAGTCATGAATATCAGAACCATGGACTTATTGGACAAATACTATTTGTCCCATAAGTCCATCAAGTTGATATTGGTTATATATACCACATGAGAGCAATATTCTAGGTATCCAATGTTAGGATTTGCAGAAGCTCATATACCACTTGTTAGGGAATTATCGTGTTTAGGATCTTGTTGAGTCTTCGACACTGATGAGTGAAATTTTTATATTTTTTTATTACTCTTTAATGCATTGAAATTGCAAGTTCTCGTATATTTATTTAACATTTGTCTTATTTCTACTTATATTTATTTGTTTGTTTCATTTTGTAGGAATGAGATTGATAAGTGCAAAAAGTGGACATTTTGTGTGAAATCAAGGAAGAAACACAAGGTTTAAGATTTGACTTTAAGCACTCAAATGCGCGTGTTTACAAATTGGTCCATGAAAGAATCAATAAAAAATATTTCGGTCAACTAGGGGGTGGAATGAAATTTTGTAATAGAATTCAAAGCTGAGTGGATTTAAATTAGGGTTAGTAAAGTAATTAACTAGTTAAAAAATTTAATAGATTAATTCTAATCTATGACTTTTGTAAAATTAATTAATTAATTAATTATCTAATTATAAAACTAACCCTAATTACATATTATATACCTACCTACCTACTACTAATTTATATATATCTTAAGTTAACAGGCCTACCGCATCTCTCCTTTCTCTATTTTAAAATAGAGAAATGAGAGCAAAAGTAGAAATTGACACGTGCAACACACACCAATTGCCAAAACAGAATTAATTAAAAAACAAAAAAAAACTTTCCGCTTCCACATCTCCCCAAAACCCACAAACCCTAACTCTCCCTATCCCAAAACCCGCCTACATCTCCTCACCCGTCCGTCCCCACTGCCGCCTGTCGCCCACTCCGATCCTGCCCGTCTCCACCTCCCACGCCAATGGTGACTGAGAAGAGAGATCTTCTTAGTAGACTCAAAGCTGAAGGCATCCCCAGGTTTATGATCAATTCTTGCCTAATGTTAGCATAGTTGTCTATCTGTGAATCCAAATTAATTCGACGACCTTGCAAAAAAAATAGTAAATAAATAAAACAGTGCTTACTAACCTAACTAATTTGTGTTTTTCACATGAAAACTAAGGAAAATTTACTTCAGTATTAACCTACGTTACTCTAAATAAGAAATCGTTCATATCCTTTGAAAGCTAAAAGTACTACAATAGGAAAAACTATCTAAGTTTCATTTTTTTTTTGCGTCAATTGCCCATGCTAAAATATTCAATGATGAAGCTAATTATACTCTTCATTCCTCTTATCCATAAGCTTTTAAAGTTTTAGTAATACTTTTTCATCTTTCCTAATTTTGGATCTGTGGAAAACGATCCGATTTAGGGTTTTTGTTGTTGAAATAAATAAATTTAGGGTTTTGTCGTTGAAATAAATTTATGCGGCGACGAGGAGCTTGGTGGCGTTGAGCTCTATTTTTGGTGGAAAACAGAGTGAAGAGATAGCGGGGGAATGGGTTCGGGGGTGATTTGGTTGACAATGGTGGTCGGAGAGGAGGTCGAGGGTGAGGAGTTGATGGGTTACGGAGGTTGGGTAATGGCGGAAATTGGTTTCGAGGGTTGGGGACAATGATGGAGAGATGGGTTCGGTTGTAATGGAGGCGATGGCGATGGTGGATGGGAGGCAATGGGGTTGTGACTAAGGTGGGGAGATGGTGAGAGGGCAATGGGGATGACGACAGTGACTGGAGAATTGGGTTTTCCGATCTGAGCGAAGGAAGAAGATGGAGTGGGAGGAAGATGGTAGGCAGCTAGGTTTGTTAGGGTTAAACAGTAATAATAGGGTTAGGTTTAGGGTAAGTAGGTTTAGGGTTTAAATAGGGGGGTTTTGGATTATTGGGTATTTGGGTAGCGGGTTTGAGGAGGATCCAACACGAGACTTAGTCAAAATTCAATAAAATTGGGAAAAATGAAATAGGTGGAATGAACAGTCCATTTCTACATGAAGAACGGCACAAAAGAGCAGAACGAACAATACAATTGAAATAAATATTGGCATCAAAATTGAATTGAAATAAAAGAAAAGATTTTATTCGAACGGGAACAAAAAATACAGGATCTCAATGGATAAAAAAAGTACAAGACTAAAATACAGTAGAAAAATACAGATACGGGAAATAGGAGTTACAGGTAATTTTGTTTGCAGGCCAAATGCTTGGAAACAAGGGACAGCAGGACGAGATATAAGAAGCTGGTTATGGACTATATTCCGAAAACTTTATTCCAGATTCTGGAGCATATGCTTTTCAGGTTGATTTCCTTTTCTCTGGTTCATGCTTGCAATAATATATTGAGAAATGGGTGAATTGGTAAAATCAGTTGGGTATTTTTATATGCAGCTTTTTGAAGGACTAGCATATATTCATGTTGTTCCGGGAGCTGAGTATGAAGCAACAAAATCTTATGGTATGCTTCAGTAAGCTTTATATTTTGTTGTTGCTTTTGAATTATTATTTTTTTTTACTCTTTTGTTTTACTCTTTATTTAATGGCATTATGTAGGTTGGATAATCTTTCTCACCAGGACGAACTCTGTGATTTTGGATAATTGGTACAAAATGTTGGTAATTTTTCCTGACCTTAGAATGCACTTGCACTAAAATATTACATTCTTGACTATGATAGTGAAGGAAACATTCTATGTGCTTACTCTTCATGATACTAGGCTACTAGCTTCATCATTTTAATAATATAAAGTTTTCTCGGATGTTTGTTCACTTTTATTGAGACTGGATTTAGCTAAGTGTGTATGTTTAGGTTTTTTGTTCCTTAGAATTCATTGCCCCAATGTCGTGTTTACTATGCTTTTGATGACCTTTATCATCAGTATTATATATATATCTTATGTTGGTTGGTTTGGAAGTATGAATTGGTTAATTTGTAAAATTTTCATCTTTTAATTATATTTCGATCGAAATAATTAAGGGATATTTCTAAATTTTTTAGTTTCATATAGTTTTATGACTCTTAAAATTATTTTATCTGTGCAATTTGCACAGGGTAAGACTAGTCACTATATAATAAGAAAGAAGAAGTAGAAAGAGGGGGTCTGTTGTGAGTTGGCGGCGTGGACACCCAGAAAGAAAAAAACAAAAAAGAAACAAAAACGAAAAAGAAAGAAAGGAAGAAGACAGTTGCATGACGGCTTTGTGGTGAGGTGGCGGCTCGAGATTCAAAGACGACACAGGAGAGAGAGATTGGAGAAACTTTTGTGCAACTTGGCTGCGTGCTTTTTGATGCGTTCGGTTTGCAATTTTTTTTTTTACAAATTTTTTCTTCCTGTATCTCTTTTCTCTTTGTCTAATTTTATTATGCAATCCAAGACAATATTTTTTAGTTGCAATTTCATGATGAACTAAAATTTATTTTTCTAGGGCTTCGATGTAGCCTAGTTTTGAGAACACAAGTTTTAATTCCATATTATTTTTCTATTTTCCATGGTTGTGTGTTTAATTTTTGATCTTATTGCGTACAATTGGTTGACCGACGTTTGTATGATTTATTGGATCATAGAAAGACCGAGAGGTAATTTCTGATTTTGAATTATAAAATTAAACACCATTGATTGAGCGAAATTAGAGATGATTTACCGCAATTGATGTGGCCGTTAAGAAATCCACAGAGCTTAATGAGTCTTCAATTAATTAAATTTGTGCATGAACTATGACAAACTGTTAGTTGGAGATATTTTTGGTATTGTTCGAGAGAAAATATTGAATAATTTTGGGATTTTGGTCTACAACTTGGAAAAATAATCTTTTTATTCATATGGAATTATAAATTGTGTGGGATAAACTGGGTGAAATCAAAAGCCCTAGAATAAATTTTGCAATTAATAAATAACAAAATTTCAGATTTCGCACCTTTTAATTAATTTAGTTAGATTTTTAGATTAATTTAATTTAGTTGCTTTCTTTATTTAATTTCACTTTTCCAAATAGTAGTTCATCTAGTAATATCGGTACTCAATAAAATAATTAATCCCTATGGGTTCAACACTCGTTTCACTTAACTATACTACTTGTTGCGATTTTGTACACTTACAAAAATTCACATCAACACGATCAATACAAACCGCCAAGCAAATAGAAGATAACACTCAACACACAAAACACAATATTTGTCATGGTTCAAGCAAACCCTAATCTGGGGGGGGGGGGGGAACCGAGATATTATTAAACTAGAGAAGATACAAGAGTTACAACTCTCACAACGACCCTCTCTTAAGCCTAACTGGAAATACTTGCTATTTACAATGAAGAAATCTCTTACCTCTCAGATGAGTTACTCTCTTCTTCTATTCGGCCCTCAATATATTCATATCTTTAAGCCTTTACATTGATTATATAGAGATTTAAAGAAACCTTAGTTTGATACACTTGATACATTAACAATCCAATGTTTCTTGAAAAGATAACCATACAAGGAGAGCCGTACGATCTAACTTGATGAAGAAGACGAACTCCAAACAGATCCCCAAGACTTGCACCCGAACACAAATGTCAGCAACGAGTGGTCGCCTGCCCTAATGTGCTGTCGATTCCATACCAGAAGGGGTAATCGACTGTCCCTTGCTCTGTTTCCGCTTCTGTTGCTTTTCTTCTTCGATCAATTGTCGCTTCAATTCCTCGCTTGTAACATTGCCTTCTCTTCTCTGCAAATTTAGTATGCAAGACATATAAACGCAACATCCAGATATCTAGGGTATTATGCTTCGAGTAAAACAATAGCAATCTTTATTATAAACCATAATTTCATATTCAACTTCTTTTAGAATATTTAGTTTGATGACGAAAAATTAACGCAAATTTACTTTTCATTGACCAGTAATCAAATATTTGCTACAAAACTCTTAAAAAATTTACATGAAGATAAATTTAATTTCTTGACGGTCTTCTGTTCTTTCCTTACGATACCCTTCTAAAATCAAACATAACCTCATACCAAATCCCTCTTACCCCTACAACGAGTTCCTACTTTGGATGTTAACAACTAGTCTTGAATGCCACGACAATACTAGCACGAAGCAAGTTGTTGTTGATTTCTAACTGCGGAATAACTCACCAACAAGATAAAAAACAATAGAATCAAAAGAAAGATAAAAAAAGCAATCAAAAGTCAACACACAAGAACACACGATGATTTTTTGAGGTTCACCCAATGCAATAGCTACTATCCCGTGCAGAGACAATCCTGCAATTTTCACTAGAAATATGAAAAGAAATTTTACAAATCTCTCAAGATATCACCCCGAGGTATAGGGCTTTCTTCTATCTCCCTCTTTCTCTCTCTAACAGCTGATAGATCTCTATATTCTGATAGAACTCTTTTTTTCTTAACACTAAAATCGTACTCAATACAATATATATAGCATTACAGTAAAACAAGTCTCAGTCATAGATCGAACTACACCGAACACTCGACTATCCACAAGACGGTCGACCGCAACTTTCCTTCAAGCGAACAGAGGGGAAAAATGTAACATCCTAAAATTTTCAAATATAAAATTTTTATATACGTGTCTTGCACGTGCTATTTAATATGTATATTTTAGCTTTAAAAAGTATTCTTATATCCTGAATAAACATTTCTTCTCTTTTTAAATTAAAGCCTATTATTAATCTAGGCCTAATAGTCTAATTCTAGCCCACTTAAATGAATTAATTAATTTAATTAAAAGAGCCCATGGATTTTAGCCCACCTAATTGGCCCACTGGTTAATTTTAATAATAATAAATACAACTTGTAGTGTAGACTTGATCAAGTAACAAATAAATTAACAATATAATGTACAAACTAGTTTGTAGTATGCATATTGTGACACATGCATTGTACAAGCACGTGGAAGTGATGAGAAGGGAGTGGCCGGCTTTGGTCTTGGAGTGGGAGTGATGGAGAGAGTGGTGAGATGGTTATGTAATAGTGGGTAGTTCTTCTAACTCCCAAATGCATCCTAGCCTTTCATATAAACTCATCTCAACCCTCCATTTGAGCTTGAGTTGTGTATAAATACCCCTCTTGTCTTCTTCATTACTTGCATCAAAAATATTTCAAAGAGAAGAGAAAAGAAAAGAAACAAGTGTGAGGAAAAGAAAGAGTGGTGTGAGAAAAGATTGAGCGTGTGTGTTTGTGTGCTCTTGTAACATTGGAGGCCGGCCAAAGCTTCAAGAGGGGGAGGCTCGGGTTCACACTAGCAAGGAGGAGAAGGCACGAGTTGTGTGGCAAACTAGGAGGAGAAGGGAGCCTAACGTGTTTTCAAGGAGTTCTTAGGCATTTTCTTTTTTTCTTCAATAAGGTGGACGATTTCTCAAACTTCTAGCGTAGATGCCATGCTAGTATTTTAAATTATGAATATGTTAGAAACAAGTAGAAAAAATTGCTATTTACTTTCTTGAAGAGACTAGTAAGAAAGAAAAAAAAACTCTAGTTTTACCTACATGAAAAGTTAGTAAAATAAATTGGATTGTGTTAATTAAGATTTGTTACTATGTTTGTTAATATTTTCATGCTAGAATACATATGAGTTGATGAATCATGTTTATATGAAAATTGTGCTTATGAATGAGTTGTAGAATGCAATATGTGAAAAATCGTACTTATGAATGAATTATAGAATGTAAACTAGTATCCATTGATTATGAAATAAATTGATTAGTTGTAAAATTGAGTTCTAATTGCATTGTACGAGTAATATTATATTCACTAGATTATCATTTATGTTGTTTCTTTGAAACATAAGAAAATGATTAGTTTGTGAACATAAGACTAAGTTGAGAGCTTTGATTATGTTAAAAGAGAAATTGTATGAACACATTGTGAATAAAAGGGGAATATGTTGAGATTCATCTAAGAAGGAAATTTTTTCTATGTCGAAAATGTATTCATGATCCACTTTTTCGAAGAAATAAGGAGAAATAGTCTACTATGTGTTTAAAAATGAGTTTTTGACAATCTAAGAAAATATAAGTTACTGTCTTTCAAAGAAATAATATTCTGGAAAAGATCTAGATTTTTATAAGTACAAATTAATTGAGAAAAATTGAGTTTACTAAAAGAAGAACTAGATTCAGTGCAGTTTATACAAACGTATTTAACTAGATTTCATATCGGTTAGTCACTCAAGGATCTACTGATCTTCGGGTGCGTTTTGGGTGCGTTACTGTAGCTGAGCGAAGCATTTGGTCTTGGATTCGAGTCTCTTAAGAGACTTTGTTTTTCTAAAATCCGATTTTGAATCTAAAACCGAAAACCATACTTTAAATATACCCCAAGCCTATTCTATATCAGTTAGTCACTCTGGCCTTACTGGTCGACGGGTGCGATTTAGATCGGTTACTGTTCATGAGCGGGGAGTTTGACTTGGGTTCGAATCCGGCCTTGGCCTTTTATTTTTTTTAGCTTATTGATTTTTTGAGTATTTTAAGAAATATAAAAATGAGAAAAAAATATTAGAATTCTTCCAAAAATACATAGACTTCATGAGAATTATTTCTATAATATTTGACTCAGAATAATGGGAATTAGAAGTAATTTTGAAGAAGAAATTAATAAAGTTTCTTAGAATATAATTTTGATTAATTAAAGAAAATGAATATTTCTTTTTGAAAAATTTTTGGAGTAGAGATCTAAAATGAGATTCTTGACATAGAAAAATTGAGTAAGATTAAAGATGAGATCATTCTTTAAAACTATGCAAATGTGCATGGAAAATGAAGTAAAAGAACCATGATGAAATATGGAATTTGTGAATATGAACTCTCATTTTGATGAACATGAAACGAGTTGACACTAGAGTTTAGCTAAGTCCTTACATCGGCATGAATCAAAATTTTGAAAGAGAAATGTGATAAATAAAGACCAAGATTGGGTCGTGATTAACAGTTGATGTTTAAGACCAATGTAGAGATAACACTAACTCTAGAGTATTAATTTTATTCATGATTCAATTATCTAAGGATTAGACGCATAGTGAAGATGTGATGAAAGTAAGAGAAAAACAAAAGTATGAGGACCTCGGATCTATCGTGTGAGAGTGTTCACAGGCTGTTTACATGATGCGTCATGTCATGACATGAATACATCTCCGAAATTATCGGGACCGTGGCGACGCTTGTAGGCTGTTTGGTGACTACGTAGTGTCATTATCCCATGACAGAGGTGAATTGTCCAAAGGCTGTCTACATGATGCGTCATGTCATGATGTGGGATTCCCTTCAGGCTATCTGGACATAGGCTCGTAACTCATAGAACATCTAGGATACTTTCCGTAGTTACCGTAGTAGTCTAACTCATAGCGAAGGAGTCAACCCTACAAGATGAAGAACGATTAAGGGCTTGCCCTCAGACCTATATAGTATGGGATGCATAGAATCTGAATAAGTGCGCATTAGTGTCATTAAATATAAATAACTACATTAAGGACTAAGTGCACTTTCACACACGACATCAATAAGATAGTCCCTTTAGCTTTGTTTGTGACAAGTGTTTGCTTTCCAAGTAAGAGAAATTGATTTATTATATCCTAACATCAGTTGTATGCAACTGACGTGCCCACAGTTTCTATGTAGGATAAAGTGATTGACAAGATTAAAGAATGAATGCTGCTTAAAGAAATGTTCAAGTTGTTGTTTAATTCATGTCTCATGTTGTAATTTATATTTCTGCTGCGTTGATATAATCATTGTTGTATATAAAGTTTTTAATTCCTTGTAAAATTATACGAAGTGAAGTGTAAATATCCCGTGGAACTTCGAATTCAGACTATGTGGTCGACTATCTCGCTCTCGGGTGGAGAAGCTGCTTCATGGCGGTCGACTACAACTTTAGCGGTCGACCACAGTTTGCTTGTGCGCTTCTTGTGCATGTTGCTGCTGCCACTTGCTTGCAATAAATTCTTGTGTGCTTCTTCTTGCACTTGCTTGCTCCCACTTGGACCCATCAACATGTCAATCTTCAACCTATTATCGTGTATTGGATCCACAACCCCAAACAATCTCCCACTTGGAGACATATACGATGAAGTCTCTAACCTGTTCTTCATTCTTCCATTGGTCTAGTCTAGGCCCACGCCTCTACGAGTCTACTCATCTAATAGCATGGAAACAATCCGATAGTGGTATAGCAGAATCGATGCTTCCTGCTGTCCTCTACCTTCATGAGCATGTCCGTTGGATTCTTAGTTCCAAGAATCTTCGATAGCTTCAACCATTTTTGCCAAGAAAATTACACTTTGATTGTCACAACATAGCTCTTATATGGGTTGCTTTCTACCCAACTGTTTCATAAGCTCTAAAATCCACAACATGTCTTTCGTTGCCTCTGTGAGTACCATATACTTTGACTTCGTGGTTGACTATGTTGAAGTCCAACTAACAATTTTACCTCCAACTATAAAAACATACTCTGTAGTACTTCTGCAACCATTACGATCGCCCAAAATTTCTGCATCCATATAACCATGTACATGCAAAGAATCACCCTCAAAAGAAAGTGAGTGATTTGAAGTACCTGCAAGATAC
This sequence comes from Hemerocallis citrina, assembly GCA_017893485.1. NCBI lineage: Eukaryota > Viridiplantae > Streptophyta > Magnoliopsida > Asparagales > Asphodelaceae > Hemerocallis > Hemerocallis citrina. The sequence goes on along the minus strand of CM030358.1, from coordinate 447,007,864 downwards.
ATGCATAGAATTCACCTCACTGCATTCCAATGTTGTTTACCTGGATTCTTCATGTAAAGGTTGACAACTCCCATTGCTTATGGGATGTATGGTCTTGTAGACATCATCACATACATCAGACTTCCAACTGATGAGGCATAAGGAACTGCAACCATTTCCTCCATCTCTGCCTCCGTTGTCGAACAAAAATCCGTAGATAACTTGAAGAGTGCAGCCAAGGGATAAGTGACTAGCCTCGCGCCATCCATATTGAGTCTTTTCAACACCTTCGTCATGTAGTCTGCTTGTAATAACCAAAGTTTCTTTCTTTTCTTGTCTCTACTGATCATCATGTCGATGATTTTCTTTGCTACACCCAAGTCCTTCATCGAAAATATCGAAGCTAGCACCTTTTTCATATCCTTGATTTTCTCCATACATGAACCTGTTAACAACATGTCGTCCATATACAATACCAAGGTAACTATATCATTGTCTTCATATTGACGAACATATACACAATGATCCATTTCGCATCTCTCAAAATCCTTTCCTCTCATAGTCAAACTTCAAGTACCATTGTCGTGGTGCTAGTTTGAGCCCGTAAAGACTCTTCCTCAGCCGACTCACCATGTCTTCTTTCACTTTTGCTTCAAATCTGTGGGTCGTCTCATGTACAGCTCTTCTTTGAGATCACCATGGAGAAATGCTGTTTTCACATCCAACTGCTCTAAGTGCAAGTCTTCAACTGCCGAAATATTAAGCAGAACCCTTATTGAAGCCATCTTCACTACCAGTGCAAAGATTTCACTATAATCGACACCTTCCCTTTGAGAGAATTCTTTCACAACAAGCATCGTCTTATACCTCTTACTACCGTCTACCTCATTCTTGACTCTGAAAAACTATTTTTTTTATAAGAGCGCGTTTCCCTGCAGGTAATTTGGTCAACTCCCAAGTTTGGTTAAGTTCCAAGAAGTTCATCTCATCCCTCATGGCTAACGCCCACTGAATTCGAGTCTCATCCTTCAAATCCGCCTCTTGAGTCTCTGACTCTCCTAAATCCATATACAGAACATGCTTGTGAACTACACTAGTTGATAGATCAAATATCTTGGTTTGCCTTCTTGCTCGTGTTGATTTCCTCAATGTGGGTAACGGTTCACCGACTAGTTCAGGATCCCCGAACTGCTTTAGCTGTACCTGTTTGTCTTGGATAACCTGCTCATTCCCAATAGGCTCATCATGAGCCTCTTGTGCTGCCTATTGTACCTGTACCTGATGCTGCATTGTATGGCCCCTACCACTAGGGTCGCCTTCAGAATTTTAATATGAATATGAGTCTGAACCTGAATCTGATTATACTAGTTTTACTACTTTGACCTGTGTTCCTATTCTTGTATAAGACCTGTTCATTGAACACTTCATTCTAGCTACGAATGACCTTGTTATCCACAAAATCTCAAAGTCTGTAACCAAACTCATCGCCGTGTATCAAAAAAAAATACACACTTTCTAGATTTCGAATCCAATTTCTTTCTTTTTTCCATGCATTAGTGAATATGCAATACAAATAAAAACTTTCAAATGCGAATAATTGACAGCTTTACCTGACCATAGTTCTTGAGAAATTGTCTCATCAAGGGCACTAGACGGGCAATGGTTAATCAAGTACACTGTTGTATACACTGTAGTTGTCCAAAGATGGGCGGGAAGACCCGCATGAAGTCCCATGCATCTCGCCCTTTCGAGTATCGTGCGGTTCATTCTTTCTGCTACCTTATTCTCTTGCGGAGTCTTAGGAACTGTTCTGATTTCTTGAATACATTTCTTTGCCAGATAGTCAACAAACTCTTTACTTTTATACTCACCACCATTATCTGACTTTAATACTTTTACCTTACAACCCGTCTTATTCTCAACCCTAACCTTCCAAGCTTTGAATGCCTCAAACACCTCTGATTTTTCGCGAACTGCATGAACCCAAACTTTTCTTGTAGCTCCGTCGATGAATGTGACGAAGTATCTCTTACCACCATAGAGAATTCCTGAGCAGGACCCCACACATGTGTATGTACGAACTCTAACTTCCTAAGTTTCTTCTCACGCCCATTCAACTGAAAGCTAACTATCTTCTGTTTTCTCATTACACATTTTTCACATAAACCCATCTCAACCTTCTTAAGCCCCGATAAAAGATCCCTAGAACAAAGCTCCTTGACACCATTTTTACCAAGGTGCCCCAACCTGACATGCCATAGAATTTAAGAACTATCTGCCGATGTTGTAGCAATGATATCCCATGAATCACCTCCTCTAAGTAAGTACAACGCATCACCACACTTTTCTTTTGCCACCAACCTGACACCTATAGTAAACTTCCATTCTCCACATCCAAAGGTTGTCTTGAATCATTCGTTGTCTACTTTACTAGTCGAGATTAATTTCTTCCTCAAGCTCGGAATATGTCTTGTGTCATTCAAAACTAATTGACCTCCATTACGAGCTTTCACTCTCACTGTGCCTATATCTACAACTGGACATTCTTGCCCATTACCAATTGTGACTACACCAAAATCACATGTCTTGTAATCATCAAAGGCATCCCTCATGGGTGTACAATGATAAGAAACACCCGAGTCTATAAACCAACCATCTTGCATAATATCAAATCTAGCAGATAAACACAATTCATCTAAACGCAGTTCAATACTTACCACATTGGCTACATGTAACCCTGCTTGCGCTTTCTTATACTCTTCGCATTGGTCTCTATTGTGTCCGAGCTTCTTACAGTGCCAGCACTCACCTTTGCAATGTCCTACTCTTGACTTGGACTTGTGATTCCTACTTTGCAACTTTCCTCTGTTGTTGCTTCTACCACGGTTATCAACTAACAACACGGCGTTACTAGGATATGACACCGAAGACTCTCCATGTCTCTTCCTTCTTGCATCCTCATTTATAATGCTGCTTATAGCATTCTTTAGAGTTGTCGCATCAGTCATAGTGCTTGTTACAGTTTGTTCTACTGTGCTGTAACTATCAGGAAGGCTGGATAGTAACAATAATGATTGTTCTCTTTCCTCAAACTTTAACCATGCCAATTCCATCTGATTGTAAACAATTCAAAAATTGTTGATGTGCTCCACCACCGAACCCTTTTCTGACCACTTCAAGTTGACTAACTTCTTAAGGTGAAGTATCTGGTTCGCTGTATTTGGTTTCTCAAACATATTTGTCAAGATCTTCATTACCTTCTTCGTATTCTTTGCCTTCTCAATGTGAAATAATGACTTCCTACTTAGCGACAACTGAATTTCTCCAAGTGCTTTATGATCCAATCTATTCCAAGTCGCTAACGCAACTGAATCTACCTCCGCCCCTTCTGGCTTCATGCCAAACAATGGTTTATTTAGATCCTTCTGTCAGAGATATGCTATCATATGGATCTTCAACATTGTGAAATATGTTCCATCGAATTCCTTGAATCTATCCTTATCTCCCTCTCAATCAACGTTACCAACCTGGCTTTGATACAACATCATTGAGTTCTAACTGCGGAATAACTATCAACGAGATGCAAAACAATAGAATCAAAAGTAAGAGAACAAAAGCAATAAAAAACCAACACACGAGAATTTTTTGAGGTTCAACCTATGCAATGGCTACCCCACACAGAGGAACAATTGCGATTTTCACTAGAAATATGAAGAACAAGTTTACAAATCTCTCAAGATCTCACTCCAAGGTGTTGGGTTTTCTTCTATCTCCCCCCCCTCTCTCGCTAACGGATGAAGGATATCTCTATTATGAAGGAACTCTTTTTGTCTTAACCGTAAAATCGCACTCAATACACTATATATATAACATTACATTAAAACAAATCTCAACTGTAGATCGAACTGCGCCAAATGGTCGATTGTCCACAAAACTGTCGACCGCAACTTTCCTTCAAGCGAACAGAGGGGGAAAGGGTCGACTGCACACTCCTTGTGCATTCCAGAGGGCTTGACAGTCAAATGCACGGTCGACTGTCTCACTCTTAGGTGGAGAAGATGCTTCATGGCGGTCAACTGCAACTTTAGCAGTCGACCGCAGTTTGCATGTGCACTTCTTGTTTATGTTGTTGCTGCCACTTGCTTGCTACAACTTCTTGTGCTTCTTCTTGCACTTACTTGCTCCCACTTTGACTCATCAACATGTCAATCTTCAACCAATTATTGTGTATTGGATCCACAAACTCCAACTGCCCTTGCATACTGAACCAAACTTGCCTTCTCCAATTACAATAATTTGCTTAAAATTATCGGTAGCTTCTTCCAACTCTTCTGTGTCAACTGACTTGCCCTTCAAATCTCAGTCAGAGATTTTGCCTCCCATGTTCACTTCAAGGAACAAAATGCAAATGCCAAATTTAGAATTAAAATAGAACAAAAATAGAACAAAAATAGAACAAAAATAGTACTTTAATGTACCTTGTGTTTAGGTATCAGATGATTTTGACATTGAACAATGTAAAACAAAACAAGCCTAGTTGCTACAATTAGCAATCCCAGACCATCTGCAACCCCTCCTATTATCGGTGCTAGTAATTAGTTGTTGGTCATGCCAACATGCCAACATGCCCAAGTAGACCAGCAGGTCAGGACTGTTGTAACCATAATTAATTGACGAGATGATCTCTGTAACCCCTGTTCCCATTAATACATATTTTTCATATATTTTTCCGTATTTCAAATCCTTGGTATCTTGTAACTATTCTTTCTTAATTGATTATATTATTCAAACTATTTTATGAAGCCCAATATACAATTATTCAATTGTTTAACTATTTATTATAAGCCCAATTGTTTAACTATTTATTCTTAAAGCCCAATCTTTATTCATTCTGCATTACTTATTTATATCTGAGCCCAATTGTTATTATAAGCCCAATACCCTAATTGATTTATTTAAATGTTTTGAAGCCCAAAGTTTAGCCTAAATCCACTAATCCAGTACCCATATATTTGTACAGATTAATCATACACACCTACCCGTATACAATATCTTCACTCCACTCTTCAGTTCCCGTACTCCAACTCCCCATCACCTCGTAACACCCCCCCACTCCCTCACCCCGTTCCCCTCTCTCTCCTCTCTGTTTAAAATAGAGAACTCTCCCTACTCTCTCCCCGTCTCCTTCTCTCTCCTCCACCTTCCCCCTTTCTCTGTTTCTAACCCAACAGAGAAACTGCACTTTTCATCACCTCACCATCTTCCTGCTCGAACCCCTTCGAGCTTCTTCTTGCCCTCCATCGCCTTGCCCTTCATCCTCCTCGGCTCCATCGCCGTCACTTCCCAACTGTGACGACTGCAGCGTCGTCATCCCCCGTCTTCATCCTCCTCTGAAGCCTCACCGACGAGCCTCCATCCTCATCGTCTTCGCCACCTCGACTGTCCACCCTCCTTTGTTCTCCGCCATTTGCCGAACTCGAAGCTCCCCGACGCTACACCCCTTCCTCGCCGACTACACCCCATAGAGCTCGCCCCACCATCGCCGTCTCTGTTACTCCTCCTCGCCACTTTGCAACCCCCTTTCCTCATCGACTCCCTCACAGCTAGCGCTGCCCCTTCTCCCCACAGTGCAGCCTCCCTGCATCGTCGCTCCACCCTCTCGCTCTCATCCCATCGCCTACCTCTGCTCGACCCATGCCATCGTCGCACCGATCGCCAGCCTCGCGCTCCGTCGTCGTCTTCCTATGCTCGAACCTCTGCTTAAGTCCCGAGCACAGCCAGTCGTCATCTGCCCGTACACACCGCCAGCCATTGCCGAGTTCCCGTCGCCTTCAGTCATGCCGCCCACGCCAGTGTCGCCAGAACCTTTGCCGCCCACTCTTCTACCATCGCTCTCTTACTCTCTCTCTGTGTCGCTGTGAAGAAGAAATCAGGGTTGGGAATTATTGGGTTGCTATTTGGGTGTGTGGTTTTGGTGTTCGGTGTTTGTGTGAAGGGATCCAATCCAGTGTGGGGTATTTTGTGTGAAGGAGTTGTTGCTGTGTGCTTTGTTGTGTTGCTGTCTCTTTGTGCACGTGCCTCCTTGCACGTATCTTGCACGTGCTTCGCTGTCCGGGATTCTGATCCCGTTATTCTTGTATTCGGTATTATTGTCATCAGTTAACAGGCAAGTATCCTCTTGTACAAATTATTTTTTCTTGTACAAGCTTCCTTTGAAAAATACCACAATTATATTCTTTGACTGTCCATTACAAATTCTAATTCGTATTCATCGATTTGGGCTTGAAATCTGTTACTATACATAATCCATCGATCTCGTATTCCTACATGACCATGAATACTTTGTTTCCATATGCATTACATGAACACGATTGATACACACATATGTACTCTTAGGATTATACATGAGTATGTGCATGATTGCTTTACCCTTGATAGTAGTTTAAATGCTGTTATAATATCTTGTTATTCTTGATTAAGTTTTGCATATGCTATTGATCACCTCGAAATTACCAAGCTATTTTATAAACCTTGAAATACTCCTTACCCAGTAAATGACATTAAAATTATGTGTTTTTGCATCTCATGAGTTAGAACATGTTCCATGCATAATTCATTGATATTCCCTGATCATATCTTGATATCATTCTCGTTGCATCATGTTCATGTTTGATTATAATAAAAATAACAAGTCGGGGTATAAGGGGAAAGATTTAGTAGTAGGCAATATAGAAGAGCGTACTCGGACGAGAGCTCGTGATTTTCCGTGCAAGTTGCAAGTTACAAGTTGCAAGTTTGCGAATTACAAGTTACATGTTCACGTTACAAGTTCACACTTTACATGTTCCACATTGCACGTATCTCGATACAAGATACAATTGATATGTTTTTCCGAGTACGTGACCTATAGAATCCACCACTAAGTCTAAACGTTCACTTGATTGCGTGTATCAAACATGTGGTATGGGATGCATGATTGCTGCACTAGTTAGGTTAATAAAAGACATGAGATTAACACGTGCACTTGCATGATCCAATTACATGTTACATGTTCCTGTTAACTTGTTTACTTGTTTACATGTTACATGTTCTTATTGATTTGTTTACTTGTTTACATGCATGCCACTTGTTTCATGATGTCTTGTTCATGATCCTGTTTACATATTGTATTTCTCCTATTACATGATTCTTAACTCCATGATCTTTTTCCTGCTTCTTGTTTTATTTTATACTTGTTCTGTTATCTTGTACCACTTGCAGCTCGTGACTTGCATTAACGGGTATCTTCTTGTTTCTTTTTTTTGTAATAATGTACTTGCAGGCCCGGATGGAGAGTTACCCGAAGGTGTTGCTGATCAAGTGTTTTAGTCTTGTTAATTATCATGTTATCTTTAGTTCATGTTTTATTCATGCTGCTCCTTATTGTATTCCGGGCGTGTTTGACCCGTAAATACTTTGTTCTTACAACTGTTGGTTATGTTATGGACTATGTCATGTACTTTTGTTATCCTATTGTGATTTTACATGCCTGTGTGGTTTTGTTGTTATCTTGTTGTTGAGTTATCTGTACATCTTATGAATGGTATATTCGCATCATTCGCTAGGCCTCAGTCATGGATTCGTATTCTCGTATTTTGGGAAGCGGGGCGTGACAATCTCCCTATGGAAGGAGATTGAACATTCTTCTCCGAAAAAAAGATATGAACATGAGAGTAGCTTTTATATCTCGTTGGTGGTCTCTTTAGGGGTGGCTTCAGGTCCATTCTGGCCCGGGACCGGCCCGACCCGGACTGTTTTTGGTGGGCTCAACCCGAGGACCGTCCCCCCAAGCCCAGGGGTCGGTTCGGTCCCAATTTTCGAAGAAAAAGCCTGGCTAGGCCCAGCCCGGATTCGAACCGGGACCGACTGAACCGACCCGTCTAGGCCCGGGCCGGGCCGGGCCGGATCGACCGTTGGACTGTTTTTTAATTTTGTAATTTTTTTTAGTGCAAAAAATAGAAAAATTATCAAATTGCCCACCAACGGCTCTATTTTCACTAATTCACTCAAATCTCTCTACTATCTCTCAAATCTCTCTATTTTCTCTCAACAAATCAAGTTTCTACTACATTTTGTAAGGATCAACAATCAACAACAACAATCAACAACACTACTACAAGCTCTCAAGTCTCATCTCTCTCAACTTTCATTCTTCAAACTTCAAACACTCATACGGTATTTTAGTATATATTTAATTTGTAGATTTAACATAGTTGATTATTCTCATCTATATCTCTTAATTAGTTTGGATTTTCTTGAACTTCTTCCTCTCATTTTTTTATATTTTATTTATAAATTTGGTAAACTTACATGCACTACTCACTAGTTCTTGTTATTATTGTTTTTTTTTAAGTTGAGATAGATTGTGGTTCTTTTTAAATTTTGTTGTTTCTTTTAATTTAATTTTCATACATTTAGTTGTTTCAAGCATTTCTTTTAAATTTCTTTGTTTCTTTTAAATTCCTTTTAAACATACACTACTTTTCATACATTTAGTTGTTTCTTTTAATTTAATTTGTAAAACATACACTTGATTTCTCTCTAACTTAAGATACACTAGTTTTTAATAATTAAATGGCTTCTAATCGATCACGCGATAGACATAGTAATCAAGAGTCCACTAGTCGTCAAGAGTCTAATTTGTATGAAATATTATTCGTGAACTTCATTTTATTTAACAATTTGTATTTGTTAAATCAATTTAAATTTGGTTTTAATTTCTTTTATTTAGTTGTTCTTTGCAATTGTTATGAAATTACTATTTAATACTTGATCTTTATTATTTTTTATTTTTTAAATTACACTAAAAAACTGGCCCGACCCGGCCCCCACCCTTGGGGCCGGGGGCCAGGTCTGGGCCTCACATTTCTCCCTGACCCGGCCCATGAATTGGTTGAGCCCAAGCGCCGGCCCATGAATTGGTTGAGCCCGGCCTGGGTTGGCCCGAGACCGAGCCAAGCCCGCACGGTTCCGGCCCAGCCCAGCCCAGCCTGGGTAGCCCGAATGCCACCACTAGTTCTCTTCCTAATTGGTAATTCAGTTTTAGCTTATACAACTGAAGAGAAACACACCATTCTCCTCCTAAACTTGACAGAAGCAAAATGTGGTAGGTATATATTCACAATGTTGCACATACACTTCAAAATGACCCGACCCCCCTTTTTCGTATCAGACATGTACCTAAGAGAATTTTTTGCCCTACTGACCCACTTTTTGAAAATATTTGGCACTCTGACCCACTTTCGAAAATAATTAGCGATCTGATCCAGTTTTGGACACGTAAGCAACAAACGTTTTTGGGAACAACAACATAGGTTATTTACAAGCCGTTGTTCTCAATAACGACATCTATTTTTAAAAAAAATTCTCATGCCATTTTTTGGAGTAACGACATAGGTCAATTTTATTTTCAACCGCTTGTAATCTCAATATTGAGAAAAAATTACAAGTGTGAAAATTCTATAACAGATGCCGCTATTTTCAAAAACGGCATTTGCATAACTGATGCCGTTATTTGAAATAACGGCATCAGTTATTTTTTCTCCATCAAATTCAGAAGGCTTGATCCGGAAAGCCCTCAATTTAAAAACAAATAAATAAACAAACAAAAGGGGTGGTGTGATCACTAATTACTACACTCTAATTCCCAACTGGGAAATGATCATTCATCTCAATGCATAAATTACTAAAATTATGACAATTAACATGCAAATTTCACATCTTTTTTTATCCTAAAACACCTGAATCAACTGAATTTCCACAAAAACGGTATAACTGAATCAAATTAGATCAAAATTAGAAATAAAAAATAATATAAAAAAAATCAGTGAGATCAGAGACCCATACCAGTTCAGAGAATTTCGATTTGAAAGCCTGGGATTCAAGTACAAGATTGATCGAGTGCAGGGATGGGAGAGGGCATAAAGGGAGGGATGATTGGAGAGAGAAAGGAAAAGTGATTAGAAAACAATGGAGAGAGATAGAGGAGTGAGAAAGGAAAACTGATGTCGTTAATCCAAATAACGACATCAGTTATGTAAATGTCATTTTTGGAAATAGCGGCATCTGTTATAGAATTTTCACTTACAATTTTTTTCTCAATATTGAGACTACAAGCGGTTGAAAATAAAATTAACCTATGTCGTTACTCCAAAAAACGGCATGAGATTTTTTTAAAAAAAATAGATTCCGTTATTGGGAACAACGGCTTGTAAATAATCTATGCCGTTGTTTTTTTTATTTAAGAAAAGGTGGAGTCTGGCCACCCTGTTTCATTAATAAGTGATTTATAAAATAAACTCAGAGTACTGAGCTTACCACAAAATCCGACAATCAAAACAGAAGTACATAACTCCACCCCGAATATGGGGGGTGGGACAAAAGAAAAAACATAGAGTGGCCGCAAAGAAATACATCATACCCCCCAACAAAACCTGGGGTGATGGTTATTAATGATCATCGTACACCGTGCTGGCTATCAATCGATCGTCAGACCGATCTCGATCTCCTCGTCATCAAACTCCTCTACCTGGAATACACTCGCAATCCTTCCCCTGGGACCTGCTGCTGTCACATTAGCCCAAAATGAAATAAAATGTATAATGTGAGTCAAATTGCCAGAAATACTATTGCAAGTTCTACGAAAGTAAAGATTATTTCTGTCTAGCCAGAGAACCCAGGTCATTGCGGCGATAGCGATATACCACGTTTCTCTCATAGCATCCCTCTCCGTCGCGAACTTAGGACCTACCCATAGGTCCTCATATGTACTAGGGTATTGAGATGTTCCTAGGGCGCTGAGTACCTCTACGATAACCGCTTTGCTCCTAGAATACTGAAGAAAAGGATGGTCGCTAGTCTCCAGGTTAGCGTGGCAGAACCCGCATTGAGAGTCCACATTCGGTTGGCACTTAGCGAGATTTTCTCTAGTCAGGATCGCATCATTTAGCACCAACCAAAAGAAAACTTTGATTTTTAGCGGGGCTTTTGTTCTCCAGACAACGGTAGACCACTTTGGTGTACATCCCCTAAAATGGATGCGATTGTACATAGAGCGAACCGTGAATATGCCGTTCTTCTCCAATCCCCAGGTTTTCTTATCGGGCCCCTGAGAGCAACCAATTCCAGCGTTGGTGATGTATGCCTGAAATTCCGTTAATCTGAGCCAAGGTTCCCAATTGTCGGGCCCTGATAACCTATGCCGTTGTTCCCAAAAACGTTTGTTGCTGACGTATTCAAAATTGGGTCAGATTACTAATTATTTTCGGAGGTGGGTCAGAGTGCCAAATATTTTCAAAAAGTGGGTCAGTACGGCAAAAAATTCTACCTAAGAGTACTCTGCACACACGAATCTAACAGGAATCAAATTTAGATTTTTTTCCCAAAATGACCCTTTTTTTGAAAGTTTTTCCCCAACCGACCTACTTTTTTTTTATTCCCTAAACGCCCCACTCGCTTTTTGAAAAAGCGAGTGTGGTATAATCTCGCATGCTTTTTCAAAAAGCGAGTCTTAGTTTTCAGAAAATTAGAAACCTAAGACTCGCTTTTTGAAAAACCGTGAGGGATTATACCACACTCGCTTTTTCAAAAAGCGAGTCTTGGCCTTTTTTGCCCAGCAACACTCGCTTTTTGAAAAAGCGGGGGGAATTATCCCACACTTGCTTTTTCAAAAAGCGAGTGTCGTTTGGGACTTAAACCCCCCACCCCCAAACAGGTCTCACTATTCCTATTTTCTTTCTCTTCCTCTTCTAACTCCGAAACCCTAACCCATCTCTCATCTCAAATTCATCAAAGTACCCTCGTAATTTGTGGATTAACCCATAAAATTGCTTTGGACACCTTAAACCCATCTTCCGATAGAGGTTTAAATTTTGGAATTTGGGTATACTTGAAGAGGAAAGCAACTTCAACTATTTGACCCAAATAATCTTGTGAAGGTATGATGTTTATTGCCCTATTATTTTGTTAATTTCATTAGGTTTTCTTTTTGGGTAGATAATAACTCGCTTATTGGTATAAATTAACGTAGGTATGGATTTGGAGATTCCTATTTGGTTTTACTTTGGTGGTGAAATAATTCGTGATCCAAAGATTGGTTGTTATTATAGTGTGTTGGATCCGAAAATAGTTTGGGTACCCCGTACCATTACATTTAAAGAAGTAATTGAGAAAATATATGAAGTTACTAATTGGGATAGGAATCAATGGAATGTGAAAATTTTAGCTCGATATGCAGCAGGAAGAGAAGATGGTCAGTATTTTATGACAGTGCCCGTATCTACTGATAATGCGCTGAAGTCAATGATTGCTAGGACATTTGATCCCAATTGTGCTTGGTCTGCATTAGAGTTATATATTCAGCAAATTCAAATTTTGAATGCTCAGCCACATGATATTCCCAGTTCAAGCTTCATAAGGATGGTACCTACACAGCAGATGAGGTCTAACCCCGCTCAATCTTCACAACCAAATCCAGTATCCTCACAAGAGTACACCTTCACAAATACAACAAACCTGGATTCTCTAAATGTTGAGCTGCCACGCCAACCTAGTCCGGTTCTTGACTCTGTTCCAAATGATAGGGTATTTGAACTCTTTCAAAATGCAGTCTGTAACAACAGCTTATTAGACGATGATGAAGAAGAGGAAGAAACAGACGATGAAGATGATGATAGTGGTGAAAATAATGACGAAGACGAAGATGATGATGTAGCAAATGTAAATCCTACGAACAACAGTTGTAGTGAAGTCATAGCTACTTATAGCTACACCAATGTTGATGCTCATGTTACCGAGGAGATGGCTCAAGGTGCTAGAGTACACCTATTTCCACAAGAGTCGTCTGGTTCGTCAAATGTAGACGAATTGTACGTTGGATAGGAGTTTATAAGTAAGCAGTCGATTCAACAGGCTATGAAGTTGTATTCTATCAAAAAACATCGTGAATTCGTAACTTTGAAAGCTACAAATTTCTTTAGTAAATTTGGTAGCAAGGCATTGCGGAAAAAGGCCAAAATTATAGCGTGCCAACACCAACCCAAAAAGTTCATGGCCAAACTTGCTGAACTTGAAAACGTAAATGTCGAGGCGGCTAATTGGTTGAAAGAGAAGCCGATTGAGAAATGGGCGCTTTATACAGATGAAGGTAGACGATATGGAATAATGACTACGAACCTGTCAGAAGTGTTCAATTCAGTCTTGAAAGGCGTCCATAGTTTGCTAGTAACTGCGATAGTTGAGACGATCTTCTTACGTCTGAACTCTTATTTTACTACTCGTCGACAGGAAGCCAGTAAACTTTTATCTGAAGGGACGATTTTTGCTCGAAGAGTACATGAATTGCTCGATATTCGCCGTGAGAGAGCAAACGGACATGAGGTACAATGTTCCATCATCAACCGGGACTTTTTTCCGTGAGAACGGGTATACGCATGGTAAGTGGAGAAAGGAAGGGTGGGAACTTGCACACTATGAATTTGGGAACGAAAACGTGCACATGTATGAAATTTCATCTATACCATATTCCATGTTCTCATGTACTGGCAGCTTGTGCATATCGTGCAATCGAACACAAACATCTCATTGATAAATTTTACACCGTTACTTCATTAGCACAAACATACGCTCTACTGTTTCATTCTATTCTGGATCCAGCATATTGGTCTATTATTGATGGACCAAAACTCGTACCTGATGCTAGTTTGCGACATAAAAGGAAGGGCAGGCCTAGAACTACCAGAATCCGCAATGACATGGATGTGAGAGATAGGTCAAGTCGTGGTACGGGGATGAAATGTTCAAAATGTGGTTTGCAAGGACACAATAAACAGCGATGCACTAATAGTGGAACTCAAAACATTTAACTATTGTATGCTTATACTTTTTAATTTGGACTTTGTAATTGTACTAAATTATGAAGAAAAAGACGATAAAGTTTTATTTTGAAAATTTGTTTGTATCAGCTGTAGATATCATAGTGTGTTTGTTGCGTTATGAGTATTGTAAGCTAATATAAAAATTTCATTAAAATAGGCAAGACTCGCCTTTCCAAAAACCGAGTCTTATATAGAGAACCTCGCTTTCTCAGAAAGCCAGTCTTCCGCCTGTAGGGTTTTTATCAACAAACCGAAGACTCGTTTTTTCAGAAAGCGTGTTTGGTACAAATAGACTCGGTGTTTGGGAAAGCGAGTCTTGAGTCCAGTGTTTTCCAGAGATCAATACTTGTCTGGTTTCACAGTCGCTTTCTCAGAAACCGTGGAACTAATGAATAGACTCGAAAGCGAGTCTTGAGTCTGCTGGAAAAAAGAATACAGACCTAAGACTCGCTTTTTCAAAAAGCGAGTCTGGGTATCAACACCGCGCTTTTTCGAAAAGCGACTGTTGAGTTTGCTTGTTTCCCAGAGAATAGCTCATCTCTGGAACTGCAGAATACAACACTCGCTTTTTGAAAAAGCAGGGTGTTTATTCCCAGACTCGCTTTTTCAGAAAGCAAGTCATGCTCTGTATGCTGAAGAACCCAATATCTGATCTCTTGTTGGGACAAAAATTTACTACACACTACTCCAGCATCAACCACAACTTATATTTCACATCAAATTCCAAAAACATCTCACACCATCTCTACTTCCACATTTCAACTTAAAACCGAATCGCACAACATCTCAACAAAACCCACATTTCAACGACAATCCACATTTCATCTATACCATATCTCAGCAAAATCCAAAAAAATTCACAAAACGTTAAAACTAAAACACCACACTCACACACCCCATACCAAATTTTGAATTTCATTGATTCCACTTTTGAAAAGTTGATTACAATATTGAGATACACAATAAGTTACATTATAATTACAACCAAAAAATCACATAATCAAAATATGAAGTCGCTTCACGGGTCCGGGGTGAACAATGTGGGAGGTCGCCGTTGCCTCTTACCTCGCGGTGATGGAGTTTTCTGTGTCACACCGGACATTATTATCGGCTCCTCTTCCTCTTGTTGTTCTGCCCCCTGTACTTGGATTTCATCCTCTTCAACTTCATCCTCTTGTTCTTCCTCATTTGTAGGCCGACGTGGTGGTTTACGGGCAAATCTCTTCACACGAGGAGCACGTGCACTGGTCCGATAAGCGGGAGTGTTTAGGATAGCATCGAGGGTCGCCCCCACTCCCACCGCATTATCTTGTGCTCGACAGGACGTCAGCATCTCTCGTGCGAAGTCCTTAATCGCATCGGCTACGTTGCTACTCAGCACAGCTGCACATTTCTTGCCCATACTCCAAGTCTGGGCCATCTACAAAATATAATAAGTTGGACTTTGTAGTTCCACTACATGTATACTTGTAAATCAAAATATTATACTGACATCTGATGAATTTAATAGTACTAAAAAACTTACAATCGTACGAATAGCCGATGCCTTTGGTTGAAACATAGGCAAATGCATTGAATGTAGATCTACTGGTTCTGCTGCCGGTCGACGTATCGGTACCACCACGCTTGCTGGAGTCTGCCCTGTCGGAGAGATGTATCGCCTTGTCATCCTCCCATACCAGCCCATATAGTTCTCGTGCACGACTCGATCAAATGGAGGAATGTTCTGGATGATTTCATCAAACCTGTGTAGATTCCATCTCTCCACATATGTCGAGAAGCTGGCGGCCTAATTATTGTAACGCCCCGAATCCCAAATACACTGAATTCGAGATGTTCTATAGGATCTTTTCACTTTCTTTAGTACAATTTTACAGGGAAATTAAAACTTTTCATCATACATCAGAGATTACATCAATGTTACACTTTTTCTTTTGCACAGCGGAAGTAAAATTTACAACAATTGAATAAAAGTACAACAGCATGATATAATCTTTAAGCATCCATTCTTCTTTAATCTTTAACAAGTCATTTACCTGCATATAAGACTGTGGGTATGTCAGTTTATTCAACCGACGAACATTATACATGGCCATCCTCTCTATACCGGAAATAGTATAACTTAACTTTCCATATTTAACAAACACAAACTTGTCACAATTCAAACTAAAGGGACTATCCTATTGATGTCGTGTTGTGATTGTGCACTTAATCCTTAATGCATTTATTTATGTTACATGACACTAATGCGCACTTGTTCGGATTCTATGCATCCCATACTACATAGGTCCGAGGGCAAGCCCTTATTCGTTCTTCATCTTTGTAGGGTTCAATCCCCGGTTATGATTTAATCTACTACTGTAATTACGGTAAGTATCCTAGATGTTATCTGACCTACGAACTCATGTTCAGGCACTCTGGAGTAGTATCCTCACCCAGACGCATCATGGGAATTCCTGGGATACGCTCTCACCATAAACATGACACCACCCGTAGTCTTCAAACATCCAACGAGCGTTGCCACTGTGACGGTACTCTGGAACAGCATCCTCACCCAGACTCGTCATGGGAATTCCTGGGATACGCTCTCGCTGCTACCCATGACCCTCATACTCAGTGTTTTTCTCTTACTTTCATCACATCTTCACTATGTACTAGTCCTTAGTTTTTATTAAAAATCATGAACAAAATTAATCTCTAGAGTTAGCCTCTCCATCAACCGGACTTATTCATTCATTTCATCATGACCAACCTTGGTCAATTCATTTCAACTCAATTCTCAATGCCGGGGAGACTTAGCTACTCTATTTCAAATTTCATTTCACAATCTTCAACTCATAAAAATTTCCATGTTGAGTTCTCAAACTCACATGTACATTCTCTTTTCAATTCATGATTTCTAGTTGTTCAGAAGTTCATCATCGTACATGAATTTGCATGCACTTAATCAATGTCACATTTGAATTTCACATCACTATTAAACATTCATACTTCATAATTGCACAATATTCTCAAGTGAGAATCAATAATATTATATCACACAACAAGGTTCCTTTGCCAATTACTTTCTAATAGTCCATTTCACTTTATCTTTATAACTATAATTTTCACAAGTGTATATCTTAGAACCATAGTTCTAATTGTGCCTTTTGTTCACAAACCATAGTGTATTTCATTCAAATAATACCCAAATCACTCTTATAAAATTCCTTGCATTTTTATGAGAATAACCATATTTTTTCCACATTTTTTGGACATCAAAAACTCCTAAAAAAAATATTTTTTCAAAGTGCCGAAGGGAAGAATCGAACCCAGACACAACGGGAAACAAGCCAAGAGCACCCGCCAACCGGCCAAACTGTGCTAGCGATATAAGGGGGGGTCAAATGATACATATTCTTTTCAGGCCGAGAGCTATAGGCTCTCAAATTTTGTAGAAAAAATGTTGTAAACGCTGAGGTTCGAACCGTTCAACCCAGAGAAGCCAACCGCCAACAGTGACCGCCTGAGCTACTAGCTCAGGTTGTCCAAGTGCTAGTTTAAAGCCCATATAAGTTATTTTGATACTGTGGTTAAAACAACTCGATGTTCAAATAAACTTAGTCTCATATTGCTTTTATGAAAGGTACTGAAAAATTCCAGATTATCTTTCTCTTACATGATCTTCATGTCAGTAAGATTAAAATAATTTTTTCACTAATAAAAATATATTTTTTCACACAAATCCATGAATTGTTCATCAAAACCATTATATTCTTTATTTTCGACATTGGTTACAATTGGTCTCCAAGTCTCTTCTATCCAAAATTCTTATACAAATTTGCTGATATTAATCTTTTCTCTAACATACACAAATCTACTTCTTTTTAATTTATCCATCCCCACAATAATTAAGGAGGTCTCTTCACAAATTAGCACTAACAAGATATGGATTTTCTTTTTCATACAATTAGTGATGGCAAAAATGTGTTTTCTTTAAATCAACATATACTTCTAGTTCAATCATGTGCATCACAAAAATATATAGTCATTTATCAATTATTAGGTTCACACATCAAGCATACAAGAAAGTTGCTCCTTAAAAAGCGTGCTCTTTCTTAATCAATTTGCATACTTCAAATTTCTCAATTAAACTAACATCCTCATTAGTATTCTCAAGCATCAATACTAACATCATCCATTTATTCTAATGAGCATGGAAAATTTTATCTACAACTTAATTAACAATAATAATCACATGCACATTATTCATTATCATGCTAATCAATTTGTAAACTAACTTTCCATAAAAAAATGTAATCCACTAACATCCTCCATGAATTATTTCTAATTAGAAACAAAGATAATCAACTCACTTTGTAATCACATTCTTATGGCATACAATCACATATAATTCACATATCATTAATTCAATCAACTAGAGATTATATATTCAATTAGAGGCGCATTCTTATTAATCATTTTTCATGCAATTTGCTAATTGGATCTAGCATACACTCCTATATTAGAAATATGAAATGTTTTACTCACCTTGTATGGAGAGAACTAAACAAAATTTAGCAACACAAGCCTTGCAACAAGATGCACCTCCTCCTAGCCAAAAGCGCGCACAAGCTCCAAGCCACCAAGCAAAAACCGAATGCTTCTTCTCCTTCAATGATGCCGGCCTCTCCAAGCAAAAATGCACACAACTCTCACTCTTTTATAACTCACACTAATATTAAAATAAGACTATAGTTTGGAAATATGAAATTGCATATGAAAATAGCCATGAGAGGGGGGGTATTTATACTAGAGAATAAGTGAAATGAAGGGCCAAGATTGATTGGTTGGTTGTAGAATGGAGGGCCAAGATTAGAGTAGGAGTTATAAAAACTACCCACAATTATACAACCACCTCCATGATCACCATGACAAAAATCAAATCTCCCTCCAAAAAAAGAAGCAAACCGGCCAAGAAAGAAAGTGTGCAATGCACGTGTACGTGTAGTGCACGTGCATGCAACTAGGCCAAATTTGTACATTTTAATTTGTACAAAAATAAAATAATGATAAATTAGTCTTCTACATGACAAGTTTTAATTAAAAGTAGATTAATTCATGGGCTTTATTTTTGGGCCAAAATAGTTTATTAAAATAAATAAAATAAAATACATTTGGGCTTTTAAGAAAAGGACCTTTTTAATAAATTAAAATAAGGCTTTCTATTTGTTTAAAGAAAGGCTTTTTGTACAAAAATAATTTGAGAACACCTATTTAAATATTTATACACATCATAATAAAATAATCCAAACAAAATATTGCACGTGCACACAACGTGCAAAATAAAATAATTTTCCATTAATTGAAAAATCAGGGTATTACAATTATGTCCTGTTTGACGACCCATTCCAGTAATTTTATGCATGTCCGCACTAAATGGATCGGCTACCAGAATCGCCTGCTGTAGACCAAACTGTCGTAGAACTCTGTTCACATAATAGAACTCAACTGTGATAAAGTTGATCAGTGGTGCTTTTGTTAGCCAAAGATCTCACCTATACAGGGAAATGGGTGGCAGTCGAGCTAGACGTGCCTCCGTATAGGACATCCACACTACGCAATTATCTGCCAACCTGTCCAACTCATCACGGAAGTAGGTCAGGCACCTGTTGGGGTTGGCAGTCCAAGTAAGGTTACCGGACCAGTACACACCAAGAGGAGGTAGCATGTGGTGGTCCTCGGGGAGATGGATCCAGTTGGGTGATTGTTTTCTAACTACAGGATGTCCAACGTGGATACGCTCCCAACTCCACACTTGAAGCAATATCATCGGTCCATTCATCTGCACAGACCCGAGACTACACAGGCATAAACTCCTGTAGAGAGATGCCAAGGCAGAACTACCCCAACTGTACTGGCTGACTCGTCCTAGATCTGCAATAAGCGGGATGTACATCAAAGGGACAGAGTGTCTGCTGGAATTAGGGAACAACACACCTCCAAAAAGAGTCAGAATGTAAGCCCTGCAGTAGCAATGGACCTCCTCTTCAGTCGAATCATCTTTCAATCGGTCCTTGAATTTTTCCTTTAACCACTTCAACCGAATCTGTTTCCCATTAACTGCCCCAGTCTCCACTTCGACACCAAGATATTGTTCTACTAAATAAGCAGGGTCGAAGTCCATTGATCCTGTCACCGCCTGCCTATCTACCGGAAGGCCGGTGAGTACTGAAACGTCCTACAACGAAACAGTCATCTCCCCAACTGTAAGGTGGAAGCTGTGTGTCTCAGGACACCATCTCTCGAGGAGTGCTGTAAGCAGTGGCCGATCGCACTTGATGCCGCTCATCAGTGCAATACCATAGTGTAACGCCCCGAATCCCAAATACAACTGAATTTGAGATGTTCTACAGGATCTTTCCACTTCATTTAGTACAATTTTACAAGGAAATTTGAACTTTTCACTTTACATCAGAGTTTACATAAAACATTACACTTTACATTGCACAGCGGAACTAAAATTTACAACGATTAGATAAATGTACAACAACATTGTATAATCTTTAATCATATGTTCCTCTTTAATCTTTATCATGTCACTTACCTGCATACAAGACTGTGGGTACGTCAGTTTATTCAACCGACGAACATTATACACGGCCATCCTCTCTATGCCGGAAATAGTATAACTTATTTTTCATATTTAGCAAACACAAACTTGTCACATATCAAACTAAACGGACTACCCTATTGATGTCGTGTTGTGATTGTGCACTTAGTCCTTAATACAATTATTTACATTCGATGACGCTAATGAGCACTTGTTCGGTAACTATGCATCCCATACTACATAGGTCCGAGGGCAAGCCTCTTAATCGTTCTTCATCTTTGTAGGGTTCAATCCCTCGCCATGACTTAATCTACTACTGTAACTACGGTGAGTATCCTAGATGATCTATGAGTACAAGCACGTGTACAGAAAACCTGGAGGGGAACCCCACGCCATGTCTTGACTCGTCAAGCAAGCATTCTGTGGCAATTCAGCCTCCTTCATGGCACACGATCCTCTTGCAGTCACCAAACATCCCACAAGCGTGGCTAAAGTCCGATCATTACTGAGTTGTGACCACGCCATGTCTTGACTCATCAAGCATGCATTCTGTGGCTCACACACCCGCACCGTAAACTCTAGTTCTCATACTCGTATTTTTCTCTCACTTTCATCACGTCTTCACTATGCACTAATCCTCAGTTTTAATTAGAATCATGAACAAAAATCAAAGCTCTAGAGTTAGCCTCTCTACTAAACCGGACTTATTCATTTATTCAAACATGACCAACCTTGGTCTTTCATTTCAATATTACATTTCATTTCTTTCCAAATGTCGGGGGAGACTTAGCTAATCTTTTATTTCAATTCCAATTCACAATTTCTAAATTGAGCATTTCCAACTCATAAATACATTTTCTTAATAATAACAGATTTCTCATTCATTAGCATGATCTCTAAATTATACAATAGTCCATAATCGCACATGGAATTATGTGTTTCATCAAATATCAATTCCACATTTAAATCACTTCACTAAATGGATATTCACATACCATAAATTTCACATTATTCTCAAATGAGAATAATTCACAATGCATCACTACATTTAATTTCTATTTATATTCCACTTCTTTTCTAATATTTTATTTCAAGCCTTTCTACAAAGTGCAACTTTTATACTATACAAGTATATAACCATAAGTCTAAATTATACATTTTAATCTCAAATCATATTTTATTCTATGTAATTAATCCCCAAATTATTTTTCATAAGTCCCATATATTTTTAGAAGAATAACCATATTTTTTTCATAATTTTTGGATCACCAAAATACTCAAAAAAAATGTTCTTTCTAAACTGTGGCAATTCTGTGGCAATTCAGCCTCCTTCATGGCACACGATCCTCTTGCAGTCACCAAACATCCCACAAGCGTGGCTAAAGTCCGATCATTACTGAGTTGTGCCCACGCCATGTCTTGACTCATCAAGCATGCATTCTGTGGCTCACACACCCGCACCGTAAACTCTAGTTCTCATACTCGTATTTTTCTCTCACTTTCATCACGTCTTCATTATGCACTAATCCTTAGTTTTTATCAGAATCATGAACAAAAATCAAAGCTCTAGAGTTAGCCTCTCCACTAAACCGGACTTATTCATTTATTCAAACATGACCAACCTTGGTCTATCATTTCAATATTTCATTTCATTTCTTTCCAAATGTCGGGGGAGACTTAGCTACTCTTTTGTTTCAGTTCCAATTCACAATTTCTAAATTGAGCATTTCCAACTCATAAATTCATTTTCATAATCATAACAGATTTCTCATTCATTAGAATGATCTCTAAATTATTCAATAGTCCATAATCGCACATGGAATTATGTGTTTCATCAAATATCAATTCCACATTTAAATCACTTCCCTAAATGGATATTCACATACCATAAATTTCACATTATTCTCAAATGAGAATAATTCACAATGCATCACTACATTTAATTTCTATTTATATTCCACTTCTTTTCTAATATTTTATTTCAAGCCTTTCTACAAAGTGCAACTTTTATACCATACAAGTATATAACCATAAGTCTAAATTATACATTTTATTCTCAAATCATATTTTATTCTATGTAATTAATCCCCAAATTATTTTTCATAAGTCCCATATATTTTTAGAAGAATAACCATATTTTTTTCATAATTTTTGGATCACCAAAATACTCAAAAAAAAATGTTCTTCATCGTTCTTCATCTTTGTAGGGTTCAATCCCTCGCCAAGACTTAATCTACTACTGTAATTACGGTGAGTATCCTAGATGATCTATGAGTACAAGCACGTGTACAGAAAACCTGGAGGGGAACCCCACGCCATGTCTTGACTCGTCAAGCATGCATTCTGTGGCAATTCAGCCTCCTTCATGGCACACGATCCTCTTGCAGTCACCAAACATCCCAAAAGCGTGGCTAAAGTCCGATCATTACTGAGTTGTGCCCACGCCATGTCTTGACTCATCAAGCATGCATTCTGTGGCTCACACACCCGCACCGTAAACTCTAGTTCTCATACTCGTATTTTTCTCTCACTTTCATCACGTCTTCACTATGCACTAATCCTTAGTTTTTATTAGAATCATGAACAAAAATCAAAGCTCTAGCGTTAGCCTCTCCACTAAACCAGACTTATTCATTTATTCTAACATGACCAACCTTGGTCTTTCATTTTAATATTTCATTTCATTTCTTTCTAAATGTCGGGGGAGACTTAGCTACTCTTTTGTTTCAATTCCAATTCACAATTTCTAAATTGAGCAGTTCCAATTCATAAATACATTTTCATAATCATAACAGATTTCTCATTCATTAGCATGATCTCTAAATTATTCAATAGTCCATAATCGCACATGGAATTATGTGTTTCATCAAATATCAATTCCACATTTAAATCACTTCGCTAAATGGATATTCACATACCATAAATTTCACATTATTCTCAAATGAGAATAATTCACAATGCATCACTACATTTAATTTCTATTTATATTCCACTTCTTTTCTAATATTTTATTTCAAGCCTTTCTACAAAGTGCAACTTTTATACCATACAAGTATATAACCATAAGTCTAAATTATACATTTTATTCTCAAATCATATTTTATTCTATGTAATTAATCCCCAAATTATTTTTCATAAGTCCCATATATTTTTAGAAGAATAACCATATTTTTTTCATAATTTTTGGATCACCAAAATACTCAAAAAAAAGTTCTTTCTAAACTGTGGCAATTCTGTGGCAATTCAGCCTCCTTCATGGCACACGATCCTCTTGCAGTCACCAAACATCCCACAAGCGTGGCTATAGTCCGATCATTACTGAGTTGTGCCCACGCCATGTCGTGACTCATCAAGCATGCATTCTGTGGCTCACACACCCGCACCGTAAACTCTAGTTCTCATACTCGTGTTTTTCTCTCACTTTCATCACGTCTTCACTATGCACTAATCCTTAGTTTTTATGAGAATCATGAACAAAAATCAAAGCTCTAGAGTTAGCCTCTCCACTAAACCGGAATTATTCATTTATTCAAACATGACCAACATTGGTCTTTCATTACAATATTTCATTTCATTTCTTTCCAAATGTCGGGGGAGACTTAGCTACTCTTTTGTTTCAATTCCAATTCACAATTTCTAAATTGAGCATTTCCAACTCATAAATTCATTTTCATAATCATAACAGATTTCTCATTCATTAGAATGATCTCTAAATTATTCAATAGTCCATAATCGCACATGGAATTATGTGTTTCATCAAATATCAATTCCACATTTAAATCACTTCGCTAAATGGATATTCACATACCATAAATTTCACATTATTCTCAAATGAGAATAAAATCACAATGCATCACTACATTTAATTTTGTATTTATATTCCACTTCTTTTCTAATATTTTATTTCAAGCCTTTCTACAAAGTGCAACTTTTATACCATACAAGTATATAACCATAAGTCTAAATTATACATTTTATTCTCAAATCATATTTTATTCTAAGTAATTAATCCCCAAATTATTTTTCATAAGTCCCATATATTTTTAGAAGAATAACCATATTTTTTTAATAATTTTTGGATCACCAAAATACTCAAAAAAAATGTTCTTTTTAAACTGTGGCAATTCTGTGGCAATTCAGCCTCCTTCATGGCACACGATCATCTTGCAGTCACCAAACATCCCACAAGCGTGGCTAAAGTCCGACCATTACTGAGTTGTGCCCACGCCATGTCTTGACTCATCAAGCATGCATTCTGTGGCTCACACACCCGCACCTTAAACTCTAGTTCTCATACTCGTGTTTTTCTCTCACTTTCATCACGTCTTCACTATGCACTAATCCTCAGTTTTTATTAGAATCATGAACAAAAATCAAAGCTCTAGAGTTAGCCTCTCCACAAAACCGGACTTATTCATTTATTCAAACATGAACAACCTTGGTCTTTCATTTCAATATTTCATTTCATTTCTTTCCAAATATCGGGGGAGACTTAGCTACTCTTTTGTTTCAATTCCAATTCACAATTTCTAAATTGAGCATTTCCAACTCATAAATTCATTTTCATAATAATAACAGATTTCTCATTCCTTAGAATGATCTCTAAATTATTCAATAGTCCATAATCGCACATGGAATTATGTGTTTCATCAAATATCAATTCCACATTTAAATCACTTCACTAAATGGATATTCACATACCATAAATTTCACATTATTCTCAAATGAGAATAATTCACAATGCATCACTACATTTAATTTCTATTTATATTCCACTTCTTTTCTAATATTTTATTTCAAGCCTTTCTACAAAGTGCAACTTTTATATCATACAAGTATATAACCATAAGTCTAAATTATACATTTTATTCTCAAATCATATTTTATTCTATGTAATTAATCCCCAAATTATTTTTCATAAGTCCCATATATTTTTAGAAGAATAACCATATTTTTTTCATAATTTTTGGATCATCAAAATACTCAAAAAAAAGTTCTTTCTAAACTGTGGCAATTCTGTGGCAATTCAGCCTCCTTCATGGCACACGATCCTCTTGCAGTCACCAAACATCCCACAAGCGTGGCTATAGTCCGATCATTACTGAGTTGTGCCCACGCCATGTCGTGACTCATCAAGCATGCATTCTGTGGCTCACACACCCGCACCGTAAACTCTAGTTCTCATACTCGTGTTTTTCTCTCACTTTCATCACGTCTTCACTATGCACTAATCCTTAGTTTTTATGAGAATCATGAACAAAAATCAAAGCTCTAGAGTTAGCCTCTCCACTAAACCGGAATTATTCATTTATTCAAACATGACCAACTTTGGTCTTTCATTACAATATTTCATTTCATTTCTTTCCAAATGTCGGGGGAGACTTAGCTACTCTTTTGTTTCAATTCCAATTCACAATTTCTAAATTGAGCATTTCCAACTCATAAATTCATTTTCATAATCATAACAGATTTCTCATTCATTAGAATGATCTCTAAATTATTCAATAGTCCATAATCGCACATGGAATTATGTGTTTCATCAAATATCAATTCCACATTTAAATCACTTCGCTAAATGGATATTCACATACCATAAATTTCACATTATTCTCAAATGAGAATAATTCACAATGCATCTCTACATTTAATTTCTATTTATATTCCACTTCTTTTCTAATATTTTATTTCAAGCCTTTCTACAAAGTGCAACTTTTATACCATACAAGTATATAACCATAAGTCTAAATTATACATTTTATTCTCAAATCATATTTTATTCTATGTAATTAATCCCCAAATTATTTTTCATAAGTCCCATATATTTTTAGAAGAATAACCATATTTTTTTTATAATTTTTGGATCACCAAAATACTGAAAAAAAAATGTTCTTCATCGTTCTTCATCTTTGTAGGGTTCAATCCCTCGCCAAGACTTAATCTACGACTGTAATTACGGTGAGTATTCTAGATGATCTATGAGTACAAGCACGTGTACAGAAAACCTGGAGGGGAACCCCACGCCATGTCTTGACTCGTCAAGCATGCATTCTGTGGCAATTCAGCCTCCTTCATGGCACACGATCCTCTTGCAGTCACCAAACATCCCACAAGCGTGGCTAAAGTCCGATCATTACTGAGTTGTGCCCACGCCATGTCTTGACTCATCAAGCATGCATTCTGTGGCTCACACACCCGCACCGTAAACTCTAGTTTTCATACTCGTATTTTTCTCTCACTTTCATCACGTCTTCACTATGCACTAATCCTCAGTTTTTATTAGAATCATGAACAAGAATCAAAGCTCTAGAGTTAGCCTCTCCACTAAACCGGACTTATTCATTTATTCAAACATGACCAACCTTGGTCTTTCATTTCAATATTTCATTTCATTTCTTTCCAAATATCGTGGGAGACTTAGCTACTCTTTTGTTTCAATTCCAATTCACAATTTCTAAATTGAGCATTTCCAACTCATAAATTCATTTTCAAAATAATAACAGATTTCTCATTCATTAGAATGATCTCTAAATTATTCAATAGTCCATAATCGCACATGGAATTATGTGTTTCATCAAATATCAATTCCACATTTAAATCACTTCGCTAAATGGATATTCACATACCATAAATTTCACATTATTCTCAAATGAGAATAATTCACAATGCATCACTACATTTAATTTCTATTTATATTCCACTTCTTTTCTAATATTTTATTTCAAGCCTTTCTACAAAGTGCAACTTTTATACCATACAAGTATATAACCATAAGTCTAAATTATACATTTTATTCTCAAATCTTATTTTATTCTATGTAATTAATCCCCAAATTATTTTTCATAAGTCCAATATATTTTTAGAAGAATAACCATATTTTTTTCATAAGTTTTGGATCAGCAAAATACTCAAAAAAAAAGTTCTTTCTAAACTGTGGCAATTCTGTGGCAATTCAGCCTCCTTCATGGCACACGATCCTCTTGCAGTCACCAAACATCCCACAAGCGTGGCTAAAGTCCGATCATTACTGAGTTGTGCCCACGCCATGTCTTGACTCATCAAGCATGCATTCTGTGGCTCACACACCTGCACCGTAAACTCTAGTTCTCATACTCGTGTTTTTCTCTCACTTTCATCACGTCTTCACAATGCACTAATCCTCAGTTTTTATTAGAATCATGAACAAAAATCAAAGCTCTAGAGTTAGCCTCTCCACTAAACCGGAATTATTCATTTATTCAAACATGACCAACCTTGGTCTTTCATTACAATATTTCATTTCATTTCTTTCCAAATGCCGGGGGAGACTTAGCTACTCTTTTGTTTCTATTCCAATTCACAATTTCTAAATTGAGCATTTCCAACTCATAAATTCATTTTCATAATCATAACAGGTTTCTCATTCATTAGCATGATCTCTAAATTATTCAATAGTCCATAATCGCACATGGCATTATGTGTTTCATCAAATATCAATTCCACATTTAAATCACTTCACTAAATGGATATTCACATACCATAAATTTCACATTATTCTCAAATGAGAATAAAATCACAATGCATCACTACATTTAATTTTGTATTTATATTCCACTTCTTTTCTAATATTTTATTTCAAGCCTTTCTACAAAGTGCAACTTTTATACCATACAAGTATATAACCATAAGTCTAAATTATACATTTTATTCTCAAATCATATTTTATTCTAAGTAATTAATCCCCAAATTATTTTTCATAAGTCCCATATATTTTTAGAAGAATAACCATATTTTTTTAATAATTTTTGGATCACCAAAATACTCAAAAAAAATGTTCTTTTTAAACTGTGGCAATTCTGTGGCAATTCAGCCTCCTTCATGGCACACGATCATCTTGCAGTCACCAAACATCCCACAAGCGTGGCTAAAGTCCGACCATTACTGAGTTGTGCCCACGCCATGTCTTGACTCATCAAGCATGCATTCTGTGGCTCACACACCCGCACCGTAAACTCTAGTTCTCATACTCGTGTTTTTCTCTCACTTTCATCACGTCTTCACTATGCACTAATCCTCAGTTTTTATTAGAATCATGAACAAAAATCAAAGCTCTAGAGTTAGCCTCTCCACAAAACCGGACTTATTCATTTATTCAAACATGACCAACCTTGGTCTTTCATTTCAATATTTCATTTCATTTCTTTCCAAATATCGGGGGAGACTTAGCTACTCTTTTGTTTCAATTCCAATTCACAATTTCTAAATTGAGCATTTCCAACTCATAAATTCATTTTCATAATAATAACAGATTTCTCATTCCTTAGAATGATCTCTAAATTATTCAATAGTCCATAATCGCACATGGAATTATGTGTTTCATCAAATATCAATTCCACATTTAAATCACTTCACTAAATGGATATTCACATACCATAAATTTCACATTATTCTCAAATGAGAATAATTCACAATGCATCACTACATTTAATTTCTATTTATATTCCACTTCTTTTCTAATATTTTATTTCAAGCCTTTCTACAAAGTGCAACTTTTATACCATACAAGTATATAACCATAAGTCTAAATTATACATTTTATTCTCAAATCATATTTTATTCTATGTAATTAATCCCCAAATTATTTTTCATAAGTCCCATATATTTTTAGAAGAATAACCATATTTTTTTCATAATTTTTGGATCAACAACATACTCAAAAAAAAATGTTCTTTCTAAACTGTGGCAATTCTGTGGCAATTCAGCCTCCTTCGTGGCACACGATCCTCTTGCAGACACCAAACATCCCACAAGCGTGCCTAAAGTCCGATCATTACTGAGTTGTGCCCACGCCATGTCTTGACTCATCAAGCATGCAATCTGTGGCTCACACACCCGCACCGTAAACTCTAGTTCTCATACTCGTGTTTTTCTCTCACTTTCATCACGTCTTCACTATGCACTAATCCTCAGTTTTTATTAGAATCATGAACAAAAATTAAAGCTCTAGAGTTAGCCTCTCCACTAAACCGGAATTATTCATTTATTCAAACATGACCAACCATGGTCTTTCATTTCAATATTACATTTCATTTCTTTCCAAATGTCGGGGGAGACTTAGCTAATCTTTTATTTCAATTCCAATTCACAATTTCTAAATTGAGCATTTCCAACTCATAAATACATTTTCTTAATAATAACAGATTTCTCATTCATTAGCATGATCTCTAAATTATACAATAGTCCATAATCGCACATGGAATTATGTGTTTCATCAAATATCAATTCCACATTTAAATCACTTCACTAAATGGATATTCACATACCATAAATTTCACATTATTCTCAAATGAGAATAATTCACAATGCATCACTACATTTAATTTCTATTTATATTCCACTTCTTTTCTAATATTTTATTTCAAGCCTTTCTACAAAGTGCAACTTTTATACTATACAAGTATATAACCATAAGTCTAAATTATACATTTTAATCTCAAATCATATTTTATTCTATGTAATTAATCACCAAATTATTTTTCATAAGTCCCATATATTTTTAGAAGAATAACCATATTTTTTTCATAATTTTTGGATCACCAAAATACTCAAAAAAAATGTTCTTTCTAAACTGTGGCTATTCTGTGGCAATTCAGCCTCCTTCATGGCACACGATCCTCTTGCAGTCACCAAACATCCCACAAGCGTGGCTAAAGTCCGATCATTACTGAGTTGTGCCCACGCCATGTCTTGACTCATCAAGCATTCATTCTGTGGCTCACACACCCGCACCGTAAACTCTAGTTCTCATACTCGTATTTTTCTCTCACTTTCATCACGTCTTCATTATGCACTAATGCTTAGTTTTTATCAGAATCATGAACAAAAATCAAAACTCTAGAGTTAGCCTCTCCACTAAACCGGACTTATTCATTTATTCAAACATGACCAACCTTGGTCTATCATTTCAATATTTCATTTCATTTCTTTCCAAATGTCGGGGGAGACTTAGCTACTCTTTTGTTTCAGTTCCAATTCACAATTTCTAAATTAAGCATTTCCAACTCATAAATTCATTTTCATAATCATAACAGATTTCTCATTCATTAGAATGATCTCTAAATTATTCAATAGTCCATAATCGCACATGGAATTATGTGTTTCATCAAATATCAATTCCACATTTAAATCACTTCCCTAAATGGATATTCACATACCATAAATTTCACATTATTCTCAAATGAGAATAATTCACAATGCATCACTACATTTAATTTCTATTTATATTCCACTTCTTTTCTAATATTTTATTTCAAGCCTTTCTACAAAGTGCAACTTTTATACCATACAAGTATATAACCATAAGTCTAAATTATACATTTTATTCTCAAATCATATTTTATTCTATGTAATTAATCCCCAAATTATTTTTCATAAGTCCCATATATTTTTAGAAGAATAACCATATTTTTTTCATAATTTTTGGATCACCAAAATACTCAAAAAAAAATGTTCTTCATCGTTCTTCATCTTTGTAGGGTTCAATCCCTCGCCAAGACTTAATCTACTACTGTAATTACGGTGAGTATCCTAGATGATCTATGAGTACAAGCACGTGTACAGAAAACCTGGAGGGGAACCCCACGCCATGTCTTGACTCGTCAAGCATGCATTCTGTGGCAATTCAGCCTCCTTCATGGCACACGATCCTCTTGCAGTCACCAAACATCCCAAAAGCGTGGCTAAAGTCCGATCATTACTGAGTTGTGCCCACGCCATGTCTTGACTCATCAAGCATGCATTCTGTGGCTCACACACCCGCACCGTAAACTCTAGTTCTCATACTCGTATTTTTCTCTCACTTTCATCACGTCTTCACTATGCACTAATCCTTAGTTTTTATTAGAATCATGAACAAAAATCAAAGCTCTAGCGTTAGCCTCTCCACTAAACCAGACTTATTCATTTATTCTAACATGACCAACCTTGGTCTTTCATTTTAATATTTCATTTCATTTCTTTCTAAATGTCGGGGGAGACTTAGCTACTCTTTTGTTTCAATTCCAATTCACAATTTCTAAATTGAGCAGTTCCAATTCATAAATACATTTTCATAATCATAACAGATTTCTCATTCATTAGCATGATCTCTAAATTATTCAATAGTCCATAATCGCACATGGAATTATGTGTTTCATCAAATATCAATTCCACATTTAAATCACTTCGCTAAATGGATATTCACATACCATAAATTTCACATTATTCTCAAATGAGAATAATTCACAATGCATCACTACATTTAATTTCTATTTATATTCCACTTCTTTTCTAATATTTTATTTCAAGCCTTTCTACAAAGTGCAACTTTTATACCATACAAGTATATAACCATAAGTCTAAATTATACATTTTATTCTCAAATCATATTTTATTCTATGTAATTAATCCCCAAATTATTTTTCATAAGTCCCATATATTTTTAGAAGAATAACCATATTTTTTTCATAATTTTTGGATCACCAAAATACTCAAAAAAAAGTTCTTTCTAAACTGTGGCAATTCTGTGGCAATTCAGCCTCCTTCATGGCACACGATCCTCTTGCAGTCACCAAACATCCCACAAGCGTGGCTATAGTCCGATCATTACTGAGTTGTGCCCACGCCATGTCGTGACTCATCAAGCATGCATTCTGTGGCTCACACACCCGCACCGTAAACTCTAGTTCTCATACTCGTGTTTTTCTCTCACTTTCATCACGTCTTCACTATGCACTAATCCTTAGTTTTTATGAGAATCATGAACAAAAATCAAAGCTCTAGAGTTAGCCTCTCCACTAAACCGGAATTATTCATTTATTCAAACATGACCAACATTGGTCTTTCATTACAATATTTCATTTCATTTCTTTCCAAATGTCGGGGGAGACTTAGCTACTCTTTTGTTTCAATTCCAATTCACAATTTCTAAATTGAGCATTTCCAACTCATAAATTCATTTTCATAATCATAACAGATTTCTCATTCATTAGAATGATCTCTAAATTATTCAATAGTCCATAATCGCACATGGAATTATGTGTTTCATCAAATATCAATTCCACATTTAAATCACTTCGCTAAATGGATATTCACATACCATAAATTTCACATTATTCTCAAATGAGAATAAAATCACAATGCATCACTACATTTAATTTTGTATTTATATTCCACTTCTTTTCTAATATTTTATTTCAAGCCTTTCTACAAAGTGCAACTTTTATACCATACAAGTATATAACCATAAGTCTAAATTATACATTTTATTCTCAAATCATATTTTATTCTAAGTAATTAATCCCCAAATTATTTTTCATAAGTCCCATATATTTTTAGAAGAATAACCATATTTTTTTAATAATTTTTGGATCACCAAAATACTCAAAAAAAATGTTCTTTTTAAACTGTGGCAATTCTGTGGCAATTCAGCCTCCTTCATGGCACACGATCATCTTGCAGTCACCAAACATCCCACAAGCGTGGCTAAAGTCCGACCATTACTGAGTTGTGCCCACGCCATGTCTTGACTCATCAAGCATGCATTCTGTGGCTCACACACCCGCACCTTAAACTCTAGTTCTCATACTCGTGTTTTTCTCTCACTTTCATCACGTCTTCACTATGCACTAATCCTCAGTTTTTATTAGAATCATGAACAAAAATCAAAGCTCTAGAGTTAGCCTCTCCACAAAACCGGACTTATTCATTTATTCAAACATGAACAACCTTGGTCTTTCATTTCAATATTTCATTTCATTTCTTTCCAAATATCGGGGGAGACTTAGCTACTCTTTTGTTTCAATTCCAATTCACAATTTCTAAATTGAGCATTTCCAACTCATAAATTCATTTTCATAATAATAACAGATTTCTCATTCCTTAGAATGATCTCTAAATTATTCAATAGTCCATAATCGCACATGGAATTATGTGTTTCATCAAATATCAATTCCACATTTAAATCACTTCACTAAATGGATATTCACATACCATAAATTTCACATTATTCTCAAATGAGAATAATTCACAATGCATCACTACATTTAATTTCTATTTATATTCCACTTCTTTTCTAATATTTTATTTCAAGCCTTTCTACAAAGTGCAACTTTTATACCATACAAGTATATAACCATAAGTCTAAATTATACATTTTATTCTCAAATCATATTTTATTCTATGTAATTAATCCCCAAATTATTTTTCATAAGTCCCATATATTTTTAGAAGAATAACCATATTTTTTTCATAATTTTTGGATCATCAAAATACTCAAAAAAAAGTTCTTTCTAAACTGTGGCAATTCTGTGGCAATTCAGCCTCCTTCATGGCACACGATCCTCTTGCAGTCACCAAACATCCCACAAGCGTGGCTATAGTCCGATCATTACTGAGTTGTGCCCACGCCATGTCGTGACTCATCAAGCATGCATTCTGTGGCTCACACACCCGCACCGTAAACTCTAGTTCTCATACTCGTGTTTTTCTCTCACTTTCATCACGTCTTCACTATGCACTAATCCTTAGTTTTTATGAGAATCATGAACAAAAATCAAAGCTCTAGAGTTAGCCTCTCCACTAAACCGGAATTATTCATTTATTCAAACATGACCAACCTTGGTCTTTCATTACAATATTTCATTTCATTTCTTTCCAAATGTCGGGGGAGACTTAGCTACTCTTTTGTTTCAATTCCAATTCACAATTTCTAAATTGAGCATTTCCAACTCATAAATTCATTTTCATAATCATAACAGATTTCTCATTCATTAGAATGATCTCTAAATTATTCAATAGTCCATAATCGCACATGGAATTATGTGTTTCATCAAATATCAATTCCACATTTAAATCACTTCGCTAAATGGATATTCACATACCATAAATTTCACATTATTCTCAAATGAGAATAATTCACAATGCATCTCTACATTTAATTTCTATTTATATTCCACTTCTTTTCTAATATTTTATTTCAAGCCTTTCTACAAAGTGCAACTTTTATACCATACAAGTATATAACCATAAGTCTAAATTATACATTTTATTCTCAAATCATATTTTATTCTATGTAATTAATCCCCAAATTATTTTTCATAAGTCCCATATATTTTTAGAAGAATAACCATATTTTTTTTATAATTTTTGGATCACCAAAATACTGAAAAAAAAATGTTCTTCATCGTTCTTCATCTTTGTAGGGTTCAATCCCTCGCCAAGACTTAATCTACGACTGTAATTACGGTGAGTATTCTAGATGATCTATGAGTACAAGCACGTGTACAGAAAACCTGGAGGGGAACCCCACGCCATGTCTTGACTCGTCAAGCATGCATTCTGTGGCAATTCAGCCTCCTTCATGGCACACGATCCTCTTGCAGTCACCAAACATCCCACAAGCGTGGCTAAAGTCCGATCATTACTGAGTTGTGCCCACGCCATGTCTTGACTCATCAAGCATGCATTCTGTGGCTCACACACCCGCACCGTAAACTCTAGTTTTCATACTCGTATTTTTCTCTCACTTTCATCACGTCTTCACTATGCACTAATCCTCAGTTTTTATTAGAATCATGAACAAGAATCAAAGCTCTAGAGTTAGCCTCTCCACTAAACCGGACTTATTCATTTATTCAAACATGACCAACCTTGGTCTTTCATTTCAATATTTCATTTCATTTCTTTCCAAATATCGTGGGAGACTTAGCTACTCTTTTGTTTCAATTCCAATTCACAATTTCTAAATTGAGCATTTCCAACTCATAAATTCATTTTCAAAATAATAACAGATTTCTCATTCATTAGAATGATCTCTAAATTATTCAATAGTCCATAATCGCACATGGAATTATGTGTTTCATCAAATATCAATTCCACATTTAAATCACTTCGCTAAATGGATATTCACATACCATAAATTTCACATTATTCTCAAATGAGAATAATTCACAATGCATCACTACATTTAATTTCTATTTATATTCCACTTCTTTTCTAATATTTTATTTCAAGCCTTTCTACAAAGTGCAACTTTTATACCATACAAGTATATAACCATAAGTCTAAATTATACATTTTATTCTCAAATCTTATTTTATTCTATGTAATTAATCCCCAAATTATTTTTCATAAGTCCAATATATTTTTAGAAGAATAACCATATTTTTTTCATAAGTTTTGGATCAGCAAAATACTCAAAAAAAAAGTTCTTTCTAAACTGTGGCAATTCTGTGGCAATTCAGCCTCCTTCATGGCACACGATCCTCTTGCAGTCACCAAACATCCCACAAGCGTGGCTAAAGTCCGATCATTACTGAGTTGTGCCCACGCCATGTCTTGACTCATCAAGCATGCATTCTGTGGCTCACACACCTGCACCGTAAACTCTAGTTCTCATACTCGTGTTTTTCTCTCACTTTCATCACGTCTTCACAATGCACTAATCCTCAGTTTTTATTAGAATCATGAACAAAAATCAAAGCTCTAGAGTTAGCCTCTCCACTAAACCGAAATTATTCATTTATTCAAACATGACCAACCTTGGTCTTTCATTACAATATTTCATTTCATTTCTTTCCAAATGCCGGGGGAGACTTAGCTACTCTTTTGTTTCTATTCCAATTCACAATTTCTAAATTGAGCATTTCCAACTCATAAATTCATTTTCATAATCATAACAGGTTTCTCATTCATTAGCATGATCTCTAAATTATTCAATAGTCCATAATCGCACATGGCATTATGTGTTTCATCAAATATCAATTCCACATTTAAATCACTTCACTAAATGGATATTCACATACCATAAATTTCACATTATTCTCAAATGAGAATAAAATCACAATGCATCACTACATTTAATTTTGTATTTATATTCCACTTCTTTTCTAATATTTTATTTCAAGCCTTTCTACAAAGTGCAACATTTATACCATACAAGTATATAACCATAAGTCTAAATTATACATTTTATTCTCAAATCATATTTTATTCTAAGTAATTAATCCCCAAATTATTTTTCATAAGTCCCATATATTTTTAGAAGAATAACCATATTTTTTTAATAATTTTTGGATCACCAAAATACTCAAAAAAAATGTTCTTTTTAAACTGTGGCAATTCTGTGGCAATTCAGCCTCCTTCATGGCACACGATCATCTTGCAGTCACCAAACATCCCACAAGCGTGGCTAAAGTCCGACCATTACTGAGTTGTGCCCACGCCATGTCTTGACTCATCAAGCATGCATTCTGTGGCTCACACACCCGCACCGTAAACTCTAGTTCTCATACTCGTGTTTTTCTCTCACTTTCATCACGTCTTCACTATGCACTAATCCTCAGTTTTTATTAGAATCATGAACAAAAATCAAAGCTCTAGAGTTAGCCTCTCCACAAAACCGGACTTATTCATTTATTCAAACATGACCAACCTTGGTCTTTCATTTCAATATTTCATTTCATTTCTTTCCAAATATCGGGGGAGACTTAGCTACTCTTTTGTTTCAATTCCAATTCACAATTTCTAAATTGAGCATTTCCAACTCATAAATTCATTTTCATAATAATAACAGATTTCTCATTCCTTAGAATGATCTCTAAATTATTCAATAGTCCATAATCGCACATGGAATTATGTGTTTCATCAAATATCAATTCCACATTTAAATCACTTCACTAAATGGATATTCACATACCATAAATTTCACATTATTCTCAAATGAGAATAATTCACAATGCATCACTACATTTAATTTCTAATTATATTCCACTTCTTTTCTAATATTTTATTTCAAGCCTTTCTACAAAGTGCAACTTTTATACCATACAAGTATATAACCATAAGTCTAAATTATACATTTTATTCTCAAATCATATTTTATTCTATGTAATTAATCCCCAAATTATTTTTCATAAGTCCCATATATTTTTAGAAGAATAACCATATTTTTTTCATAATTTTTGGATCAACAACATACTCAAAAAAAATGTTCTTTCTAAACTGTGGCAATTCTGTGGCAATTCAGCCTCCTTCATGGCACACGATCCTCTTGCAGACACCAAACATCCCACAAGCGTGCCTAAAGTCCGATCATTACTGAGTTGTGCCCACGCCATGTCTTGACTCATCAAGCATGCATTCTGTGGCTCACACACCCGCACCGTAAACTCTAGTTCTCATACTCGTGTTTTTCTCTCACTTTCATCACGTCTTCACTATGCACTAATCCTCAGTTTTTATTAGAATCATGAACAAAAATTAAAGCTCTAGAGTTAGCCTCTCCACTAAACCGGAATTATTCATTTATTCAAACATGACCAACCATGGTCTTTCATTTCAATATTTCATTTCATTTCTTTCCAAATATCGGGGGAGACTTAGCTACTCTTTTGTTTCAATTCCAATTCACAATTTCTAAATTGAGCATTTCCAACTCATAAATTCATTTTCATAATAATAACAGATTTCTCATTCATTAGAATGATCTCTAAATTATTCAATAGTCCATAATCGCACATGGAATTATGTGTTTCATCAAATATCAATTCCACATTTAAATCACTTCACTAAATGGATATTCACATACCATAAATTTCACATTATTCTCAAATGAGAATAATTCACAATGCATCTCTACATTTAATTTCTATTTATATTCCACTTCTTTTCTAATATTTTATTTCAAGCCTTTCTACAAAGTGCAACTTTTATACCATACAAGTATATAACCATAAGTCTAAATTAAACATTTTATTCTCAAATCATATTTTATTCCATGTAATTAATCCCCAAATTATTTTTCATAAGTCCCATATATTTTTAGAAGAATAACAATATTTTTTTCATAATTTTTGGATCAACAAAATACTCAAAAAAAATGTTCTTTCTAAACTGTGGCAATTCTGTGGCAATTCAGCCTCCTTCATGGCACACGATCATCTTGCAGTCACCAAACATCCCAGAAGCGTGGCTAAAGTCCGACCATTACTGAGTTGTGCCCACGCCATATCTTGACTCATCAAGCATGCATTCTGTGGCTCACACACCCGCACCGTAAACTCTAGTTCTCATACTCGTGTTTTTCTCTCACTTTCATCACGTCTTCACTATGCACTAATCCTCAGTTTTTATTAGAATCATGAACAAAAATTAAAGCTCTAGAGTTAGCCTCTCCACTAAACCGGAATTATTCATTTATTCAAACATGACCAACCTTGGTCTTTCATTTCAATATTTCATTTCATTTCTTTCCAAATATCGGGGGAGACTTAGCTACTCTTTTGTTTCAATTCCAATTCACAATTTCTAAATTGAGCATTTCCAACTCATAAATTTATTTTCATAATAATAACAGATTTCTCATTCATTAGAATGATCTCTAAATTATTCAATAGTCCATAATCGCACATGGAATTATGTGTTTCATCAAATATCAATTCCACATTTAAATCACTTCACTAAATGGATATTCACATACCATAAATTTCACATTATTCTCAAATGAGAATAATTCACAATGCATCACTACATTTAATTTCTATTTATATTCCACTTCTTTTCTAATATTTTATTTCAAGCCTTTCTACAAAGTGCAACTTTTATACCATACAAGTATATAACCATAAGTCTAAATTATACATTTTATTCTCAAATCATATTTTATTCTATGTAATTAATCCCCAAATTATTTTTCATAAGTCCCATATATTTTTAGAAGAATAACCATATTTTTTTCATAATTTTTGGATCAACAAAATACTCAAAAAAAATGTTCTTTCTAAACTGTGGCAATTCTGTGGCAATTCAGCCTCCTTCATGGCACACGATCATCTTGCAGTCACCAAACATCCCAGAAGCGTGGCTAAAGTCCGACCATTACTGAGTTGTGCCCACGCCATGTCTTGACTCATCAAGCATGCATTCTGTGGCTCACACACCCGCACCGTAAACTCTAGTTCTCATACTCGTGTTTTTCTCTCACTTTCATCACGTCTTCACTATGCACTAATCCTCAGTTTTTATTAGAATCATGAACAAAAATCAAAGCTCTAGAGTTAGCCTCTCCACTAAACCGGACTTATTCATTTATTCAAACATGACCAACCTTGGTCTTTCATTTCAATATTTCATTTCATTTCTTTCCAAATATCGGGGGAGACTTAGCTACTCTTTTGTTTCAATCCCAATTCACAATTTCTAAATTGAGCATTTCCAACTCATAAATTCATTTTCATAATCATAACAGATTTCTCATTCATTAGAATGATCTCTAAATTATTCAATAGTCCATAATCGCACATGGAATTATGTGTTTCATCAAATATCAATTCCACACTTAAATCACTTCACTAAATGGATATTCACATACCATAAATTTCACATTATTCTCAAATGAGAATAATTCACAATGCATCTCTACAATTAATTTCTATTTATATTCCACTTCTTTTCTAATATTTTATTTCAAGCCTTTCTACAAAGTGCAACTTTTATACCATACAAGTATATAACCATAAGTCTAAATTATACATTTTATTCTCAAATCATATTTTATTCTATGTAATTAATCCCCAAATTATTTTTCATAAGTCCCATATATTTTTAGAAGAATAACCATATTTTTTTCATAATTTTTGGATCACCAAAATACTCAAAAAAAAATGTTCTTCATCGTTCTTCATCTTTGTAGGGTTCAATCCCTCGCCAAGACTTAATCTACTACTGTAATTACGGTGAGGATCCTAGATGATCTATGAGTACAAGCACGTGTACAGAAAACCTGGAGGGGAACCCCACGCCATGTCTTGACTCGTCAAGCATGCATTCTGTGGCAATTCAGCCTCCTTCATGGCACACGATCCTCTTGCAGTCACCAAACATCCCAAAAGCGTGGCTAAAGTCCGATCATTACTGAGTTGTGCCCACGCCATGTCTTGACTCATCAAGCATGCATTCTGTGGCTCACACACCCGCACCGTAAACTCTAGTTCTCATACTCGTATTTTTCTCTCACTTTCATCACGTCTTCACTATGCACTAATCCTTAGTTTTTATTAGAATCATGAACAAAAATCAAAGCTCTAGCGTTAGCCTCTCCACTAAACCAGACTTATTCATTTATTCTAACATGACCAACCTTGGTCTTTCATTTCAATATTTCATTTCATTTCTTTCTAAATGTCGGGGGAGACTTAGCTACTCTTTTGTTTCAATTCCAATTCACAATTTCTAAATTGAGCAGTTCCAATTCATAAATACATTTTCATAATCATAACAGATTTCTCATTCATTAGCATGATCTCTAAATTATTCAATAGTCCATAATCGCACATGGAATTATGTGTTTCATCAAATATCAATTCCACATTTAAATCACTTCGCTAAATGGATATTCACATACCATAAATTTCACATTATTCTCAAATGAGAATAATTCACAATGCATCACTACATTTAATTTCTATTTATATTCCACTTCTTTTCTAATATTTTATTTCAAGCCTTTCTACAAAGTGCAACTTTTATACCATACAAGTATATAACCATAAGTCTAAATTATACATTTTATTCTCAAATCATATTTTATTCTATGTAATTAATCCCCAAATTATTTTTCATAAGTCCCATATATTTTTAGAAGAATAACCATATTTTTTTCATAATTTTTGGATCACCAAAATACTCAAAAAAAAAGTTCTTTCTAAACTGTGGCAATTCTGTGGCAATTCAGCCTCCTTCGTGGCACACGATCCTCTTGCAGTCACCAAACATCCCACAAGCGTGGCTATAGTCCGATCATTACTGAGTTGTGCCCACGCCATGTCGTGACTCATCAAGCATGCATTCTGTGGCTCACACACCCGCACCGTAAACTCTAGTTCTCATACTCGTGTTTTTCTCTCACTTTCATCACGTCTTCACTATGCACTAATCCTTAGTTTTTATGAGAATCATGAACAAAAATCAAAGCTCTAGAGTTAGCCTCTCCACTAAACCGGAATTATTCATTTATTCAAACATGACCAACATTGGTCTTTCATTACAATATTTCATTTCATTTCTTTCCAAATGTCGGGGGAGACTTAGCTACTCTTTTGTTTCAATTCCAATTCACAATTTCTAAATTGAGCATTTCCAACTCATAAATTCATTTTCATAATCATAACAGATTTCTCATTCATTAGAATGATCTCTAAATTATTCAATAGTCCATAATCGCACATGGAATTATGTGTTTCATCAAATATCAATTCCACATTTAAATCACTTCGCTAAATGGATATTCACATACCATAAATTTCACATTATTCTCAAATGAGAATAAAATCACAATGCATCACTACATTTAATTTTGTATTTATATTCCACTTCTTTTCTAATATTTTATTTCAAGCCTTTCTACAAAGTGCAACATTTATACCATACAAGTATATAACCATAAGTCTAAATTATACATTTTATTCTCAAATCATATTTTATTCTAAGTAATTAATCACCAAATTATTTTTCATAAGTCCCATATATTTTTAGAAGAATAACCATATTTTTTTAATAATTTTTGGATCACCAAAATACTCAAAAAAAATGTTCTTTTTAAACTGTGGCAATTCTGTGGCAATTCAGCCTCCTTCATGGCACACGATCATCTTGCAGTCACCAAACATCCCACAAGCGTGGCTAAAGTCCGACCATTACTGAGTTGTGCCCACGCCATGTCTTGTCTCATCAAGCATGCATTCTGTGGCTCACACACCCGCACCGTAAACTCTAGTTCTCATACTCGTGTTTTTCTCTCACTTTCATCACGTCTTCACTATGCACTAATCCTCAGTTTTTATTAGAATCATGAACAAAAATCAAAGCTCTAGAGTGAGCCTCTCCACAAAACCGGACTTATTCATTTATTCAAACATGACCAACCTTGGTCTTTCATTTCAATATTTCATTTCATTTCTTTCCAAATATCGGGGGAGACTTAGCTACTCTTTTGTTTCAATTCCAATTCACAATTTCTAAATTGAGCATTTCCAACTCATAAATTCATTTTCATAATAATAACAGATTTCTCATTCCTTAGAATGATCTCTAAATTATTCAATAGTCCATAATCGCACATGGAATTATGTGTTTCATCAAATATCAATTCCACATTTAAATCACTTCACTAAATGGATATTCACATACCATAAATTTCACATTATTCTCAAATGAGAATAATTCACAATGCATCACTACATTTAATTTCTATTTATATTCCACTTCTTTTCTAATATTTTATTTCAAGCCTTTCTACAAAGTGCAACTTTTATACCATACAAGTATATAACCATAAGTCTAAATTATACATTTTATTCTCAAATCATATTTTATTCTATGTAATTAATCCCCAAATTATTTTTCATAAGTCCCATATATTTTTAGAAGAATAACCATATTTTTTTCATAATATTTGGATCAACAAAATACTCAAAAAAAATGTTCTTTCTAAACTGTGGCAATTCTGTGGCAATTCAGCCTCCTTCATGGCACACGATCCTCTTGCAGTCACCAAACATCCCACAAGCGTGGCTATAGTCCGATCATTACTGAGTTGTGCCCACGCCATGTCGTGACTCATCAAGCATGCATTCTGTGGCTCACACACCCGCACCGTAAACTCTAGTTCTCATACTCGTGTTTTTCTCTCACTTTCATCACGTCTTCACTATGCACTAATCCTTAGTTTTTATGAGAATCATGAACAAAAATCAAAGCTCTAGAGTTAGCCTCTCCACTAAACCGGAATTATTCATTTATTCAAACATGACCAACCTTGGTCTTTCATTACAATATTTCATTTCATTTCTTTCCAAATGTCGGGGGAGACTTAGCTACTCTTTTGTTTCAATTCCAATTCACAATTTCTAAATTGAGCATTTCCAACTCATAAATTCATTTTCATAATCATAACAGATTTCTCATTCATTAGAATGATCTCTAAATTATTCAATAGTCCATAATCGCACATGGAATTATGTGTTTCATCAAATATCAATTCCACATTTAAATCACTTCGCTAAATGGATATTCACATACCATAAATTTCACATTATTCTCAAATGAGAATAATTCACAATGCATCTCCACATTTAATTTCTATTTATATTCCACTTCTTTTCTAATATTTTATTTCAAGCCTTTCTACAAAGTGCAACTTTTATACCATACAAGTATATAACCATAAGTCTAAATTATACATTTTATTCTCAAATCCTATTTTATTCTATGTAATTAATCCCCAAATTATTTTTCATAAGTCCCATATATTTTTAGAAGAATAACCATATTTTTTTTATAATTTTTGGATCACCAAAATACTGAAAAAAAAATGTTCTTCATCGTTCTTCATCTTTGTAGGGTTCAATCCCTCGCCAAGACTTAATCTACGACTGTAATTACGGTGAGTATTCTAGATGATCTATGAGTACAAGCACGTGTACAGAAAACCTGGAGGGGAACCCCACGCCATGTCTTGACTCGTCAAGCATGCATTCTGTGGCAATTCAGCCTCCTTCATGGCACACGATCCTCTTGCAGTCACCAAACATCCCACAAGCGTGGCTAAAGTCCGATCATTACTGAGTTGTGCCCACGCCATGTCTTGACTCATCAAGCATGCATTCTGTGGCTCACACACCCGCACCGTAAACTCTAGTTCTCATACTCGTGTTTTTCTCTCACTTTCATCACGTCTTCACTATGCACT
This sequence comes from Hemerocallis citrina, assembly GCA_017893485.1. Classification (NCBI taxonomy): domain Eukaryota; kingdom Viridiplantae; phylum Streptophyta; class Magnoliopsida; order Asparagales; family Asphodelaceae; genus Hemerocallis; species Hemerocallis citrina. The sequence continues at coordinate 446,963,619 of CM030358.1, read as the reverse complement.
AATCCTCAGTTTTTATTAGAATCATGAACAATAATTAAAGCTCTAGAGTTAGCCTCTCCACCAAACCGGACTTATTCATTTATTCAAACATGACCAACCTTGGTCTTTCATTTCAATATTTCATTTCATTTCTTTCCAAATGCCGGGGGAGACTTAGCTACTCTTTTGTTTCAATTCCAATTCACAATTTCTAAATTGAGCATTTCCAACTCATAAATTCATTTTCATAATCATAACAGATTTCTCATTCATTAGCATGATCTCTAAATTATTCAATAGTCCATAATCGAACATGGAATTATGTGTTTCATCAAATATCAATTCCACGTTTAAATCACTTCACTAAATGGATATTCACATACCATAAATTTCACATTATTCTCAAATGAGAATAAAATCACAATGCATCACTACATTTAATTTCTATTTATATTCCACTTCTTTCCTAATATTTTATTTCAAGCCTTTCTACAAAGTGCAACTTTTATACCATACAAGTATATAACCATAAGTCTAAATTATACATTTTATTCTCAAATCATATTTTATTCTATGTAATTAATCCCCAAATTATTTTTCATAAGTCCCATATATTTTTAGAAGAATAACCATATTTTTTCATAATTTTTGGATCAACAAAATACTCAAAAAAAATGTTCTTTCTAAACTGTGGCAATTCTGTGGCAATTCAGCCTCCTTCATGGCACACGATCATCTTGCAGTCACCAAACATCCCACAAGCGTGGCTAAAGTCCGACCATTACTGAGTTGTGCCCACGCCATGTCTTGACTCATCAAGCATGCATTCTGTGGCTCACACACCCGCACCGTAAACTCTAGTTCTCATACTCGTGTTTTTCTCTCACTTTCATCACGTCTTCACTATGCACTAATCCTCAGTTTTTATTAGAATCATGAACAAAAATCAAAGCTCTAGAGTTAGCCTCTCCACTAAACCGGACTTATTCATTTATTCAAACATGACCAACCTTGGTCTTTCATTTCAATATTTCATTTCATTTCTTTCCAAATATCGGGGGAGACTTAGCTACTCTTTTGTTTCAATTCCAATTCACAATTTCTAAATTGAGCATTTCCAACTCATAAATTCATTTTCATAATAATAACAGATTTCTCATTCATTAGAATGATCTCTAAATTATTCAATAGTCCATAATCGCACATGGAATTATGTGTTTCATCAAATATCAATTCCACATTTAAATCACTTCACTAAATGGATATTCACATACCATAAATTTCACATTATTCTCAAATGAGAATAATTCACAATGCATCACTACATTTAATTTCTATTTATATTCCACTTCATTTCTAATATTTTATTTCAAGCCTTTCTACAAAGTGCAACTTTTATACCATACAAGTATATAACCATAAGTCTAAATTATACATTTTATTCTCAAATCATATTTTATTCTATGTAATTAATCCCCAAATTATTTTTCATAAGTCCCATATATTTTTAGAAGAATAACCATATTTTTTTCATAATTTTTGGATCACCAAAATACTCAAAAAAAAAAGTTCTTTCTAAACTGTGGCAATTCTGTGGCAATTCAGCCTCCTTCATGGCACACGATCCTCTTGCAGTCACCAAACATCCCACAAGCGTGGCTAAAATCCGATCATTACTGAGTTGTGCCCACGCCATGTCTTGACTCATCAAGCATGCATTCTGTGGCTCACACACCCGCACCGTAAACTCTAGTTCTCATACTCGTGTTTTTCTCTCACTTTCATCACGTCTTCACTATGCACTAATCCTCAGTTTTTATTAGAATCATGAACAAAAATTAAAGCTCTAGAGTTAGCCTCTCCACTAAACCGGAATTATTCATTTATTCAAACATGACCAACCATGGTCTTTCATTTCAATATTTCATTTCATTTCTTTCCAAATATCGGGGGAGACTTAGCTACTCTTTTGTTTCAATTCCAATTCACAATTTCTAAATTGAGCATTTCCAACTCATAAATTTATTTTCATAATAATAACAGATTTCTCATTCATTAGAATGATCTCTAAATTATTCAATAGTCCATAATCGCACATGGAATTATGTGTTTCATCAAATATCAATTCCACATTTAAATCACTTCACTAAATGGATATTCACATACCATAAATTTCACATTATTCTCAAATGAGAATAATTCACAATGCATCACTACATTTAATTTCTATTTATATTCCACTTCTTTTCTAATATTTTATTTCAAGCCTTTCTACAAAGTGCAACTTTTATACCATACAAGTATATAACCATAAGTCTAAATTATACATTTTATTCTCAAATCATATTTTATTCTATGTAATTAATCCCCAAATTATTTTTCATAAGTCCCATATATTTTTAGAAGAATAACCATATTTTTTTCATAATTTTTGGATCAACAAAATACTCAAAAAAAATGTTCTTTCTAAACTGTGGCAATTCTGTGGCAATTCAGCCTCCTTCATGGCACACGATCATCTTGCAGTCACCAAACATCCCAGAAGCGTGGCTAAAGTCCGACCATTACTGAGTTGTGCCCACGCCATGTCTTGACTCATCAAGCATGCATTCTGTGGCTCACACACCCGCACCGTAAACTCTAGTTCTCATACTCGTGTTTTTCTCTCACTTTCATCACGTCTTCACTATGCACTAATCCTCAGTTTTTATTAGAATCATGAACAAAAATCAAAGCTCTAGAGTTAGCCTCTCCACTAAACCGGACTTATTCATTTATTCAAACATGACCAACCTTGGTCTTTCATTTCAATATTTCATTTCATTTCTTTCCAAATATCGGGGGAGACTTAGCTACTCTTTTGTTTCAATTCCAATTCACAATTTCTAAATTGAGCATTTCCAACTCATAAATTCATTTTCAAAATAATAACAGATTTCTCATTCATTAGAATGATCTCTAAATTATTCAATAGTCCATAATCGCACATGGAATTATGTGTTTCATCAAATATCAATTCCACATTTAAATCACTTCACTAAATGGATATTCACATACCATAAATTTCACATTATTCTCAAATGAGAATAATTCACAATGCATCACTACATTTAATTTCTATTTATATTCCACTTCATTTCTAATATTTTATTTCAAGCCTTTCTACAAAGTGCAACTTTTATACCATACAAGTATATAACCATAAGTCTAAATTATACATTTTATTCTCAAATCATATTTTATTCTATGTAATTAATCCCCAAATTATTTTTCATAAGTCCCATATATTTTTAGAAGAATAACCATATTTTTTTCATAATTTTTGGATCAACAACATACTCAAAAAAAATGTTCTTTCTAAACTGTGGCAATTCTGTGGCAATTCAGCCTCCTTCATGGCACACGATCCTCTTGCAGACACCAAACATCCCACAAGCGTGCCTAAAGTCCGACCATTACTGAGTTGTGCCCACGCCATGTCTTGACTCATCAAGCATGCATTCTGTGGCTCACACACCCGCACCGTAAACTCTAGTTCTCATACTCGTGTTTTTCTCTCACTTTCATCACGTCTTCACTATGCACTAATCCTCAGTTTTTATTAGAATCATGAACAAAAATTAAAGCTCTAGAGTTAGCCTCTCCACTAAAACGGAATTATTCATTTATTCAAACATGACCAACCATGGTCTTTCATTTCAATATTTCATTTCATTTCTTTCCAAATATCGGGGGAGACTTAGCTACTCTTTTGTTTCAATTCCAATTCACAATTTCTAAATTGAGCATTTCCAACTCATAAATTCATTTTCATAATAATAACAGATTTCTCATTCATTAGCATGATCTCTAAATTATTCAATAGTCCATAATCGCACATGGAATTATGTGTTTCATCAAATATCAATTCCACATTTAAATCACTTTGCTAAATGGATATTCACATACCACAAATTTCACATTATTCTCAAATGAGAATAATTCACAATGCATCACTACATTTAATTTCTATTTATATTCCACTTCTTTTCTAATATTTTATTTCAAGCCTTTCTACAAAGTGCAACTTTTATACCATACAAGTATATAACCATAAGTCTAAATTATAAATTTTATTCTCAAATCATATTTTATTCTATGTAATTAATCTCCAAATTATTTTTCATAAGTCCCATATATTTTTAGAAGAATAACCATATTTTTTTCATAATTTTTGGATCACCAAAATACTCAAAAAAAAAAGTTCTTTCTAAACTGTGGCAATTCTGTGGCAATTCAGCCTCCTTCATGGCACACGATCCTCTTGCAGTCACCAAACATCCCACAAGCGTGGCTAAAATCCGATCATTACTGAGTTGTGCCCACGCCATGTCTTGACTCATCAAGCATGCATTCTGTGGCTCACACACCCGCACCGTAAACTCTAGTTCTCATACTCGTGTTTTTCTCTCACTTTCATCACGTCTTTACTATGCACTAATCCTCAGTTTTTATTAGAATCATGAACAAAAATTAAAGCTCTAGAGTTAGCCTCTCCACTAAACCGGAATTATTCATTTATTCAAACAAGACCAACCATGGTCTTTCATTTCAATATTTCATTTCATTTCTTTCCAAATATCGGGGGAGACTTAGCTACTCTTTTGTTTCAATTCCAATTCACAATTTCTAAATTGAGCATTTCCAACTCATAAATTCATTTTCATAATAATAACAGATTTCTCATTCATTAGAATGATCTCTAAATTATTCAATAGTCCATAATCGCACATGGAATTATGTGTTTCATCAAATATCAATTCCACATTTAAATCACTTCACTAAATGGATATTCACATACCATAAATTTCACATTATTCTCAAATGAGAATAATTCACAATGCATCGCTACATTTAATTTCTATTTATATTCCACTTCTTTTCTAATATTTTATTTCAAGCCTTTCTACAAAGTGCAACTTTTATACCATACAAGTATATAACCATAAGTCTAAATTATACATTTTATTCTCAAATCATATTTTATTCCATGTAATTAATCCCCTAATTATTTTTCATAAGTCCCATATATTTTTAGAAGAATAACCATATTTTTTTCATAATTTTTGGATCAACAAAATACTCAAAAAAAATGTTCTTTCTAAACTGTGGCAATTCTGTGGCAATTCAGCCTCCTTCATGGCACACGATCATCTTGCAGTCACCAAACATCCCAGAAGCGTGGCTAAAGTCCGACCATTACTGAGTTGTGCCCACGCCATGTCTTGACTCATCAAGCATGCATTCTGTGGCTCACACACCCGCACCGTAAACTCTAGTTCTCATACTCGTGTTTTTCTCTCACTTTCATCACGTCTTCACTATGCACTAATCCTCAGTTTTTATTAGAATCATGAACAAAAATCAAAGCTCTAGAGTTAGCCTCTCCACCAAACCGGACTTATTCATTTATTCAAACATGACCAACCTTGGTCTTTCATTTCAATATTTCATTTCATTTCTTTCCAAATATCGGGGGAGACTTAGCTACTCTTTTGTTTCAATTCCAATTCACAATTTCTAAATTGAGCATTTCCAACTCATAAATTCATTTTCATAATCATAACAGATTTCTCATTCATTAGAATGATCTCTAAATTATTCAATAGTCCATAATCGCACATGGAATTATGTGTTTCATCAAATATCAATTCCACACTTAAATCACTTCACTAAATGGATATTCACATACCATAAATTTCACATTATTCTCAAATGAGAATAATTCACAATGCATCTCTACATTTAATTTCTATTTATATTCCACTTCTTTTCTAATATTTTATTTCTAGCCTTTCTACAAAGTGCAACTTTTATACCATACAAGTATATAACCATAAGTCTAAATTATACATTTTATTCTCAAATCATATTTTATTCTATGTAATTAATCCCCAAATTATTTTTCATAAGTCCCATATATTTTTAGAAGAATAACCATATTTTTTTCATAATTTTTGGATCACCAAAATACTCAAAAAAAAATGTTCTTCATCGTTCTTCATCTTTGTAGGGTTCAATCCCTCGCCAAGAATTAATCTACTACTGTAATTACGGTGAGTATCCTAGATGATCTATGAGTACAAGCACGTGTACAGAAAATCTGGAGGGGAACCCCATGCCATGTCTTGACTCGTCAAGCATGCATTCTGTGGCAATTCAGCCTCCTTCATGGCACACGATCCTCTTGCAGTCACCAAACATCCCACAAGCTTGGCTAAAGTCCGATCATTACTGAGTTGTACCCACGCCATGTCTTGACTCATCAAGCATGCATTCTGTGACTCACACACCCGCACCGTAAACTCTAGTTCTCATACTCGTATTTTTCTCTCACTTTCATCACGTCTTCACTATGCACTAATCCTCAGTTTTTATTAGAATCATGAACAAAAATCAAAGCTCTAGAGTTATCCTCTCCACAAAACCGGACTTATTCATTTATTCAAACATGACCAACCTTGGTCTTTAACTTCAATATTTCATTTCATTTCTTTCCAAATGTCGGGGGAGACTTAGCTACTCTTTTGTTTCAATTCCAATTCACAATTTCTAAATTGAGCATTTCCAACTCATAAATTCATTTTCATAATCATAACAGATTTCTCATTCATTAGCATGATCTCTAAATTATTCAATAGTCCATAATCGCACATGGAATTATGTGTTTCATCAAATATCAATTCCACATTTAAATCACTTCACTAAATGGATATTCACATACCATAAATTTCACATTATTCTCAAATGAGAATAAAATCACAATGCATCACTACATTTAATTTCTATTTATATTCCACTTCTTTTCTAATATTTTATTTCAAGCCTTTCTACAAAGTGCAACTTTTATACCATACAAGTATATAACCATAAGTCTAAATTATACATTTTATTCTCAAATCATATTTTATTCTATGTAATTAATCTCCAAATTATTTTTCATAAGTCCCATATATTTTTAGAAGAATAACCATATTTTTTTCATAATTTTTGGATCACCAAAATACTCAAAAAAAAAAGTTCTTTCTAAACTGTGGCAATTCTGTGGCAATTCAGCCTCCTTCATGGCACACGATCCTCTTGCAGTCACCAAACATCCCACAAGCGTGGCTAAAGTCCGATCATTACTGAGTTGTGCCCACGTCATGTCTTGACTCATCAAGCATGCATTCTGTGGCTCACACACCCGCACCGTAAACTCTAGTTCTCATACTCGTGTTTTTCTCTCACTTTCATCACGTCTTCACTATGCACTAATCCTCAGTTTTTATTTGAATCATGAACAAAAATCAAAGCTCTAGAGTTAGCCTCTCCACTAAACAGGAATTATTCATTTATTCAAACATGACCAACCTTGGTCTTTCATTACAATATTTCATTTCATTTCTTTCCAAATGCCGGGGGAGACTTAGCTACTCTTTTGTTTCTATTCCAATTCACAATTTCTAAATTGAGCATTTCCAACTCATAAATTCATTTTCATAGTCATAACAGGTTTCTCATTCATTAGCATGATCTCTAAATTATTCAATAGTCCATAATCGCACATGGCATTATGTGTTTCATCAAATATCAATTCCACATTTAAATCACTTCACTAAATGGATATTCACATACCATAAATTTCACATTATTCTCAAATGAGAATAAAATTACAATGCATCACTACATTTAATTTCTATTTATATTCCACTTCTTTTCTAATATTTTATTTCAAGCCTTTCTACAAAGTGCAACTTTTATACCATACAAGTATATAACCATAAGTCTAAATTATACATTTTATTCTCAAATCATATTTTATTCTAAGTAATTAATCCCCAAATTATTTTTCATAAGTCCCATATATTTTTCGAAGAATAACCATATTTTTTTAATAATTTTTGGATCACCAAAATACTAAAAAAAAATGTTCTTTTTAAACTGTGGCAATTCTGTGGCAATTCAGCCTCCTTCATGGCACACAATCATCTTGCAGTCACCAAACATCCCACAAGCGTGGCTAAAGTCCGACCATTACTGAGTTGTGCCCACGCCATGTCTTGACTCATCAAGCATGCATTCTGTGGCTCACACACCCGCACCGTAAACTCTAGTTCTCATACTCGTGTTTTTCTCTCACTTTCATCACGTCTTCACTATGCACTAATCCTCAGTTTTTATTAGAATCATGAACAAAAATCAAAGCTCTAGAGTTAGCCTCTCCACTAAACCGGACTTATTCATTTATTCAAACATGACCAACCTTGGTCTTTCATTTCAATATTTCATTTCATTTCTTTCCAAATATCGGGGGAGACTTAGCTACTCTTTTGTTTCAATTCCAATTCACAATTTCTAAATTGAGCATTTCCAACTCATAAATTCATTTTCATAATAATAACAGATTTCTCATTCATTAGAATGATCTCTAAATTATTCAATAGTCCATAATCGCACATGGAATTATGTGTTTCATCAAATATCAATTCCACATTTAAATCACTTCACTAAATGGATATTCACATACCATAAATTTCACATTATTCTCAAATGAGAATAATTCACAATGCATCACTACATTTAATTTCTATTTATATTCCACTTCTTTTCTAATATTTTATTTCAAGCCTTTCTACAAAGTGCAACTTTTATACCATACAAGTATATAACCATAAGTCTAAATTATACATTTTATTCTCAAATCATATTTTATTCTATGTAATTAATCCCCAAATTATTTTTCATAAGTCCCATATATTTTTAGAAGAATAACCATATTTTTTTCATAATTTTTGGATCAACAAAATACTCAAAAAAAATGTTCTTTCTAAACTGTGGCAATTCTGTGGCAATTCAGCCTCCTTCATGGCACACGATCATCTTGCAGTCACCAAACATCCCAGAAGCGTGGCTAAAGTCCGACCATTACTGAGTTGTGCCCACGCCATGTCTTGACTCATCAAGCATGCATTCTGTGGCTCACACACCCGCACCGTAAACTCTAGTTCTCATACTCGTGTTTTTCTCTCACTTTCATCACGTCTTCACTATGCACTAATCCTCAGTTTTTATTAGAATCATGAACAAAAATCAAAGCTCTAGAGTTAGCCTCTCCACTAAACCGGACTTATTCATTTATTCAAACATGACCAACCTTGGTCTTTCATTTCAATATTTCATTTCATTTCTTTCCAAATATCGGGGGAGACTTAGCTACTCTTTTGTTTCAATTCCAATTCACAATTTCTAAATTGAGCATTTCCAACTCATAAATTCATTTTCATAACCATAACAGATTTCTCATTCATTAGAATGATCTCTAAATTATTCAATAGTCCATAATCGCACATGGAATTATGTGTTTCATCAAATATCAATTCCACACTTAAATCACTTCACTAAATGGATATTCACATACCATAAATTTCACATTATTCTCAAATGAGAATAATTCACAATGCATCTCTACATTTAATTTCTATTTATATTCCACTTCTTTTCTAATATTTTATTTCAAGCCTTTCTACAAAGTGCAACTTTTATACCATACAAGTATATAACCATAAGTCTAAATTATACATTTTATTCTCAAATCATATCTTATTCTATGTAATTAATCCCCAAATTATTTTTCATAAGTCCCATATATTTTTAGAAGAATAACCATATTTTTTTCATAATTTTTGGATCACCAAAATACTCAAAAAAAAATGTTCTTCATCGTTCTTCATCTTTGTAGGGTTCAATCCCTCGCCAAGAATTAATCTACGACTGTAATTACGGTGAGTATCCTTGATGATCTATGAGTACAAGCACGTGTACAGAAAATCTGGAGGGGAACCCCACGCCATGTCTTGACTCGTCAAGCATGCATTCTGTGGCAATTCAGCCTCCTTCATGGCACACAATCATCTTGCAGTCACCAAACATCCCACAAGCTTGGCTAAAGTCCGATCATTACTGAGTTGTACCCACGCCATGTCTTGACTCATCAAGCATGCATTCTGTGACTCACACACCCGCACCGTAAACTCTAGTTCTCATACTCGTATTTTTCTCTCACTTTCATCACGTCTTCACTATGCACTAATCCTCAGTTTTTATTAGAATCATGAACAAAAATCAAAGCTCTAGAGTTATCCTCTCCACAAAACCGGACTTATTCATTTATTCAAACATGACCAACCTTGGTCTTTAACTTCAATATTTCATTTCATTTCTTTCCAAATGTCGGGGGAGACTTAGCTACTCTTTTGTTTCAATTCCAATTCACAATTTCTAAATTGAGCATTTCCAACTCATAAATACATTTTCATAATCATAACAGATTTCTCATTCATTAGCATGATCTCTAAATTATTCAATAGTCCATAATCGCACATGGAATTATGTGTTTCATCAAATATCAATTCCACATTTAAATCACTTTGCTAAATGGATATTCACATACCATAAATTTCACATTATTCTCAAATGAGAATAATTCACAATGCATCACTACATTTAATTTCTATTTATATTCCACTTCTTTTCTAATATTTTATTTCAAGCCTTTCTACAAAGTGCAACTTTTATACCATACAAGTATATAACCATATGTCTAAATTATACATTTTATTCTCAAATCATATTTTATTCTATGTAATTAATCTCCAAATTATTTTTCATAAGTCCCATATATTTTTAGAAGAATAACCATATTTTTTTCATAATTTTTGGATCACCAAAATACTCAAAAAAAAAAGTTCTTTCTAAACTGTGTCAATTCTGTGGCAATTCAGCCTCCTTCATGGCACACGATCCTCTTGCAGTCACCAAACATCCCACAAGCGTGGCTAAAGTCCGATCATTACTGAGTTGTGCCCATGCCATGTCTTGACTCATCAAGCATGCATTCTGTGGCTCACACACCCGCACCGTAAACTCTAGTTTACATACTCGTATTTTTCTCTCACTTTCATCACGTCTTCACTATGCACTAATCCTCAGTTTTTATTAGAATCATGAACAAAAATCAAAGCTCTAGAGTTAGCCTCTCCACTAAACCGGACTTATTCATTTATTCAAACATGACCAACCTTGGTCTTTCATTTCAATATTTCATTTCATTTCTTTCCAAATGTCGGGGGAGACTTAGCTACTCTTTTGTTTCAATTCCAATTCACAATTTCTAAATTGAGCATTTCCAACTCATAAATACATTTTCATAATCATAACAGATTTCTCATTCATTAGCATGATCTCTAAATTATTCAATAGTCCATAATCGCACATGGAATTATGTGTTTCATCAAATATCAATTCCACATTTAAATCACTTTGCTAAATGGATATTCACATACCATAAATTTCACATTATTCTCAAATGAGAATAATTCACAATGCATCACTACATTTAATTTCTATTTATATTCCACTTCTTTTCTAATATTTTATTTCAAGCCTTTCTACAAAGTGCAACTTTTATACCATACAAGTATATAACCATAAGTCTAAATTATACATTTTATTCTCAAATCATATTTTATTCTAAGTAATTAATCCCCAAATTATTTTTCATAAGTCCCATATATTTTTAGAAGAATAACCATATTTTTTAAATAATTTTTGGATCACCAAAATACTAAAAAAAAATGTTCTTTTTAAACTGTGGCAATTCTGTGGCAATTCAGCCTCCTTCATGGCACACAATCATCTTGCAGTCACCAAACATCCCACAAGCGTGGCTAAAGTCCGACCATTACTGAGTTGTGCCCACGCCATGTCTTGACTCATCAAGCATGCATTCTGTGGCTCACACACCCGCACCGTAAACTCTAGTTCTCATACTCGTGTTTTTCTCTCACTTTCATCACGTCTTCACTATGCACTAATCCTCAGTTTTTATTTGAATCATGAACAAAAATCAAAGCTCTAGAGTTAGCCTCTCCACTAAACCGGACTTATTCATTTATTCAAACATGACCAACCTTGGTCTTTCATTTCAATATTTCATTTCATTTCTTTCCAAATATCGGGGGAGACTTAGCTACTCTTTTGTTTCAATTCCAATTCACAATTTCTAAATTGAGCATTTCCAACTCATAAATTCATTTTCATAATAATAACAAATTTCTCATTCATTAGAATGATCTCTAAATTATTCAATAGTCCATAATCGCACATGGAATTATGTGTTTCATCAAATATCAATTCCACATTTAAATCACTTCACTAAATGGATATTCACATACCATAAATTTCACATTATTCTCAAATGAGAATAATTCACAATGCATCACTACATTTAATTTCTATTTATATTCCACTTCTTTTCTAATATTTTATTTCAAGCCTTTCTACAAAGTGCAACTTTTATACCATACAAGTATATAACCATAAGTCTAAATTATACATTTTATTCTCAAATCATATTTTATTCTATGTAATTAATCCCCAAATTATTTTTCATAAGTCCCATATATTTTTAGAAGAATAACCATATTTTTTTCATAATTTTTGGATCAACAAAATACTCAAAAAAAATGTTCTTTCTAAACTGTGGCAATTCTGTGGCAATTCAGCCTCCTTAATGGCACACGATCATCTTGCAGTCACCAAACATCCCAGAAGCGTGGCTAAAGTCCGACCATTACTGAGTTGTGCCCACGCCATGTCTTGACTCATCAAGCATGCATTCTGTGGCTCACACACCCGCACCGTAAACTCTAGTTCTCATACTCGTGTTTTTCTCTCACTTTCATCACGTCTTCACTATGCACTAATCCTCAGTTTTTATTAGAATCATGAACAAAAATCAAAGCTCTAGAGTTAGCCTCTCCACTAAACCGGACTTATTCATTTATTCAAACATGACCAACCTTGGTCTTTTATTTCAATATTTCATTTCATTTCTTTCCAAATATCGGGGGAGACTTAGCTACTCTTTTGTTTCAATTCCAATTCACAATTTCTAAATTGAGCATTTCCAACTCATAAATTCATTTTCATAATCATAACAGATTTCTCATTCATTAGAATGATCTCTAAATTATTCAATAGTCCATAATCGCACATGGAATTATGTGTTTCATCAAATATCAATTCCACACTTAAATCACTTCACTAAATGGATATTCACATACCATAAATTTCACATTATTCTCAAATGAGAATAATTCACAATGCATCTCTACATTTAATTTCTATTTATATTCCACTTCTTTTCTAATATTTTATTTCAAGCCTTTCTACAAAGTGCAACTTTTATACCATACAAGTATATAACCATAAGTCTAAATTATACATTTTATTCTCAAATCATATTTTATTCTATGTAATTAATCCCCAAATTATTTTTCATAAGTCCCATATATTTTTAGAAGAATAACCATATTTTTTTCATAATTTTTGGATCACCAAAATACTCAAAAAAAATGTTCTTCATCGTTCTTCATCTTTGTAGGGTTCAATCCCTCGCCAAGAATTAATCTACTACTGTAATTACGGTGAGTATCCTAGATGATCTATGAGTACAAGCACGTGTACAGAAAATCTGGAGGGGAACCCCACGCCATGTCTTGACTCGTCAAGCATGCATTCTGTGGCAATTCAGCCTCCTTCATGGCACACGATCCTCTTGCAGTCACCAAACATCCCACAAGCTTGGCTAAAGTCCGATCATTACTGAGTTGTACCCACGCCATGTCTTGACTCATCAAGCATGCATTCTGTGACTCACACACCCGCACCGTAAACTCTAGTTCTCACACTCGTATTTTTCTCTCACTTTCATCACGTCTTCACTATGCACTAATCCTCAGTTTTTATTTGAATCATGAACAAAAATCAAAGCTCTAGAGTTAGCCTCTCCACTAAACCGGACTTATTCATTTATTCAAACATGACCAACCTTGGTCTTTCATTTCAATATTTCATTTCATTTCTTTCCAAATATCGGGGGAGACTTAGCTACTCTTTTGTTTCAATTCCAATTCACAATTTGTAAATTGAGCATTTCCAACTCATATATACATTTTCATAATCATAACAGATTTCTCATTCATTAGCATGATCTCTAAATTATTCAATAGTCCATAATCGCACATGGAATTATGTGTTTCATCAAATATCAATTCCACATTTAAATCACTTCACTAAATGGATATTCACATACCATAAATTTCACATTATTCTCAAATGAGAATAATTCACAATGCATCACTACATTTAATTTCTATTTATATTCCACTTCTTTTCTAATATTTTATTTCAAGCCTTTCTACAAAGTGCAACTTTTATACCATACAAGTATATAACCATAAGTCTAAATTATACATTTTATTCTCAAATCATATTTTATTCTATGTAATTAATCCCCAAATTATTTTTCATAAGTCCCATATATTTTTAGAAGAATAACCATATTTTTTTCATAATTTTTGGATCAACAAAATACTCAAAAAAAATGTTCTTTCTAAACTGTGGCAATTCTGTGGCAATTCAGCCTCCTTCATGGCACACGATCATCTTGCAGTCACCAAACATCCCAGAAGCGTGGCTAAAGTCCGACCATTACTGAGTTGTGCCCACGCCATGTCTTGACTCATCAAGCATGCATTCTGTGGCTCACACACCCGCACCGTAAACTCTAGTTCTCATACTCGTGTTTTTCTCTCACTTTCATCACGTCTTCACTATGCACTAATCCTCAGTTTTTATTAGAATCATGAACAAAAATCAAAGCTCTAGAGTTAGCCTCTCCACTAAACCGGACTTATTCATTTATTCAAACATGACCAACCTTGGTCTTTCATTTCAATATTTCATTTCATTTCTTTCCAAATATCGGGGGAGACTTAGCTACTCTTTTGCTTCAATTCCAATTCACAATTTCTAAATTGAGCATTTCCAACTCATAAATTCATTTTCATAATCATAACAGATTTCTCATTCATTAGAATGATCTCTAAATTATTCAATAGTCCATAATCGCACATGGAATTATGTGTTTCATCAAATATCAATTCCACACTTAAATCACTTCACTAAATGGATATTCACATACCATAAATTTCACATTATTCTCAAATGAGAATAATTCACAATGCATCTCTACATTTAATTTCTATTTATATTCCACTTCTTTTCTAATATTTTATTTCAAGCCTTTCTACAAAGTGCAACTTTTATACCATACAAGTATATAACCATAAGTCTAAATTATACATTTTATTCTCAAATCATATTTTATTCTATGTAATTAATCCCCAAATTATTTTTCATAAGTCTCATATATTTTTAGAAGAATAACCATATTTTTTTCATAATTTTTGGATCACCAAAATACTCAAAAAAAAATGTTCTTCATCGTTCTTCATCTTTGCAGGGTTCAATCCCTCGCCAAGAATTAATCTACTACTGTTATTACGGTGAGTATCCTAGATGATCTATGAGTACAAGCACGTGTACAAAAAACCTGGAGGGGAACCCCACGCCATGTCTTGACTCGTCAAGCATGCATTCTGTGGCAATTCAGCCTCCTTCATGGCACACGATCCTCTTGCAGTCACCAAATATCCCACAAGCGTGGCTAAAGTCCGATCATTACTGAGTTGTGCCCATGCCATGTCTTGACTCATCAAGCATGCATTCTGTGGCTCACACACCCGCACCGTAAACTCTAGTTTACATACTCGTATTTTTCTCTCACTTTCATCACGTCTTCACTATGCACTAATCCTCAGTTTTTATTAGAATCATGAACAAAAATCAAAGCTCTAGAGTTAGCCTCTCCACTAAACCGGACTTATTCATTTATTCAAACATGACCAACCTTGGTCTTTCATTTCAATATTTCATTTCATTTCTTTCCAAATGTCGGGGGAGACTTAGCTACTCTTTTGTTTCAATTCCAATTCACAATTTCTAAATTGAGCATTTCCAACTCATAAATACATTTTCATAATCATAACAGATTTCTCATTCATTAGCATGATCTCTAAATTATTCAATAGTCCATAATCGCACATGGAATTATGTGTTTCATCAAATATCAATTCCACATTTAAATCACTTTGCTAAATGGATATTCACATACCATAAATTTCACATTATTCTCAAATGAGAATAATTCACAATGCATCACTACATTTAATTTCTATTTATATTCCACTTCTTTTCTAATAATTTATTTCAAGCCTTTCTACAAAGTGCAACTTTTATACCATACAAGTATATAACCATCAGTCTAAATTATACATTTTATTCTCAAATCATATTTTATTCTATGTAATTAATCTCCAAATTATTTTTCATAAGTCCCATATATTTTTAGAAGAATAACCATATTTTTTTTATAATTTTTGGATCACCAAAATACTCAAAAAAAAAAGTTCTTTCTAAACTGTGTCAATTCTGTGGCAATTCAGCCTCCTTCATGGCACACGATCCTCTTGCAGTCACCAAACATCCCACAAGCGTGGCTAAAGTCCGATCATTACTGAGTTGTGCCCACGTCATGTCTTGACTCATCAAGCATGCATTCTGTGGCTCACACACCCGCACCGTAAACTCTAGTTCTCATACTCGTGTTTTTCTCTCACTTTCATCACGTCTTCACTATGCACTAATCCTCAGTTTTTATTAGAATCATGAACAAAAATCAAAGCTCTAGAGTTAGCCTCTCCACTAAACAGGAATTATTCATTTATTCAAACATGACCAACCTTGGTCTTTCATTACAATATTTCATTTCATTTCTTTCCAAATGCCGGGGGAGACTTAGCTACTCTTTTGTTTCTATTCCAATTCACAATTTCTAAATTGAGCATTTCCAACTCATAAATTCATTTTCATAGTCATAACAGGTTTCTCATTCATTAGCATGATCTCTAAATTATTCAATAGTCCATAATCGCACATGGCATTATGTGTTTCAACAAATATCAATTCCACATTTAAATCACTTCACTAAATGGATATTCACATACCATAAATTTCACATTATTCTCAAATGAGAATAAAATTACAATGTATCACTACATTTAATTTCTATTTATATTCCACTTCTTTTCTAATATTTTATTTCAAGCCTTTCTACAAAGTGCAACTTTTATACCATACAAGTATATAACCATAAGTCTAAATTATACATTTTATTCTCAAATCATATTTTATTCTATGTAATTAAACCCCAAATTATTTTTCATAAGTCCCATATATTTTTAGAAGAATAACCATATTTTTTTAATAATTTTTGGATCACCAAAATACTCAAAAAAAATGTTCTTCTTAAACTGTGGCAATTCTGTGGCAATTCAGCCTCCTTCATGGCACACAATCATCTTGCAGTCACCAAACATCCCACAAGCGTGGCTAAAGTCCGACCATTACTGAGTTGTGCCCACGCCATGTCTTGACTCATCAAGCATGCATTCTGTGGCTCACACACCCGCACCGTAAACTCTAGTTCTCATACTCGTGTTTTTCTCTCACTTTCATCACGTCTTCACTATGCACTAATCCTCAGTTTTTATTTGAATCATGAACAAAAATCAAAGCTCTAGAGTTAGCCTCTCCACTAAACCGGACTTATTCATTTATTCAAACATGACCAACCTTGGTCTTTCATTTCAATATTTCATTTCATTTCTTTCCAAATATCGTGGGAGACTTAGCTACTCTTTTGTTTCAATTCCAATTCACAATTTCTAAATTGAGCATTTCCAACTCATAAATTCATTTTCATAATAATAACAGATTTCTCATTCATTAGAATGATCTCTAAATTATTCAATAGTCCATAATCGCACATGGAATTATGTGTTTCATCAAATATCAATTCCACATTTAAATCACTTCACTAAATGGATATTCACATACCATAAATTTCACATTATTCTCAAATGAGAATAATTCACAATGCATCACTACATTTAATTTCTATTTATATTCCACTTCTTTTCTAATATTTTATTTCAAGCCTTTCTACAAAGTGCAACTTTTATACCATACAAGTATATAACCATAAGTCTAAATTATACATTTTATTCTCAAATCATATTTTATTCTATGTAATTAATCCCCAAATTATTTTTCATAAGTCCCATATATTTTTAGAAGAATAACCATATTTTTTTCATAATTTTTGGATCAACAAAATACTCAAAAAAAATGTTCTTTCTAAACTGTGGCAATTCTGTGGCAATTCAGCCTCCTTCATGGCACACGATCATCTTGCAGTCACCAAACATCCCACAAGCGTGGCTAAAGTCCGACCATTACTGAGTTGTGCCCACGCCATGTCTTGACTCATCAAGCATGCATTCTGTGGCTCACACACCCGCACCGTAAACTCTAGTTCTCATACTCGTGTTTTTCTCTCACTTTCATCACGTCTTCACTATGCACTAATCCTCAGTTTTTATTAGAATCATGAACAAAAATCAAAGCTCTAGAGTTAGCCTCTCCACTAAATCGGACTTATTCATTTATTCAAACATGACCAACCTTGGTCTTTCATTTCAATATTTCATTTCATTTCTTTCCAAATATCGGGGGAGACTTAGCTACTCTTTTGTTTCAATTCCAATTCACAATTTGTAAATTGAGCATTTCCAACTCATATATACATTTTCATAATCATAACAGATTTCTCATTCATTAGCATGATCTCTAAATTATTCAATAGTCCATAATCGCACATGGAATTATGTGTTTCATCAAATATCAATTCCACATTTAAATCACTTCACTAAATGGATATTCACATACCATAAATTTCACATTATTCTCAAATGAGAATAATTCACAATGCATCACTACATTTAATTTCTATTTATATTCCACTTCTTTTCTAATATTTTATTTCAAGCCTTTCTACAAAGTGCAACTTTTATACCATACAAGTATATAACCATAAGTCTAAATTATACATTTTATTCTCAAATCATATTTTATTCTATGTAATTAATCCCCAAATTATTTTTCATAAGTCCCATATATTTTTAGAAGAATAACCATATTTTTTTCATAATTTTTGGATCAACAAAATACTCAAAAAAAATGTTCTTTCTAAACTGTGGCAATTCTGTGGCAATTCAGCCTCCTTCATGGCACACGATCATCTTGCAGTCACCAAACATCCCAGAAGCGTGGCTAAAGTCCGACCATTACTGAGTTGTGCCCACGCCATGTCTTGACTCATCAAGCATGCATTCTGTGGCTCACACACCCGCACCGTAAACTCTAGTTCTCATACTCGTGTTTTTCTCTCACTTTCATCACGTCTTCACTATGCACTAATCCTCAGTTTTTATTAGAATCATGAACAAAAATCAAAGCTCTAGAGTTAGCCTCTCCACTAAACCGGACTTATTCATTTATTCAAACATGACCAACCTTGGTCTTTCATTTCAATATTTCATTTCATTTCTTTCCAAATATCGGGGGAGACTTAGCTACTCTTTTGTTTCAATTCCAATTCACAATTTCTAAATTGAGCATTTCCAACTCATAAATTCATTTTCATAATCATAACAGATTTCTCATTCATTAGAATGATCTCTAAATTAATCAATAGTCCATAATCGCACATGGAATTATGTGTTTCATCAAATATCAATTCCACATTTAAATCACTTCACTAAATGGATATTCACATACCATAAATTTCACATTATTCTCAAATGAGAATAATTCACAATGCATCACTACATTTAATTTCTATTTATATTCCACTTCTTTTCTAATATTTTATTTCAAGCCTTTCTACAAAGTGCAACTTTTATACCATACAAGTATATAACCATAAGTCTAAATTATACATTTTATTCTCAAATCATATTTTATTCTATGTAATTAATCCCCAAATTATTTTTCATAAGTCCCATATATTTTTAGAAGAATAACCATATTTTTTTCATAATTTTTGGATCACCAAAATACTCAAAAAAAAATGTTCTTCATCGTTCTTCATCTTTGTAAGGTTCAATACCTAGCCATGACTTAATCTACTACTGTAACTACGGTGAGTATTCTAGATGATCTATGAGTACAAGCACGTGTACAGAAAACCTGGAGGGGAACCCCACGCCATGTCTTGACTCGTCAAGCATGCATTCTGTGGCAATTCAGCCTCCTTCATGGCACACGATCCTCTTGCAGTCACCCAACATCCCACAGGCTTGGCTAAAGTCCGATCATTACTGAGTTGTACCCACGCCATGTCTTGACTCATCAAGCATGCATTCTGTGACTCACACACCCGCACCGTAAACTCTAGTTCTCATGCTCGTATTTTTCTCTCACTTTCATCACGTCTTCACTATGCACTAATCCTCAGTTTTTATTAGAATCATGAACAAAAATCAAAGCTCTAGAGTTATCCTCTCCACAAAACCGGACTTGTTCATTTATTCAAACATGACCAACCTTGGTCTTTAACTTCAATATTTCATTTCATTTCTTTCCAAATGTCGGGGGAGACTTAGCTACTCTTTTGTTTCAATTCCAATTCACAATTTCTAAATTGAGCATTTCCAACTCATAAATTCATTTTCATAATCATAACAGATTTCTCATTCATTAGCATGATCTCTAAATTATTCAATAGTCCATAATCGCACATGGAATTATGTGTTTCATCAAATATCAATTCCACATTTAAATCACTTCACTAAATGGATATTCACATACCATAAATTTCACATTATTCTCAAATGAGAATAAAATCACAATGCATCACTACATTTAATTTCTATTTATATTCCACTTCTTTTCTAATATTTTATTTCAAGCCTTTCTACAAAGTGCAACTTTTATACCATACAAGTATATAACCATAAGTCTAAATTATACATTTTATTCTCAAATCATATTTTATTCTATGTAATTAATCCCCAAATTATTTTCATAAGTCCCATATATTTTTAGAAGAATAACCATATTTTTTTCATAATTTTTGGATCACCAAAATACTCAAAAAAAAAGTTCTTTCTAAACTGTGGCAATTCTGTGGCAATTCAGCCTCCTTCATGGCACACGATTCTCTTGCAGTCACCAAACATCCCATAAGCGTGGCTAAAGTCCGATCATTACTGAGTTGTGCCCACGCCATGTCTTGACTCATCAAGCATGCATTTTGTGGCTCACATACCCGCACCATAAACTCTAGTTCTCATACTCGTATTTTTCTCTCACTTTCATCACGTCTTCACTATGCACTAATCCTCAGTTTTTATTAGAATCATGAACAAAAATCAAAGCTCTAGAGTTAGCCTCTCCCCTAAACCGGACTTATTCATTTATTCAAACATGACCAACCTTGGTCTTTCATTTCAATATTTCATTTCATTTCTTTCCAAATGTCGGGGGAGACTTAGCTACTCTTTTGTTTCTATTCCAATTCACAATTTCTAAATTGAGCATTTCCAACTCATATATACATTTTCATAATCATAACAGATTTCTCATTCATTAGCATGATCTCTAAATTATTCAATAGTCCATAATCGCACATGGAATTATGTGTTTCATCAAATATCAATTCCACATTTAAATCACTTCACTAAATGGATATTCACATACCATAAATTTCACATTATTCTCAAATGAGAATAATTCACAATGCATCACTACATTTAATTTCTATTTATATTCCACTTCTTTTCTAATATTTTATTTCAAGCCTTTCTACAAAGTGCAACTTTTATACCATACAAGTATATAACCATAAGTCTAAATTATACATTTTATTCTCAAATCATATTTTATTCTATGTAATTAATCCCCAAATTATTTTTCATAAGTCCCATATATTTTTAGAAGAATAACCATATTTTTTTCATAATTTTTGGATCACCAAAATACTCAAAAAAAATGTTCTTTCTAAACTGTGGCAATTCTGTGGCAATTCAGCCTCTTTCATGGCACACGATCCTCTTGCAGTCACCAAACATCCCACAAGCGTGGCTAAAGTCCGATCATTACTGAGTTGTGCCCACGCCATGTCTTGACTCATCAAGCATGCATTCTGTGGCTCACACACCCGCACCGTAAACTCTAGTTCTCATACTCGTGTTTTTCTCTCACTTTCATCACATCTTCACTATGCACTAATCCTCAGTTTTTATTAGAATCATGAACAATAATTAAAGCTCTAGAGTTAGCCTCTCCACTAAACCGGAATTATTCATTTATTCAAACATGACCAACCTTGGTCTTTCATTTCAATATTTCATTTCATTTCTTTCCAAATGCCGGGGGAGACTTAGCTACTCTTTTGTTTCAATTCCAATTCACAATTTCTAAATTGAGCATTTCCAACTCATAAATTCATTTTCATAATCATAACAGATTTCTCATTCATTAGCATGATCTCTAAATTATTCAATAGTCCATAATCGAACATGGAATTATGTGTTTCATCAAATATCAATTCCACGTTTAAATCACTTCACTAAATGGATATTCACATACCATAAATTTCACATTATTCTCAAATGAGAATAAAATCACAATGCATCACTACATTTAATTTCTATTTATATTCCACTTCTTTCCTAATATTTTATTTCAAGCCTTTCTACAAAGTGCAACTTTTATACCATACAAGTATATAACCATAAGTCTAAATTATACATTTTATTCTCAAATCATATTTTATTCTATGTAATTAATCCCCAAATTATTTTTCATAAGTCCCATATATTTTTAGAAGAATAACCATATTTTTTCATAATTTTTGGATCAACAAAATACTCAAAAAAAATGTTCTTTCTAAACTGTGGCAATTCTGTGGCAATTCAGCCTCCTTCATGGCACACGATCATCTTGCAGTCACCAAACATCCCACAAGCGTGGCTAAAGTCCGACCATTACTGAGTTGTGCCCACGCCATATCTTGACTCATCAAGCATGCATTCTGTGGCTCACACACCCGCACCGTAAACTCTAGTTCTCATACTCGTGTTTTTCTCTCACTTTCATCACGTCTTCACTATGCACTAATCCTCAGTTTTTATTAGAATCATGAACAAAAATCAAAGCTCTAGAGTTAGCCTCTCCACTAAACCGGACTTATTCATTTATTCAAACATGACCAACCTTGGTCTTTCATTTCAATATTTCATTTCATTTCTTTCCAAATGTCGGGGGAGACTTAGCTACTCTTTTGTTTCAATTCCAATTCACAATTTCTAAATTGAGCATTTCCAACTCATAAATTCATTTTCATAATCATAACAGATTTCTCATTCATTAGAATGATCTCTAAATTATTCAATAGTCCATAATCGCACATGGAATTATGTGTTTCATCAAATATCAATTCCACATTTAAATCACTTCACTAAATGGATATTCACATACCATAAATTTCACATTATTCTCAAATGAGAATAATTCACAATGCATCACTACATTTAATTTCTATTTATATTCCACTTCTTTTCTAATATTTTATTTCAAGCCTTTCTACAAAGTGCAACTTTTATACCATACAAGTATATAACCATAAGTCTAAATTATACATTTTATTTTCAAATCATATTTTATTCTATGTAATTAATCCCCAAATTATTTTTCATAAGTCCCATATATTTTTAGAAGAATAACCATATTTTTTTCATAATTTTTGGATCACCAAAATACTCAAAAAAAAATGTTCTTTCTAAACTGCCGAAGCCAAGAATCTAACCCCGGACCACAAAGAAAACCGCCCAAGGCACAGGCCACTAGGCCGGATGCTACACATGTTGTAAGGAGGGCTGAGAGCATTATATGCTCTCGGCTGTTGTTCTCTTTTATTTAAAAATTTATGAAACACAAGTGTGTTGCCCAGGGGATTCGAACCAGCGACCTCAGACCACTGTAGCGATTAAAGCTGTCCCGACCACTTGAGCTACGCGCTCAGGTTGTCAATAACGCAACTCAAAATTTATTTAAACCAATTCTCTCTGTTATTAAAACGTTTCGATGTTCAACTAGTCCTCATTTCATTTTGCTTTTATAAAAATTTACTGTGAATGTCCAGATTGACTAATATCATCATAAATTATATCCAGTATGAAAAAAATATTTTTTTCAACAATCAAAATATATTTTTCATACAATTAATTTGAATTCTACATTATAACTACCACATTTCTTCATTTCGACATTTCTTAACAATTAACACTACTAATCCCTTTATTAGCAAACTTCACATTAATTCTTTATTTTTAATCTGTTACCAAACATACAAAATTATAAAAATCGTATTAAACTAGAAAGTTAGAGAAAACACAAGTAGATTATAATTCAATAAGTCAAATAATGAGTGTCAACATAAAAAACAAACAATCAAACAAACAAACATGATTACATATTAGATTTAACTATAAACCCTATATTTTATTGAGGACATCAAATTTAATAGTAGAAAAGAAGGAAATCAAAATTAAAGGAAAATAAGAGAGGAAAGTGGTTCATGATAAGGGAAAAATCGTATTTATCAAAATCATGAAATATCAATTTTAAAAAAGGCAACACCTAAAGAAGAGTTTATCATCTCATATATGCACAAATCATATTTAAAACGTTGGAGAAAATAAAATTTGATTAAAATTCAACAAATCAAATAACCAGTGTCAACATTAAAACAAAGGGTAAATAGCAAAAAACACCTCTTATCTATGGGGCAAAGTAATAACCCCCCTAAACTATCTGTCCAAGCAATAACCCCCCCCCCCCCCCCCCCCCCCCCCCCCCCCCCCCCCCCCCGCGTACGAACCAAAGTCAAATCTCGTACAGAAAACTTAAAAGTGGAAGTGAAATGACCAAATTATCCCGCCCGATTTAAATAGCCCCTAATAATCTCACTAATTACCCTCTTCTCTCTTTCAAATCTCTCTCTCTCTCTCTCTCTCTCTCTCTCTCTCTCTCTCTCTCTCTCTCTCTCTCTCTCTATATATATATATATATATATATATATATATATATATACTGACCAAATCCGGTTCCCACACTCTCTCCACCCAATCTGGTGTAAAAAATCGTAACCCTGAACCCCTCAAGATCCGTAACCCTAAATTCCCAAATCGCCAACCCTAAACCCACAATTGAAAGAGCATCCAACTCGAAATCTTCAAGCTTACTCTCTGGTGAAGTCCCCATCTGCAAACAGAGGAGGCAACAATCATTTTGGCTCCATCCAGGACCAGTTATTTGTTGTAAAATGATACTTATTATCTCTTTCAATCCTCCCTATTATTTCTTTGTTTTTAGATACCTTTTCATCTATTTGTTTAGTGTGATTGGCTATTTGATTCATTTTGGGCATATTCAAACACTTCAAAAAACAAAACAAAAAACATCTGTAGAAAAAGGTTTTGGAAAGTTGATGTTTTATTGGTTGTTGGGTGTGGTCAATTGGGGGGGGGGGGGGGGCACGATAATCACATGGTGTACTCCATTACTGTTGTCTTCTTCACATGTGCGAAACAAAGATAATGATGTTCATCATGTACATTAATATGGATATGGAACTGATCAAGTATAACATGTAACTGGGCATAAGACATATAGTAGGGTAATCACTTGTAGAAACATTGTCATATTATTCATTAAACTCTAAATATTACATCACTTGAAGGTTTGCATTTAAACAAGCTGCAAATATCCTATTAAAGTTGAAAATACACCAGTCCTCCACACCTTGATGACTTGGAGGACTACATTCATCATATAGGGTTACATCGGTGGTGGTAACAAGTCATTCTGGATATATGCAGGAGGTAGCACTGATAGGTCTTATAACCAAGTATCAACCTGGGTCAATTCCTCCCTCTTTCTACACATAACTCACAAAATGTTTTCCACTACCATCCTGGACGCAAGAGCTAGTTGGGAGATAGGAGAACAACTCCTAGTCCACAGTTGAAGATCCCTCTCCAAACCTACATTTCCAATACCTCCCGCTCCATATTTTGCAGCACTTTGCAGTGGAAGACATAGCTCTTCCTGACTTTTTTGTGCATCATCTCTCTTTTGTGTGATATGATCTCTATTTTTTTCTTCTTCTTCCTCATCTTATTTTTCTTCTTACTGGCAAACTTCAAGTATATATAGACATGCAAGGTGTAAAGTTGGGTAGGAATTGATGTAGGTAAAAGTTAATAATTTGGGTCAAACAAAACAATGCTAACTTCATTTGTCACAATCAATGATTTTATGCTTTCAAGTTACAACTTTTAATAAAGGCCTACAAGATGTGTACACAATTTGTGGGTTTTGTATAAAGCCACATATGAACATACTTTATCAATGTCCCACCTTTCTGGAAAATCCTATCTATGAGTTATATATGTCAAGTAGATGAAAATTTTCTAAGATATGGATTGTGAGGGATTTGAAATGTTTCAAAATACTCTATCCATACATGAACATCTTCACAGACATATTTCCAATACCTCACATTCTATATCTTAGCTTGACAAGTTGAAAATGAGTTGGAAAATATTGGATGTGAGTGTAAACCCTTCAATTTGTGAAGTTGTTACTGCTTTGATGTGTCCATGGTTCCATATTTATAGCAAGTCATCTGTTAATATTTTTAGAAAGTTGTATATGCTTTGATGTGATTAAATATAAGGGAGTAAGACAAATTTTGAGTTGTGTATATCATATGTCTAATATGAATGTATGGTGTGTGTCTCAATGCAGCTAGTCCAAGTATCAAGCATAGCAGACATACTCTTATGGACTCCAACACCATTGGTATCCATTTATTAAAAATGTTTATTCATCTTTTTAAAGTTGCATTTGCTTTCCTTCAGTTATATATATATATATATTTCATATGTATTGAGGCATATTTTGTTCATTATGTAGACATTCTGAGAATAATGCAAATACATATGCACAGCAGATACATATTTCAAAGCTCTTGACAGTGTTAACTTCTGATACAAATTTTAATAATCTCATCTCGGGACAGCTGAAAATTGCAATAACTGGTTGTTGAGTGATATGGCTAAAAATGGGGTTAAATCGGAACCGTCCAAATCGGACACGAATCTTAAAGCCTGAGGGTAAAATGGTAATTTCACCCTGATTCGTATCTATCCTTTCACTGGGAATTAGGGATTACATACCTAATCTGTTCCTAGGGATTACATTCCTAATTTGATCCCAAAGGCGGCTATAAATACCCCCATCCACTATCATTAAGAGGTAATCAATCGTTTGCCAATTTACGCTCTTTCATAATCTTCCTGATTACTGACTTGAGCGTCGGAGGTTGCGTCGCCGGGATCAACCCCGGTGTCTCGCACTTTTTGCAGGTGAACGGCGGGAGTTAACGGTCAAACTCCGGCGGAACAGGTTTCAGGTTTGCTATTCAAGTTTTCCAAGAATCTACAAATACTGTCTGTTTATCCCTACACCAGATTTAGCGGTAACAGATTGGCGCCATCTGTGGGAAACAGCAACTAGCAGCCCTCCCTCTTCCCGTTGGTCAGAACTGCCCAGCCATGCCTCCCCGAAAGCTGAGATCCCGAGGGTCCAACCGCGGACCCACTCCCGCTCAGCCACAACAGGAGATTCCTCTCCAAACCGTCCAGCCGGCAGGACTTCCCCCTCAACCTGATCAAGCCCTGCGGCAGGACCAACCTCCTCCTCAGAATGCCGGTGCGGGGGGCTCCCGTCCCAATCCTCAGAAACAACCTCTCCAACATGATCACGTCTCCGTGCACAACCCCTCTACTGATTCCATGGCATCCCACAATCCCTGAGCATCAGAAGACCTCCGCAACACCCTCGACAATCGGCGCAAAGAAGAGGATCTTCGCCGCCGTTTGCATGAAAGGTGGGCCCGAGAGGGAGCCTCCCGCCAACACCGTCCAAATGAGCGATCTCCTCATCGCCGAGAATACAGAAGGTTCCCTCCTCGCAGAGACCAGAGAGAGTCCCCTAGCCACCATAGGAGAAGACCTCACTCTCCTGATGATCGGCGACCTCCCAGGAACGATGACGTACCCATCACTCGTGCCGAGTTTCAGCAATTCCAAGCAACCATCTTACAAGCTCTCAATCTCCAACCCAACAATGGCAATGCTCCGATGGTCCCCACTCCTCCTCCGGTCCGAAGTCCTCGCCAACGGTCCCTAACTCCTTCCCCAGCTCCTAGCAACCCCCAGCACATTCCTAGTCTTCGCCGCTCCAGGAGTTACCGTCGTCGTAGCCCCCGCTCTCCCTCGTACGAAGATGAGTCTAGAGGCTCGGTTGGTTACCGCCGAAGGGATGATGTTGTCTACCGTCATCTCCACGAAATTGAGAGGCGCTTGGGTCAGCTAGACAGAGAAGAAGAGCTTAGAGGAAGGACCCTTCGCCCGAGCCGACCTTCTTTCTCTCGAACCATCATGGAGGCACCCGTTCCAATAGGCTTTAAACCTCCCCAATTCGAGACTTATTCCGGGGAGTCTGACCCCGTTCACATCGAAAGATTTAAGACCCTCATGCTCATCCATCAAGCTTCTGATGCTCTGCTATGCAAGACCTTCCCCGCTACTCTCAAGGGTTCGGCTCGGGAATGGTACTCTCGCCTCCCCCCCATCGTCAATATTCTCCTTCGAGCAATTCGAGACCCTCTTCGTCACCCACTTCGTGAGTAGCCGCCGAACTGAGAAAACCAGTATTTCGCTACTCTACCTCAACCAGAAGAAGGGTGAGAAGCTGAGAGACTACGTAAAAAGGTTCACCGAAGAAGCCAGGTCCATTGCTTCCCTCGACCAGTCGGTCGCTGCAGCAACATTCAAATCAAATGTCCTCAACTCCAGCCTCCGCTCTTCCTTTGCTAAGAAGCCCCTGCAGAACTTCTCCGACCTCCTTCTCCGGAGCGAAAAGTATATTCGGGCCGAGGAAGCTGAACACCGCCCCAACTGGGAGGGGCCTTCCTCCGGGACCAAGAGAAAGGGAACAGAAGAAGAAGGAGCCAAGAAGCTCCAGAAGGATAATGGCGGACAGCGCCGACCTCCTCCCAGATTTGAAAAGTTCACTCCTCTTAACGCCAACATTTCCACAATTCTCATGGAAGTTGAGAAGGAGGGGGTGATACCTCCTGTGCCAAAGATGAACACACCCGGCAAGAAGAGGGACAAAAAGAAATGGTGTCGCTATCATCGAGACCATGGCCACGACACCAATGATTGCCGATCCTTGAAAAATGAAATTGAGGCCCTCATTTAGAGGGGGCAGCTAGCCAAATTCATGAGAAAATACCGAACCGACCTTCCTCCTCCTCCTCCTCTGGGGGCTAACAAGCGTTCTGAACAACGCGACGAGACGCCCGAATTTGAAGAGGAGCGTGTCCTACACCTCATTCATGGGAGCCCAATGGGGGACTCCTCCAACTCCTCTCGAAAGGCATTTATAAGAGAAGTTAATTCGGTTCGCGGCACACCTCCTCCTAAAGGCCTCGGAGCACCCGTCACAATCTCAGATGAAGACCTTGAGGGTGTCCGGACCCCCCATTGTGACGCACTTTTCATCAACCTCCATATGGCTAACTTTAAAGTGGAGAGGATCCTGGCGGACAATGGCAGCTCCGTTAACATCCTCTTCCTCACCGCTTTCAAAGTCCTCAAACTATCCCGGGACAGACTTAAGCCAGTTGGCTACACACTCCATGAGTTCACGGGAGTGCTAGTGACTATTGAAGGGGTGATCACCCTCGACGTAACCGCTGGCAAAACTCCTACTATCCGAATGGAGTCGATGGACTTTATGGTCGTGGATGTCCCCGTAGCTTATAATGTCATTCTGGGCCGGCCCGGCCTAGCTGCTCTCGAAACCGTCCCTTCCGCTTATCACCTCAAGATGAAGTTTTCCAGTCGGGGAGGAGTAGAGGAAGTAAGAGGCAGTCAGGAAATGGCCTGCAGATGCTACATGACCTCTACTATGGGTCCAATCCTCTCCCTCGAAACACTTGAAATCCCCCAAGATGGTGTCCGGCCAACGTCCGAGCCGGTGGATGAGTTGGGAGAAGTGCTCTTCTCTGAGCAAGATCAGAGCCGCAAGTTCTTTATCAGCAAGACCCTCCCATCTGCCCTAAGCTCGGACATAGTTCAATGTATCAGAAAGAACCACGACCTCTTTACCTGGTCTGCCACCGACATGCTTGGAATTTCCGAAGAGCTTCTTGTCCACCACCTCAGCGTCGCTCCGGGGTCCAAACCCGTCCAACAGAAGAGGCGCAAGTTCGCTCCCGAGCGCCAGCAAGCTATTAAAGAGGAGGTGGACAAACTCTTGAAGGCTCGGTTCATACAAGATGTCAATTATCCCGAATAGCTCTCGAATGTTGTCATGGTAAAGAAGGCCAACGGGACCTGGAGGATCTGCATCGACTTTACCGACCTAAACAAGGCATACCCCAAAGATCCATTCCCTCTTCCAAGTATCGATACTTTGATTGATGCCACTTCTGGCCATGAGCTTCTCAGCTTCATGGATGCTTTCTCCGGGTATAACCAAATCCGCATATTTCCCCCGGATGTCTCGAAGACTTCCTTTGTTACCGATCAGGGCCTCTACTGCTACAGAGTAATGCCTTTCGGATTGAAGAACGCAGGTGCTACCTATCAACACCTCGTCAACAATGTCTTCCAAAATCAGATCGGCCGTAACATGGAGGTGTATGTTGATGATATGCTTGTGAAGAGCATTTGTGGGGCCAACCATGTCACCGACCTACAGGAGGCGTTCGATGTATTAAGGAAACATGATATGAGGCTCAATCCAAAAAAGTGTGCGTTCGGGGTCTCTTCGTGGAAATTCCTAGGCTTCATGGTCAGCCAAAGAGGAATCGAAGCTAACCCCGAGAAGATCAAGGCCATATTGGACATGACTCCCCCGAAGAATGTTAAAGAGGTTCAGAAGCTAACAGGTTGCCTTGCAGCCATAGGGCGCTTCCTTTCCAAGTCAGGGAAGAAGTGTCTTCCCTTCTTCAAAGCTCTCAGGGGGGCTAAAGGCTTCGAGTGGGGTCAGCAGCAACAAGATTCATTCGACCAGCTAAAGGCTTACCTAGTCAATCCCCCTCTCCTCAGCAAACCGGTTCCCGGGGAAGCCCTCTACCTCTACTTAGCCGCCTCCGAGCAAACCCTCAACACTGTCCTCGTAAGGGAAGAAGATAAGACTCAAAAGCCCATCTATTACGTTAGCAAGGTACTTCGGGATGCCGAGCTCCACTACCCAAAGATAGAGAAGATGGCATACGCCTTAGTCATGGTCGCAAGAAAGCTTTGCCCATATTTCCAGTCCCACTCGGTGGTCGTCCTTACCGACCAACCGTTGAAGCAAGTCCTTCACAAACCAGAGACTTTCGATCGTCTCATGAAATGGTCTATTGAGCTGAGCCAGCATGATATAACCTACCAGCCTCAGACCACGATCAAGGCTCAGGCCTTAGCCGAGTTCATCGTCGAGAGCACCCTATCCGAGGTCAGCCAAGAAACAAACGGACCTCCTATCTGGTCGTTTTATGTGGATGGATCCTCTTGCAACGAGGAAAGCAGAGCCGGGGTCATTCTGGCAGGTCCAGACGACTTCGTCCTCCAATACTCCCTCCGCATCAACTTCAAGGCCTCCAACAATGAAGCGGAATATGAAGCTCTTATAACCAATCTCGGGATGGCTCGCAAGGTAGGGGCGCGATGCCTTCGCATATTTAGTGACTCTCAGCTAGTCGTGAATCAAGTTTTGGGCGAGTATGAAGCGCGAGATGACCGAATGGCTAAATATCTAGCCACGGTCCAAAATCTCATGGCTCTCTTCGAAGAGGCGCTTATTCGGCGAATCCCCACGGAGGAAAATGCCCAAGAAGACGCTCTCTCCAAGTTAGCCTCTTCCTCCCTCCAATGTCTCGAGCAGACCGTCTTAATTGAGTGCTCCTGAAGCCGAGCATTGAAGAAGAAACTCCCGACTCCATGGAGTCGCTGCCGGTTCAACTTCAAGATAATTGGATGAAACCCCTGATAGAATTTTTAAGGGATGGGCTCCTCCCCGAAGACCCTAAGGAAGCTCGTCGAGTTAGGACCGGAGCAGAGCGGTACACCCTGATTGAGGGGATCTTGTACAAACGCTCATTCACACAAGTTGACGGCAGACCTTATCTGAGGTGTCTCTCCCCCGAACAAGCCACATACGCCTTGCAAGAACTTCACGAAGGCATAGGCGGAGCATACTCAGGGTCCAGATTCCTAGCCCGGAAGGTGTTGAATTATGGATATTTCTGGCCTACCCTCTTACAAGACGCCGGACGACATGTTCGGCCATGCAACTCTTGTCAAAAGTACTCCAACATTCGTCGCCTACCCCAAGCTCACCTCACTTTCCTATCAAGCCCGATCCCCTTCGCAATGTGGGAGATGGATTTACTAGGGCCATTCCCACCAGCTCCCGGCCAACTCAATTTCTTAGTCATGGCAATCGACTTCTTCTCAAAGTGGATAGAGGCTGAGCCCTTGGCTACAATCACCGAGAACAAAGTTCTTCAGTTCTTCTGGAAGAGCGTCATCTGCAGGTTCGGTGTCCCTCGGGTCCTCATAATCGACAATGAAACACAATTTACAGGGGCCGCATTCCGAGCTCTATGTGAAGACCTCGCCATCCAACAACGCTTCTCCTCCGTCTCCCACCCACAGTCGAATGGCCAAGGAGAAAATGCCAACCAAAAAATCCTCTCCGGCATTAAGAAGAGGCTGGATAAGTCCTCTAAAGGCTTATGGGTTGATCAGCTCCCTAATGTACTGTGGAATTACCGCACTATAAAACGAACCTCCACAGGAGAGTCACCGTTCAATCTCACCTATGGGTCCGAAGCTGTGATCCCCCTGGAAGTCGGTGTACCCTCTCCTCGCCTAATTGACTATGAAGAAGAGCAGAATGCTAGGGAGCTTCGAGCGAATTTGGATCTGATTGATGAGCTCCATGAAAGAGCTTCGATCCGCCAGTAAATCTACCGAAGAAGGATCGAACTGTCCTACAATAAGAGAGTCCGTCCCACCGACCTCAAAGAAGGAGACTTAGTCCTCAGAAGGTTAGCTATCTCCTTCCCCAGTCAGAAGAGTAAGCTAGCTCCAAATTGGGAAGGACCCTACAAGATCACCAAAGTAGTTCGGCCTGGAGCCTACCGTTTAGAAGATCTTGAAGGCAGAGAGATTCCCAGGACTTGGAACGCCAACCATCTCTTGAAGTACCAAGAGAGCGCATCAACGCCCCTCTAAGTACCTTCGGATGCTGAACCGTTCCATTCCGTTCACTTGTATTTTGATTTTGTTTTCTCCAATGTAATAACGGCTCGCAACTTAGAAGCAGCCGGCTATTAGTTTTCAATAAATAGCATTTTTCCTCATATCTTACTTGTGAATTGCTTATATCTCTCTGTTTTTACCTTCTTTAAACTCTAACGACGAGTTCGGAGTCCAACACTTGGCTCGACTCCGCTTCGCAAGCTTGCTCTTAAGCGAGCTAGAAGTGGTTCGCCATTCGGAATTGCTCCCACAACCGTTGACAAACTCTAACGATGAGTTCGGAGTCCAACACTTGGCTCAACTCCGCTTCGCAGGCTCGCTCTTAAGCAAGCTAGAAGTGGTTCGCCATTCGGAATTGCTCCTACAACCGTTGACAAACTCTAACGACGAGTTCGGAGTCCAACACTTGGCTCGACTTCGCTTCGCAAGCTCGCTCTTAAGCGAGCTAGAAGTGGATAGCCATTCGGAATTGCTCCCACAAACGTTGAAACATATTCTAACGACGTGTTCGGAGTCCAAAACTTGACTCCACTCCGCTTTGCAAGATCGCCCTTAAGCGAGCAAGAAGTGGTTCGCCATTCGGAATTGCTTCGACTACCGTCGACGTGTGCGGAATGCCCACAACTAGACTAGACATATGAGAAAAGTACTTAAAGGTTTGGTTCTTATGAAATGTTTCGAATCAAACTACTATACACTCCCAGCACGCGAATATCAGAGAGAAAACGAGCTTTTATTTCATTCAAAAAGTTCGACAAAGGACCGAAATTACAAGGCCAAGTTACTACTACGAGGCGCAACAAAAATTGAAAGAAGAATAATTATAGCTTGTTCAATGCTTCTTTGGAATGGGGATGTTTCGGTTCAAAGACACTCGGGAACGGCATCTTCTGACTTTGGAGATCGTTTGTAGTCCGACGGCTCGAGACGCCTCTTCGGCACTGCCCTTAACCGTAGCCCCAACCGAAGCGCCGCTAGACGAGGCAGCCACCCCGCTTTGAGCATCGGCCGGGCTTCACCTAATGACGGGCGAACGAGTCACGAGCTCATAAAAAGAGATTCCCCTCTCACTCTCCTCGCTCGTACATGACGTACTCCGAACGTTGATTCTTTCCGGCTGAGGCTTGAGTCGAGCTACTTCCTCCTCCAGCTCGACAATCAGATCCTTCAAAGAGTCATCTTTCACAGATATCTCAACACGAGGAAGCCGAGCAGAGCCTTCAGCGGCGGAGCTACCGGCTATGATTCGATGAAGATGGGTCACTTCGATACTTCTGTCGACCGTAACCCTCCTCAACTTGTCGACCTTCGCCTTCAACTCGTCGCGCTCGGCAATCAACTTATCCACTGCCAAGGTTGACGCATTTTTCTCCGCCAAGAATTCTGCCTCAGCAATCTTCAAATCTCGAACTTCCGTTACAAGGCCACCTTCCGCTCGAGTGACGTCGAACAGCGCCTTTCAGAGCAACTCCACCTTGCCTTCAAGACGATCTTCGCGAGATCGCTTCCGCAGTTGTTTTAGCTCGGAGAGATAGCCTCTCGCCATAGCTTTGACCTCCGATAGATCTAAAATGGTTTTGAAGAGGTACTCTCGGCTACTAGAAAGAGCCCGCTTCGCCGCTTTCAATTCAGTACGAAGGCGAGAAACCTTAGCCACTGCACTCGACTCGACCTAAAAAGTAGAGGAATATCAAAGGAAGCCTTCAACACTTGAGGTCACAACCCGAGCAAAAAGAGTTAGAACACTTTGCAAAATCTCGAAACATTCGGCCAAAATGTCAAAAAGGAAGCCGTTTCATTAAAAATCCAAGATTTACACAAAAGCGGTGGCCAGTCCGCAGTTAGGCATTACAAAAAAAAAGAAAAAAAAAGGGGAGAAGAAAATGAGAAGAGGCGACTAAGTCAGGGGTCGACCTCATGATCTCGTTCCGAAGCATCATCGCTCGGCACGGGGACAATCGCACCCTCGGCGCCCCCCTCGTCCTCGGTGTCTTCGCCCTCCTGCCCAAGAGCGAGCTCAGCCAGAGGCAGTTCTTCCTCACCCTCTATGGGGTCATAGAAGTAGTAGGAGGAGCCGTCGAACCCGGGGATGCGAGCGGCGACATGCTTCAGCGCTCGGGTGTACGCCTCCTCCATGTTTGTCAACATGTGAGCCTCGGCCTCGTCCTGAACCGCCTGCTCCACGGCCGCCACCTTCGACGCGTGATTGCTCAGAGCTTCCTCCGACGCCCTCAATGCCTTAGATAGCTCCCCTTCAAGGTGAGCCGTCTCCTTTTCCAAAGTCTCGACCTTGGAAGCCTCGGCAGCCGAGCGCTTCAGTGCCTCGGCAAGCTTAGCCTCAAGGTCGGCAACTTCACCCGTGCGCGAAGCAGAAAGCACCTGCTCGGCCTCCTGCAGTTTGACTGCCTTGGCATGCTCCGACCGCTCCCGATTGTTCAGAATGGTCATCTCCTTCTCCTTGCTCGCAAACTCCTCGAGCAAGTGGTTGAAGTGGCATAGGGTCTGCAAGCGGCACAACAAAAAAATATTAGGCCCGAGCAAAAAAACTTGGAACAATCGTTGAAGAAACTTCTGATACTCACCGACATGGTGTTCCGAGCTATCTGCATTGCGTCATCGCCCATGGAACCCGCCTTCAGCACCTCCCGGTCTTTAGGGGTCGGCAGGTGCTTCACCGCCTGCATACAAATGCCCCCATCACCAAGAAAGCCGTCCACCTTCATCACCCACCAGTCGGGGACGAAGAGGCACTTGTGCTCCTCGGTAAGTATCTTCTCGGCCTCGGTAGTGAGAGGGGGGACCTCAAGAGCTAAGGCCGCACCCACATTGAATGCCCCACTCGGCGACCTGGGCGCTTCGACACATTGGGCCGGTGCCTCCGAAGGAGCCAGGGCAGATGTCTCCAACTTGCCTTGGGCGGTCGCACCCAAAGGTTCCTCAACCACCGGCTGCACGACGGCCGGTGATGCCGAGGGGGTCTTCGCAGCTCGGCCACCCTGAGGCCCGACCATAGTCCTTTTCCTCTTTTTCGACTCCTGCTCCTTCGCAGCACGAGCCTTAGCCATCAGTCCTTTGTAATCCATACCGGAGGCCTCTAAGAAAACCGAACAAAAGGAGTTAGAAAATTTCAACCAAAAGATAAAGCTGAAGCAAGAAAAGAAGAGAAAAGCGTACTAGGGTCGATCGGACTGAGACTTCCACGAAACAAGACCTCCTCGGTGATGTCCTTCCAACTAAGGGTCGGAAGACCGAGGAGCTTCTCCACCACATCCTCCTCTTCTTTAGTAAGCACGGGCTCCTTCTTCGCCCGCTTCGGAACACCGATCTTCCACTTCATCTGAAAGACCCACGGCTCGGGAGCACGAATGAGGAAATACTTCTCTTTCCAGTGCTTGATCGAGTCTGGGTTCTCGATCAGTTTCATGCCCTTCCTCGGCGACAGGTAGTACCTCTCCTCCATCTTGCTCATCTGGCAGATGCGGTAGAGGCTCCGAAGCATGACCATCTCCGGTTGCACACCGATCTCTTGGCACTGAAGGACGAAGGCAATCACGTGTCGCCACGTGTTCAGCATAAACTGAGCAGGACTCAGGCCGAACCACAGCAGCACCTGGTTTACGAAAGGGTGCAGTGGCAGCCGGAGTCCGGCGTTCAGGGCGTCATACGGGAAGATGCAGGTATCGGCCGAAGTGGGTGTGCATGCTCAGACGCCGGGGCCAGGGAGTAGAAGAACGTATTCTTTGGGGATCCAAAACCCACTCCTGATCTGATGCAGGTCCGCCTCGATCAAGATTGAGGAGATCTGATCCACCTCGGAAGGGTCCCTCGGATCATTCTCCTCGTATGACGGGGCCGTGCCCTGCGTCACCTTCTCCAACAAGTCTTCAGGGTAACTCCGCACACCCCCGATGCTGGATAAGGTGGACGGGTACCGACCCAATTCTCCCGCCGTCTTCGGATGCTCGACTATCGTCGTCACCCCGATCGGCTCGGCAATCTCCTTCCTCTTGTTGGACCTAACCATCACCGCTCGGTTGACGTCTGGGTCCGAGGTGGGGGTCTCATCCTCAGAAGAAAACTTAACCATTTTCTAAGGATAAGGCGAGACACTAACCTTGAACTGACGTGGGTGGCTGGAAAAGATCGCCAGAATCTGAGAACGCCTTGCCCCGACAGCTAGTAGTGCCACCCAAGAGCGAAAACTCCGCTAGCAGAAAGTAAAAGTGAAAGTAAAAATGAAAAGTGAAGAATGAGGTAAAATGAGAGGGGGGTGAAGACTTATAGTAAAAGAAACGACGCTTGGGCTTCGCAACGTAAAGACACGACTTTTGGGCCTCTTCTCAAGGCGTTATAAAAGCCCAAACGACTAAGTGGCGAAGAGCGGCGACTGTTCACGAGGAGTCACAACGGTTTGGCCAGCCGTTCCGCTCGGCTGCACCTCAAGCCCCATGTCGCCGATGCACCCTACTCTACAACCAAGAAGCACTCAGGTTGGCCAACGATTCCTCGGAAACCGAGCAACTGCCAATCCGAGCTGCGAATTGGAGAAAAACGACTTTCTCCCCAAAATTCGTGCAAGATCTCGATCAGACTGCTCAGATCATGCCACCTCCACAAAATGACAAGATAGTGTTTTCTCGAGAACTAAGCCTACCTCAAGATCCACGCCATAATCCGATGGTCCAGATCGCTCCACGTCCCTCGGAACCAAAGCCCGAGAGACTAGCGATCCGAGTTACATCGCTCGGAAACTGAGCAACTGCCAATCCGAGCTGCAAATTGGAGAAAACGACTTTCTCCCCAAAATTCGTGCAAGATCTCGATCAGACGGCTCAGATCATGCCACCTCCACAAAGCGACAAGATAGTGTTTTCTCGAGAACTGAGCCTACCTCGAGATCCGTGCCATAATCCGATGGTCCAGATCACTCCACGTTACTCGGAACCAAAGCCCGAGTGACTAGCGATCCGAGCTACATTGCTCGGAAACCGAGCAACTGCCAATCCGAGCTGCGAATTGGAGAAAAACGACTTTCTCTCCAAAATTCATGCAAGATCTCGATCAGACGGCTCAGATCATGCCACCTCCACAAAACGACAAGATAGTGTTTTCTCGAGAACTGAGCCTACCTCGAGATCCGTGCCATAATCCGATGGTCCAGATTGCTCCACGTCCCTCGGAACCAAAGCCCGAGCGACTAGCAATCCGAGCTACATCGCTCGGAACTCGAGCAACTGCCAATCCGAGCTGCACATTTGAAGAAAAATGCAACCGAGCAACTCCAACCATTGGATCATTGTGAAAATCGTGCCAAAAATGATGGACGGTTCAGATCGTGCCATGCCCACAAAACGACAAGATAGTGTTTTCTCGAGAACTGTGCCTACCTCAAGATCCGCACCGTGATCCAACAGCTCTGATCAATCCACGTCCCTCGGAATTCCGATCCGAGCGGCTGACGATCCGAGCTGCTCATGCGAAAGAAATAGCACCAACCTACGTAGCTCGGATACCGATAAACTAGCTATCCGAGCAGCTCATACGGAGAAAAGGACGCTGAACGATAACAGTCATCGGATCTTCTCAAAATTCGCATTCCGACCTGATGAGTGGTCCAGATCACCCCACGTCGCTCGGAATCTGCGCTCCGAGCGACAGGTGATCCGAGCTGCTCACGCAGAGAAAACGTTGCCGAGCGACTCCAGCCATCCGATCATTCAGAAATTCGCGCCCGCACGAGATGGGTGGTCCAGATCACGCCACGTCATCATTCGGTATTAAAAATAGATTTTTATTTATTAAAATCAATTTATTTATTTAAAAATTGTGAAAAAGTGATTAAAAATCGGGAAAATTAATTAAAAATTCTAAAAAATAATTGCAAATTCAGGGAAACATTTTCGAGCCCATGAGTAAATAATTATTGCTTAGAATAATTGATTAAGACCCCCGAACGATAAATCAACACTTCGCAAAATTAAGTAAAGGGACCGAAAAATGAATAAAAATTAAGAAAAGACCAAAGTAGCTCAAGAACAACATAGAGCGCACAACCGAGCCAGAAAATGACCATACTACCCCACTTTAAGATTCAAAACCTCCCGTTTAGACTCCAATACGACTCCGCAAGCCATTAAAACAGTCAGACTACTCCTCAAAGGTTAATCAAACTCAGTCCTTCGGGAGTGGGGGGCTCGTGATATGGCTAAAAATGGGGTTAAATCGGAACCGTCCAAATTGGGCACGAATCTTAAAGGCTGAGGGTAAAATGGTAATTTCACCTTTAAGTGGGTCTGAAGTGGGTACTGGGTCTTCTCTCCAGAAGACCCAAAAACCCATGAACGGATCCATCTCAACTGGGTGCGGGTTTCAACCCGTTGCTGACCCGGTCCAACAGGATAGAATTAGGGTTTCTGATTAATCCTAATCAACGGCCCTGATTCGTATCTATCCTTTCACTAGGAATTAGGGATTACATTCCTAATATGTTCCTAGGGATTACATTCCTAATTTGATCCCAAATGCGGCTATAAATACCCCCCATCCACTACCATTAAGAGGTAATCAATCTTTTGCCAATTTACGCTCTTTCATAATCTTCCTGATTACTGACTTGAGCATCAGAGGGTGCGTCGCCGGGATCAACCCCGGTGTCTCGCACTTTTTGCAGGTGAACGGCGGGAGTCAACGGTCAAACTCCGGCGGAACAGGTTTCAGGTTTGCTATACAAGTTTTCCAAGAATCCACAAATACTGTCTGTTTACCCCCACACCAGATTTAGCGGTAACATTGAGTAATGAACCAACACAATTGGGTTGCAATAGCTTGTATCATGGTATGTAAATTGCACATAAAATACAAGTGAATATGTTATACATACAATCAAGTTGTTCAAAATAGTCAGTTTTACATCATTTTCATTGGAGTAACTGATACATATTACAACAATTTCATATATGAAATTGTTTCCAAAACACCCCTAGTTACATACATTAGCCGAAACAAACTGACTAACAGATCTAGCTATCTCTTAGGTCTCATTCAGTCTTATTTGTGATCTGGTTGTAACTTGAGATGGTTGCACTGAGCTTGCCTTCCCAACATGCAAGCAAGAAAAAACATATCAGGCATTTCCATAAGAAAATACAAGCACATTACACAGTTAATAAAGAGAAAACTGAGTTACAAAGTGGCCCTACCTCTAACTGTTTCATGGGCAACTAAGACACAGTTTTCTCTGCCTATAAAATTTTTTGGTGTCCCTCTGCCAACTGGTAGCCATGGGGATCTCTCACAGTTTTCTCTGATTTGGTAATTTCAATATGTGATGACTGTATGATATAAATTATTACAGACACTTGAAATATTAAATTTTCTATATGAACAGTTGTATTACCACTAAGTTACCATAACCAACAGGGAATCTTGAAGATGATGTAGTAGCTCCTCTAACCCTTCTTGGTATAACAATCTTCCTCTTCCTAACCAATAAATGATCAAAGACAATAAAGCTATCTCATCAAAGTTATAGTGGAAAAACTTGGGAATTCAGCAAGGTGTAAATTGACTACCCGCCTAGGTGGTACAGCTTGTGCACTTTGATTCAATTCAACATTTGTGTCTTTTATAGTTTCCACATTATCATCTTCCCCTTCAACATTTTCCACTTCAATATCTTGTACTGATAATCTTGTCCTAATAATCAAAATAACTAGTTGGTTAATTATATTCAGTAAGAGACAAATACATATATTATTGTACCTTGTTCTTCTCTGGGTGTGCACAGCTGGTTCCTCTTAAGTTGCATTGGCAACATCCTCTACATTAGTTTGTTCTCCTTCAGCTTGTGCAGTCCTTCTACTGCACAATATCAAAATATACTTCAATTTAGGTACAAAGCGTTCAAATAATACCTGTACATTGGCATATATTGAGGCATGTTCACATGAATCTGCTTAGTGGGGTGTTATCTGTTTGAGGATCCATATTCGCAGCATATTGGTCATCCACATTAGGTGGCACTGCATGTGATGTTGAGCTAGTCCTTCTACAATACACATATTGTTCTTATTAATTGCTTAATCAATAAATGTGATGCAAATAAAAATTGATATTGATTGTTATAACAAAATAAGTAGTGTATCTAACCTTATTCTCCTATGAGTCAATTCATTGTCATTATTGTGCATCATTCAACATGTTTCCTACCAATCATGCCTCTGACTGTTGAAGATACTTGTGGTTCTTGCTGACAAATATTTTCTCACCCTATCTGATTCTAGTGAAACATACATTCTTAGGATTTGGTGGCCTTCCACTCTTCCCTCCTTTTTTAGGAGGAATTACAAGTTGATTATCACATCTCCTTGAATTGTGACCAAATTGAAGGCACCACCCACACCTTAGTTTTATCTCACCTTTTCTAAGTTTAGTCACATTCTTCACATCATCACCAGTTTTGTTTCTGGGTTTTTTTTGGCATGCCAAGCCCTCTCCTGTATGGTGAGGGTAATGGCCTATACAAGTCAGGCATTTTCACCCAAAGTGCTTCATAAGGCATGACATTGATAGCAAATTTATAAACTTTCTTGTCGGTGTGAACATGGTAACATTCATCAACATAATTCTTAATCTTGTCCTCATTGTATATGATGGCCATAGTAGCATGCACACATGGTATACCCGTCAAATCAATTCATCTGCACTTTCTCTCCCTCAAATTGACTACATGTGTTTTACCATGCCCATACACTTCAAACATTTCACTGGTTGAGCTAGTCACAATGCAACTCCCAGTTAACTCAGCAATTTTGTCAACCATTGCAGTTATTCTAGAGCACAACTTCCCTGTCCATTTTTAGCATCGCTCCCTCTTATTCTGAAGCTTAGACATGATTAGGGTCCTAATATTTTCCAACATGTGCATAATAAGTCTATCCGTAGCTTGTAGGATCCACTTATTGAAAGATTCAGAGAGATTATTACAAAAAATACCACTCTTAGAAAATGTACCAAAGAAAGCCCTACTCCAACCCTCTTTGCTCTCTTTCTTCAACCAATTATGTGATTTAGGCATTTTAAACTTCAATTTCTCCATCCTTATATCTAATTCTTCCACAGTACATGGACATGCCACTTTCCAAATCTTTTTCTTCCATACTAATGCTGAGAACTTCTTTATGAAATTGGAATAGTAGTGCCTTACACAAAACCTATGGAGTGTGTTGGGGCAGTTTTGTTTGAAAACTTGAAGTAAACCCTAGTTGATTGTGTTACATATATTATTAGTGATCTACATGACTAATAATGTCTATGAAATAGTAAAATCAATAGATGTGTCATGGTATATGACTGTAATGTTTGCAAATATACTAATACAGTCAGAAATAAGATTGAGAATAACATACCTTCTTCTTGTTTGAAATGAAAAAATGGAATCTTCGGGCACCTTCAAAGATTCAAACAGATTCCACAAGAACCAACTCCAAGTCTCCTTCGACTCAGTTGTAACAACTGCATATGCTTATGGGAACATTTGGTTGTTCACATCCCTTGCAACAGCACTTAATAGAATCCCACTAGCACTAGCTGTTAGGTGATACCCATCCAAGCCAAGCAGTGGCCTACACCCCTCTAGAAATCCTTTTATCAAAGAATTGAAGCATAAGCGCTTGTTAAATATCCTGCCTTCACCATAGTCAATAAGTCCCAACTCTTCTTGTGTTTTTGTGCTCAATACAGCCCTACTCCTGGATTTTTAAGATGCAGATTGTACAGGTACTCTGGGATCTTCCCATACTGTTGAAGATCATTTCCTTGCACAATAGACAGAGCTAAACCTCTAGCTCTGTATACTTGATCAATGGATATGTTAAAACCATAATTTTTCTTCACCAA
Source organism: Hemerocallis citrina (assembly GCA_017893485.1). Lineage (NCBI taxonomy): Eukaryota > Viridiplantae > Streptophyta > Magnoliopsida > Asparagales > Asphodelaceae > Hemerocallis > Hemerocallis citrina. Next base: position 446,920,456 of record CM030358.1, on the reverse strand, counting down.
GGTTTGGAATGCAGCACCACTCATCTTAGGATTCACTCTAAAGATATGAACATAATGTTTGCCTAACCATGTGGAGTTGAAATTTGAATTTACATATGATCTGATGCATATATGCTCATTTTTTAATATTTTAATTTGGAATGCAATCACATCTCTATCCCAAGATGCATGTATCAATCATGGATACTCAGGTTGCAAACACTTGGCTCTGACTCTTCTCCATTCATTCTTTACATACTGATATGTCCTCCCATTTTTTGCTGATAACTTTCTCAGTGCATCTCTAAATTGCCTCGTATATTCAAACTTCAATCTAATTCTTAAGACTACCTGCTTGTCAGCCTTGTTTCATAAAGGATACTTGTTCACCTCACTTGCTTCATCATCATAGCTCGGATGACTTGAACTTCTTAACTCATCTGATGGTTCATAATCTAACTGAACCTCTCCCACTTCAACATTACCCTCAGAGAATGCACTTGCAGTAGCAGCAACCCCTGCCACATCCTCGAAGTTAATATCCCATGTCCTATGTTTTCTCCTTCTGTTTGCATGTACATTACTCCTCCTTCTTGGCCTTAGTTCATACTGCATTACTTCATCATTTGAAGAAGAAGATAAATTGTCCTCATCTGTGTCACCAAAAGTTGTATAGATATTGTCACTATCACTGCATGTAGGATCTGCCAAGTCTTCACCCCTAGTATTGTGCTCATCAACCTCTTCTGAACTATCGGAATCTAGTCCAAGCTTAATGCACAATTCCTTTTGTAACCCCTGTGTAATACCCTAGATTTCTATTTATAATTAATTGAGAAGTTATTGGTTTGACGTGTTTTGCACGTATAAATTCTTGTCCATTTTTCCTTAAAATTATCCTTTTTATAACATGAACAAATGATTATTTTAAATTCTTTCTTTTAATTTCTACAAACCTATTTTAAGAAGTCTAAGGCCTATTTTCCTAATTTTAAGCCCATCCTAATTAATTATGTGTTTTATTAATAATCCATGGGTCTAAATCCCACTATTTTTTGAAGCCCACTAATTAAATTACATTTTAATTGTTATAACTTGTAGTGTAGACACATTTAGTAGAAAACAAATTATTTAATCATGTACAACTAGTAGCTAAGGGGGTACTTTGGAGACACGTGCATTGCACTAGCACGTGTCTTGGGTGTGCATTGACGTAGGCCGAATGGAGTCAAAGAGAGAGTGGGAGAGTGGCTTAGTGGAGAGATGGATTTTGTACATGGGTGGTTACTCTAACTCTCTAACTCATCCTAGCCCCTAATCTACAACTATCTAATTCAATCTTGACCCTCCATTCCACCTTAGAAAATATATAAATACCCCCCCCCCCCCCCCCCCCAATTCTATTCATGTAGTACATTAAAAATTTGTAAAGAAAGAAAGAAAGAAACATAAGAGTTAGAAGAAAAAAAAAGATTGAGAGAAAGTGAGTAAAAAGATTGAGAGGAGTTCTAGTTGTGTGTTCCTACTCTTTGGAGGCCGTCCATTCATCTAGGGGAAAGAGAGAGCTCGGGTTCCACTTGTGCAAGGAGGAGAAGGCTTTCGTGGTGGCACAATCTAGGAAGAGAATGACCGTTCGTGTATTCAAGGAGATTCTAGGAGGTTTGTATTTGTTTTTCTTCAAATAGGTGGGTGATTCTCATGCTTCTAATTTAGACATCATGCTAGGGTTTGAATTGATAGAATTTCTAAAAAGAAACTAAGTAATTTAGCCTCATGTTTGCCTATTTAAAGAAGAAAAAAATTGTAGATAAGAGATTGCTTGACCAATTGATTGTCAGTTGATAAAATTGTGATGTGCTAGAATCTATCATGCTTTTGAAATATGCTTTATTGAGAAATTTGTGCTTATGAGACGAATGATTGATTAAATGCACCATGAAAATTTGATTGTCTAGTTTTAAGCAACACCAATGTAGAAAGGAAACTTGTGTTCTAAAAATATTCTTTCGTGGAAACTTTGATTAGAAATAATGTGAAAATTGTGATTCTTGTTTTCAATGTCGAAAATATATCCATGATTTACTCTAAATAGCAGCCTGGTGCAATCGACAGTCGACCGAATTAAAGTCGATAGTCGACTGCCCTGATTATTTTGTTTTCGAGTATTAAATCTTTGCAGAACAGTCAACCGACTAAATCATAACAATCGATTGCCTGACTATTTTGTTTTCGAGTATTAAATCTCTGCAGAACAGTCAACCAACTATATCTTAACAGTCAATTGTCCTGATTATTTTGTTTTCGAATTTTAAATCTTCACAGAACAGTCGACCAACTATATCTTAACAGTCGACCGCCCTGATTATTTGTTTTCAAGCTTTAGAACCTCGGAGAACAGCCGACTGGCCATGTTTTAACAGTCGACTACCCTGAAGTTCAAATAATATCTAGATTTCATGAGATAATTTTTTATAATCTTTGGCCTGGTATAAATGAGAATTTGAGATTATTTTTGCAAGAAAGAACTTATTATAAGTTGTTAGTTTAAATTTTCATTGGATAAAGGAAAAAAATAAATGCATTGCTTAAAAGAATTTTTGAAATGAGACTTGGTATGGAAAAAATTGAAAGTGTGAATTTGGGTTTTAGTATTGATAAAGTGAGAATAAAAGAATTTTGAATGTGACAAGTTAGAAAATGAATTCATTTGTCTTATGCATGAAATTGTACATGAAAGTGAAATCAAATATCGTGATGAATTATGAAAGATCTTATGAATATGAATACCCAAATGCTATGAACATGGAATGGAATTAAAAGCTAGAGGGTAGCTAAGCCTTATACCGGTATTGAATTAATACTTTTGAGAAGAGATATTGAAAAGAAAAGACCAAGTTTGGGTCGTATTGTTGAATTGATGATTAAGACCGGTATAGAGGAAATGCTGACTCTAGAGTATTGATTTTATTCATGATTCAATAACTAAGGATTAGATACATAGTGAAGATGTGATAAAAGTAAGATAAAAACACGAGTATGATGGCCCCGGAGCTACGGTGTGAGAGTATTCACAGGCTGTCTACTCGATTCGTCGTGTCATGACGTGGATACGTCTCCAGGGGTCCTTACCGCAGGCGACGCTTATGGGGTGTTTGGTGACTGCGGGTGGTGTTATGTCCCATGACGGAGGCCGAATCGTCCACAGGCTGTCTACATGATGCGTCGTGTCATGACGTGGGATTCCCCTCCAGGCTGTCTGGACATGAGCTCGTAACTCATAAAATATCTAGGATACTTACTGTAGTTACTGTAGTAGTTTAAGTCATGACGAGGGATTGAACCCTACAAGATGAAGAACGATTAAGGGTTTGCCCTCGGACCTATGTAGTATGGGATGCATAGAATCCGAACAAGTGCGCATTAGTGTCATGTAACATAAATAATTGCATCAAGGACTAGGTGCACAACACAACACGACATCAATAGGTTAGTCCCTTTGTAGCTTTGTTTGTGATCAAGTTTGTGGTTTGTTAAAGTATTTGAGAATCATTATACTATTCGGCATAGCGGGGATGGCCATGTATAATATTTCATCGGTTGTAAGCAACTGACGTGCCCACAGTTTCTATGCAGGATAAAATGCATGGAAAAGACTAAGGAGGAATTGACACTTAAAGAATTATTCAAGTGTTGTTGTATTTCATTCATGTAATTGTTGTAACTTTGCTTCCGCTGTTTAAAAATGTAACTCTGATGTAATAAAAAAAATTATTTTCTTGTAAAATTGTACGAAGAGAAGTGTAAAGATCCTGTGGAACTTCGAATTCGGTCTCATTTGGAATTCGGGGTGTTACACCCTATTACCGTTAATACGTACTTCTTATGTATTTTTCCGTATTTCAAATTCTTAGTATCTTGTAACTAATTCTTCTCAAATGATTATCGATTTTCAACCTGAATTGTATTTCATTCTATAATTTTTGATATAATACTCAAATGTTGAATCTTTTATTTTTGGTTAATTATTTAAACCAATTTATTTATTCGATTACTTGTTACATTCTATAATTGTATATATCCTTTTCATTCAATTATTACTTGAAGCCTAGGCCCAGTCTAATATTAATATTCTTATTCAAACAATTTAATTTGAAGCCCAAGCCCAATTGTTTAATTATTTATTATGAGCCCAATCCTATAACTAATTTATTAAAATGTTTTGAGCCCATAAACTAAGTCCAAATCTAAACCCAGTACCCATATGTATTTGTACAGAATCAATCCTATATACTGACCCGTATACAAATCTTTTCACGTTCCCCCACTTTGCACATTCCCGTAACTATAACCCCCCACTATCTCCTGTAGCGCCCCGAATTTCTAATATAATATCTTAGAAAATACGTGGCACAATTTCCAGCATCAACTTCAATGCAATAGTACACACAGCCCAAAAACACAAATAATTTTTATTTCAACTTTTATTACAATAATCATTTACAACACAGCGGAATACAAAAACCTTGAATTACAAACATTCTTTTTACCACACTTTTTTTTTACAGAATTTACACAAAAGCTCTATTACATCAATTTATCTCAAAACTATCTCAAGCATCCAAACCCCAAGCTCTAAGCAACAACAACCTGTAAACCACGAGGCTAGAGATGATCCCTAACCCCCAAAACTAAAGGGGTCAACTATAAAGGTGTGAGTGACATAAAACAAACAACATAATTAAATCATAAAACATTGAGACATCAACAACATGTATCATCAGCAAGATTAAATGAATGAGAAACATAACAAATAAGTAAAGCATAAAAATATCATGGAATATAAGACAGCAAATAGTAATTCATGAAAACGTCAAGTGATTCTAGACTAAGTGTCAAGTGTAGAAAACAGAAAAAACACAAGCATAAAACCAAGTCAAGAAAACACAATTCTATATGCTGACTCTCTAATGCGTACTAGTCAGGTTCTATGCATTCCATAGTACATAGGTCCAGTGCAAGCCCTTAATGATCTCTACTTTATAGGGATAACCCTTCATTATGCAACTAACCCTACTACGGTGATGGAAAACAAGATCCAGAATATTCCGCGAATAGGCACCACAGCCCTCGACGCACAAGCATCATGTAAGATAGCTTAAAAATAATTGGAGAATCATCTCCCAAACCTGTGTACCCCACGAATAGGCTTGCAAGGCCCTCGACGTGCAGATACACCAGGTACATTCCGTGAATAGGCCTACCGACCCTCGATACGCGAATGCACCCTGCATGCTCCGTGAATAGGCCTGCAGACTTTCGACACGCGAACACACATATGTCCTCTCGAGACAGAACAACAAACAGTCCTGGAACGCCTCCGTTGGAATAAACAAACCATGAGCCTACACTTACGTTTCCCAAGTTCCATCACATCCCCACTAGTGCCTGTCCTTAAGTTGATTATTATTAAACCACCAAAAATCCTTATCTCTAGAGTTAGTGTATCCTGCCGGACTTAGATACTCAACAACAACTAAACCAAGACCCCCCAGGTCTAACTCAACAAATCTCAACTGCCGGTTCACAGGACTCCCACTCAACTCCTAGAGATCTCAACAAGACCAAAATTCACTAATCCATCATCAAAACGATCAAAGAGAGAAACCTCTCCAATCAACAAAAACCCATTCATTATAAAATTCCAGAATCCAAATCCAACAATAAAATATCTTGAAACATATGTTCTGTAGAAACAATAATATTTAGAATAGTAAGTTATAGATCCAAAAAATTTAAAGAATTAGTCGTTTAAAGAAAATCAGAATACCTCAAGAAAATATTAGCAACAGTCGACTGTAAAAGGGTCATCAGTCGACTGTCCAGAGCGAAAAATCAACATCTTTAAGAAAATGATACTAAGTGTTGACGGTCGACTTGTAAAAGACACCAGTTGACTGTCCAGAGAGAAATCCAACATTTTAAAGAAATAAATTCTAAGTAGTAGCAGTCGACTGTAAAAGAGTATAGGTCGACTGTCCAGAGTGAAAAATACAATAACTTCGAGAAAATAATTCTAAGTGGAACCAGTCGACTATAAAAGTCATCAGTCGACTGTCCAGAATGAAATTCCAAGAAAACTATTGAAAACAGCAGACAGGTCATGCCAGTCGACTGTAAAGGTCACAACAGTCGACTGTCGACCTACAGACTGCAGACTTTAGGTTGTGTATATATCAACTGATACGAAGATTTACTTTACAAAACAAAATCTATAAAAAGTATATTTTTGATATGATCAAATACAACTTATAGAATACACAAAGATCCATAGAAACCAATCAAAACCACTTGAATAGATAAAATAACTTTTTGATGAACTTCTTCAAATAAACCATGAATGTGTGCATATATCAAAATTAGAGTTTTTAAGAAATCAATCATACATCAAAATAAATTTGTTTTATATTCCAAACCATATCAATACCAAAACATTCAGATTTAAACTTAGCATTTGAGAAATCCAAATTCGAACAACATCTTTCACAAAATCACAAATCTTCATTTTAGTCATCATAACTCAATCCTCAAAACATGGTCTTTATTTCCATTACTTATTCTCAAATTTCTCAAACTCAATCTCAACTAATCTCAATAGTTGATTCATAAACGAAACAAATTTATCATCAACATGGCCAAGTTGTTTTCATCCAACTCACCAATAGTCCAAAAATCTCATCTTTAATTAATTAATGCATATCATCCATCATACTCAATCAAATCAGCAATAATCCAACATTATTAACCTACTCACAATTTATATTAGGTTTTCCAACAAATCTAAAATCATCCACACAAAATATCTAGGGTTCTTCTCAAAGATCCAATTTTTCATCCATCCAACATACATATTCATACCAAACCCTAGCATGCTTTCTAATAGATGAAATTCGACATCCAAGATCAATCAAAATATTCATATCATTCCCATACAACATACACAAATCAAAGAAAACAAACAAGTAACTCACATACATAAAACAAAACAACAAACAATTTATATCACTCACCTCAAATGAAGAAATCCAATCGAATAAGCAAAACCCTTCTTTGCGAAATTCAAGATCTTCTCTTTCAATCTCCAAGAAAAATAAAAATAATAAACCTTGTGTTATGCAGCAAAAGACGGCTGCACTCCACCTCCTTTAAATACCCGGAATAGAGGAATTATGGTTTTGAAATAATTTGCAAAATAATCCTTTAACAATTATTACTTTACATATATAAACATTTCTGAGTTAAAATAAGTTAAATAAATCAAAACCAAATCAAATCCTTTTACAACTGAGTTTTCCAGCAATCCAAAACAGCCCAGAAATAAACAAAATTCGGATTTGACTCAGGGTGGCAATTTTGCACAAAAGTCCTTCTTTTTTGTAATATTTGCAAATACATCATAAAATATTCGTAAAAATCCAGAAAATTCAGAAATAATATCTAATAATACATATTATATTTTCCAATTAAAATATCTGACTTTTACTTTCCAGAAAAATATTTCTACAAGATCCAACATAAATTCCATATTTGCAAAAACACGATATTTGTTTAAATCTTTACCAAATCAACTCTAAATAAAACTTAAATATATTTAAATTTAAATGATGACCATGGAAAGCCCAAAAATCAGTAAAAAAAAATTTTCATTATTTATTTCAGACCAAAACGACTTTTTTTACATAAAAGCCCCTCTCTTTCGAGGTATTTATAAAAATAGTCACTTTATTCAGAAAAATCCAGAAAAATCACAAATAATCTCAAATAATAAATAATGATTTTCTACAAAATAATTTTGGTTTTTGATTTTTTCAAGAAAATATTTGCACGTGTTTTGCACGTGTAAAAGATAAATCTTCAGAAAATATTTATTAAATCTCCAAAAAATAATTTTTATTCATTTTCAGATCTCAAAAATAGTATTTAAAAATACAGGATACTACATCACTCCCTCCTTAGAAGAGTTCTGTCCTTAGAACTACTGCTAATGAGGTCCAAACAAACACACCAATAAGGTATGCAATATCTCATAAATGGAAACACAATTTATGAAATACAATCACACAAGAGAATGCATTACAACAAAAGGAATACAAACATACAGAAGGAACAAAATCATGCAAAGAGTTTAGAAAAACAACCTTCCGCTGCGCAACTCTGATAACTTGCCATCGGAAACCAAGCTGCAACAGCCTCTGAACTCCTGCATCAAACTCTGACCTCCCACAATCTACTTCATCCTTCCGAGAATTAGTGGTCACTCCCTCCTTAGAAAGGACATGACCAAGGAAAACCACCACAACACAATTCACATTCACATCAATACCCTATGGCAAAACCTCAACCATACCCCAAACCAAAACATCATGTTCTAACTCTATGTGATACTCACACTCTAATGTCCACACCTAGGTACTCACGCTCTAGTGTCCACACTTAGGTACTCACGCTCTAGTGTCCACACCTAGGTTGGTTTTTCATACTATGTCTATTATTACTATTGAAGTATGCTCTGATACCAATCTCTGTAGCACCCCGAATTTCTAATATAATATCTTAGAAAATACATGGCACAATTCCCAGCATCAATTTCAATGTAATAGTACACATAGCCCAAAAACACAGATAATTTTTATTTCAACTTTTGTTACAATAATCATTTACAACACAGCGGAATACAAAACACCTTGAATTACAAACATTCTTTTTACCACACTTTTTTTTTACAGAATTTACACAAAAGCTCTATTACATCAATTTATCTCAAAACTATCTCAAGCATCCAAACCCCAAGCTCTAAGCAACAACAACCTGTAAACCACGAGGCTAGAGATGATCCCTAACCCCCAAAACTAAAGGGGTCAACTATAAAGGTGTGAGTGACATAAAACAAACAACATAATTAAATCATAAAATACTGAGTCATCAACAACATGTATCATCAGCAAGAATAAATGAATGAGAAACATAACAAATAAGTAAAGCATAAAAATATCATGGAATATAAGACAGCAAATAGTAATTCATGAAAACGTCAAGTGATTCTAGACTAAGTGTCAAGTGTAGAAAACAGGAAAAACACAAGCATAAAACCAAGTCAAGAAAACACAATTCTATATACTGACTCTCTAATCCGTACTTGTTGGATTCTATGCATTCCATAGTACATAGGTCCGGTGCAAGCCCTTAACGATCTCCACTTTATAGGGATAACCCCTCGTTATGCAACTAACCCTACTATGGTGATGGAAAACAAGATCCTGAATACTCCGCGAATAGGCACCACAGCCCTCGACGCGCAAGCATCATGTAAGATAGCTCAAAAACAACCGGAGACTCATCTCCCAAACTCGTGTACCCCACGAATAGGTTTGCAAGGCCCTCGACGTGCAGATACACTAGGTACATTCTGTGAATAGGCCTGCCGACCCTCGACACGCGAATGCACCCTGCATGATCCGTGAATAGGCCTGCAGACCCTCGACACGCCAACACACATATGTCCTCTCGAGACAGAACAACAAACAGTCCTAGAACGCATTCGTTGGACTAAACAAACCATGAGCTTATACTTACATTTTCCAAGTTCCATCACATCCCCACTAGTGCCTGTCCTTAAGTTGATTATTATTAAACCACCAAAAATCCTTATCTCTAGAGTTAGTGTTTCCTGCCGGACTTAGATACTCAACAACAACTAAACCAAGACCCCCCCAGGTCTAACTCAACAAATCTCAACTGCCGGTTCACAGGACTCCCACTCAACTCCAAGTGTAACGCCCCGAATCCCAAATACAACTGAATTCGAGAGTTCTACATGATGTTTACACTTTATTTAGTACAATTTTACAAGGAGTTTAAAATTTTTTACTTTACATCAGAGTTTACATGAAACTTTACTCTTTACATTGCACAGTGGAAGTAAATTTACAACATTTAAACAAAGTACAACAACATTGAATAATCTTTAGGCATCTTTTCCTCTTTAATCTTTACCATATCATTTATCATGCATACAAAACTATGGGTACGTCAGTTTATTCAACCGACGAACATTATACACGGCCATCCTCTCTATGCCGGAAATAGTATAACTTATTTTCCATATTTAATAAACACAAACTTGTCGCATATCAAACTAAGGGACTACCCTATTGATGTCGTGTTGTGATTGTGCACTTAGTCCTTAATGCAGTTAATTATATTACATGACACTAATGCACACTTGTTCGAATTCTATGCATCCCATACTACATAGGTCCGAGGGCAAGCCTCTTATTCGTTCTTCATCTTTGTAGGGTTCAATGTCTCGTCATGACTTAATATACTACTGTAACTACGGTGAGTATCTTAGATGATCTATGAGTACAAGCACGCATACAGGACCCTAAAGGGGAATTTCACGCCATGTCTTGACTCATCAAGCATGCATTCTGTGGCAATTCAGCCTCCTCCCTGAACACGATCCTCTTGCAGTCACCAAACATTCCACAAGCATTGCTAAAGTCCGATCATTACTGAGTTGTGCCCACGCCATATCTTGACTCATCAAGCATGTATTCTGTGGCTCACACACCCGCACCGTAAACTCTAACTCTCATACTTGTGTTTTTCTCTCACTTTCATCATGTCTTCACTATGCACTATTTTTAATTTAATAGAATCATGAACAAAATCAAAGCTCTAGAGTTAGCCTCTCCACTAAACCGGACTTATTCATTCATTCAAACATGACCAACCTTGGTCTTTCATTTCCAATTTCATTTCATTTCTTTCCAATTGCCGGGGGAGACTTAGCTACTCTTTTGTTTCAATTCTAATTCACAATTTCCAAAATTGAGCGTTTCCAACTCATAAGTTCATTTTCATAATCATAATAGATTTTCTTTTTCAATAGCATGATCTTTAATTTATTCATAAGTCCATAGCCATACATGGAATTCAATTATTCCTTGTGTATTTCATCAATATAATCACAACACTATTGAATATTCACATTTCGTATTTTCACATTATTCTCCAATGAGAATAATTCACATCACATCACATAATATAATTTCTATCTTTATTTCACTTCTTTGCTAACATTTTATTTCAGGTCTTTTTGCAAGGCGCAACTTTCATAACATACAAGTGTATAATCATAGTTCTAAATTATACATTTATTTTCAAAACATACTCCATTTAATGCAAATAATCCTCAAATTATTTTTCACAAGTCCCACATAATTTTAGGATAATAACCATATTTTTTTCGTAATTTTTTAATCATTAAAAATCCTCAAAAAAATATTTTTCCCCACAACTAAATACTGGCCGAGCCCAGTATTCGAATCCACGACTCCAGGGAAAACCACCGAAGGCACAGACCACTAGGCCGAACGCTATATGCGTTAAAAGGAGAGGCTAAGAGCATCTAATGCTCTCGGCCGCTGTTATTTTTATTTTTAAAAAAAGAACAAAAGTATGGTGCCAAGGGGATTCGAACCAGCAACCTGAGATCCGAAACCTACTGTAGCGAATAGAGTGATCCCAACCACTTGAGCTATGCGCTCGGGTTGTCAATAGTGCAACTCGAAGTTTATTTGAAACAATTCTCTCTGTTTATTAAACATTTCGATGTTCAACAAGCTCTCATTTCATTTTGCTTTTGTAGAAATTGCTGTAAATTTCCAGATTGACTAATACCATCATAAATTATACTCCAGTATATAGAAAATAATTTTTTTCAATAATTAAAACATATTTTTCAATCAATTCGGATTATAAACTAATGCTACCACATTTCTTCTTTTTCAACATTTCTTAACAATTAACATCACTAATCTTTTTATTAGCAACTTCTTACTAATTCTCTATTTTTAATCATTTCCCAAACATACAATCTATATTTTAATTCATTCATTTCAACATTAACACAAGGATCCGCTAACATAAAGTAGCATTGTCAATCTACTAACTTTTGTATATAATGAAATTTTCTTCAAACAATCCATGGCTATAATCAATCCACACAAAATTTAGACTTTACTAATGGAACCACATACAATTGCATATCAACATTTCAACCATTCAATAGGTCATTTTTTCCAATTAAATGTGTACTCTTCTTAATCTTTTTCATGCATCATTCATTCAATTCACATCTAGCATGCTTCCTAATTAGAAATATAGAAAATTTACCCACCTTAATTTGGAGAGAAATATAATTAGCAACCCCCTAAACGAATGTCCTTGCCACGAGAGCGGTCCTCCTCCTAGATGCGTGCACCCGAGCTTCAAGAACACCAAACCCAAGCCTCCCTTGGATTGATGCCGGCCTCCCCTCTTCTTGATGCAAGCACAAATCTCCACACACACAAACTCAATCTTTTGACTCACTTAATAAACTACTAGATAATGTCTTTTGAACTATAGGTTTGGAGGAAATAATAAGCACAAGAATAACTAGGCTAGGGGGGGGGGGGTATTTGTACTAAAAATCTAGGAAAATGCATGGCTAGGATTGAAGTAGGAGTTAGGAACAAATGACTATGATTTAAGGAGGAGTTACACTAACTACCCATGATCAAGTAACTACCACCACCATGACTCCACTCAAATTTTCCCTTTTCCCTCCAAAGCTCCAACCGGCCATGCCTTGTGTGCAATTGAACGTGTACGTGTAGTGCACGTGTATGCAACTTGGTCTCCATTTAAAATTTGTACAATATATATAAAAAATCTTTAAATTGTATTCTATATTACAAGTTGTATTTAAGAATAAAATAGCTCATGGGCTTTAGTTTATGGGCCAAAATACTAGTTACAAAAATAATAAATTGAATTAAATTTGGGCTTTTAAAAAGAAAGGCTTTTGGTCTATTTGAAAAAGGCTTTATACAAAATAATTAAAAGCAAGTATTAAAATATCTATACTCATCATAATGAAAATAATCACCAAACACGAGCACACAACGTGCAAAATAAAATAATTTTCATTAAATGAAAATCGGGGCATTACACCAAGATATCTCAACAAGACCAAAATTCACTAATCCATCATCAAAACGATCAAAGGGAGAAACCTCTCCAATCAACAAAAACTCATTCATTATAAAATTCCAGAATCCAAATCCAACAATAAAATATCTTGAAACATATGTTCAGTAGAAACAATAATATTTAGAATAATAAGTTATAGATCCAAAATATTTAAAGAATTAGTCGTTAAAGAACATCAGAATACCTCAAGAAAATATCAGCAACAGTCGACTGTAAAAGGGTCATCAGTCAACTGTCCAGAGCAAAAAATTAACATCTTTAAGAAAATGATACTAAGTGTTGATGGTCGACTTGTAAAAGACACCAGTCGACTGTCCAGAGAGAAATCCAATATTTTTAAGAAATAAATTCTAAGTAGTAGCAGTCGACTGTAAAAGGGTATAGGTCGACTGTCCAGAGTGAAAAATACAATAACTTCGAGAAAATAATTCTAAGTGGAACCAGTCGACTGTAAAAGTCATCAGTCGACTGTCCAAAACGAAATTCCAAGAAAACTATTGAAAACAGCAGACGGGTCATGCCAGTCGAATGTAAAGGTCACAACAGTCGACTATCGACCTACAGACTACAGACTTTAGGTTGTGTATATATCAACTGATACGAAAATTTACTTTACAAAATAAAATCTATAAAAAGTATATTTCTGATATGATCAAATACAACTTATAAAATACACAAAGATCCATAGAAACCAATGAAAACCACTTGAATAGATAAAATAACTTTTTGATGAACTTCTTCAAATAAACCATGAATGTGTGCATATATCAAAATTAGAGTTTTTAAGAAATCAATCATACATCAAAATAACTTTGTTTTATATTCCAAACCATATCAATACCAAAATATTCAGATTTAAACTTAGCATTTGAGAAATCCAAATTCGAACAACATCTTTCACAAAATCACAAATCCCCATTTTAGTCATCATAACTCAATCCTCAAAATATGGTCTTTATTTCCATTACTCATTCTCAAATTTCTCAAACTCAATCTCAACTAATCTCAATAGTTGATTCATAAACGAAACAAATTTATCATCAACATGGCCAAGTTGTTTTCATCCAACTCACCAATAGTCCAAAAATCTCATCTTTAATTAATTAATGCATACCATCCATCATACTCAATCAAATCAGCAATAAACCAACATTATTAACCTACTCACAATTTATATTAGGTTTTCCAACAAATCTAAAATCATCCACACGAAATATTTAGGGTTCTTCTCAAAGATCCAATTTTTCATCCATCCAACATACATATTCATACCAAACCCTAGCATGCTTTCTAATAGATGAAATTCGACATCCAAGATCAATCAAAACATTCATATCATTCCCATACAACATACAAAAATCAAAGAAAACAAAAAAGTCACTCACATACATAAAACAAAACAACAAACAATTTACATCACTCACCTCAAATGAAGAAATTCAGTCGAATAAGCAAAACTCTTCTTTGCGAAATCCAAGATCTTCTCTTTCAATCTCCAAGAAAAATAAAAATAATAAACCTTGTGTTTTTTTTTTGATGTATCGGATAGAGCCAAAAGGCTCCAGCCATCAAAATATATTAATCAATAAAACAGTAATAATACATACAAGCATCAATGATTTTACAAGAGGTAAAACAGAAAAAAACGAGAATAAAAGAAATACAATAATAATAATCAACCCAGAGGACAACAACCCGGCAAGAACCACCATCCAGAAACCATCGAGCGAAGCAAGCAGCCCGGAGACTCGAGCAACCGACCGAAGACAACAGGGGGGAAAACTCTCTCCACGACTACATCTAACTCCACTAGCAGTCTAGAGTGACTCTAGCGGCGCAACGGCGGTAAGACACTGCTACCACTGGGGAAGACAACGAGCAGGCGCTGCACTACAGAACTAAAAAGCAGACACGGAGCCTGCCTTCCTCGCAAGAAGGCGAGCACTTACTCGAATCAATGAACGATCGAAAACTTTCTTTTTATAACCGCGCTTGACAGGGTGAAGGGCAGTCCTAGCAGAAGGGGCCGAGATCGCCTCAATGTCAGAAGAAGAAGAATGTAGAGAAATGGGACGCGGGGGGGAACTGGGACTGCTGGGAGTAGCCGAAGAGACAGATGGGGTAGTCTTGGTGGAGCCGGCCTCAATGGGATAAGAAGGGACATCAGGACTAATAGCATACTTGTGGGGAAGGGAGAGCAAGAAGAGTTTGAAAGCCCTCAGGACCAGATAGAGCCATGAGTGTGCCCCTAAAAGTTGATACCAAGAGAATAGGCATCCTGGATAATGAAACGAGATCTCAGAACATGAGGGATTAGAGAACTTCAATTCACAAGGATAATTATAGTATAGAGAAGGGGTCTTAAGATCAATCATAGCTATGTCTGGATGGATAGGGGGTTCAGCAGTGCGGGAGTAAGGAACAGTCTCCCTCGCACTACGAGACAACGAGAGATACGAAGAATTGGATTTAAAACAATCAGGATATTCACCCAACTTCCCGGACAATGACGGAATCACAGAGACATGTCGGGGGTGAGCCCTGATAGAGGCCCGGCGAGGGTAGATAACAAGGTTCGAAAAAACTTTGCGATCCTTAAAAAGGATGGCAATATTAGGTCGATAAAGAGGGACAGTAGATGCGCAGAGAGAAGGACTAGATGGGGAGGATTTCGATTCTGAACTATCTGCCAAGACAGAGAAGTCGAGGTCCTGGCTCTCAACCCTACTGGGTTTACTCACCGAGCTATTCAGAAGCTTGAACTTTAAGAAGGGGTAATTAAGGAAGGATAGGAGTTTGGCGGGTAAGGGGTGACCTCTGGGCCAACCCAGGAGTTTTTGAAGGGAGAAGCATCGGTTACGAGAGTGACCGAGCTTATCACAGAATAAACACTTCATTTTATTCATACATTCACGCTTAAGATGCCCTAGAAGGAGGCACCTGAAGCAAACCCGATGAAGATCGGGCCTCAAAGGCGAGGAAGAGAGAAAAGCCCTCTACGAATCCTGCTGCGAAGTAGAACAATCTGAGCTAGCAACAGCCATGATAAGGTCCATGGAAGAAACCCTTCCAAGAAAGGACTAAAACAAGGCTTCAATAAGGGAGAGGAAGAGTATAGAGGTACCACTAACAGAGTGGATACACTTCCACGAGAAATACGACACCAGTTTTTTTTTTTTTTTGTGAATACAAAACCAGAGTAGAAACAAACCAATGCCTTTACTAAACTGTGACTCTCAAAGATGAGAAGCCGCACACTCCAATCAGGAGAACAAGAATGAAGAAATTAGAGAGGTTTTTTTTTTTTTTTTTTTTGGAATACAAAACCAGAGTAGAAACAAACCAATGCCTTTACTAAACTGTGACTCTCAAAGATGAGAAGCCGCACACTCCAATCAGGAGAACAAGAATGAAGAAATTAGAGAGGAAGAGAGGATAGTTAGAACGGCGATCTAGAAGAAACTCAGTCAGCACACCGACATGAGCTGACTAAGTCGCTAGCAAAAAGGTCCCCAGTGAATGGGAAGCACAAAGCCAGTACTGATAAACAGATATCCCGAGAGATAAAACTACTAATGGATCACAACACAGCTCTAATAATAACAATGCAGGATTGAGGAACTCGAATAAAACTCAAATCTTGATAGAAACACAGTTGTAACAAAGCCAGATAAAACACGGGTCACTACAAGATAATCCTCCACTAATTAGCAGAAGAGAAGGAAAAAGGAACCAGGGATCCGCCCACTAAATCAAGACAAACCAGATAAACACACAAGATCAAGAGAAACGAAATACTTACAGAGATCTGACGAGAAAGGGAGACGGGTCGTAGCTGGGAGGAGGAGGGGACACTCCTGGCAGCAGCAAGCTCAAAAAATGGGAACACTGCTTAGAAGACGGGGAGATAACCCCGCTGAGGGCAGGAGGGAAACGAGACGACGAAAAGGCGCGAAGGCAGCTCGGGACTGGCTACCACCGAGAGGCCAAAAGGAGAGCGCAAAGGGAGAACACGCCACGCGACGCCAAGCGAGGCCCAAGGAGCGCGGCCGGCGGAGAGAGCGGAAGAATGGCACTGCCTAAAAATCGAGAAGGAGGAGATGGGTCTGTAGGGATTGGGGAGCTCTACAATATTAATAGAGAGGCGGACGCAAGAAAGTTGGAGGATCGACGGGATCTGGGGAGAGAAGTAGCCAAGGAAGGAGGAGATTTTGAATTTCGAATCGCCTAACGAATCGCCTCTCACCATAATAAACCTTGTGTTATGCAGCGAAAGACGGCTGCACTCCACCTCCTTTAAATACCCGGAATAGAGGAATTAGGGTTTTGAAACACATTTGCAAAATAATCCTTTAACAATTATTACTTTACATATATAAACCTTTCTGAGTTAAAATAAGTTAAATAAATCAAAACCAAATCAAATCCTTTTACCAATGAGTTTTCCAGCAATCCAAAACATCCCAGAAATAAACAAAATTCGGATGACTCTGGGTGGCAATTTTGCACAAAAGTTCTTTTTTGTAATATTTGCAAATACATCATAAAATATTCGTAAAAATCCAGAAAATTCAGAAATAATATCTAATAATACATATTATATTTTCCAATTAACATATCTGACTTTTACTTTCCAGAAAAACATTTGCAAAAGATCCAACATAAATTCCATATTTGCAAAAACACCATATTTGTTTAAATCTTTACCAAGTCAACTCTAAATAAAATTTAAATATATTTAAATTTAAATGATGACCATGGAAAGCCCAGAAATCAGTAAAAATAAAATTTCATTATTTATTTCAAACCAAAACGACTTTTTTTTACATAAAAGCCCCTCTCTTTCGAGGTATTTATAAAAATAGTCTCTTTATTCAGAAAAATCAAAAATAATCTCAAATAATAAATAATGATTTTACACAAAATAGTTTTGGTTTTTGATCTTTTTAAGAAAATATTTGCACGTGTTTTGCACGTGTTTTGCACGTGTAAAAAGATAAATATTCAGAAAATATTTATTAAGTCTCCAGAAAATCATTTTTATTCATTTTCAGATCTCAAAAATAGTATTTAAAAATACGGGGTACTACATCACTCCCTCCTTAGAAGAGTTCTGTCCTTAGAACTACAGCTAATGAGGTCCAAACAAATACACCAATAAGAAATGCAATATCTCATAAATGGAAACATAATTTATGAAATACAATCACACAAGAGAATGCATTCCAACAAAAGAAATACAAACATACAGAAGGAACACAATCATGCAAAGAGTTTAGAAAAACAACCTTCCGCTGCGCAACTCTGATAACTTGCCATCGGAAACCATGCTGCAACAGCCTCTGAACTCCTGCATCAAACTCTGACCTCCCACAATCTACTTCATCCTTTCGAGAATCAGTGGCCACTCCCTCCTTAGAAATAACATGACCAAGGAAAACCACCACAACACAATTCACATTCACATCAATACCCTATGGCAAAACCTCAACCATACCCCAAACCAAAACATCATGCTCTAATTCTATGTGATACTCACACTCTAATGTCCACACCTAGGTACTCACGATCTAGTGTCCACACTTAGGTACTCACGCTCTAGTGTCCACACCTAGGTTGGTTTTTCATACTATGTCTATTATTACTATTGAAGTATGCTCTGATACCAATCTCTGTAGCGCCCCGAATTTCTAATATAATATCTTAGAAAATACGTGGCACAATTCCCAGCATCAACTTCAATGTAATAGTACACATAACCCAAAAACACAGATAATTTTTAATTCAAATTTTATTACAATAATCATTTACAACACAGCGGAATACAGAACACCTTGAATTACAAACATTCTTTTTACCACACTTTTTTTTACAGAATTTACAAAAAAGCTCTATTACATCAATTTATCTCAAAACTATCTCAAGCATCCAAACCCCAAGCTCTAAGCAACAACCACCTGTAAAACATGAGGCTAGAGATGATCCCTAACCCCCAAAACTAAAGGGGTCAGCCATAAAGGTGTGAGTGATATAAAATAAACAACATAATTAAATCATAAAACACTGAGTCATCAACAACATGTATCATCAGCAAGAATAAATGAATGAGAAACATAACAAATAAGTAAAGCATAAAAATATCATGGAATATAAGACAGCAAATAGTAATTCATGAAAAAGTCAAGTGATTCTAGACTAAGTGTCAAGTGTAGAAAACAGGAAAAACACAAGCATAAAACCAAGTCAAGAAACAATTCTATATGCTGACTCTCTATTGCGTACTTGTCGGATTCTATGCATTCCATAGTACATAGGTTCGGTGCAAGCCCTTAACGATCTCCACTTTATAGGGATAACCCCTCGTTATGCAACTAACCCTACTACGGTGATGGAAAACAAGATCCAGAATATTCTGCGAATAGGCACCACAGCCCTCGACGAGAAAGCATCATGTAAGATAGCTCAAAAACAACTGGAGAATCATCTCCCAAACCTGTGTACCCCACGAATTGGCTTGCAAGGCCCTCGACGTGCAGATACACCAGGTACGTTCTGTGAATAGTCCTGTCGACCCTCGATACGCGAATGTACCCTGCATGCTCCGTGAATAGGCCTGCAGACCCTCGACACGCGAACACACATATGTCCTCTCGAGATAGAACAAAAAAAAGTCCTGGAACGCATCCGTTGGACTAAACAAACCATGAGCCTATACTTATGTTTCCCAAGTTCCATCACATCCCCACTAGTGCCTGTCCTTAAGCTGATTATTATTAAACCACCAAAAATCCTTATCTCTAGAGTTAGTGTATCCTGCCGGACTTAGATACTCAACAACAACTAAACCAAGATCCCCCAGGTCTAACTCAACAAATCTCAACTGCCGGTTCATAGGACTCCCACTCAACTCCTAGAGATCTCAACAAGACCAAAATTCACTAATCCATCATCAAAACGATCAAAGGGAGAAACCTCTCCAATCAACAAAAACCCAATCATTATAAAATTCCAGAATCCAAATCCAACAATAAAATATCTTGAAACATATGTTCTGTAGAAACAATAATATTTAGAATAGTAAGTTATAGATCCAAAAAATTTAAAGAATTAGTCGTTTAAAGAACATCAGAATACCTCAAGAAAATATCAGCAACATTCGACTGTAAAAGGGTCATCAGTCGACTGTCCAGAGCGAAAGATCAACATCTTTAAGAAAATGATACTAAGTGTTGACGGTCGACTTGTAAAAGACACCAGTTGACTGTCCAGAGAGAAATCCAACATTTTTAAGAAATAAATTCTAAGTAGTAGCAGTCGACTGTAAAAGGGTATAGGTCGACTGTCCAGAGTGAAAAATACAATAACTTCGAGAAAAAAATTCTAAGTGGAACCACTCGACTGTAAAAGTCATCAGTCGACTGTCCAGAACGAAATTCGAAGAAAACTATTGAAAACAGCAGACGGGTCATGCCAGTCGAATGTAAAGGTCACAACAGTCGACTGTCGACCTACAGACTGCATACTTTAGGTTGTGTATATATCAACTGATACGAAGATTTACTTTACAAAATGAAATCTATAGAAAGTATATTTCTGATATGATCAAATACAACTTATAAAATACACAAAGATCCATAGAAACTAATCAAAACCACTTGAATAGATAAAATAATTTTTTGATGAGCTTCTTCAAATAAACCATGAATGTGAGCATATATCAAAATTAGAATTTTTAACAAATCAATCATACATCAAAATAACTTTGTTTTATATTCCAAACCATATCAATACCAAAATATTCAGATTTAAACTTAGCATTTGAGAAATCCAAATTCGAACAACATCTTTCACAAAATCACAAATCCCCATTTTAGTCATCATAACTCAATCCTCAAAACAACGTCTTTATTTCTATTACTCATTCTCAAATTTCTCAAACTCAATCTCAACTAATCTCAATAGTTGATTCATAAACGAAACAAATTTATCATCAATATAGCCAAGTTGTTTTCATCCAACTCACCAATAGTCCAAAAATCTGATCTTTAATTAATTAATGCATACCATCCATCATACTCAATCAAATCAGCAATAATCCAACATTATTAACCTCTTCACAATTTATATTAGGTTTTCCAATAAATCTAAAATCATCCACACGAAATATCTAGGGTTCTTCTCAAAGATCCAATTTTTCATCCATCCAACATACATATTCATACCAAACCCTAGCATGCTTTCTAATAGATGAAATTCGACATCCAACATCAATCAAAACATTCATATCATTCCCATACAACATACACAAATCAAAGAAAACAAACAAGTCACTCACATACATAAAATAAAACAACAAACAATTTACATCACTCACCTCAAATGAAGAAATCCAATCGAATAAGCAAAAGCCTTCTTTGCGAAATCCAAGATCTTCTCTTTCAATCTCCAAGAAAAATAAAAATAATAAACCTTGTGTTATGCAGCGAAAGACGGCTACACTCCACCTACTTTAAATATCCGGAATAGAGGAATTAGGATTTTGAAACACATTTGCAAAATAATCCTTTAACAATTATTACTTTACATATATAAACCTTTCTGAGTTAAAATAAGTTAAATAAATCAAAACCAAATCAAATCCTTTTACCAATGAGTTTTCCAGCAATCCAAAACAGCCCAGAAATAAACAAAATTCGGATTTGACTCTGGGTGGCAATTTTGCACAAAAGTCCTTCTTTTTTGTAATATTTGCAAATACATCATAAAATATTCGTAAAAATCCAGAAAATTCAGAAATAATATCTAATAATACATATTATATTTTCAAATTAAAATATCTAGCCTTTACTTTCCATAAAAATATTTGCACAAGATCCAACATAAATTCCATATTTGCAAAAACACCATATTTGTTTAAATCTTTACCAAATCAACTCTAAATAAAATTTAAATATATTTAAATTTAAATGATGAACATGGAAAGCCCAAAAATCAGTAAAAATAAAATTTCATTATTTATTTCAGACCAAAACGGCTTTTTTTACATAAAAGCCCATCTCTTTCGAGTTATTTATAAAAATAGTCTCTTCATTCAGAAAAATCCAGAAAAATCAAAAATAATCTCAAATAATAAATAATGATTTTCCACAAAATAATTTTGGTTTTTGATCTTTTCAAGAAAATATTTACACGTGTTTTGCACGTGTAAAAAGATAAATCTTCAGAAAATATTTATTAAATCGCCAGAAAATCATTTTTATTCATATTCAGATCTCAAAAATAGTATTTAAAAATATGGGGTACTACATCTCCAACTACCCATTATTAATTTATATTATTATATAACAACCCCCTTCCCCGTTACTTTCTCTCCCATTCTCCTTCTCTTTCTCCTCTGTTTCCCAACAAAAATAGAGAGCACCCGAGCCTTCACCTTCTTCCTGTTCATCTTTCCCATAGCCAAACCCTCGTCTCTGCTCGCCTCCCCTCAATCGCAACCTCTCCGTTGAGCCTCCCGCTCTCCCTCAGTCGACGACTGCCTCTCGTCTTCCTCCTCCCACAACCTTCGAGCGTCGTTGACTCCACTCCTGCCACCATTGCCCAACCTTCTCGAGTTCCCCTGCCTTCCTCATCGCGCTGCTCGAAAACCACCATCCCCATTGTCTTCATCCTCCATCTTCAGTCAAGCCTTCGCCATCCAGTCGCCTTCGTTCCCTACTCCTCGACTCTGTCACCGTCGCTTCTCGACCGCGATGACTGTAGCACCACCATTGCTGTCAAATTCATCCACCTGAGCACCCTCACCTTCCTCCTTCGTCCCCACAGACCAATCGAAGCCGCAGCCACCAACTGCACTCCTCATTGCCCCATCGCCAGCCGCGACTGAGCACCACCGAAGTTTCAACTGCACTCCTCACCTCATCGAAAGCGTCGCCATCGGCTCGCCTCCGCCTTGCGCCGCCATCGCTTCCCAACCACGTTGCACAGCAATGCCTCCCCCGCATTGCCAGTCTCCCCATCGAAGCTCCCTCTCCTCTGTTTTCTCCGAAAAAATAAAGCACCGCCGCTCACTAGTGCCCTCCATCATCGCCATTGCCGCTCCGCAGCTGTCCTCCTCCGTCATCACCTACCTCTTTTTGCTCGAGCTTTCTGCTTGACTGTGACAGCCCCGAACCCACTGCCGAGCCTCCTCGTGTGCACCACCGCACACACCTCCATCCTCTACCCACCTGTCGTCATCCCCAGTTGCTGCCCTCCGCCATCTCAACCCTGACCCTCGCTGCCAGCATCGCCAGTCGCCGCCGCCTAAGTCGTCGCCATCCACTCTCCCGCCATCTCTCCCTCTCTATCACGTTGGAGAAGAAGAAGAACAGAGATTATATTTTGTGGTGTTTGCTGTTGTGGAGTAAGAGATCGAGGATTGGTGTTTAGTGTTTGGGTTGATCCAGTGTTGTTTGCTGTGTTTACTGTTTTGCACGTAGAGCGCACGTGCTTGCATTCCCGTATTCGTGCTTCATTATCCGAGATTCTGATCCCGTTATTCTCTCATTCACATTAGAATCATCTAATCAGGAAAGTATCCTCTTGTACAATTCGTTTGTTCTCGTACAAGCTTCCTTTGAAAAATACCGCAAGTAAATTCGTGGACTATCCATTACAAATTCTAATTCATATTCATCGAGCGAACTGAAATTTGTTGCTATACATACTCCGTCGATCCCGTATTCGCATATGATCGTGAATACTTTATTGTCATATGCATTACACGAACACGATGATACACACATATATACTGTTAGAAATATACAGGATGTTGTGCATGAATTTCTTGCCTTGTTAGTAGTTAGAATGCAGTTATGATCTCTTTTACTCCTGATTAAGTTTTATATATGCCACCGATCACATCGTAGTTACAACATTGTTTTATACACCCTGAAATGCTCCTGACCCAGACTTGTAATAGATATTCGACCAAGTAAATGACATTAAAACTGTGTGTTTTTGCATCTCATGAGTTATAACATGTTCCATGCATAATTCCTTGATATTTCCTAATCATATCTTGATATCGTTCTCGTTGCATCATGATCATGTTTGATTGTAATAGAAATAACAAGCCAGAGTATAAGGGAAAAAATCTAGTAGTGGGCAATATAGAAGAGCGTACTCAGACGGGAGCTCGTGGTTTTCCAGTGCAAGTTGCAAGTTTGCAAATTACAGGTTTACATGTTCACATTACAAGTTCACACTCGACATATTCTATATTGCACGTATCTCGATACAAGATTGAATTTACATATTTTTAGACCTATAGAATCCACCACTAAGTCTAAACGTTCACTTGATTCGTGTATCAAATATGTGGTATGGGAAGCATGATTTCTGCACTAGTTAGGTTAATAAAAGACTTGAGATTAACACATGCACTTGCATGATCCAATTACACGTTACATGTTCCTGTTGATTTGTTTACTTATTTACATATCACTTGTTTCATGATATCTTGTTCATGATCCTGTTTACATATTGTATTTCTCCTATTACATGGTTCTTGATTCCTTGCTCTTTTTCCTGTCTTTTGTTTCGTTTTGTACTTGTCCCCTTAGCTTTTACTACTTGCGGCCCGTGACTTGCATTAACGGGCATCTTCTTGTTTCTCTTTTTGTAATAATGTACTTGCATGCCTGGAAGGAGAGTTACCCGAAGGTGTTGCTGAGCAAGTGTTTTAGTCTTATTAATTATCATGTTACTTTAGTTCATGTTTTATTCATGCTACTCTTTATTGTATTCCGGGCGTGTCTGACTCATAACTACTTTTATTCCAAGTTGTTGGTTATGTTATGGACTATGTCATAAACTTTTGTTATCATATGGTGATTTTACATGCCTGTGTGGTTTTTTGTTATCTTGTTGTTGAGTTACCTGTACAGCTTATGAATGATGTATTCGCATCATTTGCTGGGCCTCAGTCACGTGCTCGTATTCTCGTATAACAAGAAGCAGGGCGTGACACCTTTGTTCTCATAGAAATGTCAGCTTTTATTGTGCTTCTTATTCTTGGTTCTTGAATGTTTCTTTCTTTCATAGTACTTTCACAATATATATTAATTTCAGGTTCTTCTTCCCTTTCCGACCCCTCATCTTTTTCCTTGAACATCAACATCCACTTGTTCTTCCTCTTCACCACCATTACCAACTTGTATGCATTCATTTACATCCATGTCAATAACATCAACACAATCACCATCATTCATCTTCCCTAAATCCTGACAATGTTTTTCTACCTTCACCCCCCCTACCATTATCAGATTGGTCAAAATCCATTTCAACAACATGAGGACAACCACCATGTTTCAACTTAATTTTAGACAAACAATGTCCTGCAACAGTCATCCTCATACCTTTATCAATATACAAGTAAATATGCCCAACATCAAGCTCTTTGTTATGAACTTTAAACATGTATTTTATTGTGTCAGTGTCATATACCAAACACAAATTGTCTCCCAATTCTTTCACTCCTAAACTATAGTATAGATAATCTTCTTCATTGTAGTTCAATTGTTTTAACATGTTCTTCAAACCTTCCCAATCAGTCTACATATGCAATATGTGTCGTGCTCCAATCTTCTTTCCATTCACATATTGAATGTACGGATTTTACACAAAATGTCCATCATAATCAACAACAAGTACATCAACCATCCTACTGTGAAAATGTATTAAACACATTGGTACTAAATATGCATACTGACAATGCAAAACTGTTTCAAATTAAGACATGGTCCCCTCCCACCCCAATCCCCGACAGCCTCATCAAGCATCCACTATATGTTGTCGAGATTTGGGTCGAACAATAAGATTCGAATTTGGTCAGAAAGAGAAGAGAGGGGGTGTCAGACTGTGGAGGTTGTCTCAGAGAGAGAGAGAGAGGGGGGGGGGGGATTTGAAAGAGAGAAGAGGATAATTAGTGGTATTATTAGGAGCTATTTAAATATGGGCAATTTGTTCATTTCACTACCACTGTTAGGTTATTCGTACCAAATTTTATTACGGTTCGTAATTGGGGGGTTTATCGCTTTGACCAATATTTTAGGCATTTATTGCTTTGACCCCATAGGTCAAGGGTGTTTTTCACTATTAACCCTAAAACAAAAAAGCAAACATCATGACATAGTAGAGTTAATTATAAAATAGGTATTCTATTAAGCACATCAAATTGTATAGTAGAGAAAAGAAAATCAAAATTACAGGAAAATAAGAAAGGGAGATGGATCATGAGAAGAAAAATAAATTGTATTTATCAATTTATTCTTAACACTTTGGCTTTATATATATATATATATATATATACTAGTATAATGCACGTGCGATGCATGTCTATAAAGGTGTGTAGGATTTTGAGGAAGGGGCAAGTTACCGAAGAGGTTGCATGCATGCATGCAGACAGGCATGCACAATTTATTCATTTTGATATTTGCATGCATGTGTTAGACCTACTGGCTTTGATAAGAGGAAACGTTTTTATAAATAAATTGTGCATGCAAGTACATACAAATCTATACTATTAATTATTTTCTCAAATCTATGCAGACAGGCATGCAAATCTATGCATGTTAATTATTTTTCCAATACATGCAAATTACATTTCTGACCTCCGATATTAACCCTATATTTTTTTAGCCTTTTATGTTTATGAGGGCATGATAGTAAAAAGCCGCCAAAATGGGGCTTTGCTTAATAATAGTATAGATATATTGAAGGTTTTAAAAAGGTGCCATGTGGGAATATTTGTATTTTTAAAAGAGACAATATATTGATTTTCCCCGTAAAATAAGCCTTATTTTCAAACTATATCTTAATTATAGGGGGATCTTCACCAAACTATTTCCACGTGTGGTCTCTTTGTTGCCATGTTAATAAAGACGGCAGTTGGTAACTACGACATCAGTGTTTATGAGGCTGCGGTTGGGAACTGCGGCTTCTTCTCAATATTTTTTTTTTGGTTGCCACAATTCCCATCTGCTCCACAGTTCATTTTGTGTATAAATAAGGTCGTAGTTGGGAATTGCTGCCTAGTCTAAACGTAATAGTGACTGTGTCTATAGTCCACTAGCTCTAATGGACGCAGTTTTCAACTATAACCTTATCTGTACACAAAATGAATTGTGGCAGCAGCTAAGAACTGCAACAACAATAATAAAATATTAAGAAGAAGCCTTAATTCCCAACTGCAGCCACGTAAACGCAAGAGACGCAATTGTCAACTACGGCCTCGTAAACTCAGAAGTCGCACTTGGCAACTGCTGCCTTTGATGACATTGCAACAAATAGACCATGCGTGAAAATAGTTTGGTGAAGATCCCCTATGGAATATAGTTTAAAATTGCTTATTTTGGAAGAAAAAAAGTTCCAATATATTGTGGATTTTTAAAAGATACAACAAGGTGAATAGTAAGAGATACATTTTTGTTTTAAAGTGCAACATAGCGATATTTTAAAGATAAAGATACTTTATTATTATCATATGAGTTACTAATTAATTAAAAGGTTCACATGGTGTGATAATAAGAGATATATACACTGTGGTCTTTTAAAGGGTGTCACATAACTATAACATTTTTTAAAGATAGAGAAATGTTAGGATTGTGGCCTCAAATACACGTAGGCACAGGAGTTTTTGAAGTTGGAGAAGAAGAGGAGAAGACGAAGACAACAAGAGAAGATAACAACTAGAAAAGTGCAGCTGGAGGGTTGCAGTCGACCGACCAAGAGTATGGTCGACCAACCCGGGTTGCTGAGCATTCTTCGAGTGTACTTGGTTCAACAGAAAGCAGGACAGTCTACTGTGCATTCGACCGGTCAAGGTTCTAGTGTTGGCGAGACCAAGTGCATTCGACCACAATTTGGTGCGGTCGATCGACAGTGGCTATATGTTATTTGGGCTTTCAGGTTTAAGGTCCAATAAGCTATATTTGTATTTATCTTTTAGAGTTTACTTGAGGGATATATAAATGGTTGTAGACTCTGTGGTTTATATCCACCTGAGATCAAGAATCTAATCAGAATAGAGAAGATTGATGAGCTGTTATCATTGTTCAACTTTAAGAGGGGTGTGTGTCAAGTGTTTCAAAGGTGAGAGAGAGAAATTGAGAGTTGTAATCTCTTTGTAATCTTTGTATTTCTTGGAGAATAAGAAGTATCGGTTATGCATATTATTGTGTTCTTGTGAGATCTTGCGATTATTGTGGTGGCTTGTTCTTGGTGCATCTAGTTCATGAGAGTTTCTGTTGCTTCCGCTATTAGTATTACAAGTTGTATCAGATTCTACGACTAGATACTTTTTTATTGTAATATGAGTTCTTAATTAATTAAAAAGTGTCATATGGAAAAATTCTGGGTTCTTTAAAGTGCCGCATAGCGAGATAATAAGAGATATATATATTTTGTGAGTTCTTATTAAAAAGTGTCACGTGTCAAACTCTGGCACGATAAACTCTATTATAATTAAATATACTAGTAATATACACGTGCGATGCACGTATTATTTTTTTAAAAAATAAAGTAAAAATTCTGATTTACACGTGCGATGCATGTCTTAATAAATAAGATTATATATTTTTATATTTAAAAGTAAATGTGAAGACTGTAATGGGAGAGTTGGAGTTGCACGTGCGTTCCACGTAAGTAGGTAGATTTACAACTCCAAATCTTCCATTCTAATTATTATTATTATTATTCTTATTCTTCTTCTTCTTATTATTATTATTATAGATAGATAGCTATAGATAGATAGAAATTTACACGAGTGATGCATATTTAATACATTTTTTTTAAAAATAAAGTAAAAAATATGACGTAGTGAGGACTCAAACCTTAGACCTCCTTTATATTAGTTATGCACGTGCAATGCACGTGTTGATATATTTACAAATGACACTAAGGCCTTCTCCCATTATAATATTATTACTAGTAAAATACACGTGCGATGCACGTATGAATTTTTTTTAAAAAATAAACTAAGAACACTGATTTACACGTGCGATGCATATGTTAATAAATATGATTATATATTTTAAAAAGAAAATGTGAAGACTATAATGGGAGAGTTAGAGTTGCACGTGTGTTGCACGTAAGTAGGTAGATTTACCTCCAACTCTTCCATTCTAATAGTTAGTTGTACACGTGCAATACACACATTGGTAGATTTACAAATGACATTAAGGCTTTCTCCCATTATAACATTATAATATCAGAGATTAGAGATTAGATAAGCCAGATATATTAAACAGGTTGGAAAAACACTAAAAACACTAAAAACATCGAGAACCATCATCAAGCAATCATAGAAAAAATCACATAGAAGACTGCACATGACATCCATGAAGCAACTCTGAGCAATCAATATATTTTCCTGACACAAATCACAGGATATAATACATAAACCCTTAAAAGGTTTTTGAATCTGTAATACAAATCATGCTACGAATACTAACAGTCAAGTCATTTATCACAGAGGATTGAATATTATTTGATGAATAGCTGGCTACCAAGAGTGACTGTTGTGGAGCCATCACCCATTACAGTTGTTAATGCCATCTCCATCTCAAGTATACGTTCCAGTTCAACTACGACAGAATACATAACCGGTCTTTGACATCCGGATGAGCTCAGGCAACTCAAGGTTAAACGAATGAAGTCACTCATCCCTTCTGAAGTGAAACTGCCGATGAGTCGCGGGTCAATGAGATTGTCAGAACCGAGATGTGATTCGACCTTGTAGAAGCAAACAGTAAGCAATAACTTTTAAAAGTCAGAATTAACATAATAAAGAAGATGATAATAATTTCAGTGGTTATTAAACAACCTATAAAATACAAGAATAACCACTAGTACATGAAATTATCGCACAAAGCTAAACTATAATCCAGTGAAGCTCGGTATTAAGTATATCAGAAAGAGTGTACAGAGGGATTTATCTTACTGTACATGAACTGCGAACTGTTTCTTATTGATTCGGAAGGTTTGGATCCATATACAAGAATGCACATAATAGTTTTTACTATAGGCTACTTTGAGTCAATTGGTTAATTGTCTTCCCTTGTTAATTCACCTTTAATTTCTTCTTTTTTCAAAATGAATGATACATGGTAAGGAACTCCTATCGCAATATCATATCCATGCTTACCCACTGGGTTAAGTTTTCGCTGGATTGAGATAATGCAAGGCGTTCTGCCTCTTGACCTGTCAAAAGCTCCAAAAGGAAAACCCCAAAGCTGTACACATCGCTTGATTCTGATAGCTGAGCAAAATTTCCAACCCTACATATAAAGCACGTAATCAGAGAACTGACTGTATGAAGAAACTAATATATCACATTGGTTTTTCTATGACGAATGATTTGTTATAGGAATTGCACGGAAACTCAGCCTGAGGCAAAAAAAAGTGACAAAGCTAAGGGTTCAATGGACATCTCAAATTTATCTTCTTTTCTCCTCTTCCGGATATTTTACCCCTTGCAGTTTTGGAGGCATCAACCATTAAAAGGCCTTCTCTGGTCCAAGGTTCCTCGGCTAAGAATTTGGCACTAAATTAGTCAAGGTTCAACAATTGGTAAACTGCTGGTTGTAAAATTTTGTCATCTCTTTCATGAAGCATTTTGAGGCTTTGAAGATGGTTATAGAGTGTCTGCAATGAAATAGATATTTGCTTACCAAACAAGTTTCTGCTGAATTGGCATAAGAAAGAAATTTAAAATTCAATGGATTATGGCCAAACTCCTAGAGATCCTCCTAGAGATTTCATTGGATTATGGACTAAAAGCTTCTCTTGCCAAAAATCCTTCTAGAGATTTCATTGAGCTCCTAGATAGGAGTGATAAATACATACGGGTCGAGGAAGCTCTCAATCCACAAGCTAAGAAAGAATCACCTTCCAAGAACAAACGGAAGAATGCAAGAGAGGAAGAGCCCAAGAAGTTCCAAAAAAACAATGGAGGTCAACGCCGTCCTCCTCCAACGCCCCGCTTCGACAATTCACTCCCTTGAACACGAATGTGTCTACCATTCTCATGGTAGTTGAAATGGATGGGATAGTCCATCATCCTCCCAAAATGACAACGACTAGCAAGAGAAGAGACAGGGACCTGTGGTGCGCATTTCACAGAGGCCATGGACACACTACTGAAAATTGTCGGGCCCTCGAAGAAATTGAAGACCTGATTCAGCAGGGCTATCTCGCTCTATTCGTCCAACGAAACAATAACACCGAAACTCCACCACAGGGGGCTAATAGGCATCCATAGAGACCCTCTGAATCACGAGACTCTGAACACATGGTCATTCTACATACCATTCATGGAGGACCTATGGGAGGAGATTCCAACTCCTCCTGCAAAGCCTTCGTGTGGGACGTTAATTCAATACATAATGGTCCACCCGCAAAGAGTTCGGACCTATCTGTATTCTTCTTCGATAAATATCTCGAGGGCATCAAAATGCCTCATTGCAATGCACTAGTTATCAATTTATGCATGGCAAATCATGAGGTATGATGTATCCTCGTAGAGGACGGCAGTTCCGTAAACATCTTCTTCATGGCCACATTCGATGCTCTGAAGCTCTCACGAAATCAACTCAAGCCAGTCGGTTACACACTTCACGGTTTCTCAGGCATACCCGTCCATGTCGAAGGAATAATCACACTCGACGTGACGGCAGGAAAAGCCCCAGCAACTCGGACGGAGGTGCTTGACTTCCTGGTAGTCAACATCAAAGCCACGTACAACGCAATATTTGGCCGCCCAGGCCTAGCCTTCTTGTTTCACATGAAAATGAAGCTTCCAACAATAGCAGGCGCAGACCAGGTAGTGGAAAACCAACAGGCAGCACAAGCATGTTACACTACCACCATGGGGTGCTCAATTCTTCCACTTGATACCATCGAGCCCCCGCAAAGAAATCATGCAAACTCGGAGCTCGTGGATGAATTAGAAGAGATCCCTTTTCCCCAAAAGGATCAGAGCAAGAGTTTTCGTGTCAGCAAGACCCTTCCTCTCTAGCTCAAGGAGCATCTTATCGCCTGTATAAGACAAAATCAAGACTTGTTCACCTGGACCGCAGCTGACATGCCAGGAATTCCCGGAGATCTAATCATGCATCATCTTAGTGTGAGTCCGGATGCCAAGCCCATTCAGCAATGACGTCGCAAATTTGTTTCAGATATGCTCCAAGCAGTCAAAGAAGAAGCCGACAAACTCCTAGCCGCACGCTTCATCCAAGAAGTTAACTACCCAGAGTTGTTGGCAAATGTGGTGATGGTTCAGAAAGATAAAGGTAACTAGAGAATGTGCATATACTTTACAGATCTTAACAAGGCTTGTCCGAAAAACCCGTTCCCTCTCCCCAACATAGACGCACTGATCGATGCCACGTCGGTTCATGAACTCCTAACTTTCATGGATGCATTTTCTGGGTATAATCAGATTCACATGTTTCCACCTGACACTCCAAAGACGTCCTTCATCATATATCAGGGTCTGTACGGCTATCGAGTTATGCCTTTTGGCCTGAAAAATACCAATGCTACCTATCAACGTCTGGTAAATAAGCTTCAAGAGACAAATCGGCAAAAACATGAAAGTCTATGTGAATGATATGTTAGTCAAAAGCCTTCAACGGAAGACTACGTCACCGACCTCCAAGAAGCATTCGAAGAATTGCGCAAGCATAACATGCATCTGAATCCTACCAAATACACTTTCGAAGTATACTCTGGTAAATTCTTGGGCATAATGGTTAGTCAAAGGGAAATCAAAGCCAATCCCGAGAAAATCCTAGCAATTCGCAACATGTCTCACCCAACTACGATCAAGGAAGTGCAGAAATTAACCGGCTGCTTGGCCGCCATCAGCCGATTCCTCTCTAAATCTGGGGAGAAATGTTTGCCATTTTTCAAAGTTCTATGGGGCGCGAAAGGTTTCGAGTGGGGAGAAGAACAACAGATCACTTTCGAACAACTCAAAGCACACTTGCCAACCCTCCGCTCCTGAGCAAGCCCAAGCCAGGTGAAAATCTATACCTCTACTTAGCCACCTCCAAACAGACTCTTAGGGCCTTCCTAGTCAGAGAAGAAGACAGGATTCAGAAACCAATCTACTATGTCAGCAAGGTACTCCATTATGCAGAACTCTGTTACTCAAAAATGAAAAAGATGGCCTATGCACTGGTCACAGCAGCTCAAAAACTTTGCCCGTATTTCCAAGCAAATTCCATGTGTCCTCACTGATCAGCCACTCAAGAAAGTGTTCCTCAAACCTGAAAGTTCCGGAAAATTGATGAAGTGATCCATTGAACTGAGTCAACACAACATCAACTACTGACCAAGAACGGCCATCAAGCCCCAAGCCTTGGCCGTTATTGTAAAAACCACCATCACCGACTCCCCTGAGGACCCCCACTTTGGAAAGTGTATGTAGACGGGTCATCTTGCCTCGAAGGAAGCAAAGCAGAAATTATTTTGCTTGGGCCCGATAAGTTCATTCTCCAATATTCATTACGCCTAAATTTTTCTACATCCAACAATGAAGCGGAATATTAAGCATTGATTGCTAGTCTTCGGTTAGCACGAGAAGTAGGCACGCGAAGAATCGAGATGTTTAGCGACTCCCAGTTAGTCGTCAACCAAGTCCAAGGTGAGTATGCAGCCAGGGGCGACCGCATGGCCTAGTACTTGTCACAAGTGAGGAAACTCCTAACAACATTCAGAGAAGCTAATTTCACTCGCATTCCCCGCGAGCAAAATTGGCAAGCGGATGCCCTCTCCAAGTTAGCTTCATCATCTCTCAATGGGATTGACTGCACGGTCCTCATTGACGTCCTACTCAAGGCGAGCATCGAGGAGGAAGAGTTGGAGCTCATGGCCATCACGCCCCAAATGTTTGAAGATTTTTGGATGAAACCCCTGGTCGATTTCCTCGACAAGGGAATTCTTCCTGAAGATCGCAAAGAAGCAAGGAAGATTTAGACAAGGGCAGAGAGATACAATCTCGTGGAAGGAATCCTGTACAAACGCTCATACACCATAGTCGATGGCAGGCCCAATCTTAGATCTCTCACTCTAGATGAAGCACAGTACGCCCTAAAAGAAAAACATGAGGGAATCGGTAGATGCCATCAAGGGGCAAGATCTCTCGCACAAAAGATACTCAATCATGGGTACTATTGGCCCACGCTACTCAGTGATGCACAAGAATATGTTCGCCGGTGTGACCCCGTCAGAAGCATTCAATAATCAAGCATGGACCTCAGGCAATCCTAAGCTCTATGTCTAGCCTCATTCCTTTCGCCATGTGGGGAATAGACTTGCTTGGACCATTCCCACCAACAGCTGACCGAAAAATTTTCCTATTGGTTGCCATCGACTATTTCACAAAATGGGTTGAAGCAGATTCGCTAGCCACCATCACAGAGCATAAAATCAAACAGTGCTTTTGGAAGAATATTGTCTGCAGATTTTAGATCCCCAGAATACTCGTCTTAGATAAAGGCACGCAATTCACAACCAAAATTTTTTGCCAGTTCTGTATGGATTTGGGAATCACTCAGCACTTCGCCTCAGTCTCGCATCCCAAACTAACGGCCAAGTTGAAAATGCAAATCGACATATTCTATATGGCTTTAAGAAGATACTGGGAGAAGCTACTAGAGGTCTGTGGGTTGAAGAGTTGCCAAGTGTGTTTTGGTCTTACAGAACCACGAAGTAGACACCCACGAGAGAGTCGCCCTTCAACCTCGCCTATGGCTCGGAAGCACTAATCCCTTTGGAAGTTGAATTGCCATCTCCCTGTCTTCTTTCCTTCAGTGAAGAGCAAAACCCCAACAATCTACAAGCCAACCTCGACAACGTTGATGAGGTACGGAAAAAGTCCGCCATACAGCGGAACATTTATCAGCAAAGGGTCCAGAAGGTTTATAACAAGAAAGTCCGTCCCACCAATCTTGAAGAGGGGGACCTTGTCTTGCAAAAAATCGAAATATTGAACACACGAAGAAAAGGAAAGCTCTCTCCCAATTGGGAGGGACCGTACACGGTCTCTTAAGTGATTCGCCCGAGGTCATATCGACTTGAAGACCTGGTGGGGAAGAAGATACCCGAAATTTGGAATGTCGAGCATCTCATAAAGTACAACAAGAGCGTCTGAAATGCCCTCTTCTAACAGTAGAATGTTTAAAACTTGTGATAAAGGTCAGCCACTATAGCAGTCATATAGTCTATTTTCCTTCCAATAAAGACCGCTTTCACTACTGGCCATGCATGTAATAAGGGTCAGCCATTAGAGCAACCCCTTAATCTATTTCTCAATAATATTAGCTAGTTTATTTCTAAACATTTTGTTCAATTTCATTGAAGCAAGCAACGAGTTAAACGCCCAACTTATACTTAAAACGGCATTGAAAACTCGTTAAAAGCTTCCTATAAGACGGATTCGGAGTCCAAACCCATGGCTCGAAGTTACTCTAACAATTTGCAATAAAGTAAGTTCTGTATTCGCTTCGCCATTCGATCTGCTCTTGCAATCCGTTAGTACCTCCACGACCGGTTCAGAGTCCATACCCATAGCTCGAAGATACTCTAGCAATTTGCAATAAAGCAAGTTCAAAGTGCGCTTCGCCATTCGATCTGCTCCTGCAATCTTTTAATACATAAACTAACAAGTTTGGAATCCATACCCATGGCTCGGAGTTACTTTAGCAACCTACAATCAAGCACGTTCGGAGTTCAACTCGACATTCGACCTGTTCCTGAAACTAGTAAAAATTTCTTGAAGAAAAATTAGAGGTCCAAAATCGTGGATTGCAGTTACTCCAGTATCACTTGCAAAAGCAATACTTAGAGTTCAACTCACCACTCGATGTGACTCTCACAATTTTTCGGATGACCCATACAGTAAGTTTGGAAAACGACTCTCCCTCAGAGTTGCTCCTACAACTAGCTGAATTCAAGGCAGATAAGTTCCAAACTCCGTTACACATCGTCGACAGTTCGTTTGCTATACACAACATACTTGAGGCCCTGGCTCATCAATCTCGATAACAAGGTGCATAACAAGGATCGAGCATGTGAAGAGATTTCATCAAAAATCAAAAAACTATCGCAATCCCATATGTTCAGATCCAGTATCGCAGCAAATATTTTTTTTTAAGAATAAAGATGACATCATCATCGTTTCATTAACAATAAATTAACGAAACCAGCATTACAACAAAATTAAAAAGGAAAATGAGTCCATTGACGTCTAGCATCTCATCAGTATAATGTGTCGACTATCAAAGGCTACAGAAAAATACAACCTGTCTCTTTCACTTCAACTCGACTCCATCTGAAGAAAAATAAAAAATGACAATAAAAAGCTAAAGCAAAATACATGGAATTGAAAAACATCCGACTTTTCCTCTTCAGTCCGACTCCATCTACATCCGGAGCTTCTTTCTGTTAGCCGCCTGACCTGCCCATGCATAAATTAAACCATACATTTTATGCATAAAGACAGGAAATCTAATGTTGCAGTTACAAAAACAGAAGTTATTTCGGTCTAGTCACAGTCCCCATATACCTGCAGCTATAGTTAAATCCCATGCCTCTCTATCCTCATTTTTTATGCTATTCCCCCTATCCATTTCCCATGCCTCAGAAATTGAGGTTGGACACTGAACAGACCCAAACCCACGACCGACCACCTCCCAGGTCGAGATCGCCCTATTACATTTGAAAAATATATGCTCCATGTCCTCATCTATGGTGTTGCATCTAGAGCAATGTGTCTTGACCTGAATTCCTCTCTTCTGGAGGTTAACTCTCGATAAAATCGCATCGTTCGTAACTAACCATAGGAATGCCTTAACCTTTAATGGAGCTTGCGTCCCCCAAATAATGGACATGTATCTGCTTCTTTCCCCTCCATCATTCAGTCTGCAGTAAATGGATGCTACTGAGAAGTTATCGTTAGGTGCCAAGTTCCATATCCTGGCGTCATCAGGTCCTTCTGAAAACCTTCCTTCAGTACGAATGAAACTATTGATACTGTGTATTTGTGCGATGCTTTCCTGTGAGACATCATCTCCCGTCTGCAGTTGTAGCCTACCGTGCTGTCAGACATCCGCAACTGTCGAATCTGTGGTTACCATACTCCTGGCTGCCTCTGGAAACAGACTTAGTAAGGAATTGTTACCACACCATTTATCCTTCCAAAAACGAGTATTTTTTCCATTCCCAATTCTGCAAATGGTGTTTGCATGGAAAATGTCTCCCACCTTAGCTATTCCTTTCCAAAGAAATGACGATCTTCCGAATTTGGATCTTCCCCCAAATCTTACCTTTTTCCTCTTCCTGTATGTTCGAAACGATTTGATCCACCAGCCGTTTCTTTTTCTGTCCAACTTCCACCACCACTTGCTTATGAGTGTCCGATTCATATCCCTAAGATTAAGAATTCTCAAACCTCCATACTTTTTTCCTTTGCAAACCCTTCCCCAATTAACCAAGTGGAAACCTTTGCTTGTATCGTCTGCTCCTTTCCAGAGGAATCTTCTTCTACATTTATCGATCCTGTTGATCACCCACTTCGGCAATTCGTAAATGGACATTAGATACGTTGGCATATTACTCAGCACTGAATTGATCAAGGTAATCCTCACACCTAGAGTAAGAATTTGTCCCTCCATCTTGACAATTTTCTTTCCACTTTCTCAATTAACGGCACCCAATCGTCTTTCCGAAGCGCTCCCGGTCTAATTGGCGTGCCCAGATAAGTTAATGGGTAGTTAGCCACCTTGCAACCGAGCAATAACTTGATAGTGTTAATGTCAGTGCTGAGGTTATTGCTTAATGGATTAATGCAGGTCTTTGCGAGATTTACGTTTAGACCTGCCCAAGCTCATACACATTCCAAAACCACGTTTATTTCCATGATCTCTTCCCCCTTTGCCTCCCCTAGAATTAGTGTATCGTCCGCGTATTGAATGATCGAAACTACTTCCGTAATCCCTTTCACTCGAATTGCTGAGATCACCCTTTCCTCTATTTCCCTTTTGATCATTTCGGCAATATCGTCGGCTACCAAAGTGAAGATTAATGATGACAATGGATCTCCCTGACGTAACCCTCTTCGGCATCTAATTTTCTTTCCTGTCTTCCTGTTGAATTGTACGAACGATTCTCCACCCCTTACACATTTCCTCACCCACTCTCTCCATCTATCTCCAAAGCCTTTAAGTTTTAGAACCTCATCCATACAATCCCACTCTACCGTGTTGTATGCCTTTTCAAAGTCCAATTTGTGTTTTCCTTATTATCTTTGTAGACTATCTCATGTGCAGAGGCGACCTTGTCCATTATGTCCCTCTCTTTAATGATCACACTCTGTGACGCGCCTACAATGTCATTTTAAGTGCGGAGCTAGTCTTGAAGCCAAAACCTTGGTGATAATCTTAAAGGAACCTTTGATAAGGCTAATCGGTCTGTAGTCTCCATAGCTCCTAGCCTCCTTCTTCTTCGGAATCAACACGAAATTTGCGTAGTTTAATCTGTCTAAATTCGTTGACAGGGTGTGAAAATCTTGGAAGATATTCATTAGATCACTTTTGACAAAGTTTGTAACCCCTATTTCAATTAATATGTATTTTTTTCAAATATTTTTTCGTATTTTAAATCCTTAGTATCTTGTAACTATTCTTTCTTAATTGATTATATTATTCAAACTATTTTATAAAGCCCAATATTTAATCATTCAACTGTTTTAATATTTAAATGATTTGAAGCCCAAACACTATTGTTTAATTCAAGCCCAATTATATAACTAATTTATTATATTATTTTTGAGCCCATAGACCAAGCCCAAACCCAAAACCAGTACTCATATATATTGTATAAACTCCATCCTATATGATTATATTCAAATCCCCATAATTCCTAAACTACCCGTACACAAATCCCCTCACATTCTCAACTCTTCATATCCCGTAACCCCCATAACCCCTACTGATAAATCTGTTAATGTCCACATTTTGGAGCAATAATCTGAATGCAATTAGACAATTAAACTCTCTATCTTTGGTAATTTATTCTTCGTTTTCCTTTTCCATAGGAAACAGCCTAAAAGCAACTAAATGAAGCGGATTCAAGATTTACTCAAGACTAATCCATCATCGTGAAGATGATACACTGGAATGAAGAACCTTAATTTTGCACTTGTTAGAAGCTCCTGAGTACAGTCGACTGATTCCTTAACGACAATCGACTGAACAGAGTGGGTTGAGTTTCCAAAGCTTCGCAGAACAGTCGACTGACTCATAGTCAACAGTCGACTTCTCTGACTGGTTTGAGTTTTCAAAAGTTCGTGAAACAGTCGACTGATTCTTAGCCAATAGTCGACTGAACTAGCATTCAACGGGAATTAGAGATAAACACAGTTGAGATACACCCTCATCCAAATCCGCAAAACAAATTAGATTGAGCTATCAAAAACCAGGAAACAAATATTGTATAACTGAAAATAACAACTTCCCAAAAATTAAGAGATCTGGTCTGGTAGTTAATGAAGAGGATTTGACTCAATCCATATCCGGTAGTTGAGGAGATTGAAATCTAGAGCTTGAGATCTGCAGAAGGGAAAAAAGAAGCTATAAAAAGAGGATCGATCGAAGGATCAAGGGATCATCGAACAAGAGTGAGATCGAGAGAACGTAAGGGCAAAGGAAGGATCAAGTACTGCAACTCGGTATTGAGGGAAAGGAGAACAAGTTGACTTCAGAAGGGATCAAGTCGACTTCTGGCTGATTGGTTTCAAGCTGATCATCATACAAATTAGTGTTTCTTCTTCTCTCTTTAATCTTTGTTCGTTGTTAAATTCATTAGAGTCATGTATTCAAAACTGTTAGTCAATAAAAGTTGGATTATGTGCAACTAAATTCATTTTGGGCAGATTGAAACCTTATTCATGTAATAAATCTTCTTTTTCATTACTCCGATCACTAATTGATTAAACCTGGTAGTTCGTGATCAAATTTATAATATGCAGCTTTTGATGCTTGATATTCTTACCATTCAAGTATTGTTAACTCAACGTATTTGTTGATGAACAGTCGACTGACTCCTTATGACAGTCGACTGAACTAACGCTCTGGTTAACACAACCAAAGTTGAGCTATTAAGTTTGCGTATTATAAAATTGAATTTGTTACATGAGCAGATTTAGATGATCGAATCTAGTGCTCATGATAAGTAACACAAGAACTCATTTGGGTTCTGGGTTAATCAACTGGGAGGATCTAGATTTGATACCAACTTCTAGAGCTTTGAGTGTTTGTTAATTTCCACAGTATTTATGCTTTCTTCAAGTGAAACTTAGTAGATATCATGCTAAAACACTTCAGGAGAGAAAGGAATTAGAGTAGATACCATGCCTAATTTCTTAGCCCAGGGAAATCTTTAATTTAAGAAGTAGATACCATGCTCTTAAATGAACAAATATGAGTGATCAGAGTAGTGTAGGAGTTAATCGAATATTCTTGGATATAGGTGGAAATCGAGCCCAACTAATTCAATAGATATCTTTTGTGACTCAAATCTCATTTCCCTTCAGGCATACATTTAGAAATGAAACTTAATAAAAGCTTTTTGATTATTGATTAGTAAGTTAATTACTACAATCTCTGTGGGATCGATCCTTACTTTTCACTACGCTTCTGAAAACGATTCGTACACTTGCGAGGTTTTATAATTTGTGTTTAGATGATCTATTCATTTAGATAACCAAATCATCAACACCTACCTCATAACTACCCCACGTTCTCACTTTATTCTATACCCATTATTATATTACATTTATTATTTTATATTATTATTCTATTTAAAATCCCCTTTCTCCATGTTCTCTCTCTCCTTGTCTTCCTCTCTCTCCCTCTCTGTTCCAAAAAAAACCCAACAAAAAACCCCCATTCCCCTTCGCCTTCCTCCTTTCCCCCTACCTCGGCGACTCCCTCCATCGAGTGCCCTCATTCCCTTCTCCTCGCCCTAGCCTCCTCATGCTTCTCCCCCTGAGCGTCGCGCCATCCTGCGACCCCGACGACAGCACCAGACCGCGACAATAGCAATCCCTCCTGGCCGCCAACCCCAACGTCTCGACTGCACCGCCAGCTGCCTCGACAGTAGCAGTAGCATTGCGACTCTCCCCTGTCGTGATGCCGGCACACCCCCATGTGCGGTGTCCCCTACCGTTTTGATGCCAGACCGCAGCCAGCTAACTCCGACCCCCCTGGTTCCCCTCCTCGGTCTCGCAGCCAGTGCGCCAACAGCCAGGGCAACATAGCCTCCATCCCGGCATCGCCTCGCAACAGTAGCACAGCACTCTGTGCTGTATTACCCTCACCGCAGTAGCCAGCAACCTTGACCACTGCACTCTGCAGCCGTCACCGTGTCCCTGGGTCGCCGTCATCGAAGCCAAAGCCACTAATGGGGTGTTTGATCAAATTTTGATCATGTGAATGTGGGTCGTCCGTTTGATCTTAATCATCATTGCGATCATGATCATCTTGATTGATTGATTCCTGGCCGTCGTTCACCCATGATCTTGATCCCTTGATCTCGACGGTCAGATCTATTTTGATCATCATCATCTTGATCGTCACCATCGGGGTGATCTTGGCCGTTCGATTGCGATCATCATTAACTTCATCATCACCTTGATCTAGACCGTCCGATCTTGTTGATCTTGAACTTGATCTTATCCGTGCTGATCCGCCCGATCGTTGTTTGATCATCTTGATCTTGATCGTCATCGTGATCCGTTCGTTGGTTTGTGTTCCTGATTGGTTCGTATGTTTGTTGAGTTCGTTGGCCGGAAATCCGTTCTCGTTATTCTTGCTTAGTGTCGTTTTTGTCGTCTTCTATCAGGTAAGTATCCTCTTGTACAAATCATTTGTTCTCGTACAAGCTTCCTTTGAAAAATACCGCAAGTATATTCTTTGACTCTGATTCGTATTCTTCGGTCGAATTGAAATCTATTACAATACATAATCCGCCGATCCCGTATCCGCATATGATCGCGAGTACCTTGTTGCCACATGCATTACATGAACACAATTGATACACACATATGTACTCTTAGAATTATACATGATTATGTGCATGATTGTTTTACCCGTGATAGTAGTCTAAATATGATATCTTATTATTGTTGATTAAAATTAATAAAAGTAACAAGTCGGGGTATAAGGGTAAGGACCATAGTAGTGAACAATATAGGTAAGTGTACTCGGAAGAGGGTCCGTGTTTCCCAGTACATGGTTCGTGAACTTGTTGTATCTTGATGTATTCATGAAGCCATTACTCGGCTCATGAACTTGTTGTATTCATGAACCCACTGTGTGGTTCTTGAACTTGTTAGTATTCACGAACTTGTTTCGTGAACTTGTTACTTTATTTTTGTATTCACGAACCATGCTTGCTTGATACTTGATACCTGAATACACACCCTATAAAATCCACCACTAGGCCTAAACGTAACTGATTGTATGTAGCAATTATGTAGTAAAAGTATGGATGCATGAAGTGCTACCTAGATAGAATTAAACATTAGACATGAGGTTAACACGTGCACTTGCATAATCCAATTACATGTTACATATTCTTGTTGACTTGTTTACTTGATTACTTGTTTACATGCCACTTGTTTCATGATGTCTTGTTCCTGATCTTGTTTACATATTGCATTTCTCCTATTACATGATTCTTGACTCCATGATATTTGT
Source organism: Hemerocallis citrina (assembly GCA_017893485.1). NCBI lineage: Eukaryota > Viridiplantae > Streptophyta > Magnoliopsida > Asparagales > Asphodelaceae > Hemerocallis > Hemerocallis citrina. Next base: position 446,877,572 of record CM030358.1, on the reverse strand, counting down.
ACTGCTTCTTGTTTCGTTTTATACTTGTCCCGTTAGCTTGTACCACTTGCGGTCCGTGACTTGCATTAACGGGTATCTTCTTATTTCTTCTTTTTGTCATAATGTACTTACAGGCCCGGATGGAGAGTTACCCCAAGGTGTTGCTAATCAAGTGTTTTAGTCTTGTTTATTTTCATGTTGCCTTAGTTTATGTTTTATTTCATGCTACTCTTTATTGTATTCCGGGCTTGTTTGACCCGTAACTATGTTTTTATTTCCAACTGTTGGTTATGTTATGAACTATGTCATGTACTTTTGTTATCCTATTGTGATTTTACGTGCCTGCGTGATTTGTTTTGCTATCTTGTTGTTGAGTTACCTGTACAGCTTATGAATGGTGTATTCGCATCATTCGCTGGGTCTCAGTCACGGACTCGTATTCCCGTATTATGGGAAGCGGGGCGTGACAATGTTCCAATATAGGCTGTAGAGGAAGATCGGGAAACCATCTGGTCCCGGAGCTTTGTCTTGTCCCAGGTTTTTGATAGTTTGGAGCACTTCCTCCTCAGAAAAAGGACCTTCAATCCTTTAGCTTCCGTCTATTCTTGTTTCCTCCCAGAAATCGTGTCTGAGCGAGCATCTATGTCTATTAGTCTGATCCAGCAGCTCTTTGAACTTTCCATCTAGATGTCCTCTAATCTCCTCCTCGTCATCAGTCCACCTGGATTCCACCTCCACCCTGTAAAGTGATTCTGCCTCTTTCTTCTGTTAGCAACCTTGTGGAAGAATTTTGTATTTGTGTCCCCCTCTTTAAGCCATTGAATTTTGGATCGTTGTCTCCAATATTGTTCCTCCATATCTGCAAACTGATGTGCTTTGAGTCTGCAATTTGCTAGTTCATCCATCTCCTCTCTTTGTAAATCTCTTCCCTCCTCTGACTCTTCTAATTCTTTAATTCTTTCCCCTATTTGATCCCTCTTGCTTTTGATGTCTCCAAATTCCTGCCTAGCCCACTCTTTCAACCTTTTTCTTAATCTCCTAGTCTTCGAGATCCATCTCCCAATTTCACTGTTTGATTCGGTTTCGGTGCTCCATGACTCCTCGATTATGTTCCGAATTTCGTCATGCATCGTCCAAGCCTTATCGAATCGGAAAGGTTGACGAGGGACTGTATGTCTATCGCTGCATTGTAGCGCTAATGGGGTGTGGTCCGAGGTAAATCTCATAATAGCTTTAACATACGCGAGAGGGAAAATCTCCTCCCAATCCATGGAGATGAATACTCTATCTAGTTTAGCTAGAATCAGATTTGGCTGCATGTTGGTCCATGTAAATCTTCTGTTTGTCGGATTGAGCTCCATTAGTTCTAATTCATCTATGGTACTATTGAATTTGTTTCTGTCACTGCTGCTAGCCTCTCTGCCCTTGTGTTCGTGCTGATATCTAGTAATATTGAAATCCTGTCCAATAACCCATGGCCCTTTCCATCCCTCTCTAATTGCCTTTATTTCTCCCTAAAATCCCTCGCGAAATCTTGATTCGTATGGTCTATACACCGATGTCACCATATGAACCCAATTATCGCTCCTCCGTCTTATTGTAACGGACAAGTGTACGTGCGAATCGTCTCGCCAATGATTTCAAACACTGTCGAGTCGACCCCTATAGCTATTCCTCCCGAATAGCCAACTGCCAATTTAAATCTCCATTGAAATCCAGTCAATGATCTAATTCGCTCAAAATCTTCCCCCCTAGGATTCTCTATTCTAGTTTCTTGTAAAGCGCAGATAGAAGGCCTAAATTTAGAAACCGTGTTGTTAATAAGCCTAGTCTTGGACCCCTACCGCATCCCTCTAACATTCCAAAAGATGTATGACATTAATAAACTGCTTTAAACCCTACTCCCTATCCTCTACCCAACTGAGGCAAACCCCCCAAACTAGTAAATGATCGAATGACTATCTCCTCTAAGAGATCTCATAGTTTGAAGCCGATCGGCTTCGTTAGATCCTGTGTCTAGACCGAATAGACTAGCGTAATAAAGAAGAGAATAATCGGGAATGAAGTTTAAAATTGAAATATAATTAGATTTACCTCCGATCGCAGAAACCGGGTCTTTTGCCCTTGCTGCCACCCTAATCAGATCCTCCTCGCTTGGACCCTGTTCACCCCACTTGTCTAGCTGCCTCTTGCTTTTCCTCTTATATTCGAGAGTAGCCCTGCTTGCATTCTCGCCCCCGGCCTCTTCCCACACTTGCTTGTCCGATTTATCAGTATCAGTCTCAGAAAACTGTATATCCTCGCCCATGCCATCTAGAGCCTCAATTCTCACACCTATAGCATCACTAATGACTCCATCTTTAGATATATCATCTTGAATGTCGTCTTGCAGTAGGATTCTCTGCACCTCTTTCCTGATTTCTGCCTCTTGTTCCTCTAGTCTTTCATTCTCCGCGTTGTCGATCACTTCGGTATCTTTGACTAAACATAGGTCTCTTGTAGGTTGTTTGGCCGCTTCGCTCTCCAACTATTGTTACCTTGGACCCGCTGCAAATATTTACAAAAACAAAACAGCAAATCCAGAGTCTTAACTTTCCCCAAGAGCAGCTCATACGACTAACCAACCCCCAAGAAGAAAAATCACAGGACAAAGCATATGCATGTAGAAGACTTCTTATTTCACAAACTACAAGTCTCATTACAACCGCAGAATTACGATGAGTCTATGTTTCATGTCTAAGAATCGCTACCAAAAGTCATGCAAATGCTTTACAACAAACTGTCCCGCATGTCGTTCTTCCAACTACACACTAGAGGGATGCTCTGCCTAAGAGACACAAACCTCTTCACCGGCCTCCTACCAACTAACAGCTCCATAGGGCCGCCTCAACTCTTGACGATAAAATTCAAGACAAGTCTTCCTGAGGCGGGCAAGTTCCAGATTCATCCGACCACCTCCATCTAAGAAAGCTTCAAATCCGTCTCGCTTAAAGCGCCGTGCAAACGGAAGAGTCACAACTCTGTCAAGCTCCACGTATCGCTGAGGAGAGCAAGCTCAATGTCTCGAGGACCTCGTTCGATGTACACAACTACTTGTCAGTAAAGAAAATAATGGAATCACCTCAATGCTGATCAAACACAAGTGACTTCGCTTTAGTATTAAGAAGATTCAGAACACCCACAACTCATGCACTCCTCAAAATGAGTTCGGCGCTCCGAACGACACTTCAGTTCCTCCGGTCAACAATTTGTTTGCCCCAAACAACGAGTTTAACACTTCGCTCTCCGCTCGAGCTCCATTAGCAACTCAGTAACTCCAAACAACGAGTTCAACGCTCTGCACTTCGCTCAGGCTCCATCAACAACTCATTGACTCCAAACAACGAGTTCAACACTTTGCTCTTCGCCCAGGCTCCATCAACAACTCGTTGACTCCAAATAATGAGTTTAATGCCCAGTTTTTCGCACGAGCTCCATCAACAACTTGTTTCCTCCAAACAATGAGTTCAGAGCTTTACTCTCCACTCGGGCTCCGTCAACAATTCGTTGGTTCTAAACAACCAGTTCAACGCATTGCTCTTCGCCCAAGCTCCATCAACAACTCGTTGACTCTAAATAACTAGTTCAACGCCCGGCTCTTCGCACGAGCTCCATCAACAACTTGTTGCCTCCAAACAACGAATTCAATGCTCTGCTCTCCACTCGGGCTCCATCAACAACTCGTTGGTTCCAAACAACGAGTTCAATGCCTTACTCTTTGCACAAATTCTGCCAACAGCTTGTTGCTCCAAACAATGAGTTCAACACCTTGCTCTTCGCACGAGCTCTATCCACAACTCGTTGGCTCCAAAAAATGAGTTCAACGCCTTGCTCTTCGCTCAGGCTCCACAAAAAACTCATTGACTCCAAACAATGAGTTCCACACCTTGCTCTTCGCACAAGCCTTTTCAACAACTCATTGACTACAAACAACGAGTTCACCACTCTGCTCTCTGCATAAGTTCTGTCAACAACTTGTTGGTTCCAAACAACGAGTTTAACATTCAACTCCATCACAAAGTTCTTTCAAAACTTGTTGGGTGCAAACGGTAAGCTCAACATTGAACTCCATCTCAAAGTTGTCTCACCAAACTTGCTGGGTGAAAATGGCAAGTACTATATTCAACTCTGCCTCAGAGTTGTCTCACCAAACTTGTCGGGATCAAACGGTAAGTTCAACGTTCAACTCCATCTCAGAGTTGCCTCTCCAAACTCGCTGGGATCAAATAATAGTTTCTACATCTCAGAGTTGTCTCTACCAAACTCGCTGGGCACAAACAGCGAGTCCAAACGTCAGCTCCACTATGAGTTGCCCTACTAAACATACTGGGTTCAAATGGCAAGCACTACATTCAACTCTATCTCAGAGTTGTCTCACCGAACTTGTTGGGATCAAACGGTAAGTTCAACGTTTAACTCTGTCTCAAAGTTGCCTCTACAAAACTCGTTAGGAATAAACAATAAGTTCAAACATCTAACTCCATCACAGAGGTCTCTACACACTTTTCGGGTGCAAATGGCAAGCTCTACATCCAACTCCTTCCCAACAATTGCCTCAACAAAACTTGTTGGGATCAAACGGTAAGTTCAACACTCAATTCTGCTCCAGAGTTCTTTGTTAACTTGTTGGGATCTAACAGCAAGTTTCAGCCCCGCCATGGGGATGTCTCTACAAAACTCACTAGGAACAAACAACAAGTTCAAACATCTAACTCCATCACAGAGCTCTCTACACGCTTACCGGGTGCAAACGGCAAGCTCTACGTCCAACTCCGTTCCAAGAATTGCCTCAACAAACTTGTTGGGATTAAAGAGTAAGTCTGCAACAGCTCTTGTAGGTCAGCTATATATCTAAGTTCCAACTATCAAAGCACTCTGCTCCTAGACTAACAGAACGCTCGTCCAACGATGAAATGCTCGATCGACAAAACAAGCGAACAACACAACACTTGGTTGACAAAAAAGTGGTTCACCGAAATGAGCAACGAGATGCTTGATCGAAAAGTACAAGAAGCCATAACTCATCAAAAAAATCCAGTTGGTATATGGACCAAGGTTTATGAAGTAAAAACTTGTCATACACATATAAATAATTATATATATATATATATATATATGAGGCTTCTTCCGTTGCAAACGCTACTGTAGCAGTTGCGAAGCCTTAACCCATCATTGGGGATGACGGGTCAAGTGGTGTGCACGAGTTCGCACGACATTTGCGTTTGCAATGGAAGATAGCCTTATATATATATATATATATATATATATATATATATATATATATAGAGAGAGAGAGAGAGAGAGAGAGAGAGAGAGAGTCCCCTTCCGTTGTGCACTCGTGTGCACTCGGCCTTCCCGCCTTCTTATTGATGATCTGAACCGTTCACATTGATCTACACATCTAAATTAGTCTAAATATGTAAAATCAAATCATTTGAAATTCATTTGTCCATCCATTGAAGTGTTATAAGATTGTATGGCTGAAAATCGTTGCTTTTTATAGTCACATGATGGATGGACAAATGAATTTCAAATAATTTGATTTTATATATTTAGACTAATTTAAATGTGGAGATCAATGTGAACGGTTCGGATCATCAATACGAAGGTGGGAAGGCCGATTGCACACGGTGACCTAGTGCACAACGGAAGGAGACTATATATATACACACAATTATATGCAAATCCAAGTTCAAAAACCAAAAAGTGTATACACAACCAAACTGGTTCACGAGTTCAGATTTGCAAACCGAACCTGCAAGCAAGATCCAAAAGAAAAGAGTTAAAGGAGTAAACGGAAATGGGTTTCAAACCCGCTTCTTAAAAAAACCAAACCTGAAACCCACACCTCCTTTAACCTGTCTTCTCCATCAAAGAAAAAAAAAACAGAGCTCAAAACAGAGCTCGTTCGAAGCTCTTCTCCCCTTCACTCTGACGCCAAAATGAACTCGAGCCCAAGTCAGCCAACATCCGAGCTCTGGGATTCAACTCCAAAGATCGAGCAGCACCTGATCAAACTCTATAACACCCTGCCCCAATACTCAAAAAAATTTATATATTTATTTCTTATTTATTGTACAACTGCCCACCACAGGTTGCCTCTCAAAAGGTGGTTAACCAATTAGGTGACTCTTGATCATAGGCAATAATATTTATTATTTAATTATTCTTGTTAACTCCCGATATGGGACAAATATAACCCACATCCCGCCTTCTCTCTCTTGCGTGCTAATGCACACCCAGCAAAGCCAAGCCGAGGGCCCCACCTGCTGCCCACGTCATCCACGTGGGCAAGCACAGCAGCCATCAATTTCTCATCTCATTTAATTCATTTAACTCATTATTACAACTTTTCCATCCATCTTATTTACCATTATGTCATTAACATTATATTATCTATATAATAAATTACAAAGAAAGCTATCAAGTGGCTCACAATCAATCTCCCCTAAAATCAAAGGCCTAGATCAAACCTCACAAAACATATTTTCCCTCCAAAATTTTAAACCCCAAAACCAAAATTTCTCTCTTTCTCTCTCTATCTTCACTTATTACTTTATTACTTTATTACTATCTCTCTCTTCTCTCTTCACTTTTTCATATGACTCTCTTTCTCTCTCTCCCTATCTCTCTCTCCCATTCTTTCTATATTTACTTAGAAATTTATTATATTTTCAGAATTTTAATGTTTTTTTTGAACATGTTATATTGAAAATAGTAAATATCTCTTTAATTCCACACTTAAAGTTCTAAGAAGTTACATTTTATACCCCCATTTATAACTAATTTTCAACATATACTAATGGAAACATGGACTTTTATTTACAACTAATTATTGTCATACTATTCAAACTTGAGCTACATAATTGTTGTTTTACTGTTTACAGGCTTTTCGTATTTGTATCGTTCCGAAGACGTGCCGTAGGCACGTGCCCACGGGCAAATCTAGTATATATATAATACCGTATTATATCTCTTGAAATTACGATGTGTTACAAACTCCTCTTCTCCAAACTACAACCATTCGAAGCTTCAACATCGATCTCCAAAAAATCCTCTTCTATAAACCCGAGCTTCAAACCCAATACAAAGCTCCATAGCTCGACAATGGAGCAGCTCCATGGTCGAAGAGAAGCCTCATAGCTTGACGACGAATGGGGATCATAGCTCGACTAAATCAAAGGCCGTAGCTCGACCAAAGGTCGAAGATCATAGCTCGATCATTCGTCCATAGCTCGTCGAAAATCTATAGTTCGACCATCTCATAGCTCATAGCTAGAATAGGTCGGCGAAAAACAGAGCACTTGACCAAGAGGGTTCGATAATCCCATAGCTCGATCACAAGAGCTTAAAACAGAGCATAGCTCCGAAGCTTGACTGAAGCGTGTCCCCCGTAGCTCGACGGCTTGAAAGAGCTTCATAGCTCGACGGCGAAAGCTCCAAACCCAAAGCTCGACGACCGTGAGCCCCGTAGTTCAACCAAAAAGAAGGTGCCTAGCTCGACGCCACCGTAGCTCGACCAAGGCGCATCTCCCATAGCTCGACAAAAGTCGAAAGCCCATAGCTCGACGAGTTTGTCGGTCGAGCTAGGGGGTCTCCACAGCCAGCATGATTCGTCCGACATCTCATAAACTTGAGCAGAAGCCTGATGAACAGCGCAGATCTTGCCATGCCTCCAATCTCTCTTCCGCTCTCTCCTCAGCTACTGATTCGACTTAGCCGGCGAGCTGATGTCTGATGGACGCCCCTGATGTCACCACATCACCCCTCATTAGATCCTTCTCATCACAACTACCCAAGTGCATCAGCGCGCGAGCCAGCCTGCGAGATCAACGACTCCGATCACGCCAAAAAACGTGCTGAGGTTTGATAATTCATAAAAATCCCATAAATTCATTTTAAATTTGAAAATTAATTAAAAATCCAAAAATAATTATTTATGTTCGGAAAATTCATTAAAAGTTTCCAAAAAAAAATAATTTAAATTTGTTTTATTAATTATAAAATTCGAAAAATAGATTTTAAATTTGGGAAAATTATTGGAAAATCCATAAAAATTTGGAAAAATCCAAAAAAAAAAAAAAATCCAAGAAGCCACTGATCAATTGCAGGTATCTCCAAGCACCCTGACGGCTAAGATTATACTCTAGAGTCCAAAAATAAGGCGTACTACTCTCCGAAAGTCAAGAAAATTGCCTTCTAGGAATGGACGTGCCTCTTTAACTGGTTCAGGCCTTCTTCATGCTCTTCTACAAGACATGGACTTCTTTCAAGCCCATAAAAAGTGACAGACTAGGCTCATTAGGAAAGACACCCAGCTCATGAAGCCTACGAGTCAAATCTCTTATCCCCTAACAAGGAAGCTTATCTCTTGAGGAGAGAAACATAAAGGAGATAAGGAATTCATATCGATCTAATGGATACATTTCAATTTCCTAAACTGTTTCTCAGGCCTATAAATACCCCCCTCCTCTTCAGTCAGAAGGTAATGAACAAATCGTCGGTTTCTCTCTCAAACTCTCTTTATCTCTCTGGTTCTGACTTGAGCGTCGGAGGATCTGTCGCCGGAGCCAATCCCCGGTGTTTCAGACTTTTTGTATGTCCATCGGTCCCATCAGCAACCGTCGGATCTAAATCACAGTGTTCAATCAACGATCCAAATTCAATCTCAGGAGCTCCAACCGTATTTCACGACGAAATCAAGTGTCAGGGTTTTAGTAGTTTCCATCAACTATAACTCACTATCTATTTGCTCTCACACCAAAATAAGCAGCAACAGGGGTCGATCACAATAATCCTTTTCCGCCTCTCCCTCTCAAAGTAACACCTGTTAGCCTTCTTAACTGCCTCAGTCTACGTCCATTTAGGCATGACTCTAAAATTATGCATATTGAGGACAATGCACTGCAACTCTTCTACGGTAAACATAGACATGCCCGTCTAATTCCTAGCCTTGCCAATATTTAGGAGGAACTTAAAGTGGAAACTAAAATCTCATGATTTGTTTGTCAAGGTCCCCCAAAGACCTAATTACTAATGGTAAACACGACTACACGAGCAAGTGGAAATTTGACGACAATACAACAAATGTGGAAGTAAGCAATGAAAACTTTTAACAGCTGAGCTAGAGAAGAGAACATACTCAGGATCTCTGAAGACACTGACAGAAGGAGTTTGAGAAAGCCCGGCGTTTTCAATCCTTTGAAGTAATCTAATCATACCTGCATCTGCAACCTTAGAGATAAAGTTCTCATCAACCAATACATTTTGTGTTTTGAAGTCTGTGTGTATCAGGGGTGGTATCAGGCTATGTAAGTGAGATAAACCTGTAACACCAACACGTTCAAAAACTCCTAATAAAATTATTGTTCCAACATATCTATAAATCAACTTACGTACATAAATGATCAAATATACGACATAGGTAATTATGGTTTAGATTATTCATGTAACTAACTGATCAGAACGACAGAAGAAGGATTACCTTTAGCTGCTCCTATAGCTGCAGAAAGCCTTCGTTTAAATTCTAGCCTAGTCATTGATTCTGTACCTGTATTTGCAACAATGACTAAATATCATATTTCTTTCTTTTCAAAGTGAAATATATAATTAAACTGTAAATAGAAGTGTATCATAAACATTGTATGATCCTATACAAATCATGGTTTACCATATAAATGACCACTTATGCTTCCGTTGGGCACATACTCGAAAATTAACATTTGTAGACCAGCTTCCTGACAATAACCGATAAGTGTAACCAAATTGCGATGTCCAATCTCAGCTAAGTAGTGTACCTGTTTAGACATGGTTAAAAGGTATATCGCTGTTTCCAGATGTGTATGGTTAAAAGGTATATCGCTGCAAGGGGCTGTGCCGATACAGGGAGAGCACAAATTTACTCTTGCCATTGTTCACTAACCAAGTATTAGCTAAAAAATCATTTTTTAAAGTTTACATCAAGATATTTCTAACTGAACAAGGTCAACTTAAGCCCTAGACCATCTCCTATTCTTTTAGTGTACAAAACCCTTTCAGAACCAAAACATTCATACCCTGATATTACCTCTTCGACGAATTCCTGCTCTGGATGTCCTTGACGCATCTTGATCGCCACAACAGTACCATCACGAAGCAAGCCCTTGTACACTGAACCAAACTTTCCTACTCCAATGAGATTATTTTCATCAAAATTCTTTGTAGCTTCTTCCAACTCTTCTAGTGCAAATTGTCTTGCCCTTCGAAGCTCACTCAGAGTAGAGAGACCTCCCTTATTTCCTTCAAGGCACAAAATGCAACTGCCGGATTTAGAATTAAAACACAACCAGGAAAAATATATAGAAATTTAATGTAGGATTATCTTTATCTCCAACACCCACTTTGACATTTTGCTAAGATAATGTACCTTGTGTTGGGGCATCAGACGAGCTACTCTCAGAATGTTTATTTGATAAATTTTTACAGTATATAATGTAAAACCAAAGGAGCCCAGTAGCTAAAAATACTAATCCGAAACCACCTGCAACACCTCCAATTACCAAAGCAAGTGATTCCGACATTGCGATAATGGGACTTTGCTTGGCCCCAGAAATCTGTACATTGAATCTGAGATAAAGAAAAGAAGAAGAAAAAAAATTAGGGAAGGGGTATTAAAACCTCAATGACAGCCACATTTCATCTAATTGCAGGAACCTATAAATATACCACATAATGTTCAAATCTCACAGGGTATGTATTCAAAGCAATTTTTCGTTATAAAGAAAACACCACCACAATTTTGGAGTTTTGGGTCATTTCAACCAAAGAATGAAATTTAAACAGAACAATGGCTAAAAGCCTCAGTTCTTGTAATGTATTTAAAATTGAAACAATAACAATCTCAAAAACATCGACATTCCTAAGACAAAACAACTAAAATCACCCCAAAAGAATTAGCTAAAAATGCACAGTAAAGAAAAGGAAAAAGGGAAAAAAAAGGTAAGAAAACCTTATTGTCAGTCACATTTCATATATAAAATGTTTAAACATTCTATGCCTAAAAGCATACAATGCATGCTTAAACAACTCAATTAAAATCTTCTGACAAAATTAGCTAAGAATAATATATATTCACCAAAAAAACATGCAGAGTAAACCTCATTGAAACTCACATTCCATCTAAATGCTTAAAAATTCTTTGGCCAAAAGCATATATATAATTCAGGCAAATAAACACAATAATTTTCTCAAAAACATTGACATCCAAAAATTTAGCAACAATCTCAAGAACATTAAATGCTTAAAAAATCTCTAAGGCTAAAAGGCCTCAAGCACACAATGCAGGCAAATAAACACAATCATAATCTCGAAAAACTACGTAATTTCAAGAAAGAGAAAGAGGGAGAGATTTCTCACATTGGGTGAAGAGAAGGGATCAAGTTTGTGCTCTCTTCTCTATCAACCAACTGTATAATACATTTGCCAGTGAGAATAGAAGAACAAGCCAAATTAGCAAAGGAACAGCTTACTGTAATAAGAACCCAGCAAGCATACCTAGCATATGCAGCATCTCTCCCCAAAAAATGGAAACAACACCTAGGCAAAGAGAGACAACTAGCACTAGTCAATGAAAATATACTTTAAGTGCAGAATAGAATTAAGGCACAAAAAACAAGGCAGCCATGTATGACTAGAGGAGAGTACAAGGAACCCAAATGAAAATATTAAAGCATCTTTGGTTTGGAAGTATGTATGTACTATATAACAAACCCCACCACATGATGAAATCAATCAGTATGGGGATTCTTATGAGAGTGAGCGTGTTTGGTGTGTGTGGCCTATAAATAGTAGTGAGACAGGCTGGAGTCTGAACACCAAAAAGGCAAGCATTAGAAAGGGGAGTTGGGGTTTTGCAAGGTTTATTGTTTGCCTAGCTGTAAAAGAAAAGAGTGGGGGAAAAAAGAATCGTACTACCGGTACCCGTAATGTGCCTGATAATATTATTGATGTATAAAATTCATACACAAAATTATGGTATGTATCATCTCTTATCAAATATTGTTAAAATTATTATTTGAGAAACCATCCCCTTGTGCACACCTCTCCTTGTGCACTCAGCCTTTTGGCCTTCGTATCTGTTACGATAAATCAGAGAGATGAAAACAATACTAATTATTGAATTGAGTTCAACCAAGTACAATATCACTTATATATAGGAGGAGAACAAATATCAAAACAACTATACAACCAATATGGGACTATAATAATATCTAACACTCCTACTCAAACTCACGATGGGTCAAACAGTGTGAGTTTGCCTACTAAGTATCGAAATCTCTGAACAGTATGAGAGTTGGTAATGAAGTCTGCAGTCTACTGGGAAGAGATAACAGAATGAAAAGAAATGGTCTCTGTCTCAAAACGCTCACGAACATAATGGCAATCATTCTCTATATGCTTCGTTCGCTCGTGAAAGACCGGATTGCTTGCAATGTGCAATGCACTCCGGTTATCACAATGAAGAGGATTAGCTCCTGTAAGAGTGACACCTATATTTGATAACAGCCAACGAACATGAACAATCTCTCTAGTGGTAGTTGTCATTGCTCTATACTCAGCCTCGGTGGAAGAACATGCAACAACTGCATGTTTTTTGCCTCACCATGAGATCAGCGAATCACCAAGAAATAAACAGAAACCTGTGGTAGACTGTCTGGTAGTAGGATCACCTGTCCAATTTGAATCAGAATATGCACTGAACTCTAGTTTGGATGTAGAAGGCATGAATAATGAGCGAGTGATAGTGCTCCGAAGATATCTAAGGATCCGAAGAAGAGCACCGTAGTGAACTGATGTAGGAGCTGAAACAAACTGACTGACAACACTAACTGCATGAGCAATATCGAGTCTGGTCATGCATAAATAGACAAGTTGTCCAACAATTTGTCTATATCTGCTGGGATCAGGAAATAGTTCACCATCAGTGGGACAGAGCTTCACATGAAGCTCAATGGTGTATCGGCTGATCGACTGTCAGAGATGCATGCAGTAGAGATAATATCTGATGTGTAATTCTGTTGAGAAATGAGTATCCCTCGAGATCTATGAGCAATCTCTAGACCCAGAAAATAACGTAGTCTACTAAGGTCTTTCATATGGGACTACTGGTGAAGGTATTTCTGGGTGGATGCAATGCCTGTGGAGTCATCCCTAGTAATGATCATATCATCAACATAGAGTAGTAGAAGTACCCTTCCCCTGCGGTGATGACCGCATAAATATAGAATGGTCCTGGAAACTCTGACTAAACCAGCCATGGTGATGACAAGGCAAAAACACTCAAACTAGGCTCAAGGGGCCTGCTTCAGACCAAATATAGGCTGACGCAGCCAGCAAACATGACGAGGAGGAGTAGGGAGGCTAGGAGGAGGATCCATATAAACAACCTCAATAAGGTACCGTGAAGAAAGGCATTCTTCACTTCCATCTGGTATAACGGCCACTGACGGATGGCTACAATATCAAGGAGAGTGTGAATAGTAGTTATCTGTACAACGGGAGCAAATGTATCATCATAATTAATGCCATGCTCCTGAGTAAATCCTCGGGCTACTAGACGAGCCGTGTGCCGCTCAATAAATCCATCAGGTTGATATTTGACCTTGAAAATTCACTTGCAACTAATAGGCTGAACGCCCTCTGGCAGAGGAACGACATCCCAAGTGCCAGTCTAATCAAATGCACTGTATTCCTTTGTAATAGCTTTTTGCCACCGGGGATATTGAATTGCATCCTGATAGGTTCTGGGCTCACGTGTAGAGTGTATAGCATCCTGATAGGTTCTGGGCTCACGTGTAGAGTGTATAGCATCCTGATAGGTTCTGGGCTCACGTGTAGAGTGAGATATGCATGAAACTGTGGTGAGTAGAAAGCTAGGGTGGCAAAACCAAACTAATCAGAAGGACCAGTGGCATCAGGTGTATAAAGTGCCGGAGGGATACCAGAAGTGGAATGTGTAGACTAGCGAAGTGGTGGTGGACTGACAGGGTGTGGGGGTGAAGACGGTGGAGTGGGTGCATGTGTCGGTGGGAAAGTAGGTGGGGTGGGTGCTAGCAGCTATGGAAATGCAAGTGGTGTGTCAGTAAGGGGAATAGTAGGTGTAAGGACTGCATGAGATGTGAATGGAGCCAGAGGAGTGGAATCAAAAGGAATGTGAGAAGATGAAGTCGGGGAGCTAGAAACAACTATGGAATCGAGAAGTCCAGCATCCTCGGGAGAAGTCAGGTAGTAAGGAGAGTCTTACACAAAGGATATATGACGAGAAATGCGGACACGACCCGCCGATGGATCAAAACAACGATAACCTTTGTGTTCAGGATTGAGACCTAGGTGAACGCACTTAGCAGCACGAGCAGAAAGCTTCGTGCGCTCAGTAGGAGGGAGAAGGACGTAATGGGTGCACCCAAAAGTATAGAGCATACTGTAGTCGGGAGATGAGTGATAAAGAGCCTCATAAGGCGTCATACCAGCTAAGGCAAACGAGGGAGTAATGTTAATGAGACTAACAGAGGTCATGATAGCTTCAGCCTAGAAAGAACGAGGAGCGGAAGAGGAGAGTAAAAGAGCACGAGCCGCCTCAAGGATGTGACGATGCTTGCATTCAGCTATACCATTCTGTTCATGTGTGTGAGGACATGATTGCTGAAAAATGGTGCCGTGAGACTGAAGGACAGATCTCATAGTGGTGGAGGTGTACTCACGAGCACCGTCCGATCGGAAATTCTTGATGCGCACACCGAACTGTGTGTAAATCATAATCGTAAAGAACTGGTAAATATCAGGTATCTCATATCACTGACGCATAAGAAAAATCCAAGTATGTCTAATAAAGTCATCGATGAAGGCAACATAATAGAGATAATCTTTCCCCAAAGGTACAAGAGATGGTCCCCATATGTTAGAATGAACAAGTTGAAAAGGATGGGTGGTTTGAGAAGTGCTTTTGTGACTAAAGGCTAGTGCGATGTGTTTGGCCAAATGACAACCCTGACAATCTGATACATGTTTAAAAGTAAGATAACTAAGGGCATCACTACGGGCTAAAGTCTGGAGACGAGACGCACTAATATGACCTAAATGTCTATACCACAGATCATCATCAGAGGAAACAATACCGGCAAAACTAGAATGAGAGTAATGTGCACGAAGAAAATCTAGATGATATAGACGACCCTGATGACTAGCATGCCAAACTCCTCACCGGTGCATGAATCAGTAATAGAACAACCGAAAGAGTCAACAGTAACGACAAGACCACTATCGCACAACGCACTAATAGAAATAAGGTTCATGGATAAATAAGTAGCATAAAGAACATAAGGTAATGTGAGAGTGGGAGAGCTAATTGCCCCTAAGGGTGTAACGAGAAGTGGTGAGCCATCAGCTGTGTGTAGAGATGGAGAGTGAGAGGAAAGTGCAGTGCAGGTGGTGAATAGTGTCTTATTTACTAGTGAGATGATGTGATGTACCAGAATCTAAAATTCAGAACGAATTCATACCGGTAGTGGCAGAGAATGCATGAGCAGAAGAGCTAGCATTGATAGACTGACCCATGAGCTGTAGTTCTAGTTGAGTGAGGCGTTGCTGAAGATTAGCCCAATCAACAAGAGACGGCAAGGCTGGAGTGACGGGCATGTCCAAGGATGAAAGGGAAGAAGCACTGCGAGGAGGAATAGGACTAGTGTTGTGATCGAGCGCACAATGAGGAGGGAGATGCTGCTGGTGTCTGGATCGGGATAGGGGGCATGACGGTGCTACCGGTGTCGGAAGTAGAGGTGGGGTAGGGTGAGGAATGATGCTGGGAGAAGGTAGGAGGCCGGAGGCAGAATGAAGGTGGTGTTGCTGCTGTTTGAATCTGGAGGAGGAACGACGTGTAAGACGAAATTGAGGCTCCATGAAAAATACAAGTACCTGCAAATTTATTTATTTATTTATTTATTTATTAGGAAAATAGGGAAGTGTATCGGGTTTGGGAGGTTGTGAGTATGAGGATTAGGGTTTAGAGTATTGGGTACATGGGTCGGGTATGAGTTGCAGGTTTCGTGTATGTGGATTTGGGTTGGGATTAAGAGGAGACGGGGAAACAGAAAAGTTAGGGTGAAGTAAGAGTATTATGTGGCGGCTAGGATTTTGGAGGTCGGTAATAAGGGTGAGGGTGTGCAGGGATAATCGGGTTTTGGAGGTCGGCGATGAGGGTGAGTATTGTTAGAGTTAGGTTTCGGAGGGGTTCAGAATAGTCGACGGGATGGGGGAGGGACGAGAGGTTGAGGGTGCCGACGAGAACGGCGGCACGGTGGAGGACGATGACTGGATTGGGTTCTTCTTCTGCTTCTTATTAGGTCTTGACGAGGGGAAGACGAGGCGCACTGTTGCTTCGATTTTTTATTTTTATTTTTATTTTTATTTTTATTTTTGCTGTTGGAATTGAAGGATTTTTTATGGAGAAATTTAAGAAAAGAAAATTTGTATAATTGGCTCTAATAACATGTTAAGATAAATCAAAGAGATGAAAACAATATTGATTATTGAATTGAGTTCAACCAAGTAAAATATCACTTGTATATAGGAGAAGAACAAATATCAAAACAATTATACGACCATTATGAGACTATAATAATATCTAACCGTATCGACTATCCGAACCGTCTACATTAATCTACACGTCTAAATTAGTCTAAATATATAAAATAAAGTCATTTGAAATTCATTTGTCCATCCATCATGTAAAAGAAAAACGATATTCAGCCATACAATACATTTTTTTAACACTTCAATGCGACTTAATTTTAAATATTTAGACTAATTTAGACGTGTAGATCAATGTTAACGGTTCAGATAGTCGATACGAAGGCCAAAAGGCCGAGTGCATAAGGAGTGCACACGGAGGCGAGTGCACAACAGAAGGGGACTCATTATTAATTTTTCTTTGATTATACATATTATAAGAGTCCGTGTCGATTGGATTACACGGAGGGATTCAATACATTAATTAAAACAATGGGTACGACTTGAAGTACTCATAACATTTCTCGGGAAAAAAGGGGTGAAAAATAGAAAGTGTAGAATCTAGGAGCAAAAATGGATGTAGAATTTTTGAGATGGGAATTAAGGGTTTTATACATTTTAGGGATTGTAGAATGTGTCTAAGCAATCGTGGGTGGGGTTTAATATTACAACCAAAGAGGTTTGACACAAACCTTCTTGGCATATAATGGGAAAGAACAACCCACAAAAAATTAGACATTTTCTTCCTAAAGCTTTGGATACATTTAAGGGATTCTTACTATGCTTAAATTTTATACTGATTAGAGAAATATGATTAGTCAAGAACGTTTGAGACAAATAACCTCTCTTTCAATCTGGTTGTAAATGTAAAGAGACCCAAAATCAATTAGACGGCAATTTATTTTCGAAAACTATGCTTAATTTAAAATGTTTGCACCCAAAAAAAATATGACTAGACACAAGAGAAACAAAAACTACAGACATGTTTGGATAAAGAGATTAGTGACGATGACATTTATATCTACAGTTATTTAAACTCTGTTATGTTCATATCATATTGTGGAGTTATTGTACCCACAGTTATCTCACCTAAAAGTTAAAAAGTTACTTACAGTTATCTCACTTTTGAATCCAAGCAAGGTCCAAGCATTTTCACAACTATGAATGAAATACTCGAGAAAATTAAAATAGGGAAGGAAGCAAATACAACTTGCGTGAATGGTCAATTCTCACCCAAGGACTTAGGTGACAGAAAGCCCTTGAAGGAGAGTAGATATAACGGATACAAAAGATAGCTAGTCAGAAGCCGTTGGGAGAGCGTAGCTAATGAATGCCACAGTCGATGACCTTTGCAACTGAAAAGCATGACACACATTGTCCACTCTCAATCAAGACCTTCCGTAATTAGTTTCCCCAAACGAAAGCCCTTGAAGGAGAGTGAACAATAGATGTCACGGACAAGAAGATCTCTTCGATTGAAACATCCGACAAAAAAGAAGCAATGCTAGCATGGCATGCATTGTTCGCTCTCCAACAAGACCCTCCCTAATCGCCCTTCAATACACAAGGGTGTTGTAGGAAGCCCTTGAAGGAGAGTGAACAAAAGATGCCGTGATCTCCGTGATCAAAACATTAGAAGGAATTGCAAGCATGACATGCATTGTCGACCCTCTCTCAAGGTTTCCAATCGATGGAAGCTCTTGAAGGAGAGTGAACAATAGATGTCATGATGAAGATACATTCATGAACAACAAGAAGGTGAAAATGTCGACTCTTTCCCTCTCCCTTCTCCATCGCCTATTAGTTTGCAGCTCTTACTGCTATGAGAATGGAGAAGACATGACATTATATAGGCTTCCTTACTAGGCACTACAGATATGCATGGATAAAGTTGAGTGTATCTTATCTCCTACTAAATTCCTCCTTGATGGTTCCTTAATGCTTGCCAAATATCAACTTCGTTCTTTTGGATCATGAAAGGGTTACCGCATCATTATCCTCATGTATGTAGGAACATTGGAATAAAGTATAAGATTAGATTTGTTATAGGAATATTTGTGTTAGTTCTCTATAACCATATATAAAATGTGAAAAAAGAATGGAGTTGACATTCCAATGTTCTTTCTCATGCGCGGGGGTATTAACTTGCCCAACTTGAGCCTAGTCTTGCACACAAGCACCCAAACTAATTTGACATTTATAAATGCTCTGCCTACTTGCATGAATAAAGTTTAGATAACAAGTCATTATATTATTTCTTGACAGATAATAAAGTTTATAATTATACCAAGTGCCCCACTAACCAAGCGGTAAGTTTCTTTGCTGGTAAGCAAAATGTCGGAGGTGTTGGGATTGTATATCTTGCATACTTGTAGTTCGATTGGTAAAAGAAGAGACGAAGCACAGAGGTTGAAGCGTCGAAGAGAGTCGAAGTTAGAAACAAAGCAGCAGCAACAACAGAGGCATGTACAATCAATTGTACACCTCTCGAGTTTGAAGTGATTCAAGCACAGTTGACTGTACCTTTGGGATAGTCGACCACGGCGCTGAACACTGTTGGGCTTTTATCTTTGTGATATTTTGGGCCCAATCTTCAACTCTAGGTTAGATCGTACGACACATATCGTGTGACTTCTTCTAGTATATGATATATCGAACGGCTTATGTGACAAGACTACAAACTAGGTGATGCGGTTTGTTTTTGGGGGGTGGCTGCACCAGGTGTGAGTTCTTCTCGATTTGTATTTACGGCAGAAACCTTGGTGCGGACGGTGACCCCAACCCTCAACCGGGAAACGGCTCGGGAGTAGGAGGTAGTGAGGTGGAGATGGGATACTCGGCTTGGATCTGGAGGCTCGGCTCGGATCCAGGGGTCTCGTGTATCTGCACTCGGTCTAGAAACACCGGGGTTTGTCCCGGTGGCAGACCCTCCGACGATCTAGTCAGCTACTGAAAGAGAGTAACAGTAACTAGGGTTTTAGAGGGGAAAGATTGATTATCCCTGGAAAGGGGTAGAAGGTCTGGTATTTATAGAAGAAGCCAACCGGGTCTGGGCCCGTTTGGGGCTAGGTCTGAACCCGGTTGCCCGTGGGCCTGGCATGGCAGAAGCTCAAGCAGTATAGGGCTTACGTGGTATGGGCTCGGGGTGGTTTAGGGCTGACGTGGCGAAAGCCCAGGTGGTTTCTAGGCTGACGTGGCAGACCCAGATGATCCGGCGGTGAGCGCTCTTTTAGGGAATCCTGTGGCCCAGGAGGGACCACGTCATCTGACCCATATCAGGAGCCCCCCACTCCTGGAGGGCTAGGTGACCCGGTCGTGTAGGAGTAGTTCTTTGCCTCTGTAGGAAGAGCAAGGTGGTATGTACGGCGAGAAATAGGATCTGTATCTTCCAGAAGAGGCCAGGGGGGTAGGGTGAAGGGATCCCCTATTGGGGTCGTGCGGAGTGCCGGGCATAGAAGAGTCGAAGCTCGGTTTGCCAAGCATCGAGGGTCGGTAGACGAGCCCTTCACTTGTTGGAAAAGCAAGAGGATGCCGAGATCTGAAGAGTAAGAGATCTTCTTGCCGAGTGTCGAGGGTCGGTAGACGAGCCCCTCACTGGTTGGAAAAGCTAGGGAACGTCGAGATCTATTGAGTAGGGGTCTTCTTGCCGAGCGTCGAGGGTTAGTAGACGAGCCCCTCACTGGTTGGAAAAGCAAGGGGACATCGAGATCTGTTGAGTAGGGGTCTTCTTGCCGAGCGTCGAGGGTCGGTAGACGAGCCCCTCACTCGTTGGAAAAGTAAGGGGACGTCGAGATCTGTTGAGTAGGGGTCCGAGCATCGAGGATGTAGAACCCCGTATTTTCAAATATTATTTTTATATTTGAAAATGAATTTAAATTTATTTTTGGAGATTTGATAAATATTTTCAGAAAAAATTTATCTTTTGTACACGTGCAAATATTTTTTTGAGAAGTTGGAAAATTAAGTTTTCTTTATGAAAAATCATTATTTAATATTTGAGATTTAATTAGTATTTTTCCAGATTTTTCTGAAATTAATTGGAACTATTTGCAATTTTTGAGAAAAGAAGGACCTTTTTGTAAATTCGACATTATTAGGGGTTAAAGTGCAAAATGTGATTTCTGGACGTTTTGAACAGTATTGATTGAGATTTAGAATTTATATTTTCTTTTAAATCCTAATATAAATGAGTTTTGATGGAATTTCCAAGGATAGAACTATATATGTAAATTGTATTTTTGAAAGGATTGTTTTGCAAAAGTGTGGGTAGAACCCTAATATTCAATCCCGGATATTTAAAGGATTTTCTCTCCAGCCGTCATTACTAAAATACAGAATTTTTTGGAGATTTATTTTGGTGGAGAAAGGAGTTTTGGATCTAGCAAAAGGAGGATTCTTTTTCGTGGACTTTTCTCAATTCAAGGTGAGTGATATAAAAATTGTTTTGTTGCTTGATTTATGTGAGTGACTTTGTTTTGTTCGTTTGATTTTGTGAATATTATAATTCGTCTTGTTGTTGATCTATGTGTGCAAGTATCAATGATGTATTGATTTGATGTTATGAACAATATAGATCTTGTATTGTGGTATGATTCATGTGAGTAATTGTGGATGGAATAGTAGACCTTTATTATTAAAATTGTGTTGCTAAAGGCATGTTAAGATTTGAGTATGAACACCTGGACATTGAATTTATAGATCAGATTTTGATTTAGATTTGTGAAAGAAAGTTAAATCTTGTAAAACCCTAATGAAAGAATTTGTGATTTAGAACATGAGAACTTGAATTTTGACATATTGATGTTTTGAGTAAGATATACATATACATGATGAGGATTTGTTGAGATTTATCATTTTTCCTGAATACGAACTATTTTTATAAACATTGAATCATTAGAAAGCTCCAGATTTAATTTTGTAATCAGACCTGAATTTTGAAAAACTGTAGGCCGACAGTCGACTGGCCTATTGTACAGTCGACTGGTACGAGCCTGACACCGTATTTTTAGAATCTTTGAAATAGTCATTCTGGACAGTCGACCTAGCTCATAGGCAGTCGACTGGTTCGCTGAGGAAATTATTTTTGTAAAAATTATTAGTCCTTCTGGACAGTCGACCTATGATTCCTTTAAGTCGACTTGTATACTTAGAATAATTTTGAGAAGACTATTGGAATTTACCACGGGTAAGTCGACTGATTCCTTTTCTTAAGTCGACTTATATGACTTAGTTTATTTTTGTAAATTTTGGATAATTGTCTTCTGGACAGTCGACTTACTAAAGTATAAGTCGACTGGTACTGAAGGATCTTTGTAAACTTTAGTGCTATTTCGAATGATTGGTTTTCAGATAATTTAGTCTATACTTGACATTCAGTTCAGTAATTGATTAAGCATTTGACTTTGAATTATTCAGTTAAGTATTTAATTTGAGACATTCAGTTGAGCCACTTTGTTTAGTGGAACTTTGTTTTGACATTTGAGTTGAGTCTCTAGAGGTGTGTGACCCTAGTATACTGGTGTTGAGTATTTTGTTGAGGCCCATTGAGGCATTTCAGTTATTTAGATTTGAATTTAGGCCGGTAGGGTATACCACTCTAGGAGATTCGTTAAGTAATCAAACAACCCAAAAATGATAAGGACAGGCACTAGTGGTGATATGATGAACGGGAACATGAGTCAAGAACCTCAGTATGGCTTTCGGTGTGGGATTTAATCTCCGGAATTATCACAGTAGATTATTAGTGGTGTGGGATATGTCTCCGGAATTATCACAGTCTTGTGGTGTGGGACAATCTCCGGAATTATCACGGTAACTACTTGTGGTGTGGGATTGATCTCCGGAATTATCGGAGTCGAGGTGAAGCACATGTGGTATTCGTGTGGTGACGTGTCAATGTTTCGGTGTGGGATGATCTCCGAAATTATTCAAGTAAAATATCTTGGGTGTGGGATCCATCTCCGGAATTATCGGGCATGAGATACTATCCATAGTTTATCTTTATCTCGTAGTAGTCATCGTGTTAGGATTAGTTTATAACGCGGGGATTGAACCCTATGAAGTGAAGACGTTAAGGGCTTGCACCGAACCTATGTAGTATGGGATGCATAGACTTCGACAAGTACGCATTAGAGAGTCTGCATATAGAACATGTGTTTCTTGACTTGGTTTTATGCACGTGGTTTCCTGTTTTCTACACCTGACACTTAGTTTAGTGCCACTTGATGTTTTAAGTTACCTGTCATTTCGTACTTTCTGATGTTGATATTTGCAAGTGTACAAAATCGCACAAGTAATATAGATAGATGAGTAGAGTGTCGAACCCACAGGGACTAGATATTTTACTGAGTACCGATATCGCTAGATGAATCACTATTTGGAAGATCGAATTTTATAAGGATAAAATAACTAATTTAAATTAATCTAACTAAATTGGTGAAGAGGGAGAGGGCTGTGAAACGATGAAGCACTTGTACTTTGTTTAATAGTAAAATTAGTTCTAGGCTCTTGGTTCACCTCGTTTATCACACACACAAATTATAATTCTTTATAAATAAAAAATATTATTTTTCCCAAATTGTCGACCAAAATCCTAAAGATATTAACCACTCTATCAACGTAGTCTAAAAATTATTCTCAATTAATCATTCGTCTATCCACCAAATTATTAATGGAGAAATTGGATTTCTTAACGGTCACGTCCTCCAATATACGGTCTTAATTCTTATTAATCACAAATCACCTGTTCGGTCTCTTTATGATTTGAAAAATCATACAAATGTCTATCCACCATGTTGTACGCATAAATAATAAAAATTTAAAACACAATCAGGAAAAATATAGTAAGAACAAGGAATTAAAATCTGTGTTCAAAACTTGGTTACATCTCACCCTCTAGAACATTTAAATTCAGTTCATATCAAATTTGCAATTAATAGAATTGTTTGGATTGCATCTAAAAATATAGAGAAGAACATACACAAAATAATAATATAAAAAAAATAATTAAATCCAAACCCCTGAACAAACCGAACCCAACTTGTCAGCGCCTCGAAACCGCGTCGCCAGTCTGCTCGCCACGTCAGCATCCAGGTGCTGTCACGTCGCCTGTCTGCATCAGAGGCGTGCGTCAAAATCAACCAGTTGTCAGCGCAGCAATTCGTCTGGGTGCACTTCGGAAACCCTACTGCCCAATACGTGCTGTCCCTGAGTCCCTGTTCGTCTTGAGCCGCGTGCGTTGTCTACGTGGTGGGTCCCGTTAGTGGAGGCGTCACGTGCTGCTGCTCCTTGGAATTCCGTGCGTGTACTTCAGGAAAAGAGGAAGAAAGGGTCGCACAGGGTTTCGTCCTGTCTTGCTTCGTTCGTGCACGCGCCAGGAGACAAGAGGAAGTTTCCCCACCTGTCACGTGGGCCCCCTGTGTTGCCTTCGTTGCACACGTCAAGAAGAAGAAGTCCTGCCGAACTCAACTTCCCCTCTCTCTTTTTTTGCTTTGATCCGTGCGCCAGAATCTCTCTCTGTCTGTTTTTCTTTTTTTTTTTTTTTTTTTTTTTTGTTTGTTTGATACAATTGATTTCAGCCGTCACCTCCTACATCTTTTCTCTCCCTTGATTTGTATTTATAGAGATCGGAAGAGGAGTTTAGGGTTTGCACTTCTTGCATAAAAGTCCACACTCTTCCTTTATTTTCTTCCTTTTTAATCCAGAATTTAATTTGTTTCTCTTTCTTTCTTTTCTTCCTTTTCCTGACACGTGCTTCTGCATACACAAAATAATACCA
This sequence comes from Hemerocallis citrina, assembly GCA_017893485.1. NCBI lineage: Eukaryota > Viridiplantae > Streptophyta > Magnoliopsida > Asparagales > Asphodelaceae > Hemerocallis > Hemerocallis citrina. Next base: position 446,853,235 of record CM030358.1, on the reverse strand, counting down.
GAAATTAGGACTTTTAAATAAAACAAAATTAATTAGTTTAAAATGAATTAAACTAACTATAAATCATATTAGCTTATAAAAATCCTTTTAAACATTATTTGTCGCACTTTTAACTCAACAAAACAATAAAAAATGATAAATCAATTATTTTACTTTGTTTGTTGATTTTTTCCACAATTCTTTACTTTTTGCATCAAAAATATTATTTCTTCAAAAATAATTAATTAAATGAAATCATATAGAAATAAGATGAATTATAGACAATATCAGCGAAAACAAGCACTTTTAATAGGTAAATGAGTACAAATATTTGTATATAAATTCGACACATCACTTTCCATATTCTTTTAGTACTTGTTGTTTAAGAATTTATGAGGTATGATCTTTTATGTTGTTTGTTTGTTTTTTATATATCTCTCACACCATTTATGGCTGACCCCTTTAGTTTGGGGGTTAGGGATCATCTCTAGCCTCATATGTTGCAGGTTGTTGCTTAGAGTTGGAGATTGGATGCTTGAGTGGTTTTAAGATATAATTGACTCATAAGAGATTTGTGTAAATTTGTAATAACAGTTTTGAGATAAATTTGTGTTGTAAATAAAGAAAATATTGAGTTGAGTTTGTTTTGAATTCCGCTGTGATTTGTAAAGGATTTGTTGTAATAAAAGTTTGAAAAATTTAGTAGTGTTGGTTGTGTTTGATATTATATTGAAGTGGATCACTGGGATTGTGCCACGTATTTTCTAAGATATCTTATTAGAAATTCGGGGTGCTACAGAGATTGGTATCAGAGCACGCTTCAATAGTAATACTAAACATGACATAAAAAAATAACCTAGGTGTGGACAATAGAGTGTGAGTACCTAGGTGTGGACATTAAAGAGTGAGTATCACATAGAACAGAATATGATGTTTTACCTTTGGGGATTCAATTGAGATTTTGCCAAAGGATATTGATGTGAGTTTGAATTGTGTGTGTGATGCTCTAACTTTTCCCTCGTTTTGCAGTATTCAAAATGGTTGCACCCAGGGGCAGAAATGGTGGCAACAATGAGGATGGATCTGGTAGTTCTCGAGGAACGGGAATTGACCTTGAGGCTGAATTCGCCAAGGTGTACCAGACGCTGAATACGCTGATGGTATTCAATGTGGCGCAAGCTCAGAATCAGCAACAGAATCAGCAGCCAAATCATGGAGTTGGACAGGGTTTGGTGAACGCCGACCCTATCAAGCAGATTGAATCCTTTAAGAGGATGAGGCCGCCAGTCTTTGAGGGGCAAGCTGATCCGACCGTAGCTGATGATTGGATTCGGAAGATGCAGATGATCTTCGAGGTATCGGAGACTCCAGCAGCCCGCAAGGTTAAGTTGGCTACGATGCAGCTAGAGAAGGACGCTGGTGTCTGGTGGGAGTCGCTGAAAAGGACTTTGGGAGATCAGCAGTTGACTTGGGAAGCTTTTCTGGAGGAGTTCAGAGACCGTTTCTTTCCCCTAGATGTTCAGGAGAAGAAGGCGACTGAATTCTTGAACCTTCAGCAGGGCAGCATGACCGTGCGGGAGTATGAGACCAAATTTGCTCAGCTTTCGAGGAATGCACCAGAATTAGTCGTTGACGAGGCAAAGAAGGCCAAAAAGTTTGAGCAGGGCTTGAGGCCAAGCTTGAGATCGAGGATGATCCCGTTGGGCATCAGAAGATTCGACAAGCTGGTCAGGAGAGCAGCTATGACTGAGGAGGATATGGACCAGTTCCAAAAGAAGCAAGATACATGGAACCGGAACAAGAGGCCAGCATCAGGACAGAGTGGGAAGGGATTCCCCGCGAAGTAGGCCAAGTTCAGTGATCCGGTGCAGAAGGCACCTGCAGCTCAAGGAGTGACTTGTTATTACTGTAAGGAGGCAGGACATTACAGGTCAGCATGTCCGAAGTTGGCGAAGCAGGTTTGTTCCCAGTGTGGGCAGGCAGAACATTCTCAGCCCCATTGTCCACAATCGAAGAAGGATGGTTCTGGTGGGAGCAAATTTCAGAAGAGGCAAGGGCGAGTATTTGCATTAACCGAGGAAGACGCTGGTAACTCGGAAGATGTAATACTGGGTATGCAAGAATTCTGATTTTTATTTTGAATCAATGTAATAAGTAAAACCTTTATTTGAGAACAATTTAAGATTGAGTATCATCCTATTGTAACAGGAGTTGTTTTAATTAATGGAATAAAGGCAAAGGTTTTATTTGACACTGGTTCATCGCATACTTTTGTATCGCCAAGTTTTGCAAAGATCTTAGGTGTGGAACCTAAGTTATTTCCAGGCAGAGTCTTGTCGGTGGCAACGCCGTCGGGTGAAGAGCTGATAGCAGATCGATATTACGAGGGCTGTGATATCGAGATTGGTGGGAGGTTGTTCGGCATTGATTTGATCGAGCTGAAAGTTTTGGGTGTGGATGTCATCGTGGGAATTGATTGGATGGCAATGTATGATGCCACAATCGAATGCAAGCAGAAGGAGGTGTTAGTGAAAGCACCAGGTGGACCTGCAGTGACTTTTCAAGGAAAGAAGAAGATTCCGAAGGTGACTGCAATGGTATCTAAGATGGCAATTCCAGATGAAGTCAAGGGCATTCCGGTTGTCAGAGATTTTTCTAAGGTGTTCTTGGATGATTTTCCAGGATTACCGCCATAGAGAGATGTAGAGTTTTGCATTAATGTTCAGCCGGGGAGTGCACCGATTTCCAAGGCTCCGTACAGGATGGCACCTGTAGAGCAAGATGAAGAGAAGAAGCAGATTGAGGAGCTGTTGAGCAAAGGGCTTATTAGGCCGAGTTCTTCTCCGTGGGGAGCGCCAGTGTTGTTGGTCAAGAAAAAGGATGGGTCATTGAGGATGTGCATTGACTATCGGGAGTTGAATAGGGTGACTATTCAGAACAAGTATCCACTGCTGCGGATTGATATTTGTTCGACAGGCTTCGAGGAGCAGCTGTATTTTCGAAGATTGATTTGAGGTCAGGGTATCATCAGGTTCGAGTCAAGGAGGAAGATGTGAGTAAGACAGCTTTCAGGACTCGTCATGGACTCTATAAGTTTTTGGTAATGCCATTCGGGTTGACGAATGTGCCAGCAGTGTTCATGGATATGATGAATCGGGTTTTGAGGCCATTTATTGACACCTTCGTGGTGGTTTTTATCGACGACATTTTGGTGTATTCGAAGTCGGAGGAGGAGCATTCTACGCACTTGACAGCGGTGTTACGGAAATTGCAGGAGCATAGCTTGTATGCCAAGTTGTCGAAGTGTGAGTTTTGGAAGTCTGAGGTAGCTTTCCTTGGTCATATTCTTTCTAAGGAGGGAGTAGCTACTGATCCTCAGAAAGTTGAAGCAGTGAAGGATTGGCCCAGGCCAACGTCTGTGAAGGAAGTCGGAAGTTTCTTGGGTTTAGCTGGATACTACAGGAGATTTATCCAGGGTTATTCTCAGATTGCAGTTCCTTTGACAGGTTTGACTCGGAAGAGTGTGGCATTTGTATGGACAGATAAGTGCGAGGAGAGTTTCCTTGAGTTAAAGGAAAGGTTGACTACTGCACCTATCTTAGCTTTGCCGTAAGCTGGGAAGGATTATGATATCTACAGTGATGCGTCTCTCAAAGGTTTGGGATGTGTCTTGATGCAAGAAGGCAAGGTTATTGCTTATGGTTCGAGGCAATTGCGTCCGCATGAGAAGAATTATCCAATGCATGACTTGGAGCTAGCAGCTATCATTTATGCCTTGAAGCTGTGGAGGCATTATGTTTATGGTGAGAAGGTTAATATGTACACCGACCACAAGAGCCTGAAGTACATTTATCAGCAGAAGGATCTTAATCTTCGGCAGAGAAGGTGGTTGGAAGTATTGGAAGACATTCGTCCCGAGATCAAGTATCATCCGGGCAAGGCGAATGTGGTGGCTGATGGACTTAGCAGGAAGTATAGTTTATCGAGTTTGATCACTACTCGCAGTGAGTTGGCAGCAGAGATCGATCGGGCAGGTATCGAGGTGGTACTGCAAGGTTTAGGGGCATTTTGGCTCAGTTGAGGCTGCAGCCATCCTTGAGAAAGGGGATTGTGGAAGGTCAGAGATCAGATTCAGAGATTCAGAAGATGTTGCAACAGGTTTCAGAAGGCAAGCTATCAGAGTTTCGTGTCCAAGATGGAATTCTTTGGATGGGTGAGAGGTTGTGTGTTCCAGATAATGCAGATTTGAGAGAGAGTATCTTGCAGGAAGCACACAGTACATTGTTGTCAGTTCATCCAGGAGGCACGAAGATGTACAGGGACATCAAACAGCACTTTTGGTGGTCTGGTATGAAGCGGGATGTAGCAGATTTTGTGGCAAGGTGTCTGACTTGTCAGCAGATCAAAGCAGAAAATCAGAGACCTGGAGGTTTGTTACAGTCGTTACCCATTCCGGAGTGGAAGTGGGAGAATATCAGTATGGATTTCATCACAGGTTTGCCGAGGAGTTCGAAGGGCAATGACTCGATTTGGGTTGTCGTGGACCGTTTGACTAAGTCGGCTCACTTTCTAGCCATGAAGATTACTTGGTCGATGGAGAAATTAGCTGAGTTGTACATTGGGGAAATTGTGAGACTTCATGGAGTTCCTGTGTCGATTGTTTCCGACAGAGATGCAAGGTTTACTTCAAGGTTTTGGAAGAGCCTACAAGCAGCTTTAGGCACCAGAACTGATTTCAGTACCGCGTTTCATCCACAGACCGATGGTCAGACTGAGAGGGTGAATCGAGTGCTGGAAGATATGTTGAGGGCTTTTGTTATGGATTTTGGTGGTAGTTGGGAGAGATACTTGGCATTGGTTGAGTTTGTTTATAACAACAGTTACCATGCAAGTATTGGGATGGCACCGTATGAGGCTTTGTACGGGAGGAGGTGTAGGACACCTGTTTGTTGGTATGAGGTTGGCGAGAGGCAGATGTATGGTCCTGAGATCGTACAGCAAACATCCGAGAAGATTGAGCTGATTCGCAAGAGGTTGGCCGAGGCTCAGAGTCGGCAGAAGAGTTATGCTGATACTCGACGAAGAGACTTGGAGTTTGAGGTTGGGGATGCAGTTTTTCTCAAGGTTTCTCCGACCAAGGGAGTGATCAGGTTTGGTAAGGGAGGCAAGTTGGCGCCAAGGTATATTGGTCCATACAGGATCATGGAACGGATTAGCAAGACCGCATATAGATCGAAGCTTCCAGAGGAGTTGGCACAGGTGCATGACGTATTTCATGTGTCATTGTTGAGGAAGTATGTGCCAGATCAGAATCATCAGTTGGTAGAGATTCCTGAAGATTTACAGGTGAACTTGAGTTACAAGGAACGGCCTGTTGAGATCGTTGATCGTAGGGAGAAAGTTCTCAGGCGCAAGGTGATACCTATGGTCAAGGTGTTGTGGAGGAATCAGCAGTTCGAGGAGGCTACTTGGGAGCCTGAGGACCGCATGCAGAAGGATTTTCCTGAACTTTTTGCATGAGTGTATTTCTGTTATGTGATTGTAATTCTTTGAATGATAGTACTTTGATTTGAGTTGTATTTCTTCTATTTTGATTGAGTTGTCTTATACAATTGTTTGAATTATATTTCCATTTATGGGATGTTGACTTCTTTGATGATATGTTGTTTGGACTCATTAGTAGTAGTTCTGAGGACAGAACTCTTCTAAGGAGTGAGTGATGTAGAACCCCGTATTTTCAAATATTATTTTTATATTTGAAAATGAATTTAAATTTATTTTTGGAGATTTGATAAATATTTTCAGAAAAAATTTATCTTTTGTACACGTGCAAAACACGTGCAAATATTTTTTTGAGAAGTTGGAAAATTAAGTTTTCTTTATGAAAAATCATTATTTAATATTTGAGATTTAATTAGTATTTTTCCAGATTTTTCTGAAATTAATTGGAACTATTTGCAATTTTTGAGAAAAGAAGGACCTTTTTGCAAATTCGACATTATTAGGGGTTAAAGTGCAAAATGTGATTTCTGGACGTTTTGAACAGTATTGATTGAGATTTAGAATTTATATTTTCTTTTAAATCCTAATTTAAATGAGTTTTGATGGAATTTCCAAGGATAGAACTATATATGTAAATTGTATTTTTGAAAGGATTGTTTTGCAAAAGTGTGGGTAGAACCCTAATATTCAATCCCGGATATTTAAAGGATTTTCTCTCCAGCCGTCATTACTAAAATACAGAATTTTGTGGAGATTTATTTTGGTGGAGAAAGGAGTTTTGGATCTAGCAAAAGGAGGATTCTTTTTCGTGGACTTTTCTCAATTCAAGGTGAGTGATATAAAAATTATTTTGTTGCTTGAGTTATGTGAGTGACTTTGTTTTGTTCGTTTGATTTTGTGAATATTATAATTCGTCTTGTTGTTGATCTATGTGTGCAAGTATCAATGATGTATTGATTTGATGTTATGAACAATATAGATCTTGTATTGTGGTATGATTCATGTGAGTAATTGTGGATGGAATAGTAGACCTTTATTATTAAAATTGTGTTGCTAAAGGCATGTTAAGATTTGAGTATGAACACCTGGACATTGAATTTATAGATCAGATTTTGATTTAGATTTGTGAAAGAAAGTTAAATCTTGTAAAACCCTAATGAAAGAATTTGTGATTTAGAACATGAGAACTTGAATTTTGACATATTGATGTTTTGAGTAAGATATACATATACATGATGAGGATTTGTTGAGATTTATCATTTTTCCTGAATACGAACTATTTTCATAAACATTGAATCATTAGAAAGCTCCAGATTTGATTTTGTAATCAGACCTGAATTTTGAAAAACTGTAGGCTGACAGTCGACTGGCCTATTGTACAGTCGACTGGTACGAGCCCGACACCGTATTTTTAAAATCTTGAAATAGTCATTCTGGACAGTCGACCTAGCTCATAGGCAGTCGACTGGTTCGCTAAAGAAATTATTTTTGTAAAAATTATTAGTCCTTCTGGACAGTCGACCTATGATTCCTTTAAGTCGACGTGTATACTTAGAATAATTTTGAGAAGACTATTGGAATTTACCACGGGTAAGTCGACTGATTCCTTTTCTTAAGTCGACTTATATGACTTAGTTTATTTTTGTAAATTTTGGATAATTGTCTTCTGGACAGTCGACTTACTAAAGTATAAGTCGACTGGTACTGAAGGATCTTTGTAAACTTTAGTGCTATTTCGAATGATTGGTTTTCAGATAATTTAGTCTATACTTGACATTCAGTTCAGTAATTGATTAAGCATTTGACTTTGAATTATTCAGTTAAGTATTTAATTTGAGACATTCAGTTGAGCCACTTTGTTTAGTGGAACTTTGTTTTGACATTTGAGTTGAGTCTCTAGAGGTGTGTGACCTTAGTATACCGGTGTTGAGTATTTTGTTGAGGCCCATTGAGGCATTTCAGTTATTTAGATTTGAATTTAGGCCGGTAGGGTATACCACTCTAGGAGATTCGTTAAGTAATCAAACAACCCAAAAATGATAAGGACATGCACTAGTGGTGATATGATGAACGGGAACATGAGTCAAGAACCTCAGTATGGCTTTCGGTGTGGGATTTAATCTCCGGAATTATCACAGTAGATTATTAGTGGTGTGGGATATGTCTCCGGAATTATCACAGTCTTGTGGTGTGGGACAATCTCCGGAATTATCACGGTAACTACTTGTGGTGTGGGATTGATCTCCGGAATTATCGGAGTCGAAGTGAAGCACATGTGGTATTCTTGTGGTGACGTGTCAATGTTTCGGTGTGGGATGATCTCCGGAATTATTCAAGTAAAATATCTTGGGTGTGGGATCCATCTCCGGAATTATCGGGCATGAGATACTATCCATAGTTTATCTTTATCTCGTAGTAGTCATCGTGTTAGGATTAGTTCATAACGCGGGGATTGAACCCTATGAAGTGAAGACGTTAAGGGCTTGCACCGAACCTATGTAGTATGGGATGCATAGACTTCGACAAGTACGCATTAGAGAGTCTGCATATAGAACATGTGTTTCTTGACTTGGTTTTATGCACGTGGTTTCCTGTTTTCTACACCTGACACTTAGTTTAGTGCCACTTGATGTTTTAAGTTACCTGTCATTTCGGACTTTCCATATTCTTTTGGTACTTGTTGTTTAAGAATTTATGAGGTATGATCTTTTATGTTGTTTGTTTTTTTTTTATATATCTCTCACACCATTTATGGCTGACCCCTTTAGTTTGGGGGTTAGGGATCATCTCTAGCCTCATATGTTGCAGGTTGTTGCTTAGTTGGAGATTGGATGCTTGAGTGGTTTTGAGATATAATTGACTCATAAGAGATTTGTGTAAATTTGTAATAACAGTTTTGAGATAAATTTGTGTTGTAAATAAAGAAAATATTGAGTTGAGTTTGTTTTGAATTCCGCTATGATTTGTAAAGGATTTGTTGTAATAAAAGTTTGAAAAATTTAGTAGTGTTGGTTGTGTTTGATATTATATTGAAGTGGATCACTGGGATTGTGCCACGTATTTTCTAAGATATCTTATTAGAAATTCGGGGCGCTACAGAGGATCGGTAGACGAGCCCCTCACTTGTTGGAAAAGCAAGGGGGCGTCGAGATCTGTTGAGTGGGGGTCTTCTTGCCGAGCGTCGAGGGTCGGTAGATGAGCCCCCTGTCCGTCGTCGAGATGCTTTTGTGGCTCGCGGTGTCATCCGAGCGCCGAACCTTAAGCTTGTAGGAGAAGCTTTTGTGGCTCGCGTTGCTATCCGAGTACTGAGCCTCAAGCTTGCAGGGGAAGCTTTTGTGGCTCGCGGTGCTATCCGAGCGCCGAGCCCTCAATCTTGTGGGAGAAGCTTTTGTGGCTCGCGGTGACATGCGAGCGTCGAACCTCAAGTTTGTGGGAGAAGACTTTATGGCTCGTGGTGCTATCCGAGCGCCGAGCCTTAAGCTTGTAAAAGAAGCTTTTGTGGCTCACGGTGACATCCGGGCGCCGAGCCCTCAAAACTTGTTGGAAAAGCTTTGGTGGTTTGTTGTCGGTGGGACGGTGCATTGGTAATGGCGGTCGAATGAAATCTAATGATTTTATTTCATCTAATGCTTAGGGTATAGAAGCCTTCGTGGCTCGCGGTGATATCCGAGCGCCGAGCCTCAGGCTTGTTGGAGAATCTTTTGTGGCTCGCGGTGCCATCCCGGCTCCGAGCCTCAAGCTTGTAAGAGAAGCTTTTGTGGCTCGCAGTGACATCCGAGTGCCGAGCCTCAGGCTTGTTGGAGAATCTTTTGTGGCTCGCGGTGCTATCAGAGCTTCGAGCCTCTAGCTCGTAAGAGAAGCTTTTTGGCTCGCAGTGACATCCGAGCGCCAAGCCTCAAGCTTGTAGGAGAAGCTTTTATTGTAGAACCCCATATTTTCAAATATTATTTTAATTATTTGAAAATGAATTTAAATGATTTTTTTGGAGATTTAATTAATATTTTCTAAGAGATTTATCTTTTTTACACGTGCAAAACACGTGCAAATGACTTTTTAGAAGTTTGAAAAAAATTAAGATTTCTTTATGAAAAATCATTATTTATTATTTGAGAATTATGTAGTATTTTTCCAGATTTTTCTGAAATTAACTGATACTATTTGCAATTTTTGATAAAAGGACTTATTTGCAAAATTGACATTTTCAAGGGTTGAAATGCAAAATTGGCATTCTGAACGTTTTGAGCAGTATTGGCTGAGGTTAAGAAGTATATTTTCTATTAGATCCTAATTTAAAGGAGTTTTATTGAATTTACAAGACTAATGTATATATGTGTAAGTTGTATTTTTGGGAAGGATTGTTTTGCAAAATGTGGGTAAAACCCTAATAATAATCCGGCATATATAAGGGATTTCTTTCCCAGCCGTCATTTACAAAATATTCAGATTTTTGAGAATTGTTTGAGGAGCAAGAAGAGGCTTTTTGGATCTAGCAAGAAGAGAGCTTTTCGTGGATTTTCTTCAAACAATGTGAGTGGTTTGTTTTTGTTTTGCTTGATTTGTTTCGTTTGTTTTGATTGATGAATGACGTAAGGTCTTTTGTTACACTTGTTTGAGATCGGTATGATATTGTCTCGTTAGTCTCATTGTATGCATAAGATGGATCTTTTATTTTGATATGGATGATGAGAACACTTATTGATATTTGGACCATGTATGAGATACTATCAAGATTTGTTGAGGAAATGTTGATCTATGGAATCGTATTATTGGAAAGCATGTTAAGTATTGATGAGGTTGTGATCAGATGATAAACATCTAGATCTTATAATTTTTAAATCAGATTTGATTATGAGTTGAGGAAGAAATTTTGTTGAGAAACCCTAATGGAAGATTAGTGATTTTGATCTTGAGAAGTTGAGATTTGAGGAATTGATTGATGAGTAATGTAATCGTATTGGAGATTATTTGAGAGTTATTATTGGCTTGTGTATGAACTATTGTTTGATAAACAATGAACCATGATTCTTTAGAAATCTTCAGTTTGATTTTGTATTCAGACCTATTTTTTGAATACTGTAGGCCGACAGTCGACTGGCCTACTGTACAGTCGACTGGTACGACTCTACTGATTGTCTTCAGTCTTTTGAGAATTGTTCGGGACAGTCGACCTAGGCTATTGTCAGTCGACTGGTCTGCTGATTGTAAAATTTGTTCAGTCCTTTCTGGACAGTCGACCTATGAACCTTTCAGTCGACTTATATACTTAGAATATTTTCTTGAGAATTATTGGAATTTGTTTCGGGGCAGTCGACTGATGATTTTTTTTAGTCGACTGATATTGCCTTAGATTATTTTTGTGAAATTCTGGAGAATTGTCCTCTGGATAGTCGACTTACCTCAGCATAAGTCGACTAGTACTGAGGGATCTGTGTATTTGATTTTGAGATATTTTGTTCAGTATTTGATTGAGATATTTCGTTCAGTATTTGATTTTGAGATATTTTGTTTAGTGTTTGATTGAGATATTTTGTTCAGTATGTGATTTTGAGATATTCAGTTGAACCACTTGTTTAGTGGGAACTTGATTAGATATTTGATTTTGAGTCTCTAGAGGTACGTGACCCTAGTATACCGGTGTTGAGTTATTTGTTGAGGCCCAGTGTGGCGAATTTTCAGTTATTCATATTTTTAGTCCGGTGGGGTACACTACTCTAGGAGATTTGTTCAGTAACCAAAAATAATAAGGACTTGCACTAGTAGTGTCATGACGAAGGGGACATGAGTTATGCACCTCAGTAAGGCTTTAGATGTGGGATTTAATCTCCTGAATTATCCAAGTGGTTAACTTGAGGTATGGGATTTATCTCCTGAATTATCCAGGTAGATGACCTGAGATGTGAGATATATCTCCTGAATTATCCAAGTAATTATCTTGAGATGCGGGATTGACCTACGGAATGATCAGAGTCGAGGCGACGCTCTTGGGATATTATTGTGATGGTGAGTCTATGTTTAGATGTGGATTGATCTCCTGAATTATCCAGGAAAAATACCTGAGATGTGGGATCCATTTTCGGGATTATCAAGCATGGGCAAATTATCATAGTTTATCTTCATCTCTTAGTAGTCATCGTTGTTAGCATATAGCATTTGTGTTTTATTGACTCATCTTTATGCATTCGGATTTCCTGTTTCCACATTTGACATTTGGTTTTGGTATCACCCGTTGTTCTATTTGGTATTTTGGTTATTACTTGTTGGACAATATGATTTAAGTTCATTTATGTTGTTATTTGATTTTTATGCCACTCACACCATTTATGGCTGACCCCTTTAGTTTGGGGGTTAGGGTTCAACTCTAGCCTCACATGTTGCAGGTTATTTCTTAGAGTTGGAGATTGGATGCTTGAGTTAGCTTTTGGGATAAATGGGCTATTAAGTGTTCAGTGTTAATTTGTAAAGACCTGTTGAGTTAATTTTGAGTTGTTTAGTCTTCCGCTGTGATATGTAAAAGTTTTGTTGTAATAAATATTGAAAATTTTAGTGGTGTTTGGTTGTTTTTATTGTTATATTGAAGTGGATCACTGGGAATGTGCCACGTATTTTCTAAGCTCTCATATTAGAAATTCGGGGCGCTACAGAGATTGGTATCAGAGCTCTGCTTCAATGGTAATAATAGACATAGTAAGAAAACCAACCTAGGTGTGGACACTAGAGAGTGAGTACCTAGGTGTGGACATCAGAGTGTGAGTATCACATAGAGTTAAAATATGATGTTTGGTTTGAAATTATGGTTGGAGATATGGCTATGGTTTTGCCATAGGACATTGATATAAGTTTGAATTGTGTGTGTTACTCTAACTTTACCCTTGTTTTGCAGTATTCAAAATGGTTGCACCCAGAGGCAGAAATGGTGGCAACAATGATGATGGATCAGGTAGTTCTCGAGGAACGGGGATTGACCTAGAGGCTGAATTCGCCAAGGTGTATCAAACACTGAATACGTTGATGGCATTCAACGTGGCGCAACAGCAGCAAGCTCAGCAGCAGCAGAATCCGCCGCCCAATCATGGAGCTGGACATGGATTAGTGAATGCCGACCCCATCAAGCAGATCGAGTCCTTTAAGAGGATGAGGCCGCCAGTCTTTGAGGGGCAAGCTGATCAAACAGCAGCAGATGATTGGATTAGGAAGATGCAGACAATCTTCGAAGTGTCGGAGACTCCGGCAGCTAGCAAGGTGAAGTTAGCTTCGATGCAGCTCGAGAAAGATGCTGGTGTCTGGTGGGAGTCACTGAAGAGGAATTTGGGAGATCAGCAGTTGACATGGGAAGCTTTTCTGGAGGAGTTCAGAGATCGCTTCTTTCCTCTGGATGTTCAAGAGAAGAAGGCGACCGAGTTCATGAACCTTCAGCAGGGCAGCATGACTGTTCGGGAGTATGAGACGAAGTTTGCTCAACTTTCGAGGTACGCACCAGAGTTGGTCATGGACGAAGCGAAGAAGGACAAAAAGTTTGAGCAGGGCTTGAGGCCAAACTTGAGGTCAAGGATGGTTCTGTTGGGTATCAGAAGATTTGACAAGCTGGTCAAAAGAGCAGCGATGACTGAGGAGGATATGGACCTATTTCAGAAGAAGCAAGATACATGGAACCGAAACAAGAGGCCAGCATCAGGCCAGAGTGGGAAGGGATTCCCCGCGAAGCAGGCAAAGTTCAGTGGATCGGTGCAGAAGGCACCTGCAGCTCAGGGGGTGACCTGTTACTACTGCAAGGAGGTCGGACATTGCAGGTCAGCATGTCCGAAGTTGGCAGAGCATATTTGTTCTCAGTGTGGGCAGACTGGACATTCCAAGCTCCGTTGTCCAAAATTGAAGGAAGATGGTTCGGGTGGAAGCAAATTCCCGAAGAGGCAAGGGCGAGTGTTTGCATTGACCAAGGAGGATGCGAGAAACTCAGAAGATGTAATACAGGGTATGCAGGAATTTTGATTTCTTTCATTTTTGAATCAGTGTAATGAATAAAACTTTTATTTCAGAACAATTTAAGATTGAGTATCATTCTTATTGTAACAGGAGTTGTTTTAATAAATGGAATAAAAGTAAAGGTTTTGTTTGACACTGGTTCATCGCATACATTTGTATTGCCAAGTTTTGCAAAGATCTTAGGTGTGGAACCTAAGTTATTTCCAGGCAGGGTTTTGTCGGTGGCAACGCCGTCAGGTGAAGAGCTGATAGCGGATCGATATTACGAGGGCTGTGATATCGAGATTGGCGGAAGGATGTTCGGCATCGACTTGATCGAACTGCAAGTGTTGGGAGTGGATGTCATCGTAGGCATCGATTGGATGGCTTTATATGATGCCACAATTGATTGCAAGCAGAAGGAGGTGTTGGTGAAAGCACCAGGTGGACCTGCAGTAACTTTCCAAGGGAAGAAGAAGATCCCGAAGGTGGCTGCAATGGTATCTAAGATGGCAATCTCAGATGAAGTCAAGGGCATTCCGGTTGTTCGAAATTTTCCTCAGGTGTTCTTGGATGATTTTCCAGGATTACCGCCGCAGAGAGATGTAGAGTTTTGCATCAATGTTCAGCCGGGAAGTGCGCCGATTTCCAAGGCTCCATACAGGATGGCACCTGTAGACATATTTTACTTTCATTATTATGAAAATCAATCCTACTACTTCTGGTCCTGCGGTTTCCACACTTGAAGAAAAAAACCTAGGGCGTATCGCAAGATGAAGTGAAGAAGCAGATTGAGGAGCTTTTGAGCAAAGGGCTCATCAGACCGAGTTCTTCTCCGTGGGGAGCGCCAGTGTTGTTGGTTAAGAAGAAGGATGGGTCGATGAGGATGTGCTTTGACTATCGGGAGTTGAATAGGGTGACTATTCAGAACAAGTATCCATTGTCGCGGATTGATGATTTGTTCGACAGGCTTCGAGGAGCAGCGGTGTTTTCGAAGATTGATTTTAGATCGGGATATCATCAGGTGCGAGTCAAGGAGGAAGATGTGAGCAAGACAGCGTTCAGGACTCGTCATGGGCTGTATGAGTTTTTGGTGATGCCATTCGGGTTGACGAATGCACCGACAGTATTCATGGATATGTTGAATCGGGTGTTGAGACCATTCATTGATTCCTTCGTAGTGGTCTTCATCGATGATATCTTAGTATATTCGAAGTCGGAAGAGGATCATTCGACGCACTTGACAGCAGTGTTACAGACGTTGCAGGAGCACAGTTTGTATGCCAAATTGTCGAAGTGTGAATTTTGGAAGTCTGAGGTAGCTTTCCTTGGTCATATTCTTTCTAAGGAGGGAGTGGCTACTGATCCTCAGAAAGTGGAAGCAGTGAAGGATTGGCCCAGGCCGACGTCAGTAAAGGAAGTCAGAAGCTTCTTGGGATTAGCTGGGTACTACAGGAGATTTATTCAGGGGTATTCTCAGATTGCAGTTCCATTGACAGGTTTGACCCGGAAGAATGTGGCATTTGTATGGGTCGATAAGTGTGAAGAGAGTTTCCTTGAGTTAAAGGAAAGGTTGACTGCCGCACCTATATTGGCATTGCTACAAGCTGGGAAGGATTATGATATCTACAGTGATGCATCTCTCAGAGGTTTGGGTTGTGTCTTGATGCAAGAAGGCAAGGTCATTGCTTATGGTTCGAGGCAGTTGCGTCCGCATGAGAAGAATTATCCGACGCATGATTTGGAGCTAGCAGCTATCATCTATGCCTTGAAGCTATGGAGGCATTATGTTTATGGTGAGAAGGTCAATATGTACACTGACCACAAGAGCCTGAAGTATATTTATCAGCAGAGGGATTTGAATCTTCGGCAGAGAAGGTGGTTGGAGGTATTGGAAGACATTCGTCCTGAGATCAAGTATCATCCGGGCAAGGCGAATGTAGTGGCTGATGGACTTAGCAGGAAGAGTAGTTTATCGAGATTGATCACTACTCGAAGGGAGTTGGCAGCAGAGATCGATCAGGCAGGTATCGAGGTGGTACTGCGAGGTTTAGGGGCATCTTTGGCTCAGTTGAGGCTGCAGCCGTCTTTGAGAGAGAAGATTGTGGAAGGTCAGAGATCAGATTTAGAGATCCAGAAGATGTTGCAGCAGGTTTCAGAAGGAAAGCTATTGGAGTTTCGTGTCCAAGATGGAGTTCTTTGGATGGGTGAGAGGTTGTGTGTTCCATATGATGCAGATTTGAGAGAGAGTATCTTGCAGGAGGCACACAGTACATTGTTATCAGTTCATCCAGGAGGCACGAAGATGTACAGGGACATCAAACCACATTTTTGGTGGTCTGGTATGAAACGGGATGTAGCAGATTTTGTGGCAAGGTGTCTGACTTGTCAGCAGATCAAGGCAGAGAATCAGAGACCTGGAGGTTTGTTACAACCATTGCCCATTCCGGAGTGGAAGTGGGAGAATATCAGTATGGACTTTATCACGGGTTTGCCAAGGAGTTCGAAGGGCAATGACTCGATTTGGGTTGTTGTGGACCGATTGACTAAGTCGGCACATTTTCTAGCCATGAAGATTACTTGGTCAATGGAGAAATTGGCTGAGTTGTACATTGGGGAGATTGTGAGACTTCATGGAGTTCCTGTGTCAATTGTTTCTGACAGAGATCCAAGGTTTACTTCGAGGTTTTGGAAAAGCCTACAAGCAGCTTTAGGCACCAGAACTGATTTTAGTACAGCATTTCATCCGCAGACAGATGGTCAGACGGAGAGGGTGAATCGAGTGCTGGAAGATATGTTGAGAGCTTGTGTTATGGACTTCGGTGGTAGTTGGGAGCGATACTTGGCATTGGTTGAGTTTGCTTATAACAACATTTACCATGCAAGTATTGGAATTGCACCGTATGAGGCTTTGTACGGGCGGAGGTGCAGGACACCTGTTTGTTGGTATGAGGTTGGCGAGAGGCAGATGTATGGTCCTGAGATTGTGCAGCAGACGTCAGAGCAGATTGAGCTGATTCGCAAGAGATTGGTTGAAGCTCAGAGTCGGCAGAAGAGTTATGCTGACACTCGACGAAGAGATTTGGAATTTGAAGTTGGGGATGCAGTTTTCCTCAAGGTTTCTCCGACCAAAGGGGTGATCAGATTTGGTAAGGGAGGCAAGTTGGCACCGAGGTATATTGGACTGTACAGGATTATGGAGAGGATTGGCAAGACAGCATACAGATTGAAACTTCCAGAGGAGTTAGCGCAAGTACATGATGTGTTTCATGTGTCGCTATTAAGGAAGTATGTGGCCGATCAGAATCATCAGTTGGTAGAGGTTCCCGAAGATCTACAGGTGAACTTGAGCTACAAGGAACGGCCTGTTGAGATCGTTGATCGTAGGGAGAAAGTCCTTAGGAGCAAGGTGATACCTATGGTCAAAGTGTTGTGGAGGAATCAACAGTTCGAAGAAGCTACTTGGGAGCCAGAGGAACGCATGCTGAAGGAATTTCCTGAATTGTTTGTATGAGTGTATTTCTTGTATGTGATGGGAATTCTTTGGATGATTGTGCTATTGACTGACATATGATGTATTCTTTTGTTTTGATTGTGATGTTCTAAGAAATTGTTTGGATTATGTTCTATATATATGAAACACTATTTCCTTTGGGTTGGTATGCGTTTGAACTCATTAGTAGTAGTTCTGAGGACAGAACTCTTCTAAGGAGGGAGTGATGTAGAACCTCATATTTTCAAATATTATTTTAATTATTTGAAAATGAATTTAAATGATTTTTTTGGAGATTTAATTAATATTTTCTAAGAGATTTATCTTTTGTACACGTGCAAAACACGTGCAAATGACTTTTTAGAAGTTTGAAAAAAATTAAGATTTCTTTACGAAAAATCATTATTTATTATTTGGGAATTATGTAGTATTTTTCCAGATTTTTCTGAAATTAATTGATACTATTTGCAATTTTTGAGAAAAGAAGGACTTATTTGCAAAATTGACATTTTCAAGGGTTGAAATGCAAAATTGGCATTCTGAACATTTTGAACAGTATTGGCTGAGGTTAAGAAGTATATTTTCTATTAGATCCTAATTTAAAGGAGTTTTATTGAATTTACAAGACTAATGTATATATGTGTAAGTTGTATTTTTGGGAAGGATTGTTTTGCAAAATGTGGGTAAAACCCTAATAATAATCCAGCATATATAAGGGATTTCTTTCCCAGCCGTCATTTACAAAATATTCAGATTTTTTAGAATTGTTTGAGGAGCAAGAAGAGGCTTTTTGGATCTAGCAAGAAGAGAGCTTTTCGTGGATTTTCTTCAAACAATGTGAGTGGTTTGTTTTTGTTTTGCTTGATTTGTTTCGTTTGTTTTGATTGATTAATGACGTAAGGTCTTTTGTTACACTTGTTTGAGATCGGTATGATATTGTCTCGTTAGTCTCATTGTATGCATAAGATGGATCTTTTATTTTGATATGGATGATGAGAACACTTATTGATATTTGGACCATGTATGAGATACTATCAAGATTTGTTGAGGAAATGTTGATCTATGGAATCGTATTATTGGAAAGCATGTTAAGTATTGATGAGGTTGTGATCGGATGATAAACATCTAGATCTTATAATTTTTAAATCAGATTTGATTATGAGTTGAGGAAGAAATTTTGTTGAGAAACCCTAATGGAAGATTAGTGATTTTGATCTTGAGAAGTTGAGATTTGAGGAATTGATTGATGAGTAATGTAATCGTATTGGAGATTATTTGAGAGTTATTATTGGCTTGTGTATGAACTATTGTTTGATAAACAATGAACCATGATTCTTTAGAAATCTTCAGTTTGATTTTGTATTCAGACCTATTTTTTGAATACTGTAGGCCGACAGTCGACTGGCCTACTGTACAGTCGACTGGTACGACTCTACTGATTGTCTTCAGTCTTTTGAGAATTGTTCGGGACAGTCGACCTAGGCTATTGTCAGTCGACTGGTCTGCTGATTGTAAAATTTGTTCAGTCCTTTCTGGACAGTCGACCTATGAACCTTTCAGTCGACTTATATACTTAGAATATTTTCTTGAGAATTATTGGAATTTGTTTCAGGGCAGTCGACTGATGATTTTTTTTAGTCGACTGATATTGCCTTAGATTATTTTTGTGAAATTCTGGAGAATTGTCCTCTGGACAGTCGACTTATCTCAGCATAAGTCGACTAGTACTGAGGGATCTGTGTATTTGATTTTGAGATATTTTGTTCAGTATTTGATTGAGATATTTCGTTCAGTATTTGATTTTGAGATATTTTGTTTAGTGTTTGATTGAGATATTTTGTTCAGTGTGTGATTTTGAGATATTCAGTTGAACCACTTGTTTAGTGGGAACTTGATTAGATATTTGATTTTGAGTCTCTAGAGGTACGTGACCCTAGTATACCGGTGGTTATTTGTTGAGGCCCAGTGTGGCGAATTTTCAGTTATTCATATTTTTAGTCCGGTGGGGTACACTACTCTAGGAGATTTGTTCAGTAACCAAAAATAATAAGGACTTGCACTAGTAGTGTCATGACGAAGGGGACATGAGTTATGCACCTCAGTAAGGCTTTAGATGTGGGATTTAATCTCCTGAATTATCCAAGTGGTTAACTTGAGGTGTGGGATTTATCTCCTGAATTATCCAGGTAGATGACCTGAGATGTGAGATATATCTCCTGAATTATCCAAGTAATTATCTTGAGATGCGGGATTGACCTACGGAATGATCAGAGCCGAGGCGACGCTCTTGGGATATTATTGTGATGGTGAGTCTATGTTTAGATGTGGATTGATCTCCTGAATTATCCAGGGAAAATACCTGAGATGTGGGATCTATTTTCGGGATTATCAAGCATGGGCAAATTCTCATAGTTTATCTTCATCTCTTAGTAGTCATCGTTGTCAGCATATAGCATTTGTGTTTTATTGACTCATCTTTATATATTCGGATTTCCTGTTTCCACATTTGACATTTGGTTTTGGTATCACCCGTTGTTCTATTTGGTATTTTTGTTATTACTTGTTGGACAATATGATTTAAGTTCATTTATGTTGTTATTTGATTTTTATGCCACTCACACCATTTATGGCTGACCCCTTTAGTTTGGGGGTTAGGGTTCAACTCTAGCCTTACATGTTGCAGGTTATTGCTTAGAGTTGGAGATTGGATGCTTGAGTTAGCTTTTGGGATAAATGGGCTATTAAGTGTTCAGTGTTAATTTGTAAAGACCTGTTGAGTTAATTTTGAGTTGTTTAGTCTTCCGCTGTGATATGTAAAAGTTTTGTTGTAATAAATATTGAAAATTTTAGTGGTGTTTGGTTGTGTTTATTGTTATATTGAAGTGGATCACTGGGAATGTGCCACGTATTTTCTAAGCTCTCATATTAGAAATTCGGGGCGCTACATTTGTGGCTCGCGGTTCCATCCGAGCTCCGAGCCTTCTATTGAATAGAGGGGGATTTTGGGGTTCGTGGTGCCATCCGAGCTCCGAGCCTCCTGTTGAATAGAGGAGGATTTTGGGGCTTGCGGTGCCATCCGAGCTCCGATCCTCCTGACTTGTTGGAAAAGCCTAGGGGGCATTGGGGTAATTTTTTGTCAACTGCTGACGTCACGGGCGCAAGAATCGAAGCGACTATAGATCCTAACGGTCGTTGGATCTTGATGATTAAGATCTAATGGCCAGATCTTTTTGCGAAAATCGAGGAGTCTCTTTCTCCGTTATAAATCCCCCCTCCCCATTTTTCTTTCCGTCATTTCCTTGCTTGTGTTTCCCAACTTTCAAGAATAGGGTTTTTCTTACCTGCCGTCGACGACCTTTTTCCGACGATCTACCTGTAAGCGCAATATTTCAGGTTAGTATTTCGGACTCATAATGTCGCGCTCTCAATCCGGCTCCGAGGCAAGCTCGTCAGGCCGTTCCGAGAGGACAGCTAAGTCCCCAGCGACGTCCTGGTCCTTGGGCGATTATGGGGTTAAAGAGGAGGTTCTGTCAGATTCAGGGTCAGACGGCGAGGACGAAGTTGTCTTCGTCGTGTCACCCTTAAGATCCCGTAGGCCGGGAAAGGAGCCCGTGGATGAGGGCGAGCAGGAGGAGGAGGAAGAGGAGGAGGACGAAGAAGAGCATGATCCTGAGGGAGAGGAGGACATTGAGGATGAGGAGGGTGATGAGGAGGAGCAGGATCCCGAGGGAGAAGGGCCGTTGCAGACGAGGAAGATGGCTAGGAAGACTCCGAGGGGAATCAGGGGGAGCCCGATCGGGGTACCGGGGAGGGCGATATTCGAGGAGATGCGAGGGAAGGCGCCACAGAAGGGGTAGCCGAGGGCGAGGACGATCTCCCCCCTCTGCCACCTTTGTCGACACCGTCTCCGGAGAGGAAGGCTCGTCCTCGCAAGAGGAAGAGAAAGTTGAGCCTTCCATGTAATGCCCCGCCCCAATACTCAGACAATTTTAATATTTTTAGAATACAAATTAGATACTATGTAGTACAACTGCCCACCACATGCTGCCTCTCAAAAGGTGGTTAACCAATTATGTGACTCTTGATCATAGGCATTTGTATTTATACTCAAATTATTTTTTGTATATTCCCGATATGGGACTATTATTCACAAATCTCTTTACAAATCCCGAATCAATTCAAATCTCAATTATAACTTCCGAAATCTTATCCTGAGACCACATTTTTGATGACGTCATCAATCCATTCCATTCAATCAAACCAACAGAAGCCAACAGCATACTCAACGGATCTACACACTCACGTGGGACCCCTCCTATTTTTATTTCAAATCTTTTTCACATAATTCCAAATCATCCAACCGTTTTTATATATATGTTTCAAAAATACGGGGTATTACATACACCCCACCTTAGAAATCAGCGTCCTCGCTGAGTACAGGGCACACATCTAGTGTAGGATCCGCCTTTCTAGCCGATGTAGCGTCGTCCTCGATCCCGATAATTCTATAGACTAGTCCCACACCGTAGGTAATTCTGGAGACTATTTCACTCACACCTCGATAATTCCGGGCACTATTTCACACCGCAGATCATACTGAGGCCCTCTTCTACATCCGGTGTCGAAAGCCGACTCTGATACCATTTGTAACGCCCCGTCCCAATACTCAGACAATTTTAATATTTTTAGAATACAAATTAGATACTATGTAGTACAATTGCCCACCACAGGCTGCCTCTCAAAAGGTGGTTAATCAATTAGGTGACTCTTGATCATAGGCAATTATATTTATACTCAAACTATTTTTGTATATTTCTAATATGGGACTATTATTCCCAATTTCCTTTACAAATTCCGTGAGCATTCAAGTGCCAAATTCAAGACCATATCTCATATATGCATTCCGAAATCAAATCCCAATCAAATCTTTCCCCTAGGATGACGTCATCATCCTATTCAAACAGAATTGTTCTTTCTCAACCAAACCAAACCGTGGGCCATATACTTCTTCAAATAACCGGGATTTTTATGCAAATCCCCTATAAAAATATTCTATAGGACAATCCCCAAATTCTTTATATATATATATATATATATATATATATATATATATATATATATATATATATATATATATATATATATATATATATATTTACATATTATATATATATTTCAGAAATACGGGGTATTACATTCCGGATAGCCCCCTCCACTGGATAAATATGCTCCTAGACCGGGGTTCGAGTTTGCCCCGGTCACCTTCAGGAAGTCAGGATCGATCAGGATGTATCCTGACGACGTTAACGACCTCGATCCTCTTCCCTCCGTGTCGGGTGACGAGAGTAGGGTAAAGATCAGGATGGATGGCATTCAATGTGTCTTGAAGGCGGACTACCTGCACATCTTGAGGGCAGCCTACTTTATCCCCAGTGAGTTCGAACTTCTGATTCCGAGCCCCGGTATTCGCCCAACTACTGCTCTCACGCCGGTTTACTGTATTTTTCCTGAGGATGCCTTTATTTCGGGACTTAAGCTGCCGCTGCACCCTTTTATTAAGAGGTCTTGAATTGGATGAAGTTAAGCCCGATGCAGTACGGCTCCAACTCTTGGAAGCATCTGGTCTGCTTTGTCTTGAAGTGCTAAGATAAGGGGGTCAAGCCGAGGCTGACATACTTCTGCGCTATCTTGGGGATTAGCTCGTTGGGCGATGCGAAGGGAATCTTCTACTTCTCGCCTAGGCCACATAAGAAGGTGATGCACAGCCATCCGGACTCCATCAAAGAGTGGAAAGAGAAGTATTTTATAGTCCGGAGCGAGAAGCCTTGGGGGATTCCGAATGGTTGGAACTTTTTCAAGCCAAACCATAAGCCTCCAAAGCGTAGCGAGCTAACGGAGAAGGAGTGGGCGAAGGTGGGGAAGATCGTCGGGGGGCACAGCATAGGGTGGCCTCGAGTGACGAAAATGCATCTGGCCCGAGCCGGACTGAGCCCAGCCGACCCTACTATGTTTTTGTTCTGAATTTTTCTTTCTGTCTTCGTGTTAACGTTTAGCCTCTCTTCTTCCATTTTGCAGAGATAACGGCCAAGCAGCTCGACAATAGGCAAGCCTTGTTGGAGGTTACTGCCCAAAGGAGGGCGGAGAAGGAGAAGAAGGCGAAGTAGGACGTGGCAGCTGCTTAGGGTGCGGGGTCTAGCAAGGGACCGACCTCGGAGGCTGTGGAGCCATCCCCGAAAAGATCCAAGAAGCATCACCACATGCCGAGGGCATCTAGGGAGGCGGGGGGAAGCTCGGGTAGCAAGAGAACTTCCGAGGTCCCGGAGCAAAGGCTTCCCCCACCTCGGCCCACAGCCGAGCAGATGGTTGGACAATAGGGGCTTAGGCCACATGCCCCTGATTGGTCGGTTCTCGGTGGGGATTCCCTACTTGAGGGTCCCGTGGCCATTGAGGTGGTCAGGAACCTCGCCACCGAGCGAGATCGCATGGTGCTGGCGGTGCAGACGTCTGAGATGGCCTTCATGCGGTGATCTCAGGCGCAGCTCTCGATGAGTGCTTGTACTCTTGCATTGAGTTTAGATTCTAGGATTTCTTCTAACTTTTCCTTCCTCGGACAGGCGATGCTTCATGGACAACAATTTCAGAAGTACTTGGAGAAGGAGTTCCTCATCGAGAGGAGGAACGCGGAGAAGTATCTCCGCGAGTTAACCAAGGCGACGGACGAGCTAAAGGAGGCTCAGAGCATGGAGGCCATCCACGAGGCCCAGATGGCCTCGATAGTCGACTATCATAAGAAGGATGTGGAGCACCTCAAGGAGAAGACCTAGGAAGAAGCTGAGAAGGTGCGGAAGGCCATGGAGGAGGCGGAGATCACCATGGCGGATGCCCCGATCCTGGCGCAGGATGAGACCTATGACAGGGCCAAGGAGCATTTCCGTTTAATCTATTCAGACAAGAGGGTCGACCACCTTCACTACGACCGGCAGCCGGAGCATCTGCCGACACCCGATGAAGAGGAGATAAGAGACCCTCGCCAAGAGGAGGTCGGGGGCGACCCGAGTGACGAAGAGGTGCCACCCCCCCCCCCCCCCCCCAAGCATAGTTTAGGTTTTTTTTCCTTTTTTGATTTTGTAAATGCCTTGCGCGGACTGGACACCGCATTTGGTAGCACAAAGATTTTGAAACTAATGAAAGATAATTTTTTGGCCGACGCTCCATGACTTGTGCTTCTTTAGTCTCTTTTGTGACTTGTTGTTTTTCTCATCTTTTTGATAGACGCATGAGGTCGTGGGTGCCAACCCTGTTTCCACCGATGCCTCCTTGATCCAAGCTGGGCCGGAGGCCACGGAGGCGGCTTTGACTCGCCAATGAAAACAGGCCCAGGACCGAGTGACCGCAGTGAATTATTTTATGAATAAGTCTAGGGAGCTCAGCTTGGAGATCGCTCGTCTGAGGAAAGCCATGGCCGACCGGGACTGGTGGGTAATTGAAACGAACTGGTCAATCTCGGATGCCTCTAGCGAGCGGTCGGCTTCAGAGTCTTTTCTTCGTAAGGCCGTTGTTGAGAAAGGGTTGGAGATCCGTAGATTGAAGTTGGTGCTAGGCGCCGGTTTGATCGAGCAGGCGAGCAATTCGGTATTAGGACCATCGCCGACCTTTTTATTGGAGGGGGCCCAGCCTGATGATATCGAAAGCTCAGTGGCGGGGGATCCTTCCCTGGTCGGGCCGGCCGAGCGTGAGAGGGAACCCGAAGGAAGTGTCGAATTTGAGTTTTAAGCCGAATATGAGCGATTTGTAAGCTTTTCACTATATTTGTGCCGCCGTTACGGGCACGCGATGAGTAATAATAAAAAAAACTCCCGACTTCTTTAACCTTGACAATTTTATTGAGTGGGGATTGCTGCCGAGCTCAGCCTTGCAAGGGGTCGCCGCCGAGGTGGAAAGGCCACACGATGACTGTGCAGGCAATGCATAACCAGTGGCGTTTCGCCTCTCGATAAGCATTAATGGCACCGTTTCGCCTTCCGATAAGCATTAATGGCGACGTTTTGCCTTCCGTCGTTTGGGGCTTCGCAGATGCAATAATTGTGCTTCTGTAGGGGGCTATATAACCCCCATCCCCTCCTTGTTGGTTGTCAGAGATTGGGATTGACTTATCTGCCATACGATTCGGGTGTCTGCCGAAGGCGAGAGCCCTAGAATTAGAACTTTTAGCCCGAGGGTTCCGGATTGGTGGCGCACCAATCACCCTCGAACAATTCGGGGTTTTGGCCTTGGGGGCCGTGAAACCCCGGGTTGTTCGTTGGTGAGTGGTGGGCAGATCAATTGGTTAGGAAGCTCAGAAAGAGCCCTGAGTCGGTGTGTAGTACACCGTATTTTTAAATATTATTTTTAAAGGTTATGAATGAAATAAAAATGATTTTTGGGAATTTAATAAATATTTTCTGAAAATTTATCTTTTACACGTGCAAAACACGTGCAAATATTTTCTTGAAAAGATCAAAAGCCAAAATTATTTTATGTAAAATCATTATTTATTATTTGGGATTTATTTATAATTTTTCCAAATTTTCTAAAATTAATTGGATCTATTTGCAAATATTGAGAAAAAGAAGGATCTTTTTGCAAATTTGTCATTTTGAGGGGTGAAAGTGCAAAACAATTTTTCTGGACTTTTAATTAGAGCCGGCTGGAAAGTAAGGGTTATTTTTCTTTTAAATATCAATTTAATTAATTTTATCAAGTTCCAAGTATAGGAATCTATTTATGTAAAGATATGTTTTTGAGGGGTTATTTTGCAAATATGTCTAAAACCCTAAGATCCTATTTCTGGGTATTTAAAAGAAGAGAACACAGCCGTCATTCGCTGCACAACACAAAGATTTATTATTTTTGGAGGATTGAGAGAAGGATCTTGGATTTCGCAAAAAGGGAAGGCTTTCTTGTTGGATTTCTTTATTTCAAGGTGAGTGCCATGTTTGTTTTGCTTGTGTATTTTGCATGTAATTGTTTTGTTGATTTGTTTCGGTACAATTTGTTTGTTTGATCTATGAGTGTTTAATGGATCTTGGATGTTGAATCTTAAGCATGTTTAGGGTTTGAATATGAATATGCACATTATGAATTGGATAAAAAATTGGATCTTATGAAACCCTAGTTGTTTGTAAATAGGATTGTATGTGGGTAGTCGTTCTCTTTTGGGTTAATGTTGGATTGAATGAATATGGTGAATTTTATGCATGAATTTAATAAAGGTGAGACCTTTTATGATTTTGAGTATTTGGTTGAATACAAATTGGACATGATGATGTTATCAATTAATTATGGTTGTGAGTTGTAGTAGTAATTCAGTTTTGAGGAATTTGAATGGAAAGTTATGAATCAAGAGATCATATCTTGAGAATCAAAATTTGAGAATTTAGTCGAGTTGAGGAATATACCCAAATTGGGGATTCTTTTGAGATTTTGATATTTATATGTTTTGGGATCTGAATACGAAGAAATTTCAATGAGTAATTGATTTTTTAGAAAAACTCCATTTTGATGATATGCACAATTTCATGTTTGATTGAAGGAAATCAACAAATCTCTATTTTTATAAATTCAAGTAGTTTGATTTAGTTTTGTGGACTATTATATGTCCTACCAGTTATATTTGAACATATAAGAAATATGTTTTTTGTAGAATTCGTTTTCATAAAGTAAAACTACGTATCGGTTGAATTGTGCACAACCAAAACTATACAGTCTGTAGGCCGACAGTCGACTGGCATGAACTTTCAGTCGACTGATACGATCCGGCTGCTATATTCTTTAGTTGTATTGAAATTTCTCTCTGGTAAGTCGACCTATGATTTTTATAAGTCGACTTATAACACTTAGAATATTTTCTTAAAGATTACTGGAATTTCTCTCTGGTAAGTCGACCTATGACTTTTATAAGTCGACTTATAACACTTAGAATATTTTCTTAATGATTACTGAAATTTCTCTCTGGTAAGTCGACCTATGACTTTATAAGTCGACTTATAACACTTAACTTATTTTCTTAAAACCGTGGAATTTTCTTTCTGGGCAGTTGACTTATGCTTCCTATAGTCGAATGATACTGATGTATCCTTATATCTATGAATGTTCTTTCAAATGATTTATTCTCTAGATGTTTTGATCTATAACTTATTATTTTATACTTTACCTCCTATTGAACATATGTTTTCAAGATGTTAAGTTGAACAATTTATGTTGGAAGTTCGGTTTGGATATTTGAGTTTGAGTCTCTAGAGGGTGTGTGTGACCCTAGTATACCGGCAGTTGAGTTGTTTATGTTTGGGCCTGTTAAGGCATTTAGTTGATCAGTTGTTGAATTAAGTCCGGTAGGGTACACCAACTCTAGGAGATTCGTTAAGTAATTAAATAACCTAAATGATAAGGACAGGGACTAGTGGTGATATGATGAACGAGAACATGGGTTATGGACCTCAGTATGGCTTGCTGTTGTGCACTCCAGCTAACTAAATAAATAGATAATCTGGACACAAATTAAAAACCTCGCAAGTGTACGAATCGTTTATAGAAGTGTAGTGACAAGCAAGGTTCGATCCCACAGAGATTGTAGAAATTAACTTACTAACCAATAAAACAGAAATAAGACTTTTAAAGTGTTGTTCTAAAAGAAATGGCAAGATTAAAACTAGATCAAGTAGTTCTGAATCACAAATATCTATTAAGTAGTTGGGTTTTGATCTCCACCTATAGTCAGTAATGCTAAGTCACCTTCTTCACTACTCTAATTACTCATGTTCGTTCCTTTAAGGGCATGGTATCTACTCCTTAAAGTTACTGTTTCCCTAAGCCAAGAATTAGGCATGGTATCTACTCTAATTTGTTTCTTTCCTTAAGTATTTAGCATGGTATCTACTAAGTTGCACTTAAAGAAAACATAGGAACAATGGAAACGAACAAACACTCGAAGTTCTAGAAATTGGTATCAGATCTAGATCCTTCAAGTTGATTAAACCAAGAACCCCTAAAGATTCCTGTGTTACAAGTTATGGGCACAAGATACGGGTCGTCTCTATGCTCATATAACAGATTCAGATTTATAACACACAAACTTGATAAACTCGGGTTCTGCATGGCAGTCGACTTGCTGTCACTCTCAGTCAACTGCTCTTAGAACTTCTGAACAAGTTTGATTCATATTATAAATCTATACCAATTCAATCAGGTTTAATCAATAAGTAATAGAGTAGCATTCAGAAGAATATAGCATTACATGACTACGGTTTTAATCTACCCAACTATGAAATTAGTTCCACATAATACGACTTTTATTGACTAACAGTTTCGAATACATGATTAAAATAAAAACTAGAAAGAGAAGAAATAAACTGATGATGTTCGGCCTGAGAAGTCGACTTGCTGTCACTCAGTCGACTGGCTCGTCCCCTTCAGTGTACTTGATCTCCTTCTTTCTTCGATGCTGATAGAATAATGCCCTTTTTGTTGATGATTGATGATTCAGAGATTCAGTCCTCCCCTTAACTTCTTACTACAGCCTTCTTATAACTTCTTTGGCCCACATCTGCAGATTCCAATTCTATCTCTTTACACATTGAATATAGATTTGAGTCGATCTTCTCACTTGCCAACCCTGGTCCCCTATCTGGATTAATGAAGAGTTGTTATTTGCAGACGACCTGGGATTGGATAACTTTAATCTTGCTTTGTATTTGGATGAGGACAAATCTTCCCTATTCTTATCTTCTAACTCTGCTGAATGCAGTCGGCTGGTTTGGGGTAAGTCGACTGTGCTGAGACATCTGTAGATTCGTAGTTACCCAGTCAAGTCGACTTGCTCTGGAGTAAGTCGACTGTGCCGAGCACCGTCAACCTTTCTGTCCAGTCGCCTGTTGGAGGACTCAGTCGACTTATGCGCTGCAGCTTCTGTGTATCATCCTCAAATCCTGAATCTGCTTCATTTTGCTGTTTTAGGCTGTTTCCTATGGAAAAGAGAAAATAAGAGTAAAATACCACATATAGAGCATGTAAATGTCCAATTGCATTAAGATTAATGCTCCTAAATGTGAATATTATTGGGTTCATCAAATACCCCCAAACTTAGCTTTTGCTTGTCCTCAAGCAAAATTAAATTACAAGCATCTCTTGAACATCTTGACCCTTCCAACTTTTACCTCAGAGAACTTGCTACATTAGGTGTCAAGGTTAGAACAAGCATTAAGATAGGTCTAAACAGGCTTTTAATTTAAATGTTAATCACTTATTCACAAGAACACTTAACTTGAATATTAAATAATAGTGTGGCCAATGCCTCTGCAACATAATCATGATTAAGGCTAGCAAGCTCAACTATATTTCAACTCCAAATTCTCACCATGGCATACACTCACAAAGAAAATATAGCTCTCATTGACATGGGACATTCAAGTTAGATCTTGTGACAATTATCATTACTTGGATGAAACCATATGCTTGATCTTGCTACTACATCTTCACACCATTGATTTGCACACTACTTGGATCAAAAGGTCTTTTATAGGTTGTAATGGGGCCTTGGGTGAGGGTTTAATCAATGAAGGGAAAAAGGAAAGGGTGAGGGTTTAATCAATGAAGGGAAAAAGGAATACAAAATTCTAAAGAGTTAGTAGAGCAACTTGCGTTGTTCTAAAAGAAAAAAAAAATTATTTTTTTTATTTTTTTCTTAGAATATTTAAGGCCATATATCACAGGCCAACACCTTTTCCCCCAACAATTTACACCTTTTCATATTTTCTTATGACAAATCCTCCAACTCTTCTTTATATTTTCATCCCCTTCATCTTGACATACCACATCTCTTTACAATTCTTGCTCTACTAACTCAATAGATATAGGTAAGGTGACCTATTCATCTAGTCTTTGGTTAAGGATGACGTGTCTTACAAAAAGAAAGCTTTTATAGGCTTCAAAGGGGTAACTAGTGGATAATTGATGTTGGGTAGGCTATTTGTCTTTGGTGATAGAATCTTAGGTGCCTTAATCATTTCCAAGTTTTTATGCAAAAACCAAAAATATGTTTCGAAAAGTAGCAAAAACAAGTTCTAGATCATCTCAAGAATGCAGTCAACTAAGATCTTCAAGTGTGTGACTCTCTCAAAAGAAATAAATAAGGCTCAAAAACTCACAATTTGTGTAGTTAAGTTTACTCACAGTTGAACTTGCTATTCTCTTTCACAATTCGTTAAATTGACATAGCCACATGAATGAAAGTTTCAAGTATGATCCCTATGATAAGTTATTAACATTTTTAAAGATAAAGACCACACTTAATACTCGTTCTCCACTCTCTACCTATAGTAACTGAGCTCATTTTTCATCATTGTTGTTAGAAAAGACTCCACATCAAGAGACTCCAAATGTAAATAACTACCCCCAAACTTAGATGGAACATTGTCCTCAATGTTTGAAATAAAAAATAGGCATATGTTACCATCCGGTTTGAAGGAAAGAAAAATAAAATAAAATAAACTGAATAAAGAGATAAAAAGAAATAAAGAGAAAGTGTAAGTACTCCCCTGAAAAATTGGGTTGCCTCCCAATAAGCACTGTGTTTCCTGTCTTCAGCTAGATTTGATGAGTTCATACAATGTATTGAATGGTTTGAAGATTCACATCTTCCTCTTGCGGCTCAAGACTCATCTCAATGTACGGCTTCGCCCTATGCCCGTTCACCTTGAATGTTTGATTTTTCTCTTTGCTATGAACCTCCAATGCTCCATGTGGAAAGACTTTTGTAACAATGTATGGGCCATACCATCGTGACATAAGCTTGCCTGGAAAGAGTCTTAATCTTGAGTTGTATATCAATACCTTCTGTCCTTCATAAAACTCCTTCCTTGCTAGCTGTTTATCATGGTATATCTTGGTCCTTTCTTTGTACAACTTTGCATTTTCATATGCGTCGTGCCTCAATTCTTCAAGCTCGTTCAGTTGCAATCTCCTTTTGTCACCTGCTTGTTTCATATCAAAATTGAACCTTTTAATGGCCCAATAAGCTTTGTTTTCCAACTCCCCTGGCAGATGACAGGCTTTTCCAAAAACCAGACAGTATGGTGACATGCCGATGGGTGTCTTGTATGCTGTTCTGTAGGCCCATAATGCATCATTCAAGCGTAGCGACCAATCCCTTCTCCTTGTATTTACTGTCTTTTCCAAAATGCTCTTAATCTCTCTATTTCTAATCTCCACTTGCCCACTGGTTTGAGGATGATATGGAGTACCCACTCTATGTGTAATCCCATATTTCTTCATCAAAGAAGCAAATGGAAAATTATTGAAGTGGCTCCCTCCATCACTAATTATTGCTCGTGGTGTACCAAACCTGGTGTAGATGTTTTCCTGCAAAAACTTGACAACAACTTTGTGATCATTAGTTTTTGAGGGGACAGCCTCGACCCATTTAGACACATAATCCACATCCACAAGAATATATAAATAACCAAATGAATTAGGAAAGGGACCCATGAAGTCGATTCCCCAAACATCAAAAAGCTCGATTACTTGGATGTTTTGCAGTGCCATTTGATTTCTAGAAGAGATGTTGCCTGTCCTTTGGCATTTGTCACAAGTCCTGCAAAAAGAAAAAGCATCTTTGAATACATTAGGCCAATAAAAACCAGATTGTAATACCTTAAGTGCTGTTCTTTTTGGTCCAAAGTGTCCTCCACATGCATATTGGTGGCAATGTTGTAGAATACTCATTTGCTCTTCTTCCGCCACACATCTTCTTATAATTTGATCAGGGCAGAATTTGAACAAATAAGAATCGTCCCAATAATAGTGCTTGCACATGGCCACCAGTCTCTTTCTTTCTTCACTTGTCATACCTGGAGGAAAAACATGAGCAGTGAGATAATTTACAATATCTGCAAACCATGGAAGTTGTATATTTATTTCAAATAAATTTTCATCTGGGAAATTCTCATTCAGTGGGGGCACAATTCTTTTTTCATCATGTAGTAATCTGGACAAGTGATCCGCCACAACATTGTCACTTCCTTTCTTGTCTCTAATCTCAAGGTCGAATTCTTGAAGCAACAGCACCCATCTGATCAACCTAGGCTTAGCATCCTTTTTAGCAAACAAATATCTCAAAGCAGCATGGTCAGTGAAAACGATGACTTTAGATCCAATCAAATATGATCTAAACTTCTCTACAGCAAAAATGACAGCTAACATTTCTTTTTCAGTAGTGGAATAATTAAGCTGTGCATCATTTAAAGTTTGAGAAGCATAGTAAATAGCATGGGGTACCTTATTTATTCTCTGACCCAAAACAGCTCCCAAAGCATAATCACTTGCATCACACATAAGCTCAAAAGGATGGTTCCAATCTGGTGCCAATATGATAGGTGCAGAAATGAGAAGATTTTTCAATGTAATGAAAGCATTTGTGCACTCTTCTGTCCATGCAAACTCAACATCCTTAGCTAACAATTCACAAAGGGGTCTGGAGATTTTGGATAAATCTTTTATAAATCTTCTATAGAACCCCGCATGTCCAAGAAAACTCCTTACACCCTTGACTGTAGTAGGAGGGGGTAGCTTTGATATGATGTCAATTTTTGCCTTGTCTACCTCTATGCCCCTTTTTGACACCACATGTCCCAAGACAATACCTTGTTGTACCATAAAATGGCACTTTTCCCAATTCAGCACTAAATTGCATTCTTCACATCTCTTAAGTACAAGCTGCAAATGGTTAAGGCATTCATCAAAACAAGACCCAAAAACACTGAAATCATCCATAAATACCTCGATGAACCTCTCCACTATGTCTGAAAATATACTCATCATGCATCTCTGAAATGTAGCTGGTGCGTTGCACAATCCAAAGGGCATCCTCCTGTATGCAAAAGTACCAAAAGGACATGTAAACGTGGTTTTTTCTTGATCTTTTGGTGCAATAGCAATTTGATTATAGCCACTATAACCATCTAAAAAACAATAATGACTATATCCTGCTAATCTTTCTAACATTTGATCAATAAAAGGAAGAGGGAAGTGATCTTTCCTGGTTTCGTTATTCAGCTTCCTGTAGTCAATGCATACCCTCCATCCTGTGGTCATTCTTGTAGGGATAAGCTCATTATCTTCATTCTTCACCACTGTGACTCCACTTTTCTTAGGCACTACATGTATAGGACTCACCCATTTGCTATCTGAGATGGGGTAGATGATGCCAACATCTAGTAGCTTCAAGACCTCTGTTCTTACCACTTCCTTCATGTGTGGATTGAGTCTTCTCTGTGCTTCCCTGCTAGGTTTTGCATTGTCTTCAAGAAGTATTTTATGCATGCATTTGGATGGACTTATTCCCTTGATGTCTGCAATGGTCCATCCTATTGCACCTTTGTGTTCTCGCAGTACCCTCAGCAGTTTATCTTCTTCTTGCACACTCAAGTCTGCAGCAACTATCACAGGTAACATCTGGTTCTCACCCAAATATGCATGCTTCAAGTGTTCAGGCAGCGGCTTAAGCTCCACATCTGGTGTCCTGGTAACAAAGGAAACAAAAGTGTTATCAGACACAAGATTTTCAAATGCAGGTGCACGCTTACCTGAATATGATTTTGGAGTTTCAAGGTAATGTACTGTCTCTGCAATCCTCCAGTCATCATATTCCTGTTCAACATGAGACAATGTTAGAGATTGAGTAATTGTGGCTTGTAGTGGTTCAACACTATGTACCTGAAATGTTTGATCGACAATCTCCTGTATCACATCAATATTATAACATTCATGATCATCATGTGGCAATTTTAGTGCATCAAACATTTTAAATTCAACCTTTTCCCCGTTTATTTTCATACTTATAATACCCTTTTTAACACAAATTTTTATATCAGCTGTACTCATAAAGGGCCTACCTAGAATGATCGGTAAAGAAGATGGCATTGAAGAGTCCTCCATATCCAAAACAACAAAATCTGCAGGTAAAATGAAATCGTTTACCTGAACTAGGACATCTTCCAAAATATCTCTAGGTCTCCTGATGCTGCGATCAGCCAACTGCAAAGTGATGGATGTTGGTTTGAGTTCCCCCAATCCTAGCTTTTCGTAAACAGAGTATGGAAGAAGGTTTATGCTTGCCCCCAAGTCTAGCAGTGCCTTTTCAAAGAAGTGCTCACCAACCCTGCAGGGAATGGTAAAACTACTTGGGTCCTTCAATTTAGGAGGTAATTTTCTTAGCAATACGGCGCTTACTTTCTCTGTCAAAGCCACATCCTTCCTAACCTGAAATGTTCTCTTGTGAGTACAACATTCCTTCAAAAATTTGGCATAAGAAGGAATTTGTTTAATAGCATCAAGTAGGGGGATATTAATTTCTACCTTTCTGAGAGTGTCAAAGATATCAAATAAATGTTGTTCTTTCTTTTGCTTGACTAACCTTTGAGGGAATGGTGGTAACACTGCCCCTTCTTTTTCACTTACCTTGTTAGACCCCAAAGCTTTTAATGGTTGTGTATCTGATTCGTCTGCGTGTGTTCCAACCTTGCTGTCAATTGTCTTACCACTTCTTAGGGTTGTCACTGATTTGAGCTGTTCCTGGCCTCTAGGATTTGGTATAGTTTGTGATGGGAGTTCTCCTGCCTTTCTTTCACTCAATTCCTTCGCGATTTGACCGATTTGGGTTTCCAATTTCTGAATTGCCTACCCTTGTTGGTTTCTTGTTTGATGTTGTTGTTGGAGCAATTGAAGAACGGTGGATTCAAAATCCAACTTCTTCTGTTCTTGAATTGGCCGATCAAACCCACTTCCCATCTGAAAGTTCCGTGCATGTCCTTGCAAAGATTGAGTGCCTTGATTGTTGCTCCTTGAGAAATTTGGATGGTTCCTCCACCCTGGATTATATGTGTTCGAGAAGGGGTTGTTCTTTGGTGGAAACACTCCTTGTCCCACATAATTTGTATGCTCCTGATCTGTGAAAGAAGACATGGGACACGTATCAGTTGTATGATCAAAATGAGAACAAATTGCACAAATTTCTTTTGTTTGATTTTTTACACCGCCCATTGTCGTCATTGCATTAACAAGCATATCAATTTTTTTGTTCATGTTTACCATTTCTAATTGTATGTTATTACTACTAGAAATTTCGTAAACTCCCTGTTTTTTCGAAATGCCTCTTCTCCTTGTTGAGAATTGCTGTGAGTTCTCGCTGAGTTCTTCAAATAATTCGATGGCCTCCTCACCACTTTTCCTCATCAAGATTCCGTTGCAAGCTGAATCCATAATTGCCTTGTTAGTATCATTTAAACCCTCATAAAATGCTTGTACCTGATCATCTTTAGGCATATTGTGCGTAGGACACTTGAGAAGCTTGTTCTTGAAATCCTTCCATGCTTCGAAGAATAAATCTCCGTCTTTTTGTTGGAAGAGTTGAATCTCCCTTTTTAGTTGTTTGGTTTTCTGGGCTGGAAAGAATTCCTTCAAGAATTTTGTTGCCAATTGCTCCCATGATTGAATTGATCCTGGTTCCAAAGAATTATACCACAGTTTAGCATTAAGTTTTAAAGAGAATGGAAACAAAATTAACCTGATTTGTTCAGGGGTAAGCCCTTGGACGCTTTGAGTTCTGCAAAGATCAAAGAAATCTTGCAGATGGAGGTGAGGCTCTTCGTCTGGTTTGCCACTAAAGTGGGGAACCATGCTAAGTAATTCGGGAGATAGATGCATATTCCCTGTGATATTAGGTTGATAAGCAATGCAGGAAGGTTGCTCAATATTCTTAGGCGTGAATTTATCCTGCATTGGTACTCGATTTGGTACTTCCTCAGCCATTGTTGCTCGTGAATTGGGTCTCTGTGCAGTCGACTTGTTCCGTGCACCAGTCGACTGGTTTGTTGCAGACAGCCGACCTAGTCTGTGCAGAATGCGTTCTGTTTCTGCGTCAATAGGTAGTAGCTCTGGACGAAGTGATCGTCTCCCGTGCATTCACAAAAATCCTGTAACCTAAAAGAAAAAAAATATTTATTAATAAAAGAAAAGAAAAATGAAAAAGATTTACTGATTTGTAAGTTAAAATACTAAACAATCCCCGGCAACGGCGCCAAAAACTTGTTGTGCACTCCAGCTAACTAAATAAATAGATAATCTGGACACAAATTAAAAACCTCGCAAGTGTACGAATCGTTTATAGAAGCGTAGTGACAAGCAAGGGTCGATCCCACAGAGATTGTAGAAATTAACTTACTAACCAATAAAACAGAAATAAGACTTTTAAAGTGTTGTTCTAAAAGAAATGGCAAGATTAAAACTAGATCAAGTAGTTCTGAATCACAAATATCTATTAAGTAGTTGGGTTTTGATCTCCCCCTATAGTCAGTAATGCTAAGTCACCTTCTTCACTACTCTAATTACTCATGTTTGTTCCTTTAAGGGCATGGTATCTACTCCTTAAAGTTACTGTTTCCTTAAGCAAAGAATTAAGCATGGTATCTACTCTAATTTGTTTCTTTCCTTAAGTATTTAGCATGGTATCTACTAAGTTGCACTTAAAGAAAACATAGGAACAATGGAAACGAACAAACACTCGAAGTTCTAAAAATTGGTATCAGATCTAGATCCTTCAAGTTGATTAAACCAAGAACCCCTAAAGATTCCTGTGTTACAAGTTATGGGCACAAGATACGGGTCGTCTCTATGCTCATATAACAGATTCAGATTTATAACACGCAAACTTGATAAACTCGGGTTCTACATGGCAGTCGACTTGCTGTCACTCTCAGTCAACTGCTCTTAGAACTTCTGAACAAGTTTGATTCCTGTTATAAATCTATACCAATTCAATCAGGTTTAATCAATAAGTAATAGAGTAGCATTCAGAAGAATATAGCATTACATGACTACGGTTTCAATCTACCCAAATATGAAATTAGTTCCACATAATACGACTTTTATTAACTAACAGTTTCGAATACATGATTAAAATAAAAACTAAAAAGAGAAGAAATAAACTGATGATGTTCGGCCTGAGAAGTCGACTTGCTGTCACTCAGTCGACTGGCTCGTCCCCTTCAGTGTACTTGATCTCCTTCTTTCTTCGATGCTGATAGAATAATGCCCTTTTTGTTGATGATTGATGATTCAGAGATTCAGTCCTCCCCTTAACTTCTTACTCCAACCTTCTTATAACTTCTTTGGCCCACATCTGCAAATTCCAATTCTATCTCTTTACACATTGAATATAGATTTGAGTCGATCTTCTCACTTGCCAACCCTGGTCCCCTATCTGGATTAATGAAGAGTTATTACTTGTAGACGACCTGAGATTGGATAACTTTAATCTTGCTTTGTATTTGGATGAGGACGAATCTTCCCTATTCTTATCTTCTAACTCTGCTGAATGCAGTCGGCTGGTTTGGGGTAAGTCGACTGTGCCGAGACATCTGTAGATTCGTAGTTACCCAGTCAAGTCGACTTGCTCTGGAGTAAGTCGACTGTGCCGAGCACCGTCAACCTTTCTGTCCAGTCGCCTGTTGGAGGACTCAGTCGACTTATGCGCTGCAGAATCTGTGTATCATCCTCAAATCCTGAATCTGCTTCATTTTGCTGTTTTAGGCTGTTTCCTATGGAAAAGAGAAAATAAGAGTAAAATACCACATATATAGCATGTAAATGTCCAATTGCATTAAGATTAATGCTCCTAAATGTGAATATTATTGGGTTCATCACTTGCGGTGTGAGATAATCCCCGGAATTATCCAGGTGTGAGTGAAATAGTCTCCGGAATTACCTGTGGTGTGGGATTGATCTCCAGAATTATCGGAGTCGAGGCGACGCACATGTGGTATTCGTGTGATGAGGTGTCATTGCTTGCAGTGTGGGGTATTCTCGAAGATTCCCAGGTGTGAGTGAAATAGTATCTGCAATTATCTGTGGATAGAGTTTGACCTCCGGAATTATCGGGGCATGGGCTAATACTCACAGTTTATCTTTATCTCGTAGTAGTCATCGTGTTAGGATTAGTTGCATAGCGGGGATTGAACCCTATAATGTGGAGACGTTAAGGGCTTGCACCGGACCTATGTAGAGTGGGATGCATAGACTCCGACAAGTACGCATTAGAGAGTCAGCATATAGATTTGTGTTTTCTTGATTTGGTTTCACGCATGTGTTTTCCTGTTTTAT
This sequence comes from Hemerocallis citrina, assembly GCA_017893485.1. NCBI lineage: Eukaryota > Viridiplantae > Streptophyta > Magnoliopsida > Asparagales > Asphodelaceae > Hemerocallis > Hemerocallis citrina. The sequence goes on along the minus strand of CM030358.1, from coordinate 446,815,113 downwards.
ACACTTGACACTTAGTTTAGCTTTACTTGATGTTTACATGTTTCCTTGCTATGTCATATTTTATGTATTATTATTTATCACATGTTGTTTAAGAATCCATGCTTAATGTTTATTTATGTTGTTTATTTTTTTGTATGTCACTCACACCATTATGGCTGACCCCTTTAGTTTTGGGGGTTAGGGATCATCTCTAGCCTCATGTTTACAGGTGGTTGTTGATTAGAGCTTGAGATTTGGATGATTGAGTTCAGTTGATTTAGTGACATATGTAAAATGAAAAGAAAGTTTTGTAAATAAAAGAGAATTATGATTTGAGATGTTTTGTATTGTATTCCGCTGTGCTATGTAATTGATTACTGTAATGAAAGTTGGAAAAAAAAATTATTGGTATTAAATTGTGTTTAATATTACATTGAAGTTGATGCTGGGAATTGTGCCACGTATTTTCTAAGATATTATATTAGAAATTCGGGGCGCTACACGGTGGCTCTCCTACCGCCCTCGAACAATTCGGGGTTTTGGCTTTTGAAAGCTGCAAACCCCGAGTTGCTCGCGGGTGAGAGGAGGGTCAACCAACGACTCGAAGCTCGGGGTGTTTGCCGAAGGCGGCGCCCTAAACCTTAATGAAAACTTTTCTAAAGTGGTCGTGGCTGGAGGTCGACGCCGAGTGTGACAGTCGAGTGGCTTTGAAGAAAGCCATGGCCTTGCTCGGGGTCGACGACGAGCCCCCATACTTGTTCTCGGGAAGACGGTACGGACGTAGCTAGCGATTGCCACCGTGCGCATAGGTTGATGGGCTTGAAGAAGCCCAAACCATGCTAGGGGCAGATGCCGAGCCCCCATACCGGAGAGAAAGCTAGTAGTGGGCGTAGCTGAAGGTCATCGCCGAGCGTATCAGTCGAGTGGCTTTGAAGAAAGCCATGGCTTTGCTCAGGGTCGACGACGAGCCCCCATACTTGTTCTCGGGAAGACGATACGACCGTAGCTGGCGGTTGCCACCATGCGCATAGGTTGATAGGCTTGAAGAAACCCAAACCATGCTAGGGGCAGATGCTGAGCCCCCCACCGGAGAGAAAGCCAGTAGTGGGCGTAGCTGAAGGTCGTTGCCGAGCGTATCGGTCTAGTGGCTTTGAAGAAAGCCACGACCTTGCTCAGGGTCGACGACAAGCCCCCATACTTGTTCTCGGGAAGATGGTACGGGCGTAGCTGGCGGTTGCCTCCGTGCGCATAGGTTGATTGGTTTGAAGAAGCCCAAACTATGCTAGGGGTAGATGCCGAGTCCCCACACCGGGGAGAAAGCCAGTAGTGGGCGTATCTGAAGGTCGTCGCCGAGCATATCGATCGAGTGGCTTTGAAGAAAGCCACGGCCTTGCTCTGGATCGACGATGAGCCCCCATACTTGTTCTCGGGAAGACGGTACAGGCGTAGCTGGCAGTTGCCACCATGCGCATAGGTTAATGGGCTTGAAGAAGCTCAAACTATGCTAGGGGCAGATGCCGAGCCCCCACACCAGGGAGAAAGCCAGTAGTGGGTGTAGCTGAAGGTCTTCACCGAGCGTATCGGTCGAGTGGCTTTGAAGAAAGCCACAGCCTTGCTCGGGGTCGACGACGAGCCCCCACACTTGTTCTCGGGAAGATGGCAAGGGTGTAGTTTTTTGCAGTACTATTCGAATATCGAGCCCTAAGCTAGTAGGGGAAGCTTTTTGTGGCTCGCGGTGCTATCCGAGCGCCGAGCCCTAAGCTTGTAAGGAAAGCTTTTGGGCTCGCGGTTTCTTCCGAGTGCCGAGCACAAGACATGTTTTTAATGAGAACTAATACGAAGCCAAAACTTATTTTAAGAAAGCTGGCATAATTACAAAATATTTGAACTTTACAAAAAACGAGGCACGACGTGCCGATTACATCCTTCATAATTTACATTGGCTATAAAGGCTAACCCTCCCCTTCTAGGAATTTGATGAGGTGCTCTGCGTTCCAGGGCCTCTTGACAGAATTTCCCTCTAGGTTGGTTAAGCGGTACGTCCCCGGGTGCACGACCCCGGATACCTTGTATGGGCCCTCCTAGTTTGGGGCCAGTTTCCTCTTTTGGCCGGGGTTGGATACTGCCAGCTTCCGGAGGACGAGGTCTCCGAGCTTGATGTCGGTGGGACGCACCTTTTTGTTGTAGAACCTTTCGATCCTCTGTTGGTAGGTGTTCTTTCTAATGGCGGACTTCTCTCTGACCTCGTCTATGAGATCTAGGTCGGCTCGTAGCTGTGCAGAGTTGCTTGCTTCATCGAAGGCTATGACCCGGGGCGAAGGGATCCCGATCTCCAGGGGAATGACGGCCTCCGCGCCATATGTTAGATTAAATGGCGACTCTCCTGTAGCGCCCCGAATTTCTAATATGATATCTTAGAAAATACGTAGCACAATCCCAGCAATCCACTTCAATATAATATTAAACACAACCAACACCACTAAATTTTTCAACTTTTATTACAACAAACTTTTACAAATCACAGCGGAATTCAAAACAACTCAAACAATATTTTCTGTCATTTACAACTCAAATTATCTCAAAACTGCTTTTACAAATTTACACCAAACTCTTATGAATCAATTTATCCCAAAAACCAACTCAAGAATCCAACCTCCAACTCTAAGCAACAACCTGCAACATATGAGGCTAGAGATGATCCCTAACCCCCAAAACTAACGGGGTCAGCCATAAATGGTGTGAGTGACATAAAACAACAAACAACATAAATAAAACTTAAGCATGGATTCATAAGTAACATATAGTGAACCAAAATACATAAAATTTGAGATAGCAAGAATGTAACAACAAGTGATACTAAACCAAGTGTTGAGTGTAGAAAACCGGAAAACCACATGCATAAAACTAAGTCGAGAAAACACAAATTCTATATGTGGACTCTCTAATGCGTACTTGTCGAAGTCTATGCATCTCACTCTACATAGGTTCGGTGCAAGCCCTTAACGTCTTCACTTCATAGGGTTCAATCCCCCGCTATGCAACTAATCCTATCACGATGACTACTACGAGATAAAGATAAACTGTGAGAATTAGCCCATACCCGATAATTCCGGAGATAGATCCCACATCTCAGGTAATTTACCTGGATAATTCCAGAGATCATCCCACACCGAAACATTGACACATCATCACATGAGTACCCCATGTGCGTCGCCTCGACTTTGATAATTCCGGAGATCAATTCCACACCGCAAGTAATTACCTGGATAATTCCGGAGATATATCTCACATCGCAGGTAATTTACCTAGATAATCCGGAGATAAATCCCACACCTCAAGTAAGTTACTTGGATAATTCCGGAGATTAAATCCCACATCTAAAGCCATACTGAGGTGCATAACCCATGTTCCCGTTCATCATATCACCACTAGTGCCTGTCCTTATTATTTTTGGGTTACTTAATTACTCAACGAATCTCCTAGAGTGGTGTACCCTACCGGCCTAAATTCAAGACTGAATAACTGAAATGCCTCTACGGCCTTAAAAAAATAACTCAACACCGGTATACTAGGGTCACACACCTCTAGAGACTCAACTCAAATGTCTAAACCAAAGTTCCACTAAACAAGGTGGCTCAACTGAATATCTTAGAATCAAATGCTTAACTGAATATCTTAGAACCAAATGCTTACTGAAGGCAAAGTATAGACTGAATTATCTGAAAGCCATTCATTCGAAAGAACACTCAAGTCACAAAAATCCATCAGTACCAGTCGACTCATACTGTGGTAAGTCGACTGTCCAGAGGACAAATATCCAAAGTTTTACAAAAATAAACTAAGCCATACCAGTCGACTTGAAAGCCATCAGTCGACTTAATCGAGACAAAATTCCAATAATTCTTAAGAAAATATTCTAAGTACATAAGTCGACTTAAAGAGGTCATGGTCGACTGTCCAGAAAGGACTGAAATAATTTTACAAAATAAAGATCTCAGGACACCAGTCGACTGCATAAGAGTCTAGTCGACTGTCCAGAGGGGATTCCAAAAGAACTGAAGATACAACAGTAGGGTCGTACCAGTCGACTGAATAGTAGACCAGTCGACTGTCGACCTACAGTTTTCATAAATTATGTCTGATTACAAAATCAAAACTGTAGTTTTCTAAAGATTCGTTGTTTATGAAAATAGTTCGTATTCAGGTAAAATGACAAATCTCAACAAATCCTCATTATGGATACATTACTCAAAACATCAAATACCTCAAAACTCAAGTTCTCATGTTCTAAATTCTAATTCTTCTATTAGGGTTTCTCAATTCTAAATTTCTTTCACAACTCTTAATCAAAATCTGATTTACAAATATAAGATCCAGATGCTCATCATCCGATCATAACCATGCTCAAATCTTAACATGCTTTTAGCAATACGATTTCATAACTCGAGATCTACTCAATATTCTTAAGTTATACAAACATGGTACAAATAACAAACTTTGCATCGTTATCATGCAAAAATACAAAATAACATACATGTAAAACCAACAACATAACAATCTATCACATCAATCAACCACCATACAAAGTTCATATCATTCATACAACAAAACAAAACAATTTCATATCACTCACAAAGCAAACAAAACAAAACAAAGTCACTCACATACATAGATCAAAACAACAAAACAATTTTATATCACTCACAAAACAAAACAGAACAAAACAATGTCACTCACCTTTGACTTTGAGAAAATCCACGAAAAGCCTTCCTTTTGCTAGATCGAACTTCCTCTTGCTCCTCCAAACAAATCACCAAAATTCTGTATTTTCAGTAATGACGGCTGGGAAAATCCTTTTAAACAATCTGGAAATAGGTTTAGGGTTTTACCCAATTTGCAAAATAATCCTTTCCAAAATACAACTTCACATATATAGGTCTAGTCTTGGAAATTCGACCAAAATTCATTTAAATTAGGATTTAAAGGAAAATATAATTCTAAATCTCAACCAATACTGTTCAAAACGTCCAGAATTACACATTTTACATTTTAACCTTAAAAATGTCAAATTTGCAAAAAGGTCCTTCTTTTCTCAAAATTTGCAAATAGTTCCAATTAATTTCAGAAAAATCTGGAAAAATACTAAATAAATCCCAAATATTAAATAATGATTTTTTATGAAGAAAACTTAACTTTTCAAACTTCTCAAAAAGTATTTGCACGTGTTTTGCACGTGTAAAAAGATAAATTTTTTTCTGAAAATATTTATTAAATCCTCAGAAATTCATTTAAATTCATTTTCGAATATTTAAAATAATATTTGAAAATACGAGGTTCTACATCTCCCGTGGGGATTCTCTTTCTCGTCCGGTGGGCTCAGAGGACGCTCGGCAGCTCATCGACCCATAACCCCTTGGAAGAGTTATCAAGATGTTTCTTGAGGCTGTCAAGAATTTGGCGGTTCGCATTCTCAGCCTGACCGTTTGACTGCGGGTGGCACACCGAAGAGAAACGCTGCTGGATCCCGAGATCTTCGCAGAACTTTCGAAAATGTTTGCCCGCGAATTGAGTCCTAATGTCTATAATGAGCACCTGTGGGATCCCGAATCAGCAGACAATGTATTTCCAGAAAAACTGTTGGGTCTGCTGCTCGGTGATCGTGGCTAATGGCTCGGTCTCCATCCACTCCGTGAAGTAATCGATTGCCACTATGAGAAACTTTCGTTGGCCCGTTGCCTTCGGAAATGGGCCTACCAGATCCATCCCCCACTTTGCAAAGGGGGTCGGACTGGCCATGGAATGGAAGTTCGCTTGCAGAGCCCTTTTCACAGGGGAGAACCGTTGACAGGGGCTACACTTCTTCACCAGGGCAAAGGCATCTTGCAGCATCGTGGGCCAGTAGTACCCGTGGTTCAAAGCTTTTCGCGCGAGTGAGCGGCTTCCCATATGGCACCCGCCGATTCCCTCATGTAGCTCCTTGAAAGCGTACTTTGCTTCATCGGGGCTAAATAGTGGAGGTAGGGCCTTCCGTCCATCATGGTGTATGATCTTTTGAAGAGGATCGTGTTGATCACGGTGAACCTTTCTGAACGGACTGGGCTCGATCGACCATTTGACTAATCGTCCGGAGCTCTCAGGCTTATAGAGCACGGCCTTCAGAGGCTAGTCTGTGAGCACCTGGACTGAATGCGCCTGAAAATAGGAACGGAGCTTCCGCGTGGCCATGACCAAGGCGTATGCTACCTTCTCCATTCTAGAATATCTGGTCTCGGCGGTGAGCAGAACCTTGCTCACATAGTACAGAGGCTTTTGGACTCCTTCTCGAACAAGGACAGCACCGAGCACGTTTTCCAAAGCCAAAAGGTATAGCCAGAGGGGCTCACCCGGTTCGGGCTTGCTGAGGAAAGGGGGTTGGCGAGGTAGTCTTTCAATTGGGCGAACGCCTCTTGCTGCTGAGTACCCCACTTGAAGCATCCAGTTCCGCGCAGAGCCTTAAAGAATGGGAGGGACTTCTCTCCGGACTTGGAGAGGAAACGGCCGATGGCTGCCAGTCTTCCCGTAAGCCTCTAGACTTCTTTGATGTTTCTGGGAGGGACCATGTCTATTATGGCCTGGATTTTTTCGGGGTTCGCCTCGATTCCGTGCTGGCTGACGATGAACCCGAGGAATTTTCCCGAGGAGACGCCAAATGCACACTTCACCAGATTGAGTCTCATGTTATGGGTCCGAAGGACCCCAAAGGCCTCTTCCAGGTCGGCGACGTGATCCGGTCCCTGCTGGCTCTTGACGAGCATGTCGTCAACGTACACCTCCATGTTGCACCCAATTTGATCCTTGAAGACTCGGTTAACGAGCCTCTGATAAGTAGCACCGGCGTTCTTCAGCCCGAAAGGCATAACCCTGTAGGGGCAAAGACCTTGGTCCGTGACGAAGGACGTCTTGACTATATCAGGAGGGAACATTCAGATTTGGTTATAGCCTGAGAAGGCATCCATGAAGGAAAGGAGCTCGTGACCCGATGTAGCGTCGATCAGAGCGTCGATGCTGGGAAGAGGGAACGGATCTTTGGGGCACACCTTGTTGAGGTCTGTGAAGTCTATGCAGATCCTCCAGCCCCCGCTCTCCTTTTCATCATTACGGCGTTCTCCAGCCACTCAGGGTAGCTGACCTCCTGTATGAAGAGAGCAGAAAAGAGTTTGTCCACCTCTGCTTTCACCGCCTGCTACTGCTCCAGGGTGAACTTACGTCGCTTCTGGATGATCAACTTCGAGCCGGGGGGTCACGCTGAGTTTGTGCATGAACAGGTCCTCAGAGATACCGGGTTTATCGGAGGGCTTCCAGGTGAAGAGGTCGACATTGCGGCGAATACACTCGATCAGGGCAGATTTGAGGTTGGAAGCGAGGGAGCAGCTCACTCGAAAACACCTTGACACGTCCCCTGTCTCGAACGAGACTTCCTCTAACTCATTTGCCAGCTCAGGTTCTGGCTGGGTTCTTTCGGGATGTAGCTCGACGGCATCCAAGGGGAACACACCACCCCCGATCGCCGTCATATAGCACGATCGTGCCGCTTCTTGGTTCCCTCAGACAACTCCGACACCTAACTTGGTGGGGAATTTCAGCTTTTGGTGGTAGGCCGAGGGAACCGCCTGGAGGGAGCAGAGCCCGGGACGGCCAAGGATGGCATTGTAGGCTGCCTTGACGTTTACAACCATGAAGTCCATCAACTCGGTTTTCCTGTGAGGGTCATACCGGCGGGGACGTCCAAGGTCACGATCCCCTCGATTGGCACTAGGACGTCGGAGGATCCGTGCAATGTGTATCCAGCTGGCTTCAGCTTATCCCGGGAGAGCTTTAGGTTCTCGAATGCCTCTAGAAAGAGGATGTTCACCTAGCTCCCGTTGTCCACGAGGATGCGACGGGCCTCGAAGTTTGCCATGCTGAGGCTGATGACGAGCGCATCGCAGTGCGGGAGCCGAACTCCCTCCAGGTCTTCCTCAGAGAAGGTGATAGGGAGTTGTTGGACCTGGGGGGGAGAGGGGGCCCTGGACGGCGTCGACCCCTCGGACGAATGCCTTGTAGGAAGTGTTGGACTTCCCTCCCATGGTCCCTCCATGGACGCAATGCAGGATGGCTTGACCCTCGGGCTCTTCATGCTCGGGGTCCCGCTCGGGACGCTGTCTGGGTGCTCGGGGAGGAGGGGAAGGCTTCCTGTTCCTCGTGTCCCTCTGGTCCCGAGCGTCTTCCCGTTGGAACTCCTGGAGGTACCCTCGTTGGATGAGGGCCTCGATCTCGTCCTTCAGGGCGTGGTGGTCCATGTCATGCCTGTTGTCCCGGTGGAAGCGGCAGTAGAACCGTTGATCTCGCTTCTTGTTGTTTTTGGTCAGTCGAGGAAGGAATTGCACGAGGTCTCTGTCTTCGATTGCTAAGAGGATAGTTGATACGTTCTGCGTCAGCGGAGTGTACCTCTCGAAGCGGGGGACCGGAGGGACCCTTCTCGTGATGCCCCCATCTTTGGGGACCTTCTTTGCTGGCTCCGCCTCATCAGCTTTGCGCTTCCCCTTTCTACAAATTTCTTTGGAGTCCTCTGGATTCAGGGTCTCCTCGGCCCAGATGTACTTTTTGACCCGATTGAGAAGGTCAGGGAAATATATCGGAGGCTTTTTTGCCAGGGAAGCCTTCAGCTGACCGTGCCGGACATTGTGCCGGAATGCTGCCGAGGCAACCCCTGGGTCGAGGGAGGAGACCGACCTCGCCTCAGCAGTGAACCTTCGAACGAACAGCCGGAGCGACTCCCTTTCTTTCTGTCGGAGGCCCAGTAGGGACGCACTCGTCCTTTCGGCCTTTCCGCTGGTCACGAAGTAGGCGAGGAAGTTGCCCTCCAATTGGTCGAAGGAGTAGACGGAACTGGGGGTGAGCTTGGAGAACCATTCCCGAGCCGGACCCCAGAGGGTGGCGGGGAAGGCGCGGCATAGGAGGGGATCTGGTGCACTGTGAATCATCATGAGGGTCTTGAAGCCCTTCATGTGATCAGCAGGATCACCCTTACTATCATAAGTCACGAATTGTGTGAGGGGCAGAAATTTCGGGGTATTTCCGCCTGCAAGATGGCGATGGAGAAAGAAGGTTAGGTGGGCTTGCGGCCCTGGGCCAGCCTCGGGCCGCCGTCGCCGAAGTGGTCGAAGTGGTCTTCCATTTCTTGGAAGCGATTCAAGACGTCATCGTCATACTCTGGTAGGACTGTTGGGCTGCGGGACGTGCTGGCCTCGACATCCGAACGTGAGTGAGAGCGATGGACTGTCTCGTCGACGGAGGTTCCCCAGATAACTTTCATGATCTCTTTCCAGAAGTCTTGGAGCTCCTGGTGGGTGACCGGAGCTCGTTCAGCCTGGCTACGTTGGGTCGGCGGCCTCCGGCCGACGCGGCTGAATGCTGGCTCCCGCCCTTGGGGCGGAGGTCTGTGATGGTTCGGGACCGAGTTGGAAGCGGCCCCTCCCCTCGTCCGGCTTGCTTGTCGATTTTGGATGACCCCGCATAGGTCGGGTACGACCGAACAGGAGGCACTCGACTGGTGTTCGCGGTTGATCCTGGGATTGTTGGATCCATGAGCATCGGCGGGGACGTCCTGAGGAGGGACGTCCTGGCGACGCGCAGAGGTGATAGCTCTCCTGGCCTTGGGTGCCATGTGAGCTCGGATGGACGGGATACCATTGATGGCTGAGCTCGGGCCGTAGTCTGCACTAAGCGATTCCCAAAGACGGTGCCAACCTGATGCGGTTTGTTTTTGGGGGGTGGCTGCACCAGGTGTGAGTTCTTCTTGATTTGTATTTTCGGTGGAAACTTTGGTGCAGACAGTGACCCCGACCCTCAGCCGGGAAACGGATCGGGAGTAGGAAGTAGTAAGGTGGAGATGGGATACTCGGCTCGAATCTGGAGGCTCGGCTCGGATCTGGAGGCTCGGATCCAGGGGTCCCGTGTACCTACACTCGGTTTAGAAACACCGGGGTTTGTCCCGGTGGTAGACCCTCCGATGATCTAGTCAGCTACTAAAAGTGAGTAACAGTAACTAGGGTTTAGAGGGGAAAGATTGATTATCCCTGGAAAGGGGTAGAGGGTCTGGTATTTATAGAAGAAGCCAACCGGGTCTGGACCCATTTGGGGCCGGGTCTAGACCCGGTTGCCCGTGGGCCTGGTGTGGCCGAAGCCCAAGCAGTATAGGGTTGACGTGGCGCGGGCTCGGGGTGGTTTAGGGCTGACGTGGCAGAGGCCCGGGTGGTTTCCAGGCTGACGTGGCAGACCCGGATGATCCGGCAGTGAGCACTCTTTTAGGGGATCCTGTGGCCCAGGAGGGGCCACGTCATCTGACCCATATCACTAGGGTTTCTCTAAATCATTATATATGTTTATGTAAGTCTTCATTAAGAGAGAAGAGAGAGTAGTTCATTGAGAGTTGAGATTGAGAGTTCTCCATTGTAAACATCTATTATCTTCGCTTTAGTGTGATTGGTTTAAATATACTTGTTTGATTGTTCGTTATTGTTGCAGCTTATTTCGGTATGGGAGCAAACAGATAGTGAGTTAACAATTGATGGAAACTACTAAAAGTCAAACCTGTGCCTTGGCCGTTAAAAGAGGTTAGAGCTCCTGAGATTGAATATGGATCGTTGATTGACTTCCTGTGTTCTAAATTCGACGGTTGTTGATACGGCCGACAGACCTGCAAAATGCCTGAAACACCGGGGGGTGGCCCCCGGCGACAGACCCCCCGACGCTCAATCAGAACCAGAAAGAGAGAGAGAGAGAGAGAGAGAGAGAGAGAGAGTAAGAGAGTGAAAAGTGGCAAATTGTTGATTACCTGGTGACTGAAGAGGGGAAAGGGTATTTATAGGCCTGAGAGACATTTCAAGAGATCGATTCGTGTCCATTGGATCTTTCATGTCTCTCCCCCTCAAGAGATAAAATATCCTTGTTAGGGGATAAGAGATTTGACTTCTAGCCAGCATGGGCTGAGTGTCTCTCCTAATGGGCCTAGTCTGTCACTTTTTATGGGCTTGAGAGAAGCCCATGTCTCGGAGTGGGCCCAGACTTGTAAAATAGGCATGTGATGGCTAATTTGCCTATAGATGCTTTGAGATCTGTGCAGGAATCGTACGGCTCTGATCTGCTGTGATTTTTACCATCGTCAGTTATTAAGATTGGTTGTCACTAAAACTCAACGAATTTTGGAACTAATTGGGATTCTTAATATGCTTAAATTTTAAATTGGTTCTCTGTATCCATTTTGATTTGGAGGTTTGATATAAAATATGTGTTTGCTATTATTTGTTGAGGGAATAAGGTAAAAGGTTGGAGACAATCACAAAATCCAATTTAGAGCTTAACTAATCTGAAGAATGAAGATGCAGAATTATTGGGTATTTTGATAAAATTGTGATGTTGTAGATTGTCATGTTAAGTATTTGATTGCAATTAATACACTATTGTTATGTTTATCCGCTGATGCTATGTAAATTAGTGGCTTAATTAGTTGTGAAATGTTTGAGTTTAACAAATGGGTTCTCATTCTTTATATTTACATTAACTGTACTTAAAAAATATGTATACTTAACTTAAAATACTCATTTTCCTCTTTTGTTTTTCAAAAAATAGTCTGCGGAGTTCATTACGCGAAGATTCTCAGAGCACATCATAACTTCTTATTCCCAATTCAACCTTTGATCCTCATGATAATTCTAGTAAGGTTTTAATAAGCTTAAAACCGAAGATGTATGCAATCTTGCAAGCTAGTTCTATCCTGAAGATTTTGTTGATGGTAAGATGCTTTCTCTTGAGTTAGAGAGTGCATACTATGAGAAAGATTTGCGTAGTGATCCAAAATTTCAGAATGTGACATCTATTTCTGAGTTATATCGACTGTTGGTTCAAATTCAAACAAGGAAGTCATAATTTTATATCATGCTTTATAGATTGATTTGTCCAATTTTGACTATTCATGTTTCTACAACAGCTTAAATAGAAATTTCAGCTACAAACCACGTTAAAAATAAACTTCTCTCGTACCGTCGAGATTCTCTATTTTTTATTTATTTTTTAAATATATATAGTAAGAAGTTCAAGACTGCCCTAGTTTCATTTCCTGGATCTGCCACTGATTACATTTATATGTGTCATTAGCATTGATATCGGGTTGGGTCGGGTTGGGTCGAGTTGAGTCCTTCACTACCTGGACCTGGTCCCCTACAGGACCAAAAATTGGACATGGACCTGGACCTGGACCTGGACCTGGACCTGTGAGGACTGGGTCCGATTTCGGGTGTGGGTTCTGTTAAAAGATTCCTACCCGTTCGGGTAGGAGTGGGAGCAGGAGCGGGAGCGTGAGCGGCTAGCGGAGGTGGCGATCGGAGGATTTAGAATAGAGTAAAGAATAATAAGGCATGAGTTTTGGGTTTGGAAGATGGGGATTTAGAATTGAGGATGAAGGATGGGATGGAGGATGGTAGGATATTTATTTTTATTATTTATTTATTTATTAAATGGGTCCACGTTCGGGTCCAAATCGGGTCGTTTGAGTGGACCTGAACCCGAAAGTACAACGGTCCTATTTTAGGATCCGGACCAAGACCTGTATAGACCGGGTCGGTTCCGGTCCAATGCCGAATCCGGGTTGGGTCTGGGTCAGATCTGGATATCGGGTATTTATACCAATGCTATGTGTCATAAGCATAAAAGTATATATTTACATTAGCGTGTGAGGGAGGGTTACGACGACCTTCTTAAAACTTAATAATAATAATTAAAAAAAATCCTCTATAAATAAGGGGGGATTAGAAATGAGAGAATATTCTAGGAGAAGAAGGAAAAAAGGAAAAAAATAGTTACTTGTCTAAAGCCTAATTATATTAGGAACGATGGGAAAAAGTAGAAGGTTTGAAGTTAGCCTCATAAGAGCATCTGTAGTCGTTTGCTATATATCGATAATATCGATATTTGGGTTAAAAAGCAGCTGCAGTCGTTTGCTATATATCGATATTATCGATAAATCGCTACAGTAGATTGCTATAAATGAGAATCGATATAGCATTTATCGATATCTGAGAGACGGCGTTCGAAAAACCGTCCCACTAAAAAAATTATTATTATAAGCGTCGGACGACACTTGAAGTGTCGTCCGTTTGAAAAAATTCTAATTTACCCGAATTATTAAACCCAAAAAATCGAATTAAAAATCGAATTAAAAATCGAATTATTAAACCCAAGTGCCGTCCGTTGGAGATTTATTAAAAAAAAAATAGCGAATTAATTAGTCTGTGTGTTAGTGTGTTAGTGTGTCAGTGTGTCAGTGTAAGTGTTGTGTCAGTGTTAGTGTGTTAGTGTAAGTTAGTGTGTTAGTGTGTTAGTGTAATTAATTAGTAGTGTAATTAATTAAGGTGTGTCGGACGGCACTTCATGTGCCGTCCTAGACACACGGGCGCAAATTTTTTTTTTTTTTTTTTTTTTAAACGGACGGCACTTCATGTGCCGTCCGACGATTCCGCGCCAAATTTTGCTTTTTCGCCCTCCGACGGCACATCAAATGTCGTCGCTTAATATTAAATGTTTAATTGCTATAATATAGCTTTCGACGAGTGCAGCGAAATTCAAATTTCTATTTCTATTTATCGATATATGGATAATTTTAACATTAACGACTACAAATGCTCTAAGGGTATGGTAATATTTTTTGGGTTGGATTACTTGGCTGAAGCCTCCTTGAAGCCTGGCTTAATCCAATTTTCAATAATAATAATAATAATAATAAAGCTTAACAGGCTCCTCTTCATTACAAGAAGACTCATTCTATGGTTGATTCTAATCTTTAAAAAAATTAGTGTTAATTGTTTGATTTTTAACTCCTAAATTATAAATATGGAAGCCTACGAACAATTGATATAAATATAAGTTTCACCATCTGTTTTGATACATTTATGATTGTCAATCTAATTGTAAAAGAGAACAGTGAGGAAGACAAAGGGAATAATATAGAAGCAAAAAATAAAAAGGGATTATGGGATTTGTTGTTTTGAATCATTTGATGCATTTAGGGGATCAGTAATGAATGGATATATAAGGTATCAAACTTGTTGGGTATCTAAACTATTATCTAGATCATTTGATGAGCATTATGCACATATTATGCTAGAGCCACTACCAATTTCACTATATTTCTCTTCACTATCTTAGGTGGCACACTACAATAGATAGGGAATGATAGAGTAGGTGGGAGAACTCTTCAATAGGAGTATGCCAACTAAGGTAGTGAAAAAAATGATAGTGAAATTTGGTAGTGAAATTGGTAGTGGCTAAAGCATTACTCTTCATCAAATAGATTATAAGTGTCCTCGTTTTTATAAGCCACATAAAAAAATTGGTTAAATCAATCTAAAAGTATGAGAGAGGGATTCAATTTTTGATGAAGAGAGAAATGAATCACATGTATTGTACACTTCACATATTTAAATGTGGTTACAGATTGCTTTGGGCTGACGATTTGGGTAATGACAAGACAGATACTGTCCCCCCCCCCCCGCGGGGACTTTTTTCCCAAATTAAGCCACTTTTTTAAGCTAATTTTTAAAATATATTATTTTCAAAACTAATTTCGAAGATAGCCCACTAGCAGTTGGAAATTACGATCTGTTAGATTGCCCCCCGGGGGACTTTTTTCCCAAATTAAGCCACTTTTTGAAGCTAATTTTTAAAATATATTATTTTCAAAACTAATTTCGAAGATAGCCCACTAGCAGTTGGAAATTACGATCTGTTCGATTGTGAGGTCGCAGTTGGCAACTGTTTTATCTTCAAAATTTGTTTTTTCGATACTGCAATTCCCAACTGCGATCTTATTTCATTTCATATTTGGTCTAAAGTGACTTTAAGACTTAGACAAATTTTTCAAAATAAAAATGTATTAAATAGATGCTGCAGTTCCCAACCGCGACTTAATTATGACAGAGGACGCAGTTTTGAACTGCAGCTTCAGTTATAATTTTTTATTTTTTTAAAAGAAAGAAAAAAGTAAAAAATTATAACAGAGGCCACAGTTTCCAACTGCGGCCTCTGTTATTTTTAGGCCGCAGTAGGGAACTGCGACCTCTATTTAGCACATTTTTACTTGAAATTTTTTGTCTAAATCTCGAAATTACTTTATGGCAAATATGAAATGAACTAAGACCGCAGTTGGGAACTGTGACCTCTATATAACACATTTTTATTAGAAAACTTTTTTCTAAGTCTCGAAGTCACATTATGCCAAATATGAAATGAACTAAGGCCGCAGTATGAAACTGCAGGCTCATTTTCGAAGATGTTGCAGTTCAGCACTATAAGTGGTCTATTTCCAAAATTAGTTTCAAAAGTGGTATATTTGAAAATTAGTTTCAAAAAGTGGCATAGTTCGGGAAAAAATCTCTCCCCCTCCCCTAGTCTGGCTCGGCCCGGCCCGCTTCTCCCCTAAAAGCTGACCCACCATAGTCCGGGATCGGGTCAAACCCGCGGGTTTTCGGCCCGGCCCACCCGGGTGAACCTGATGCCACCCCTAGTTTTGCAAACAAAAATAAAGTATAAAATAACTAGATTTGCCCGTGGGCACGTGCCTACGGCACGTCTTCAGAACGATACAGCATATGAAAGTCTTGTAAACAGTAAAATAACAATTATGTAGCTCAAGTTTGAATAGTAAAACAATAATTAGTTATAAATAAAAGTCCATATTTTCATTAGTATATGTTGAAAAATAATTATAAATGAGGGTGTAAAATCCAACTTCTTAGAACTTTGAGTGTGAAAAATGATGAAATTTAACTGTTGATGAGACATTTGCTATTTTCAATGTAACATGAGCAATAAAAAATGTATAAAAAACCTGAAAATTTACAAACCTGAAATCTGAAAATAAAAATTCTGAGTAAATAGAGAAAAAGTGTGCGTGAGAGAGAAAGAGAGAAATAAATAAATAAATAAATAAATAAATAAATAAATGACTTATTTTGAGGAAAACTTTTGGAAGAAAAAATATGTTTTGTAAAGTTAAATCTGGACCATTAATTTTAACTCTATTAAAAGAAAGCCACTTGATAGGTTTCTTTATGTTTTATTATATAGACAACAATTTAAGGGTTTGTACAATTACTGCTAGGTCCAAACAATTGTGTCATACAACTTTTGTTTGCATACGGAAAATATTCAAGTTCTGAAAATAATGGAGATTTGTTTTCTGATGCTATTGATGCATCACCGTCTAAAGTTTCATATAGTATTCACAAAGACAAGATCCACTGCTCCTCCGTTTGGTTGGTCACTTGGTTGTCTGCTTTCTTCCATTCATTCTTTGTACTTCTCTAGATCTCTACTTATCTGACTTGAATCAAATGGGTATTAATTAACCACAAGAGCATCTACTGTCGGTTTGCTATAAACCTAAAAAATATAAAATATGAGAAAAAAATACGTCACTATCGTCGGCTATAAATCTATTTTATAGTCAACTCGTAAACAGTACTCTGCCATATATAGCAGAGTGAAATAGCATTTAGAAAATACAGAAGACGGAAGATCATTCACCGTCTGTTAAAAATTTAGAATTGTTTCGAATAAACAATTCAGATAGACGAAGGAAAATCTTCCGTCTGCAGCGTTGAACGGTCAAAAACTGGCAGACGGAAGAAGATCTTCTGTCTCTGAAAATGGCTTTATTTAAAAATTAAAAAAAAGAAGTAGACAGAACATGTTCCTCCGTCTGTCTCATAATTTTTTTTAAAAAAAAAAAATTAAATGAAAGAGACGGAAGAACATCTTCTGTCCCTTTCTTTTATTTAATTTTTTTCCCTTTATGTTTTTTTCATCATTTTCTTCAAAAAAAATTAAAAAATTAAAAAAAATTAAAAAAAATATTTAAATATGCCAGGGAAGACAATCTTCCGACTGGGCATATTTTCTTTTTTAAAAAAGAAAAGAATACCCAAGACGGAAGATCTTTATCAGTCCGGGTATATTTTGAATTTTTTTTCATTTTTCGCTCGACCAGACGATAGATCTTCTTCCGTCTGGCGCAAAAAAATAAATAAATAAATAAATTATTGTCAAACGAAATATTATCTTCCGTCTACCCAAATTTTAGCTTAAACGATAATAGCGCAACTCATTTATTTCTAAATGTCAAATGCCAAATATGCATAATATACCACGAACGATAGTGGATGCTCTAGGACCATGTCCAACTGCGTTAGGCATCTCTTATTTTAAACCAAAATAGTAAATTTAGGAAGAAAATTTTGTTCCAATAGAACTGCCCAAACCACTGGCAAAAATAAATATCTCAGTTTTAATCGTCATATCTGGTGATATTGTATCGCTCGCCAAACTTCTCTTCTATTCTTTCTGCCTCTCAAAACCCAAAAAAATTAAATAAAAAACCACACAAAAATCGATCAGAAAAAATCTGATCACACAAACTTTGCTATCGAAACTTCGTGCACGAGCGAAATCGTGATCGCGAACTCGATCTTCGCAAGATCAGGTGAGATCGCGAACCGCGCGATCTGCTTTCTTTTGCTTGGGTTTTTTTTTTTTGCTTGGTTTTTTTGGGAGGGGGGCTTAGAGCATCTGTAGTCGTTATCTATATATCGATAATATCGATATATAGCTTAAAAAGTAGCTGCAGTCGTTTGCTATATATCGATATTATCGATAAATCGCTACAGTCGATTGCTATATATGAGAGACGAAATAGCTTTATCGATAAGTCAGCGACGGTGGTCGAAGAGCCGTCCCAGACGCGCAAAATACTGTTCTAGGCGTCGGACGGCACTCGATATGCCGTCTGTTTCAAAAATTCCGTAATCAACTAAAGATAATTAGGATTATTAGCTACTATTAAGTATATATAGTATAGATATGTAATCATTTAGCTATTAAGTATAGCTATTAAGTGATGTTGACAGGTGGTAAGTGTCGGACGGCACTTCATGTGCCGTCCTAGACATGTGGTAAGTGTCGGACGGCACTTCATGTGCCGTCCTAGACATGGGTTGACATTGATTGCTATAATATAGCTTTCGACGAGTGCAGCGAATTCCAAATTTCTATTTCTATATATCGATATATGGATAATTTAAACTTTAACGACTACAGATGCTCTTAGGCTTTTTAATTTAATTTAATTTAGTTTAATTTGGGGTTTTCAAATATCTACGATTAGTCAAAATAACTAGTATAGTTGGAGTGTGAACTTTTTTTGTTAACTAAATTATCCAATTATTTTTTATTTTGTTCATTTTAGCGAGCCAAAATAACTAACATCGATGGAGTTGCTCTAATTAGTCACTAATTCATGAGGTTTAAGGACAACCAAAACATGCCAAATTGCCCAAGTTGATGATCGTGCGGTCGGGACTTGAGTGGACAACAAATCTAACATGCACGATTTTTGATATGTTTTTATATATAGTTGAAAGGATCGAGAAGGAAATAATAGAGTTATCATTCCCTAAAATTGAATCTATTTCCATTTCAAGTATTTATATTTACGTGTAAGAGAAAATTGGTGTTGGTGTAGGTGTTGATTTAAGAAGAAAATGAAGAATATGACCTTTGCATATTAGATATTTATATGATCTCTATTTGTGCACTGAATGTGTTTGGTTGTTCTGTAGTGAGAACTGATTAAAGCTGGGTTCGACATTATTTTTTACTAGTATTCTGCACTTGCCAAACACATTCTAATTATTATTTTTTATATAGTAACTAATAAAATGTAATTTGGCATCGAATATGAGACCACTCTTTCTTTATTAGATACTTTTTACAAATTATTCATAGTGGCATAAACTTTTATTTTATATGTGACACTTTTATAAATAATTATGCCGTAAATAATTTTAAACTTTGAGAGTATTACGATAACTTACAACAGTTCAGTAAATAAATAGTTAATATAACTCCCACTTAAACTGAATAGTTGAGATTAGATTGTTGAATGTCTACAAATGACAACCCCAACTCTCTCATTATAATATCAGAGATTAATAAAAGAAAAATACTTACCTACGATGTAAGTACATTTAGAGTAACAATCACCAGTGTTATATGAACTCAAGGCTAGCTCCTTTGTAATATCATGAATGGTTATAGTCACAGTTTCGATAACAAATATACTTAAAGGAACCATCACAAGATGGCCTAGTGGTTAAAGCGTTGGGATTTGGAGTGTGCTCCTCCAAAGGTCCTGGGTTCGAACCCTGGCATGATGGCCAGTGGCCGCGGGCTATAAGATGGGCCTGCGCAAAACCTAGCCACGGGACTGGGATTAGTCTGAACCGTAGAGGGGGGATGGATACCCAGTTAAAATCAAAAAAAAATATACTTAAAGGTTCAGCTATCTATAGCCAACGAATGAATCATTATCACTTTGATAATGAGAAATATAACAATAAAAGTCACCGACCTTTTGGGTCGATGATGATAGTAAAAATCACAACAAATCAGGGCCGTACGATTTTTGCACAGATCTCAAAGCTTCTGTAGACAGATTAATCATAACATGCATCTTTAACAGGTCTGGGCCTTCTCCAAGACTTGTGCTTCTTTCAAGCCCATAAAAAGTGACAGACTAGGCTCAATAGGAGAGACGCCCAACCCATGAAGGCTTTGAGTCAACTCACTTATCCCCTAACAAGAAGATCTTATCTTTTGAGGGGGAGAGACATAAAAGAGATAAGGAATTCAAATCGATCCAACAGACACAAATCAATCTCTTGATCTGTCTCTTCGGCCTATAAATACCCCCCCCCCCTCTACAGTCAGAAGGTAATCAACAATTTGCCAGTTTTCTCTCTCATACTATTTTTCTTTTATGGTTCTGACTTGAGCGTCGGAGGGTCTGTCGCCGGAGCCACCCCTCGGTGTTTCAGACTTTTTGCAGGTCCATCGGCTGCATTAGCAACCGTCGGATTCAGATCACGGAGGTCAATCAACGATCCAAATTCAATCTCAGGAGCTCTAAATGCTTTTAATGACAAAGGTCAAAAGTCAGATTTTTAGTAGCTTCCATCAATTATTAACTCACTATCTGTTTGCTCCCACACCAAAATAAGCAGCAATAGATTGGCGCCGTCCGTGGGAAACTACACAAGTCAGAATTGTCGTCATGCCACAAAGACTAAGAGGCAGAGGCGCGGCCTCAAGCCGCCACACCAATTCTCTTCGTCAACCAGCTCCTCCTATGAAATATCTAATTCCTCCCCAACAGTCACCCGGGCAGTCTAGTCACGCTCCTTTCAATGGAGAGGCACCGGGGTACTCCCAATAAAACCGTTATGAACAACATCCTCAGTACGACCACATCTCAGTCCATAATGCTTCGACTGATTCAATGAAATCGCGAGGCCCCAGAGGGTCTAGATTTCTCCGCCAGATCATCAGAGTCAAACAAATAAGGAACCGGCCTGCAAATTCGGTTGGACGAGAGGCGCACCCGATCTAAGGCCTCCTGCTTAGGACATCAAGCAAACCAGAGAAACTATTTTTCTAGACAGAGATCAAGGCAATCATCCTTTCACAGGGGGCGCACCACAATAAGAAGCCCGACTCATGACAGCCGAAAGCTTCTTGTGAGGAACAAAGGAGAAAATGCTCCAGTCACTAGGGCCGAACTGGATAAGTTTAAACTCGACATCCTCCAAGCTATCCAAGGAAGCCAATTTCTGGGCCAACCCCCCAACGAATGATCCGCCGACTTAACTGGATCCTAGAGAAAGGACAACCAAGTCCTTCGCCGTATCCAAGAAGTAGAGAATAGTCTAGAACAAATGAAGAATAAGAGAAACCGCTCCAGCATGGCCTACCGTCCTAGTCAACCTCCCTTCAGCAAAACCATCCTCGATGCACCCATTCCAAGGGACTTCAAAGCTCCTCAATTCGAATCCTACAATGGAGAATCAGACCCGACCAACCATGTCGAGAGCTTCAAAACACTCATGGTGGTCTATAACGCCACCGATGCGCTCGTGTCGAACATTTCCCGCAACACTGAAACGATCAACAAGGGAATGGTATTCGCGCCTGACTCCAGAATCAATATTCTCTTTCGATCAGATCAAGGAACTTTTTTCATTGCGCACTTCGTTACTAGCCGCAAGGTTGAAAAAACAAGTGTCTCCCTATTAGAACTGAAGCAAATAGATGGAGAATGCTGAAAGATTGTCAAACGCTTTACAACTGCAGCAAGGTCAATTTCCTCCTTGAACACTTCAGTGGTAGTTGCAGCTTTCCGCCACAACGTCACTAAAAAAGACTTGAAAGCCTCCTTCACAAAAAAACCACCAAAAAGTTTCACCGAGCTCCTGAAAATGAGTGATATATATATCAGGGTCGAGGAAGCTCTCTATCCTCAAGCCAAGAACGATTCACCTTCCGGGAACAAATAGAAGAATACAAGCGAGGAAGAACCCATGAAGTTTCAGAAAAGCGACGCACGTCAACGCCGTCCACCTCTAGCGCCACGCTTCGACAAGTTCACTCCTCTCAACGCAAGCGTATCAGCCATCCTCATGGAAGTTGAGAAGGATGGAAGTACCCGCCCTCCCCCCAAGATGTCAACGTGTAGTAGGAGAAGAGACAAAATAAGTGGTGCGCATTTCACAAAGATCATGGATACACTACTGACAATTATCGAGCCCTTAAAGAAGAATTGGAAGCACTAATTCGCAGGGGCTATTTCTCCAACTTCGTTCAAAAGGACAACGATGCCAAAAACCCTCCGCCCCAGGGGGCTAATAAGCATCAAGAGAGGCCATACGAATCACAAGACTTTGAACACATGGTCGTCCTCCACTCCATTCATAAAGGCACGATGGGGGGAGATTCTAACTCCTCCCGCAAAACTTTCATCGGGGAAGTCTACTGCAAATATAACATTCCGTCTGCCAAAAGCACTGGGGTCCTGATATCTTTCTCCGATAAGGACTTAGAAGGTGTCTAAATACCTCATTGCTACGCATTGGTCATAAACCTTTGCATGGTGAATCATGAGGTATGCCGCATCCTGGTGGACAATGGCAGCTCAGTAAAAATTTTCTTCATAGCCACATTCGAGGCTCTCAAGCTCTCCTGAGACTGACTCAAGCCAACCAGTTACACACTCCACGGATTCTCTGGTGTCTCCGTTCAAGTAGAAGGAGTCCTCACACTGGATGTGACAGTAGGGAAAGCCCCCGCTATTCGAACGGAAGCACTGGACTTTATGGTAGTTGATGTCAAAGCCGCATACAACGCTATATTCGGCCGTCCCGGCCTAGCCGCCTTTCATACAGTTATCTCCACTTTCCACAAGAAAATGAAGTTCCCAACAATAGCTGGCGCAGGCCAAGTTGTAGAGAGCCAACAGGAAGCTCGAGCGTGCTACACCGCTACAATGGGGGGCTCGGTTCTACCTCTCAACGCCATAAAGCTACCGCCATAAAGCAGTCACAATAATTTCAAGACTGTAAACAAGCTTGAAGCCACTATCATAAATAATTCTACTGAGAACTTCCAAACCTACCACATCATCTCTCACCAGGTTCAAACTAGTTCTCATCATATCACAGTAATAAACCAGAATCTCATGCCCGAAGCCACTCCGCTTATTCAACAGAAACAAATAATCTTGCCTAAACACATCGGTGCATCAGAAAATTTCTCCTTCTCTATGCAAAAAAATGGGGGTTCCCTCCAAAACAGGCAAGTCCATGCAAGGTCTACCAAGTTGTTCGCCTAACGGCTCACCAACTTGAAGACCCGGGAGACAAGGAGATATCAGCAGAACATGGAAGATAGAACACCTTGTGAAGGTGGACGAGGGCGTATGAAACGTCATCTCTTAATAGTAGTAGAAAATTTTCTCAATTTGTAATAACGGTCAGCCACTAGAGCAGCTGCTTAGTTTTATTTTTCAGTAAATTTTCTCAATTTGTAATAACAGTCAGCCATTAGAGCAGCCGCTTAGTTTTATTTTCCAATAAAATGTAGTATGAATTTTTGCAAAATTCTTGTACAACTCTACGGATGCATACAATGAGTTGAGTGCCAAACTTATACGCAATAACGGCACCAAAAGCTCATTAAAAGCTTCCTACAAGACGGGTTCGGAGTCCATACCCATAGTTCGAAGTTACTCTAGCAATTTGCAATGAAACAAGTTTAGAGTGCACTTCGTCATTCGATCTGCTCCTGCAACCTATTAATTCATTAAAGCAACAACGAGCTAAATGCCCAACTTACACCTAGAGCGGCGCTAAACACTCGTTACAAGCTTTCCATAAGACGGGTTCGAAGTCCATACCCATGGTTCGAAGTTACTCTAGCAATTTGCAATGAAACAAGTTCAGAGTGCGCTTCGCCATTCGATCTGCTCATGCAACATGTTAATTCATTAAAGCAAACAACGAGCTAAACGCCCAACTTACACCTAGAGCGGCGCTAAACACGCATTACAAGATTTCCATAAGACGGATTCGGAGTCCATACTCATGGCATGAAGATACTCTAGCAATTTGTAAAGAAGCAAGTTCAGAGTGCGCTTCGCCATTCGATCTGCTCCTGCAATCTGTTAGCGCCTCCATGACTGGTTTGGAGACCATACCCATGGCTCGAAAGAGACTCCAGCAATTTGCAAAGAAGTAAGTTCAGAGTATGTTTCTTCATTCGATCTGCTCCTGCAACATGTTAATACTCAAACTAACAAGTTCGGAATTCATACCCATGGCTCGGAGTTAGTCTAGCAACTTGCGATTACACACGTTCAGGGTTCAACTCGTCATTTGATCTGTTCCTGAAACTAGTTAAAATTCCTTGAAGACAGATTAAGGGGTCCAAAATCGTGGATCTCAGTTACTCGAGTATCACTTGTAAAAGCAACACTAAGAGTTCAACTCTCCACTCGATGTGACTCTTACAATTTTTCGAAGGACCCATACAGCAAGTTTGGAAAACGACTCTCTCTCAGAGTTGCTCCTACAACTAGCTGAGTTCAAGGCAGAGAAGTTCTAAATTCCATCACACACCGTCGACGGTTCGTTAGTTATACGCAACAAACTTGAGGCCCTATTATTTAACTACAAAGAGCCCAGTCGATGGCACATCAACCATGAAAGCAAGGATCAAGCATATGAAAGGAATTCTTCAAATCACAGAACTATCACAAACCCATATGTTCAGATCCATTAGCACTACAGACATTTACAGATACAAAATGGCTAGTCCAGAGTTTAACTCCCCAAGAGCAGCTCATACGACTAGCCAATCCCTAAGATGAAGAATCATAGGACAAGACACCGGCATGTAGAAGACTTCTTATTCCACATACTACAAGTCTCATTACAACAGCAGATTTACAATGAGTTTATGTTTCACATCTAGGAATCGCTACCAAAAGTCCTGCGAACATTGTACGACAAACTGTCATGTAAGTTGTTCTTCCAGCTACACACTGGAGAGATGCTTTACCTAAGAGAAACAAACCTCTTCACCAGCCTCCTACCAGCTAACAGCTATGTAGGGCCGCCTCAACTCTTGATGATGAAATTCAAGACAAGTCTTCCTTAGGCAAGCAAGCTCTTGGTTTATCCGACCACCTTCACTTGAGTAAGCTCCAACTCCGTCTCGCTTAAAGCTCCATGCGAACGGGAGAGTCCCAACTCTGTCAAACACAGCGTATCACGAAGGAGAGCAAGCTCTATGTCCCAAGGACCTCGTTTGATGTACGCTTCTACTTGTCAGCAAAGAGAAGAATGGAATCACCTCAACGCTGAATAAACACAAGTGACTTCACTTCAATATTAAGAAGATTCAGAATACCCATAACTCATTCGCTCTAAAAATGAGTTCGGCGCTAAGTACGAAACTTGAGTTCCTCCGACCAACTACTCGTCAAAATCGAGCAATGGGGCCAACACCCTGATCTTCGCTCATGCTCCATGAATAACTCGTTGGCTCCAAACAACGGGTTCAACACTCCACTCACCGCTTGAACCCCATCAACAACTTGTTGGCTCCAAACAGTGAGTTCAATACCTTGGTCTTCGCTCGAGCTCCATCAACAACTTGTTGGCCCCAAACCACAAGTTTGACACCTTGGTATTCGCTCAAGCTCCATCAACAAATCGTTGGCCACGAACAACGAGTTCAACGCCTTGGTCTTCGCTCAAGCTTCACTTAACAACTCGTTAGCTCCAAACAACGGGTTCAACGTTCTGCTCACCTCTTGAGCTCTGTCAATAACTTGTTGGCTCCAAAAAACAAGTTCAATGCTCTGCTCTCCGCATGAGCTCCGTCTACAACTCATTGACTCCAAACAACGAGTCCAATACATTGCTCTCCACACGAGCTCCATCAACAACTCGTTGACTCCAAACAACGAGTTCAATGTTTTGCTCACTGCTTGAGCTCCATCAATAACTTGTTAGCTCCAAACAACTACTTCAACGCCTTGGTCTTCGCTCAAGCCCCACTAAATAACTTGAGCTCAATGCTCTGCTCTTCGCATGAGCACCGTCTACAACTCGTTGGCTCCAAACAACGAGTTCAATGCCTTGGTCTTCGCTTAAGCCCCACTAAATAACTTGTTGGCTCCAAATAATAAGCTCAACGCTCTACTCTCTGCATGAGCTTCATCTACAACTTGTTGGCTTCAAACAATGAGTTCAACGCCTTGGTCTTCACTCAGGCTCCATCAACAACTCATGGGTCCCAAACAATGAGTTCAACTCCCTGATCTTCGCTCAAGCTCCATTAAACAACTCGTTTGCTCCAAATAACGAGTACATCATCACACTCCTTGCTCGAGTCCTTCTAATGACCCCTCATCTTCGAGTTTGTCTCCACAAAACTTGTCGGGTGCAAATGGCAAGCTCAAACGTCCAAATCTGCCACAAAGTTCTCTCCAAACTTGTTGGGATCAAACAACAAGTTCAACGACCAAAACGACAAACTCTACCTATACTCGATCAAGGAGTAACCTCTATAAACTTGTTGGGATCAAACAGCAAGTTCCAAGTCAGCTCCACTATGAGTTGCCTTTCCAAGAAACACTATGTGTCAACCTAGCTTCTTAATGAATTAAGAAGGTTGAGAGATGGTTTCTAGCTATTACTTGTTCTTGTTGTGTTTTTTTTTAGCTAGCTGGGGAGCTAGATAAGGAAGGAGAGAGAGAGAGGATGAATTGGTGGAGTTTTAAGAGCTATTAGGGTTTCTTGGGTTCTGACTCGTAGTTCTGTGGATCTCTTTTTCTGTCAGGTAACTAATCTGCTTTATCTTTTGCTTGCCTAGATTATACTGAATGTATAAAAAGGTTTCTTCAATATGTTATTGTTGATAATCTAGGAACTATGCATCTGATTTACTACTTTTCTTATTAATTCTAATTATATTTCATTTCTTATATTCTTCTCTGTTTCCAGGTGGCATTTGAGCTGCCCATTCTTCTCTGTTTCCAGGTGGCATTTGAGCTGCCCATGGAAAACCTTTGAAGCTGTATATATACAACTTCTGAGAGGTTTATAAAGAGGAAGGTTTTGGAGATGTTGTGGTCCTGGGTATGTGCACGGAGTGTACATAACATCATACACTTCATTCTGTTTATAAATGATGACAGTATACTTCGTCGTCCTATTTTGAAAAACCCTTTCTCTTATGCCCAATTATTAGTTTCAGAATTATATATATATATATATATATATATATATATATATATATATATATATATATATATATATATATATATATATATATATAATCTAAGGTGAAGTGGGCAGGGTGTATTTATATTACGGGTAACGGGTCGGGTCTGGGTCGGGTCCGCTAATATTTTGTATTAATTTTTTAGAGCGGGTCCGGGTCCGGGTTCGGGTCCGGGTCAGGTCTAATTTTAGTGGACCCAGACCCGACCCAAATTTCAACGGGTATGTTTTTTGGCCCCGTACTCTACCCAAATTAGATCGGGTCGGTTCCGGTCCAACGTCGAGTCCGGGTTGGGTCCGGGTCGGGTCCAGGTTTCGGGTTATAATACCAGTGCTACTTGCGGGTTCAAAAGAAAGAGATGAAGCTTTGGGTCGGGTTCGGTTTCACAAACCAAACCCTCAAATAAGAGTCTATGCCAAGCGGGTTGCGGGTATGGACCCAAACCCGGTTCCTCTACAAAACCCAATAACCCGAAACCTCTACTCCTCCATCCCTCCTCCTTCTTCTTCTTCTTCTTCAAAAAGAAAACAGAAGCATATCCCGCCAAAAATCCGAGCTCGACTGAGAGCCCTTCTCCTCCTCGCTCCAACTCTGACTTCGAGATCTCGCCTTGTCAAGTACATCGCCGAATTCCTAGCCAGAGTGCATTGCCGACTTCGAGCTTTCACCTCGTCAAAACCACAACCTCCAAAGCTCAGCAAAAACAGAGCTCAACTCCATAGCTCGTCTGGAACTCGAACATCGTAGCTCAGTGAAGCTTCAACTTCCCATAGCTAGGTGGAGGTTCCATCGCTCGCCGAAGCTTATAACTCATCGACGATCTCAACCCTTCGCTCGACCAAAGTAGAGCTCGACGGAGTCGAATCACTCGAGATCAGGGCACTCAACCAAAATCGGTGGCGGAGCATCTCCATAGCTCAGCAGCTCATAGCTCTGCCGAAGTGAGATAGTCCCATAGCTCGACCAAGAAGAGAGCCATTCCCTGAGATAACCATTCCCATGGCTCGGCGAGGGGGATAAGTCGACAATGAGACGATTCGACGTTTTCATGGCTCGATGAGGACGAGAACCCATAGCTCTACTAACACATAAGCTCCCTGTAGCTCGGCGAAGCCCTCGAAGTTCGAAAAAATTGGCCATAGCTCGGCCGAGCTAAGGGGTCCCCGCAGCAAATGTGATGATCGGCTCAAATGCGTCCACGTCATCCCATCTTCTTCCCCAACGCTCCGCTCTTTCCTCAGTCATCTGATCCCACTCAGCGAGCAAGCTGGGGTATGATGGACGTCCCCGATGCCGCCATGTCACCTGCTCGACAAATATTCTCTATCACATCCGCTAATTTCGCTCAACAGCGAGCCAACCACTGATGGACACTCCTGATTTTTCCACTCCACTCTCCATCACAGCAGATGAATCACGGCCGCCCGATCGCACCAGCGCATGAGCCACCCCTTGATCGACAACTCTGTTCATGTCAAAAAGCGTGCCGACCTCTGATTATTCATAAAAATTTTATAAAATCATTTAAAATTCAAAAAAATAATTTAAAAATCTTTAAAAAAATTTGAATTCGGAGAAATTAATTAATTTTTTTGAAAATTAATTAAAATTAGATTTATTAATTATAAATTTTGAAAAAGTGATTTTAAAATTGGAAAAAATTCCAGAAAAATTCGAAAAAATCCAGGAAAATATTTGCTGCCTTCCGAAGTCACTGATCAGCTCCAGGTATCTCCGAACACCCCGACTGCTAAGATTGTACTCTAGAGTCCAAAAGTTAGGCGTACTACTCCCCGAAAGCAAAGAAAATTGCCTTCCGGGAGTGGAGGGCTTATGATGATGGTAAAAAACGCAGCAAATCAGGGCCGTACAATTCCTGCACAAATCTCAAAGCTTCTATAGGCAGATTAATCATAATAGGCCTCTTTAACAGGTCTGGACCTTCTCCAAGACATGGGCTTCTTTCAAGCCCATAAAAAGTGACACACTAGGCCCACTAGGAGAGACACCCAACCCATGAAGGCTAGGAGTCAACTCTCTTATCCCCTAACAAGAAGATCTTATCTCTTGAGGGGGAGAGACATAAAAGAGATAAGGATTTAAATCGATCCAACGGACACAAATCAATCTCTTGATATATCTTTCCGGCCTATAAATACCCCTCCCTCGCTACAATCAGAAGGCAATCAACAATTCGCTAGTTTTCCCTCTCATACTCTCTATCTCTTTCTGGTTCTAACTTGAGCGTCGAAGGGTTTGTCACCGGGGCCACCCCCGGTGTTTCAGGCTTTTTGCGGGTCCATCGGCCGCATCAGCAACTGTCGGATTCATATCACGGTGGTCAATCAACGATCTAGATTCAATCTCAGGAGCTCTAATTGCTTTTAACGGCCAAGGTCAATGGTCAAATTTTTAGTAGTTTCCATCAATTATTAACTCACTATCTATTTGTTCCCCACCAAAATAAGCAGCAACAGTCGATGCAATTAAAAACTGTTTGATATGAGATATAAAGTTAGGAATCAACTTATGTAATAGAGCCACTAAAGTATTGAGCAGTGGTGTGGCATCAGATCCCAAAGACAGTGTGTTCAAGGCATATAATATTGAAAATGCTCATTCAATGAGCAATTCAATAATAGATTTCGGGTCTAACTAAATCGAGCATCTTATATGTTGATACGAAGCATTTCAGTGATCCCCACGATTCGAGTTTGAGTTGTTGGAATTGAAATAGGTTCACCAGCAAATCACAAAATCCTGGCGATATTCTCTATCTAATGAATGCAGAGTATGTTTGGAAATCGTCTAATCATCTGGGGAAGAGGAGCAGAACTACCCTTTGGGGCTGCCCGAAAACATTTAAAAAAAACCCATTATTAAAGAACTCGAAGAAAGAGAAAAGTGAAAGAGCAAGTTATTCAAGTTATAAAGATTTTCGAAGAAATGTTGCTAAAAGTTTCAAAAGAAAAAACAAAATGCATTGTAAAAATAGTCCTGCTTAGAATTCTAATAATGAAAAAACTCGAAAAAATAAACTCCATTTTTAATTTTTTTTTATCAGACACCTTTGAAAATATTTGCAGAAAGATAACAGTTGCTAAAGTATTTGCGCTGGTTGACTCAACAACTAAACTCGCCATTCCCAACAGCGAGTTTAGTTGTTTCATGCTCGTTATTGGGACACAACGAGTTTAGTGCTAATTTTTTTAAAAACTAGCCGTTCCCAACGGCAAAATTAGTTCAAAATTTTTAATGAAGACTTGCTGCTCCCAACGGCGATGACATCTATACTAGACTCGCTGTTCGGAATAGTGAGTTTAGTTCAAAATTTTGAAAGAAGACTCGTCGTTTCCAGTGGCAAGGACATTTATACTAGACTCGCTGTTGGGAACGGCGAGGATGTAGGAAATTTCACAGAGAGTGAAACATTCTATTGGACTTAGTGAATTTTCGAAAAAAACTCCATAGAATTTGTTTTTTGGAACAAAACCCGCCATTCCTAACTGCGAGTCTATTTTAAATGTCATCGCCGTTGGGAATAGAGAGTCTTCATTGAAAATTTTGAACTAAACTCGCTGTTCCCAATAGCAACTCTAGTATAAATGTCATCGCCATTGGGAACAGCGAGTCTTCATTAAATTTTTTTGAACTGAACTCACCATTGGGAATGGCGAGTTCCTAAACAAATTAGCACTAAAATCACTGTGTCCCAACGGCGAACATGAAACAACTAAACTGGCCGTTGGGAATGACGAGTTTAGTTGTTGAGTCCACAAACGCAAATACTTTGGCAACTGTTCTATTTAGAGCATCTGTAGTCGTTTTCTATATATGCAAAAAATGGGAAAAAACATCTGCAGTCGTTTTCAAATACCCATTTTTGGGTTTTCGATCTACAGTAGCCGTCTATAATTGGCAGCGGATTTGGCAATATGCATATTATAAAAATCGGAACATGATTTACCATCTATGTGTTGGACGGCATATGATATGCTGTCTGAGAAATTTTTTTAATAGCGAAATGAAGAGACGACATATGATTTACCGTTTGGAAAAAAAAAATTAAAAAAAAAATCTTAGTCAACAACTCTGTTGACATTTGAAGAAAAAAAAAATGGAGGAGGTTGTTGGACGGGAGATGATCCGTCCTTAGAATTTTTTATTTTATTTTTGTTTTATAAATTCATTCACACACTGCACAATATTATTTTAAAAAAAATTTGGGATAAGACGGCAAATCATATGCCGTTTGAAAAATAGGGAAAAAAAATTATAATAAATGTGTCGGACGGGAGATGATCTCCCGTCCTTCACAAAATGTTTATTTTTTATTTTTTCATCAGACGGCAGAACTCACAAAATTTTTTCTTCCTCTATTCACCAATGGTAAATCATGCTCTGTTTCATAAAAAAAAAAACCCCAATTTTTGGGTTTTGACGACTGCAGCGCTACCCCCTAATTCCTATTTCTATATTCTCCATAAACCCATTTTTTAACAAAACGACTGCAGATGCTCTAAGTGCAAATATTTTTAAAAAGTGACATATAATAAAAAAAATTCTTTTTTTTTCTTATTTAAATTTAGGGAGGTAAAGATATATGAACCCAATGAAAATGGAAAAGATTCCAAAATAAATAATTGCACCCGACCCGAACCTGAACCTGAATTGCCTCACCACCTTCACTAAGCCTCGATTTGGAGTTTTTTTTGCCTACCTAGGCCATTTTTGAAAATATTTGCATTTTTGGGTCAGTTTCCCAACTATTAGAGTTTTTGGGCTACTTTGTGCCACGTCAGCAGCGACCGCTTGCTAATGAGAATATCGAACTACGTTTTATTTTATTTTATTTCAATTTTTTGTTTGCCGTTGCTATTCCAACTAGCGACCTTAGTATGTATTGGGTCGTTAATGAGATTAGCGACCTTTAATGAGTTGTATTCTAACACTTAGCATAATCTAGAGAGCTTTTGCTCTCTGAAAAATGACAATCAATTTATTTTTAAAACTAAGGTCGCTATTCGGAATAGAGGCTTTTATTGTACTATGGTCGCTATTCGGAATAGAGGCCTTAGAGCATCCGCAATGGTTTGCTATATTTGCCAATTTCTCATTTTTTGAGAAAGTTGGTGCTGCAGTGGTTTGCTATTTTGCCATAAAAAGAGAAAATAGCTATAGTCGTTTCTCATTTATTACGATTCTCATATTATAAGAGACGAGACAACATGTTTCGTCCCAAATTTTTTTAATTTTTTTAATGGGATTAGACGAGACATGTTGTTTCGTCTGACAATTTTTTTTTTAATTGATCGGACGGTACAACATGTACCGTCTGAAAAAAAAATCAAAAAAAATCAAAAAAGTCAAAAAAATCCTCGAACGAGACATGTTGTCTCATCCCATGCCAAAATGGTTGGGACGGGACATGTCCCGTCCTAGAAATAGGGACATGTGTTTTAGGGTTAATTTGGCATTTAATCCCTCCTTTAGCCTAATTGATTACCTATTTATTAATTTAATAATCTAATACTACTACTAATTACTAACTTCAACTAATGTAGTATTAAGATTAATAATATTATAAAATTAGAGTGAGACGGGACATGTTGTCTCGTCCGCTTAAAAAAAAGACAAAATTATAGCAAACCACCGTTGCAGGCAAATTCCCTATTTGCTATTACTGTAGCTGTCATTTTGTAAAAAATGAAAAACACCATTGTGGATGCTCTTAGTTAATTGACTATTTTGCAAATTTTACAAAAAACAAGAAGATTGTGTTTCCTACTGAGGTAGCTATTGGGAATATACTAAGGTTGTTATTCCCAATAGTGACATCAGTTTTAAATTTTTTGTGAAAGCTCTTTAGGAATCGCTAAGTGTCTCAATACATTTATTCAAGGTCGCTAATTCCATCAGCGACCTCAATATACTAAAGTCGCTAGTGGGATTCTTGGGAATAGCGACAGCAAACAAAAATTCAAAAACATTTAAAACACAGGCCGCTATTCCTATTAGTGACATTCAAAATGAATATGTCACTAATGAAAATAGCGGCCGCTGCTGACGTGGCACAAGTTAGCCCACGAGCGCTAATAATTTCGAAACTGGCCCATAATCACAAATATTTTTAAAAAGTGGCCTATGATGGCAAAAAAATCCTCGATTTGGGACTGAAAAATCCCAAAAAAACCCTCGAAAAATCCGAAACCCTAGATCCGGCGATGTACGGCGGATCCAGCGACGGCGGCGCGCAGAAGATCCCACCGGCGTCCACAATGCCGTGGGCCCGGAATCTCCGCAGATTCATTGGATCCGGAACGGGTCTCGGATCCGAAGCCCTCATGGGTCCGTAACAACCCTCTACCCTCCATTTTCTTGATTTCAAATTTCTTGCTTTTCTAGGATTTGGTGGATTTGATAGTAAATTGCACTTATTTTGGGTTGTATCTGCAAAATGTAGTCTACATTTTAACTGTAGTTTGTACTAGGTTTAATTTGTAATATGTGCTTTTTATTTAGAGGATAAAGATTAATGGAGTGATTTAAGAGTTTGGCTACATGGAAATTTAGATAGGTGAAATATAAATTTATTTGGAATATAGCGGGGGATTGAACTATATGATCTTGTATTCTAGCATGGATTTGAATTGTAAAACTCGACTCTCGTTACTAGGCTAATTTTGTAGGTTTAAAATGATGCCATATTTGGATTTGTTATATAGCTTGTATGAGCTTTTAACATGGACATGCAGTGAGCCATGTTGATTTTTTTTAACATTTGACGTCCATTTAGTCACCGTATCAATACATCCTAATAATAAGCCAAGCGCTTGTAGTGCATTTGGCAACACTTCTCACTCTTAAAGTGAGAGGTCACATGGTTGATTGCAGTATTAGATAGAATTAATTAGGGATGTTGGGAAAAATCCCCCTCCCCCCAATGTGCCAATCAGGGCCGGCCCTACCCCAGAGGCGGGTAAGGCGGCCGCCTTGGGCCCCCGGAGATTTCGCGATTTTAAGGGCCGCCAAATTTGAACTTTCCTTGTAAATATAGGCACGTATTTTGCGCGTAAAAAAATATATATGCTATTAGGGGCCCCATTTCGAAAGTTCGCCTAGGGCCCCCGGGAACTCAGGGCCGGCCCTAGTGCCAATGTGTGCGACTATGGCCGCTTGTCCAAAAAAATAAAAATAAATAAATAAACAAAATTAAAAATCCTAGTAAAGCCTGTGGTGCATTCTCTCTAAGGATAATTTCTTAGATTTTCTCTGTCTTATTCAAGAAAATTAATATTCTTCTGTGACCGACAACGCACTTCTATGTTACTCTGATTTAGTTTCCAAATGCAGATTGATTGGTGGTACAAAATGTGAAGCTATTATGTACTAGATTTGCCCGTGGCCACGTGCCTATGGCGCGTCTTCAGAACGATACAACATATGAAAAGTCTTGTAAACAGTAAATCAAC
The DNA here is from genome assembly GCA_017893485.1 of Hemerocallis citrina. Classification (NCBI taxonomy): domain Eukaryota; kingdom Viridiplantae; phylum Streptophyta; class Magnoliopsida; order Asparagales; family Asphodelaceae; genus Hemerocallis; species Hemerocallis citrina. The sequence goes on along the minus strand of CM030358.1, from coordinate 446,780,911 downwards.
AATTATGTAGCTCAAGTTTGAATAATATGACAATAATTAGTTGTAAATAAAAGTCCATGTTTCCATTAGTATATGATGAAAATAATTATAAATTAGGGTATAAAAGTCCATATTTCCATATATATATATATATATATATAGAGAGAGAGAGAGAGAGAGAGAGAGAGAGAGAGAAATAATTAAATAAATGAGTTGTTTTGGGGGGGGGGGGGAGAATTTGAATTTGAGTTTTGGAGGGAAATGTATTTTGTGAGGTGGGCCTTTGATTTTGGGGGATTGAAGGAGAGCCACTTGATAGCTTTCTTTGTGTTTTATTATATATATTTCTGCTCATGTTTTTATGTCTATTGTTCGTTTTGACTTGCAGAGCTTGAAACCAAAAAAATTTTGCTTGAGATTTTTAAAGAACGACAACAGAAAAATGCCGAAGCAGCGCAAATCCCCAGTTTCTACAAAAAGGCATGCTGAAGAGTTGGTTTTTTGGGTGGTTTGTTTTTTCCATTTATTTTCCAAAAAAATTGTCATAAGCATGTAAATATGTATCTATGCTACTATATAATAGGAGGAATTGCGTGTTTAATTCACCCCCTATTTTTATTTATTAAAAGGCTTGGTGGGCCCCATTTCTTATTAATGATTGAGCGCTCCATATGTATAATGCCCTTTTCAAAAACTCAAATCTATTGTTTAACTTACCATGGCCCCGTTTGGTAACAAAGTTAAGATAACCAAAGGCATATTAACTTTGGAGGTGCAAGGTATTCTAACTTTGGTTACCATACCTTTACCTCCAACTGAAAACTATATTCCAAGTTAAGAAAAATTAGGTAAGAGTGTAGTTTAGATAACTTTAGTTTTCTCAACTTTTTGGGTGAGATAATTGTAGTTAACTCCAAAATGAGTCTTAAACTTGCCAAAGTTAGGATAACTAATAAAGTTTTCTAAAGTTATGAGAAGTTATGAGAGATAACTCTGGTTATCATAACTTTGTTCCCAAACATAGCTTTCTTTCTTCATATTTTAAAGACATTACTTTGCAACCAAACATTGCTTTAATTGTTTGTGGGCATGAAGCTCCACTTGCAGCAGCGTACATGCAAAATGTCTTGTTATGTTAAGAATGTATTGATTACATGCCATCTTACCTAGGTACTTAGTTTGCGTTGTTTTGCAGCCCGACCTCGACTTCAGTTTGTTTGAATTTACCCTATGTTGATTGCTTTATTTAGTTTATTTCCCTAATTTTCATTTTTCATTTAAATTATTGTTTAGCTAATGAGCTGTATGTCTCCTTATGTTTTCTTACACAGAAGCCTGAAGAAGGGTCAATCAGTCATAGGGTACAAAGATTGGCAAAATACCGGTTTCTGAAGGTATACAGATGTATTCATTGTTTTGTTTGATGAACATTCTCATGATGTAACTCCACCTTTTTCCTAAAAAAAACATTCTCATGATGTATAATTTTCTAGAATTATTACCTTTTATCTTGTGTTATTATTCCTGCTCACATTTTTATATCTAGTGTGATATATTTTCAGTTAATCTTTTTTTTATTTGCAGAAACAATCTGAACTTCTTCTTAACGCCGATGATCTGGATGCCATGTGGGTTTGCTTAAGAGAAAATTGTGTTATTGATGATGCTACTGGTGCTGAAAAGGTATGTATGCATGTGTTTTCACTTTGACTAATTTTCCTGTGCACATATCCTGCACTTTTTGGTGGATTGAAGGATATTCTAAGTTTAGTAGTTGATTGATCATGACAAACTTTTAGACTGGGGTTTTGTTTATGAGAAAGTTAAGATGTATTTTTGTTTGCAGATGCATTGTATCTAGTAGTAAGGATGTAAATGACGACCAACATTGTACTGTTAGTTGATTCTGCCTGATCTGTTTTATACAAATTGATTCTGGGTGGTTGAATAAGTGGGTGGTTTGGGCTAAACACTACCTTATAATGATTAGAATAGAATTAGATTTTGTGAGGAAAAAGGCTCCCATATTTAGTTCTTCAAAGTTTGTAAATGGAAGTGTTGGCCGTACACTAATTGATTATGGGTGGTTGAAGAAGTGGGTGGTTTGGGGTAAACACTAACTTATAATGATTAGAATAGATTTTGTGAGGAAAAAATGCTCTCGTATTTGGCTCTTCAAAGTTTGTAAATGGAAGTGTTGGCTGTACACTAAGAGTTTGGCTGGTCCAACCTGCTGTCATATGTTACTTTTGCTTATCTGATGTCGACGAGGATCAAACCCTTAACTTGAAATCAGACTCTCTTTGTTTTTAATCTTGCTAAACTCTGTCTACAACTGAACATTCTGTTAAGTTAAACTGTAGACAACGCACATTTATTTTTGAAAATTATTATTGTGCAAAGTCATCTGTAAGAAATTGGAGATAGGTTCAGCTGTAGCTAAACATGGAAGAAATGTTGAGATTGTTTAGGCATTTCATGTGCAAACGAGATCCATACTTGTCTTAGAATATATAAAGGATTGTAGTGAATGGAGCAATATTACTCGTAGACTTATGTAGATTATGATTGAGATAATTAGGCAGGAAATTATAGGTGTTTTCTTGATAGACATAACCATCCTTCGCAAAGCTGAATGGATAAAAAGGCTTGGCCAATGGCCACCTACAAAATGATGGCATTATTGTTATTGCTACTGTGTTAGTCTCTTCGCGATCGTTTAAGTTGTGTTTACACTTTACATGCCTTTGGATTTGCAAATTGTTCTGTGTTTATCACCATTTTCTATTTATTGAATACCTGGACAATATATATAAGCTTACAATGTTTTATCGTATGCCCTATTGCAGATGAACTATGAGGATTTCTGCCATATTGCATCTGTCTGCACAGAGCAAATTGGCCAAAAGTGTCGAAAATTTTTCAGCCCTTCCAATTTTATGAAGTTTGAGAAAGATGAGTCTGGAAGAATAGCCATCTTACCATTCTATCTTTATGTGATGAGAACGGTTGATTTCTTTATCTTTCTACACACGGATTACCTTTTTCTTAAATGTTAATATTTCTTTTGTGTCAAAATTTTATGTTCTTTAGAACTTTATCCTCATATACCAGCTGCTGGTATTTATCATAGTATTATATGAAGTTAATTTCCACCACCTTTATTCAAGCTAACTATATGGTGCTCAAAAATCCACTGCTCTATATGTGAACATATTATACATCTTATGTATAGTGATAATGTAGATAATCTTCTGTGATCTATAGGTGGCAGCCAAATGTATAGAACTTAAAAGATTATTAGGTCTTAACTTAATCTTCATTTCCGTTAATTATGACACCCTTAGAGTTTACAATGAGTTGACCACAGTAATAGTGTTTAGAAGAGAACAAAGAATTTTAAGGGATTGGCTTTAGAAGTTGCGCTAATATGACATGCCCTACAAAGAAAGTTTTAAAATTTTTCTATATGTCTTTACAATTGATGTGATAAGCCTTCAAATATGAAGTACTTGTGGTCTTGACCAACAGAACTTGATAGTATATGAACCAAGACTTGTTTCCAAGGTTAAAATGCATATGCATTCAGTGGTTGGAAAGTAGATGATATCACCAAAAATTTCCTTATCCTTCCTGTTTTTCTTATTTTTTGTTGTGTAGTGCATGATCCTAGAATAGGTTGCTTTGTTATGTATACTGCGGGCAGGATGCTTCTCATTTTCAGATTATGGTTCACTAAAACTCTCTTGGGATGAAGTAGTGTTATCATAATGACAACATTGTTGTCCTTGAATTGTACGGTTATCATGGAGATGTTCTTCCAACAGATGTATTAGGGATGTTCTAGTCTCTATGCATAACTTTTACCTAATACCCTGACTATACGAATTAGGGTTCTTAACCTCTTATCAGTTTGCTAAGAAAATGTGAATTACTATGTCAAGCTTGTCAAGTCCGGTTCGTTCTTAACAATTTGTGAGTCCACACTTCATTTGTGGTGCACATGGTTTGTTAATTGGTAGGAGTGCATATGGTGCACATTATGTCCATGGCCACCCTTTATGGACAAGTTCTTAACTTTTATCTGTGAAATTTCCCTGGCAGGCTGTCAGAGCACTAAAGCTCTGAAGTAATAGTGACAGTTTTATATGCTAATATGCCCCTGTTTGAGCGCCTTTTTGTGAGCCTAACTGTTGCATTAAAGTATTTTATTTAAAAGAAAACAAATAATCCGTGTTTGATAAACATTTAGTGGAAATTGAACGTGGACAGCTCAGCTACCATGTGAATTATCTCTCTGCTACTACACAAATATTCGGAAGTTGCGGTGAAGGGTAAGGGAGTTATTGTTATATTTACAAGCCAATTCTAATTTAATGATGGGGTGGGCTGAATCAATATTGTACGTAGCCACCAGGTGAGTTTAATATTGTTCAGACCCAAATCCAACCGTGCAAATTTAGTCTGATTCAGACTCTGGCTGTGTGTGAGTACACTTGTGGTTTTATGGTTTTACCAATAAATAAACATGATTTCATTTGTATGATTCCTTCCCTGTTGGATAAGATGTCTCATGTGCAAGGACATGGGTAGCAAATCCCATAGAGCTGTTCTATTGTGCTCAACTTAAGCTTCTTTTAAATGTTCTCTATTTTCTGATAACCATTTAAGTGGGGATCAAGAACATTAGACTCCCTTTCTGCAGCTAGCTTGCTGCTAAAGCAAAGCAGCTAATGTGAAACTTTGTGACTGCCTGGCCGGGTGCCCACTTTTAAACGTTGTTATGATAAGCAAATCACAAATTTTCTTAGTTCAAAATATCTTCTGGTTGAGGAAGAATCTTTTTACTTAATAAATTTTCATTTAATTGCATGATAGTTTTTCGCAACCTCTTATCTTTTGGTTAAGCAATTATTGCAATTGAATGAAAAAATATAAAGAAGAAGCTTACTGACTTGTTTACTTCCTCTGGTTTTCTTTCTGACTAGAATAGTATATTTCTTTCTAAAACCATTGTTTGACTTTATTTCTCATGCTGTATTTTGATGCTTATGTATTTGGAAATTTTTTACTGTTGGGAAATTCAGTAAATTTGATGAATTGTTTTTGCATCTTTGTACGGTTTTAGGTATCACTTACTCAAGCAAGAATTGACATGAGCGAGCTTGATGAGGATTCTGATGGCTTCCTTCAACCTCATGTATCAATCTCTATTCCTAACTTATATAGATGTTCATTATTAATTTTCATTTTTCTTATTATGCTACTTTTGTTTGTCAGGAAATGGAAGCCTACATTAGAGGCCTTATTCCAAATTTAGCACAATTACGTGATATGCCTGCAGCCTTTGTTAACATGTATTGTCGAATAGCTGCACACAAGTTCTTTTTCTTTTGTGATCCTCATAGGAGAGGTAACTTGCCCTATGCTCAAATGTAATGTTTTTACTTCGGGATGATTTTATGATGGAAAAGGATTCCAGTTTCTTACTTTTAATAACTTAATCCAGTAACTCATCATTGTTTTCATCACTAACTTATAGGCAAAGCCTGCATTAAAAATGTGCTGCTTAGCAACTGTCTTCAGGAGCTTATGGAACTTCACCAGGTAGTATTTCTTCCTGAGCATTTGTTTTCAACTTCTCTTATCTTGCCTACTGATGCGTCAGCACCCATGGTTTATTGATAGCCACTGCCACTATAACTTTTTGTTCAAATCCTTATTCTCTTAAAGTAGATTTCTATGTTTAAAGTAAATGATTTCAGGTGTTTATCTTGTTTAGGAGTTATTTTGTTTAGGAGTAGGTGGCCTTATGAATAGTTCTATATCGTTAGCCTTTTCTCTGTAGGTTCATTTGGAAACTTGTAATGTGAATTCACGTAAGTTTTCTTGTTCTATGTTGAGCATACGATAAGAATCAGCTCAATGAGCATGGACGTCTTGTGGCATTTTACTTTGTGACAAATTGTAGATATAGAGGAATGCAGAGTCCTAGGGATTGATTAAAGGATTTGATTGCTAGGAGTGTTAAATGCCAGTGATTGACATTTTTATTGAATGATGGGAATGGAAGAACTTGCAAACTACTCCAACGTCGCTGAACTCGAAACCAAAATTGCATCTTGAGGCTTAGACAGGGAAATTGATGTCGTTCTGTGCCATTTATTAAATCTGTTATTATTATTTTAGTAACAAGTTAAACTTAATAATATACAGATCATGCTATACAGTTTATAAAATTCAATCAAGTTTGTTCTTCTCTCTCTCTCTCTCTCTCTCTCTCTCTCTCTCTCTCTCTCTCTCTCTCTCTCTCTATATATATATATATATATATAGGGGATGATCATGTGAGACCCTACCTCTCTTTATCTGAGGCCTTATATGTTCTAGTAATCTGCATGTACGATGCACGTTCTAATTACCTTTTTTAATATAGTAAATAATAAGACGTAATCTGCCCTAGGGCACAAACTCAAACTTTTATTTTACCCCTAGTGGCACGTAATATGTGAGACCCTACCTCTCTTTATCCTAAGGCCTCCCTTTACTTATCACATACTAGTTACAAATTACCCCTCGTGGCACAAATTTTTATTTTATATGAGTGACACTTTTGTAAATAATTATGTCGTAAATAAATTTGAACTTTGAGGGTATTATGGTAAGTAACAATAGTTGAGTAAATGAATGGTTAATATAACTCCCACTTAAAAATGATTGGTTGAGATTATATGGTTGAATGAATGTCTGCAAATTACAGGCTGTCTACAAATGACAACCCCAACTCTCCCATTATAATATTAGAGATGAACACCCCCCCCCCCCCCCCGAAAAATCTGAACCGTTCATCTTGTTCTACATGCCTACAATAGTCATTCATTTGTCCATCAATCATGACAGTGGAAAAATAAAGAATTTTCTGCCCTACAATTTTGTCATGGTGTAAAACATAAACAAATGAACTTTTGATAACTTGATTTTACACTCTTAGGCTATCTAAAGCATGCAGAACAAGATAAACGATTCAGATTTTTAATGGGGGCTTTGTATCAATGGGCTCACATATGAGGTAGGGTCTCATGTGGGCACCCTCCTATCTAAGAATCGTACACACTCGGCCATATTTGGAAGATATAAAAAAGAAAAAAATATTGAAATGATCTTCATATCATTAAACATGCAAAATCACTAGACTTGCATATGTTTTGTTCATCCATCATGTGGTCTCATTTGTTCTATTGCATATAAAACTGTTAATTGCAATGACATGATGGAAGAGCAAAACATGTGCAATTATAGTGATTTTGTAGCACCCTATGTTCAATAATGTGAAGGTCATTTTCAACATGGATCATATTTTTCTTTTTATGTCTTCCAAAGATGACCGAGTGTGATTCTTACGTGGGTGGCACCTACCTCCATTAATCCCTATATATATGTATTTACGTGCATTTTCCATTCTAAATAGCATTCATGTTTAAACATCTCTCTTCTTGCCAATTGTCGATAGAAGCCGACATATAGAAAATGTGAGCAAAATCCTGATCGGTAAAACACTATGGGTAACTTTTGGTTTTTATTTATCTTAAACTTTTTATTTTTTAAAGTACTAACAATTGTCACATCTCCTGGGTTGGGATTGACAAGTTGAAATTAGGGCTGGCAACAGGCCGGGTTTGGGCCGGCCCATATAGGCCCGGGCCCGAGCCCGAAGTTGAAAACATAGGCCCGAATCCGACATGATTTTTCTTCGGGCTTAAAAAGTTAGGCCCAAGCATGGGCCCGAATTAGGCCCGAAAATAGGTTTGGGCCTAGGCCCGAACTACTTGTGCATGTTCTAATATATAACTTTCCCATAAAATAAAACTATATCAAGAATAATATACTATAAAAAAAATAACAATAATAGGAATACTATAAACTTTAAAGTAGTTAACATCTAATTTGTCTATTTTCATTTAATTTTATATATACATGGCATAGTTTCTCTATCAATAAACTTTATCACTCATTTCAACTTACTAACATATATTCTCTTTAAAAAAGTCATACAAAAAATTTTTGTATGATTTTTTTATACATGATGTATAAAAAAATATGCGCATGCACATATAAAAATTTGATTCGGGCCAATCGGACCTAACCACTTGGGCCCGAGCCCAGCCCGAATTTTCCTCGGCCCTAAAAATTTAGCCCGAGCCTGGCTCGGCCCGAAATGAGGATTATTAGCCCAAGCCCGCTAATTATTGGGTCGGATCTAGGCGGGCCCGGGTCAGATTCGGGCCAATTGCCACCCTTAGTTGAAATCATATAACAGAGATGTTCGCGCTTCAGATCAAGAAGATCTGTAGCTTGTCAAACTGGCCTATGTATTCCCAATGTGCCATGCTACTAGACAAGATGATATTTTGCCAATCTCCTCTTTTAAAGCTCCCAACTACCAATTTTTTTGTTTTTTTGGCGAATAACTACCATTTTTATATGCCTTTCACTATTAGGAAAGTTCAGTTTTTATAAAAGAAAATTTGAGTACAAGCTCATACTTTTGTTAAAAAATACAAGTAGAGGAGTTTGAATTACTTCCTGTTTGGTGCTAAGATGTTAAGGTATTTCCTGTCAGGAAAGTGAGGAAGAAGTTGCAGATACAGAGCAGGCAGAGAATTGGTTTTCTTTGACATCTGCTCAGCGAATATGCGGTATGCCATTTCAAGTTCTTTATTTGTAGTCTTTCTGTTTAAATGTTACATTCTATGTATTATGTTGCATCATAAATTATCTCATCACCCCAAAATTCTATGTTTATATTAAACCCCCAGAAACTTGATAGTTTTGATATAACCCATAAGTTATATCGAATACACTAACTTAAATATGCTTATTTTTTTACCTATCTTACCTATCCTCCTATATTATATTTGACCCTTCTGGTTGTATTTCATATTTCGTGTGGGTTATATCAAAATATCAATTGGGGGTTATATCATTTTGGGGTCAATGTAAAAACAAAAAGAAACTTTGTTTTTATGTAATTCCGTGATATTTCATGACTTAAATCTATGATTTCTTTTCCTGGTGTTAAACATGTGCTGCTGACCTTAGGGTTTGCCTTAAATATAACTAACGCATGATAATTTTTTTAATATTTTATTTTTATGTGGATGGTTATATAGTTTGAAGTTTTAAATGCGTGGTTGAAATTTAAGTTGATGGTTGATATAGATTGAAGTTTTAAATGCAAACTCGAGACTTGAAGCAGATGGTTGAATTTAAGTGGACCATTGATATAGTTTGAAACTTCAAATGTCAGTTGAGATCCATAAGTGAATGGTTGTCCAAGAAACAACCCCAACTCTCTTGTTATAATAATAGAGATATGTATTGAATTTTTGTGTCTCCCAAGTGCGGAGGTACAATCTTTAGATTTCTAATGAAACCGCAAGTTTCATTATCTGACAATATAGAGACATACTCACAGTTTCATTGATATCTGATCCTTGCTTCTATGTTGACATTCTAAATGTCTTACTATTCATAAAAAAAATTACCTCATCATTTGTTTTTCTTCCATTTCGAAAATTAGAGGACCTTTTCCTTCGTTTCCAACGTACATTTTAGCTCATTTTCATCTTTATTTCAAATAAATGTTACTAGGAAGAGGTGGTATCTATATCTGAGTCACATTATTGTTGTGCAGATATGTTTCTTGCATTAGATAAAGATATGAATGGGACGCTGAGCAAGCAAGAGCTGAAGGAATATGCAGATGGGACATTGACTGAAATCTTCATTGAAAGGGGTTAGGATCTGACATTTAACTACATTAATTACCAATTGGTTCCATCCTTGCATACTTCAAGCACTAAGTTTTTAAGTGTGCGGTGCATGTGTTTTCTAAATGCTCTACGAGTTCATTTATTTGCATAAAAATCACATCAATTTTCGACATTGCTTAAATTGTGCAACTGAAATTCATGTTTAATTAATTTATGCCCAGTGTAGTTATTGGTTTAACTTTCCGAGCAATAACCATATGAAGAATTGAAAATGCAGTAACATCTTTATCTCCCTTGACTTGCTTGCAGTGAACTATGGCTTGAGAAGTTAATACATTAAAAGAGGCAGATGATGGTTTTATTTTAGTTATTAATTTAAGGTAACTGCTGCATGTAGTTCAAGATTATATGGTGATTGCAATTTCAAGCATATATATTAAGTTTGAGATTGAAAGAAAACTGATGGACTTAATGTATACATGACATTGTCGAAAGCACATCAGGCCACTTTTTTCAAAAAATGTGCAATTCAGATAGAGGATGGTAAATTTAGAAGAGTAGACTTACTACACCTCTTTCTTGGGTTATGAAATGACTAAGTGATCATATTAAGAAATCTAGGAGAAAGCGAGTAGTGGAGGAAGATGAGGCTTTGGGAGCAGGCGGTGATGGTATTTGAGTGGTGGTAGAGGTTCAGTTGTGCTTCATCCTGAAGCTTCTATCTCCCTTTTCCTTTAAAAGTGTGATTTCATTAAATAAAATAAAGCCTCCATATGCGTATGCATCAAGTTGACAAATTTCTTAACACACCATTCAATAAAAAAAGATTTGTTTTAAAAAAGAAGAATAAAGCTAACTCTAAGGATTCGAACCTAGTTACTACCTAGAAATTCTTAGATTGATAAGATAATTTACTAACCAACTGAGCAACATTGACATATTTTATATGAATATGTTAATTTTTGAGTTTTGCTCAGTAGACCCGGCTGGGGTCAGCTGGAGCTGTTCTACCGGTTGAACCGTTGGAGTAAGAAAATACCCTGTGGTGTTATAAAAAAAAGCCTGTGAATAAAACGAACACTCTGGATTTCGGCTCAGTGCTTTGTACCAATCTCTTTTTTGCTCTCTCCCTCTCTCTTCCGGGTCTGTCACTTTTTTAAGAATCCAGATCAATTCCCTAGAAAAAAGAAAAGAAAAAAGAAATCCAGATCAAATCTGCAACCTCAACCCTCACCTTCACCTCCTTTTCTTCTTCTTCTTTTTTTGATCATAACCTCCTTTTCTTCTTAACCCTAAAAATTTTGATTCTTCTAGGAGAGCAAACCCTCCAAAAAGTTTTGATTTTTAGGAACAACACAAAGTTTATCTAAATGTACACACCAAAAGAAGGCAACCACTTGGTTTTGAATTATAAGGAGGAGGTGCGTGAGACAATGAAGACGGGGAGGAGGAGGATGAGGGACCCTCTTTGTTTTAATTTGAAGGAATAAATGTGCATAGTTTCACCCTTTTTCATTTCAGGCTTTGGGTTTATTGACTAGAGGTTGGAGGAAGAAGAAAGACGATGGTGAAATGTTAAAGAGAACAATGGAGGAGAGAGAGAGGCTGTTTTTCTTCTTCTTTTGCAGTCTGAAAAATGGGGTCAATTAATCCACCAAATCATATGAGATCTGCTGGCAAAAATGTTTGAAATTTCATTTTACCCCTGACCAGCTGAATAAGCCTGTTTGAAATAATATCTGAGCCATTGCTCCGTGGTCCTTGACTTTGGTCAAGGCACTGGAGCATGACTATTTATAACTTTCTTGTACCTAGGTCCTCACCCAGTTCCGCAAACTCAAGGTAAGCGGCAGCCTACCCTTGGCCCAAGATAGGTCTGCCACTGCACATAACCAAATTTCAATCAGTGCAGATTAAGTTGCATCCATGTCACATTCTCGACCATACATGCAATAGGAAAAGATAAAACATGATTCACGCTTCAAAAAAACATGTGGATGATTGAACAACCAAAATGCCTCTTGTGAATGGGGAGATGTTACCATGAAATATCTCGTGCCCTTTCTATTGTTCTTTCTGGTGCTATTTCAATTAATTTTTTTTGCTTTTTTTTTGTTTTTGTTTATAGCATTTGATGAGCATGTGCGCCGTAGTAAAACTGGAGGTGGGAACAGCCGAGAGATGGATTTTGAAAGCTTTCTTGACTTTGTGTTGGCTCTAGAAAATAAAGACACTCCTGAAGGATTGACATACTTGTTTCGTTGTCTTGATCTTCACGGAAGGGGTTTCCTTACGACAGCTGATATCCATACTTTTTTCAGGTATGTGCTTTATTAGATATTTTGCTTGCCATTTCTTATGTTAACATATAACATGGAATGTGTTCTCTGTTTTTGAATTTAGCCTTATAGTTAAGTGTAATTCCCTTTAACAAATCTCTTCTACCCCATGGTTCAGGAAGTCAATATCAGGATGGTAGTCGTTTATTGGTATTGGAAGTATTGGTTAGCAAAATTGCAATCTGAAACAATGTTCCGTCTATAGTTTTCTTGATATTGATGTATTTTGTGTAAGTATTGGTTACACAATGCTCATTTTACCACAAGGGTGTCTTTTCCTACCTGCCAAGTGGGCCCTCTGGGATTTTATGAGTCTTTTTCTAGAGTTTTCCTCAACCAATGTCTAGGAATTTTGAAGATTCATGTATGATATCGGCTAGCAGTTGATTCCCCCCCCCCCCCCCCCCCCCCCCCCCCCCTCTCTCTCTTCCCTTTGGGAACAAGGCCGTAGGCACTCCCAATCTCACCCCCCCCTCTCTTCCCTTTGGGAACAAGGCCGTAGGCACTCCCAATCTCACCTCCTATTTGGATATTAATTGGGGATTAATGGTGCAAGCTTCTAGAAGGGAGTCACTGGAGAGGCTTGCCGCTAGACCCCAGTGTCACTTGGTGGAGCCTGTTTTGTTGGGGGACTCTTAGATGATGATGTGGTGACCGGATGAATTGGCAAGGAAGTTCGTCATTTTTTCATTTACTTGACAATGGCAAACTATATTTAATACTCTACTAGTATTTTTCACTTGCGATGCACGTTTTGATAAGAGTTAGGATTTTCACATGCGATATACATTTTGAGAAATAGTTTTGGAGTTGGATGTGCGTTGCACGTAATTGGGATCTTTTTAAGGAAAAATTACAATTTATACGTGCAATGCATGTGTTTATAAGTAGAATTTGAGTTGTACGTGCAACATATGTGTATGTTTAGTGTTAAAAAAATATCATAAAATTGTTTTGCACGTGCGTTACATGTTTTAAATAGGTGGAATTTTTTTTATTTGTTTGTTTTTGTTGTAATTAATGGGAGAGTTGGAATTGCACGTGCAACGCACGGGTTTGTATGTTGACAAATGACAACTCCAAGTCTCCAACTCTCCCATTATAATATTAGAGATTAGAGATATACTGGTTGATATTATTTTTCTCATAAACAATAACTGATATGCATAAATTAATCATTTTAATAAAATTATAATATCCATATTTTGATGTAAGGTGGCTATAACTGAAATATCATTTCTCTGATATATATTAATATTTACATAAATGCAAATTCAAACTGCTGCAATTCCTGATATTTGCATTTACTCTTATTGTACCAAAACCAGAATGTTCTTAATGATTGACTCCTTCAATTGTCAAATTATGGAAGAAAAGAAGGGGTGCATACAAGAGCCGAGTTGTTTCCCCGATACAGTCTTCCTAAATCAATATTTGTAATTTCCTGCTTGTAGTACTGTGAGAGCGTTCTACAAGTCTCAAATTACAGCACATGACAGCTCACGCCATATTGTGAGCTACACAGTTAATTTATTAAATATATATTTTTTAAATGGACACAAATTTTAGCTATTTCAATGTTAGATTTAAGATAAACTGAACAGCAGTCAGAAGAAAATTATTGCAAGTAAACTTACGCTGCCCATAACGTGCAACATGAAGATGCTTATCCAACTGTATGCGTTCTTGTTTCTTCTAGACAATCTGTCCCTACAATTTCGCCCTCACCAAGTACCACAAATCACACAATTCTTGATTATGTGCCCACGCGTGTTCTTTTTTATGTTTTATTATTATTATTATTACCACTAATTATTTTGTTTTGCAGAGACGTACACCACAAATGGATCGAGGGTGGGAACTACGAGCTGTGCATTGAAGACGTTAGGGACGAAATATGGGACATGGTCAAACCTGTAGATCCTCTCAGGATAACCCTCACCGATCTTCTAGCTTGCAATCAAGGTGGCACTGTTGCCAGTATGCTCATCGACGTACGGGGATTCTGGGCCCATGACAACCGAGAGAATCTCCTACAGGAAGAGGAGGAACCTGAGGAAGAGTAACCTATCATCATATGCGCCAATCTATTTGATACGAAGATACGCTAGTTGGATGTTGGATTAAACCTTTTATCCTTGTATAATTAAATGGTTTCATTAATACTTGGTAGTTCTATGGGTTGTGTAACTTATTGTGTGATCACTGTTTATATATATATGCTTTAGTTGTGTAATTAGGCACTGGAGGAATCTGTAGTAGTGCTTGTCTTTTGGTTTTATTGCTTGAAAAGCGTTTTTGATGTTCTTTAATACTGTTTGTTGAACAATTTCATATGATAGTTACATTATACAGCCACGAATTATTGATTATTATTTTTTTCCTTTTCATCTTTTTGAGGAATAACTGGTCTGGGAATCATGCCGAATCTGATTCTTATTTGTATTTTGACTGCAAGTCTGCAAGTGTCGGTTCACTGGTAAGTAGGTAGGTAGGGATTTCCTGCTTGCACCAAAAAATTTCAAACTAATATATGTTCTGGGTAGAAGTGTGGGTGTCTGGATGTGGTCCAATTCCAAATAATAATAATCTCTAATCTAATATTATAGTGGGAGCAGGTGTTGGTGTCATTTGTCCATCTATACTACGTTCATAACTAATATGAAGGAGGTTTCAGGTTCGAGTTTACACTATGTCAGATTTTTTACTCAATTTTTTTTTTAATAGTAAACATGCATCACTAAGTGTAAATTACTATTCATCTATCTATAATATAATATATTTACTTACTATTTAATGGAAGAGTTTGTCAAAAATAAATAATTTTAAATATTTTTTTGTCATAAAAGAAATATCACTTTTGTCACCAAAAAACATGTGCATCACACGTGCAACTCCAAATCTATTTTTCAACACGTGCATTTTATGTACACTTCAAAGTTTTTCCTTTTTAATTTTTAAAATTAAGGCATTTGTTGCACGTGCTAATTACTGCTACTTACGTGTATTGCACGTTTAACTCTAACTCTTTATCAAAACGTACAACGCACGTGAAAAATACTAGTAATAATAATAATAAAAGAACAAGAAAAAAAATATGGTGATGGAATATCTGAATTGATAACTGCATATCTGAGAACGCATAGATTAATGTCAGTTTTGCATTATATTATAATATCTAGGTTAATGTGACTTGCACAATACTGAAGATGGATCCTATTTTTTGTATTTGCAACTAGCATCTTTTAATTATATTCAACTGGTATTTGTATCAATTTTGTGTTCCTGCTGTCTATAGTTATTTGTTGGGAAAACAGATTTAAGAAAAAAAGAATGACATGAAGTGATCTTTTTGTAACATAAAAATGCTTTTATTTCGGCTACGGCCTTGTTCCAAGAGAAAAAGAAAAGTTGTATTGTATATATAGAGTGTTGGATTTATATCTTGCATACTAGGTTCGATGTGAAGAGAATATGGTGAAGCGAGAAGATATTCGAAGCGAAGATTGGAGACAGAAGAAGTTCAGGCTGTATAAGATTGAGTATTGGGTACAGTCGACTGCCATATGGGGGCAGCCGACCGCAAGCATCAGGTGTGCTCTCTGGATGTTTTCGAGTCCAAAGCAGTCGACTACTCTTTTGAGCAGTCGACCGCAATCAACGGACAACGACAGATGGGTATGTTTCTGAGTGAATCTGTTTGAGCCTAACTTCCTCTCCAAGTTAGATTGTATAGCTCGTGTGGCTTTCTCTTCAGGGTATTTCAGACGGTGGTTGTATTAAGACGATAACCTAGAGTTTCTCTAGATCCCCATATAACAATGTAAAGACTTCCATTGAGAAGTAGTACTTCATGTGAGAGTTTTTCTATTGTAAACAATATAGTATTTTCTAGTGAGGCTTGAGAGATAAATAAATTCTTCGTGAGAGTGATTATAACTCTTGTATCTTCTTTAGTTGAATAATATTTCGGTTATTTCTCCTCCGAATTAGGTTCGTTCGAACTGGGTCAAAATTGTGTGCTTAGTATATTTGGTTTGGTCTACATGCTTGGTTGATTCGTTTTGATCAGTCATCGCTTCTCTTAGTTCTCTATAACCCTTTCCGGCTGTGCTTAATTTCCTAACACAAAGTACATATTCCAGCATGTACACTTTATAGTGTTTTGATCATAAGTTAGCCAAATTAGTTAACAATTTGATGAAGTAAGATATTGGAGTATACCAAAAGCATTTTCAGGGATACAAAATTACAGACATTATGACATTCGGTAAGAATTAAGTTAATTATTCATGTTTCACAATGGACAATGGTCAGTGGTCAATGGTCAAAGATACCCATGTGGTGGAAAACAAGATGAGAAGCTTATGGTACCCCGCTACATTGACGGCATAGATGATCCTGTTTGAGTTAGTTTTGAAATTTTGTAGGAAAAAAAATACAAAAGTACATATTAATATAGTTTACATCCGTGTTGTGTTGTGTTGTGTTGTATTGTTTTGTTTTAGAATTTAGGAATCAACTGTGCCTGAAAAATTGGAAAAAAAATATATTAGTGATTTTTTAAATGTATTTGTTGATTTTGATGTTTCTATTTTCTGATATTTTTTAATAATAAAGTCTCAGCAGAGTGTTTTGGTTCTTCTGAGTTTCGAGGAAAGATATATGATTATTTTTATTACAAAAAAAAATAAAAAATAAAAAAATCACCCAATTAGATATCGACATCTGTTAATATTCTAAGTAACTATCTTCCCGCGCGTGCATGAAAATCTTTTTGGAATCTTTTTAAAGGGATTCCATCTGCGGCATCACTGAAGGTGGCGGGAGGGGGAGGGGGGCCTCCAATTGACCGAAGGTGAAACCCCCATTTGCTGGTGTGGGGTTGTTAATTTGATACTAGCCTTTTATTCAAGGGTGTAATTGAGTGTCAGAGGGCCCTAATCAAGTTTTCAAATAAGATCTTTTGCATGAATGACAGTTATTTAAACTAGTCTTTTTTCACGTGGTCAGAATTGGAGTATTTTCACGTGCGATTTATATGTTAAGAAATAATTTTAGAGTTGAACGTGCGTTGCATGTAATTGAGAAAAATATTTTGAAGGAAAAACTATAATTTGTACATGCAATGCATGTATAAGAAATATGTGGATTTTTTTTAAAAATTTGTTTGTTTTTGTTGTAATTAATGAGAGAGTTGGAGTTGCACGTGCAACGCACGAGTTTGTATGTTGACAAATGACAACTCCAACTCTCCCATTATAATATTAGAGATTTATTAACTTGATTAGCTTCTTCATTTACCAAATTTTCAAATCCGTCATCATTCTTATACTCCTCATTCAATACATGTTCAACTTCCTCATCAATTAATTCATTTCTATATATCTCATCAACCCAAGCTTGAGGTTCATCATTTTGACTACCAAATTAGTTTGTTTAGTATTTTTTAAAAACTTGTCCATTGCACCATTTTGAGATTGAGTCAATTATTCAATTCTTTATATATATATTTTTTCTTTTTTCGTGTCCGGAATCATACTTTTTAGGATGTATGCTTCAAATAAATAAACTACACAAAATTTAAATAATAAAGTTAAGAAACAATAACACCTAGTTATTGCAACTTTTAAAGTTCACTTTTCCCTCAAATCTTCAATCATTTTCACCAATTTCATCACCAAATCAAAAATTGAATTCATCTTCTTCTCCAAATGACATTTAAAATTATAAAATAAAAATACTAATTAAATGATTTAAGGCATACTTCAACAATAGAAACTAGTTGAAATTAAAAAGAACTCAAAAGTTAGAATATACCCATTTCGATCGAGTTGAAAACCGCACAACGGAAGAAAATCGGGGACGGTGGAAGGTGGGAGGCAGTCTCATATCGGAGCCGGCTGTCGGCGAGGAGTGGAGGAGGTCGGTGGGTCGGGGTTCTTGGGAATGATGAAGGAGGTCGGTGTGATGAATTTGGTGTTTTTTTTTTTTTTTTTTTTTTTTTGAGGATGATGAGAATTAAGAGAAAAGAGAAAAAAAATTAAAAGACATGAGAATTGAGGGAAAATAAAAAAGAAGCAATATCATTTTTTTAGCCCAATATTACATACATATATATAAAAAGAACTTTAAAAATATAGGACACCTATAAAATTGGGGGCCCAAAACAGCTGCTTATGCTGCTTTGGCACAAGTCCTCCCCTACTTTTATTGTTTAATTTTCTGTGATAGCCTTATTTAGTTGTTTATAATTGTTGGGTAAATATCACAAACCAATGTTTTTTTTATCCAAATAGACATCCATTAATGAAACGGCCTAAATCCTAATTTAGTTTTTGGTG
Source organism: Hemerocallis citrina (assembly GCA_017893485.1). Lineage (NCBI taxonomy): Eukaryota > Viridiplantae > Streptophyta > Magnoliopsida > Asparagales > Asphodelaceae > Hemerocallis > Hemerocallis citrina. The sequence continues at coordinate 446,762,476 of CM030358.1, read as the reverse complement.
AAAACCACCTAACATTGTTAAGCTCTTTAAGAGCATCCACATTCGTTTACTATATTTTTCAAATTGCCATATTTTGATAAATGGACGTCTGCACTCATTTGCAATTTTACCATATTTAGGCAAAATTGCTACAACCGCTTCTCAAATTTAAGAAACAAAATGACAATTCTCAAATTATAGGGGACGAAACATGTTGTTGCGTCCATTGGTTCTTTATTTATTTAATGGGATCAAACGAAACAAGTTGTTTCGTCTAACTTTTTTTTTTTTTTTTATGTTAGGACGATACATGTTGTACCGTCTTGAGCTAAAAATAGCTTGGATGGGACAACATGTCCCGTCCAGCACAAATGGTGGGGGTTTTAAACCATTTAATCTAGGTTAGTGTATTAAGTAGGTTAATTAGTATATATTTTAATATTTAATTTATTTAATTTAACTATTTTAATATCTAATTATTAGTTAATGAATTTATACTTTATGTTTAAAAAAAAGGACGGAACAAGATGTTTTGTCCGAGCTCCTTTTTTATATTTCTTTCTTAATTTATAGCAAACCACGACTGTAGCAAATTGCACTTTTTGCTATTTGCTATTTTGCCATATTTGGCAAAATAGCAAAAACGACCGTGGATGCTCTAAGTTTAGAGGGTGTATTGTCAAAGTTGCTCATATGTGACCAATAATCTATATAATAAAATACAAAGAAAGCTATCAAGTGTCTCTCATTTATTTGGAAGAAAATCAACGGTCTAGATTTTTGCTCCCAAAAGATATTTTCCATCCCAAATGTCCCCCCCCCCCCCACCCCCCCCCCCCCCCCCCCCCCCCCCAAATTCAAAATTTTTTCCCAAAACAAAACAACTCCTTCATTTATTACTCTATCTCTCTCTCTCTTCCCCCTCTTTTCTCCTTTTTCATAATTTAGTTTTTATTATTTTTATTTTTTTTTACCAAGGTATGTCAAAAAAAAGTGATTGTTTTTTTATGTTATATAATTTCAAATTATGCTTTTTTTTATTTCAAATTTTTAATTATGTTTTTTTTTTCGGATTATGCTTTCATAACTCAATAACATTCACTTCCATTTAATTACTTTTGAATTACCATATTTGATCTGATTGTATTATACTTCACTGAGTAATTGTTTTAGATTAGAATGCTTCTCTGAGTTAATTTTGATTAGAATATTTTTTTATTATTATGCAATTTTGGATTATGCTTTTTTTGAATATTTGGGCATTTGCTGCTTTGAAAGAACGTTGCAAATTCTTAATTGAATCGCTTGATCGTGCTTTTACGGACAAATTCATGCTTAATCCCTGTATTTTGAATTTTTGTAGCTGCAAAATTGTATCTTGATCTACTTTGCTACAATTTCACTTCGCATATGTATCACAACAAATTTTCTATTTTAAATTCATACATGGTTAACTACATAAAAAAACAAATAAGGAGGAACAAACTCATGCAGTTTGAGGTGTTAACCGTAACTCATGCAGTTAGAAAATAAATTGCTACTTATGTTAGACTTCAAATCAAAAAAGAAATCTCTTATGCTCAAGTCACACATAGCAAGAAATTTTCGATTCACTACTATTGTAGATTCACAATACTATTTTTGAATCCCAAGTTGCTGACAAATAATCCTGCAATATACAAACCAATAAATATCAAGGTCACTTCATAATCCTACTTCAAAGTACATTAATACATCAACGTCTATATATAAATCATCCCTTATTATTTACATAATTTTTCATATGTAGTATCGTTCCGAATACATGCCGTAGGCACGTGCCCACGGACATACCTAGTACTAAATCATAATAATAAGTGAAAATTCTCCAACTCTTATTAAAACGAGCAACGCACGTGAAAAATACTAGTAATAATAATAATAATAATAATAATAATGGTTTCTTTTCCTCACACACAAAAGTTACTCTTTTCACATTTAATTTCAAATTGTATGACATGACATGATTTTTGTGTGACACAAAAACACTTTTGTCTTGTATTGTATATATATAGTACATATTTGGGTAGTTCGTGTTACACTATTTGTATAGTTTTTTTGTTGCTATTTACACTTCCTATGTTTTGGAAGATAAGTTCATCAAATCAATTAACAATTTGATATAGTGCGATATTGGAGTAGACCAAAAATAATTTGAAAGATTCGAAATTACACACTTTATGGCATTTTGTACGAATTAACTTAAAATATTCATTATTTTTTAAAGTATAATTTTAAATGTTGATTCAGTTTACAAAACGTGTAACAATCATTAAGAAAGGTCACAATCTACTTCCTCCATTACTTGTACGGAATGACATGGTCAACCAGAGTAGTCAAAGAGAATACTACACTACAACAAAAACTGTATTTAGCGGCATTTATACTCCGGCATTTTTGGAAAACGCCGGGGTATAAATGTGTTATTTCGTGGCGAAGCTGAAACGGTTAACATGCACCGGTGCTTTTAATAAGCGCCGGGCTATTATAATATAGGTCGGCGTTTATTAAACAAATGCCGACCATTCTGGGTTTTTTTTTTAACCCACGACGCCTCTCCTATTTCCCCCAAATCTCCCTTTTTGCTAAACTAGGTCACGGTTCCATCTCTCTCTCTCCCTCCCTCCAACGGAGTTCGTTCCCGCCGTCGAACCATGACGTCGTCTCCTCCGCCGTTGTCCCGCCGTCGTCACCACCTTGTTGTTCTCGCCGTCCACCTCTGCCGTCGTCATCACCTTGTTGCTCTCACCGTCCACCTCTCCTGCCGTCAACGGTATCTAATGGGCGAGGTAAGGATCTAGATGAATGACCTTTTAGCATTACTTTTTGTAATCTGAATTTGATTGATAATATAGTTTTTCCTTTCTGTAGGTGTTGTTAGTCGGTGCCGATGTTGGTGAAGTTGAAGCAGGAAAGATGGTATGATTAATAACTATTAAGGCTTTTAGGTGGGCTTAGTGCAATTGCACCTTCTCTTCTCCTATTACACCTTGAACAGGAAACCCATTAATGCAATAAAGGTTGCCTTCTCTTCTCCTCTTCTCATTTGCTTGTTATCTGCTGCACTGGAGAATGGTTCTAGTTTCCTATCTATTTGGCATTGAAAAACCATCAAAAAACGACGATTGCTCGTGGAGGTTTCCACAGAAAGACCTCTTGGTTCTGGCAAACGGATCAACATTAGGGGGTCTTTCGCTTTTGCCAGATCTATAGAGATATTACGAGTCTTCCGTCCCAGATTCCCTCGCCGCGACCATCTGGTTCACCGGTGCACTTGGAGCTTATCGGCAGAAACGAATCAATTTAGATATTCCCATCGAAGTTCAATATGAATCCTTGGGTACTTATCATGAGATTTATGTGCACTATTTAATAGTAGGAAGTGTAAAAAAAGAAATCCGTTGTATATACATTCGAACACAGTTGGTCATGTTTCTTTTTATCGAGAAATAGAAGAAGCCATACAGGGGTTTTGCCGGGCCTACTCATACACTATACCTCTTTGCCTCTTCTCTTATCCGAGAGTCTCCACAGTGGATATCTCACTTGAAGACAAGGAAAGGCGCCAACCAACCAGGCCTTGCTTAAAGAATGAAATTACTGCTCACAAAACTAGAGTAGCTGGATGGCGGATCAGAAGCAAGACCATATAATCTCGTATGTAATATGTAATTATATGAAATAGCATTATGTTTGATATTTTTGAATTGTATCTTTTGGTGTATTTAAGAGTTTGATTTTTTAGGGCTTGTGATGAAAAGAAGGAGAAAAACGACCCATTTCATTTCATGCCAGACAATAAAGAGTCAATCATATTTTGACTCGTGTCAATATTTCTGATAATCTATCACGCATGCTGAATCTTTTATTCATTAGGATCCCGTCCTCGTCACTTCTTCCTTCTCATCCACTCTCTCTAACGGCGAACGAACGGACACTTGACAGTGATGAAATTGAGTAAAAAGATGTTGATGGTGAAAAACAATAGCATGAAGGTGGGGCCTAATGTACTGTGAAAGAGTGAGATCAATGAAAGGCAATTGAAGCCACCGATGGCGAAGACATTGAATGGGATGCCACGGCCACATGTTAGGAATGTGAGGAGGGAATTTTTTATATATCTAATTATTGTTGGTGTTGAGGTTAGAATTTGAAAGGAATGAAGCTTGTGGTGTTTGTAATAGGTGTATTGTACACTCTGGAAGAAATAAATGATCTCTGGTGCTAATTGATATGAGTAAAAATAGAACAAATCGGAATCATTCAAATCAGACACGAATCTTAAAGCTCTCAGGGGTAAAACGGTAAATTTCAGCAGATACATGCCCTACGAGAAGAGCTGGGCCGTTTTTAGGCCCATTGACCCGATCCAGCCTATAATAAGGGCTCCTACTACAGCTTTACTGCAAAGGAGTTCAGATTCATCGAATTCATTTTATACCATCTATTTCAAGGGAGTAACTGATTCAATCCCCCCATGCACAAGAAAGAGTTTGGAAACTCTTTCTCTTCATCATGGGAAGAGTCCTGACTCTATTTTGAAACTAGTCCCCCTCAACGACTATATGTACCTCGACACCTCTTCAGAATTCAGGTAATTGCTAATTCCGCTCTCAAAACCCACCATATCTTCGAGTTTCTGACTTGGGCGTCGTAGAGTCTAGACCGGGGCCACCCCTAGTGTTTCAGACTTGTTTGCAGATCAACGGGAGTGATATCAGCCATTCCTGACGATCACTATTCAGAGTCGAGTGCAGTTTTTGGCGGTCAACATCGACGAATAGCGAAGGTTTATCTTTATTGTTATTCATTAAAAGAATTCACATATCTGTTTGCTCCCACACTGAAATAAGCAGCAACATATTGACGTCGTCTGTAGGAAATAGAAAATATCACCGATCCAATTTCATCGATCTGAAACTACATTCTCCAAGGAGGAAGGGGAAGTCGACGGCTACCAGCCGACTAGCCAGTCATCTTCCTTCACCTCAACAACTTCCAAAGGTTTAGTAGTCTCTACCAGAGCAACACCTCAACCCGAACAACCCCCTTCTCCAAAAGATTTAGCCTCTGTCCAGAGGAGCAGCACTGGCGGGCTCCTGCTGAAGTCTTTTCGAACAGTACGCTATATGACCGTTTGTCAAAAACAGATGTTCAGTCCATATCGCGCCACCTTCCATGGTGCCCCAGTTGCAACCAGAACTCTGTTAAGTCATCTCCAACCACCAGCAGGGGTCCGAACTCCGAATTTGCCTGAACGAGTGGCGAGCCCATGATGAAGCTCTACGTCCAGAACAACGCCGGGGAAGATTTTACCCCCAAAAAAAAAAATTTTAAAAAAAAATATATATACAACGGCATTTTCTACACACCGGGTTATATTACCCCAACACTGGCGTTTTCAAAAGCGCCGGTGTAGGCCGCCAAACAATCCCCGGCACGCATTCCACCGGCGCTTGTTGTGGCGCTTTTCCAAACGCCGTTAGGTTATTCACCGACATTTATAAACGCCGGTGAAGCCCCAAAAAAGCACCGGTGAAGACCTTTTCTTTTGTAATGCTACAAAGTAGCGAAAAAAATGGTCAATCGGATTACTATAATTTGACCGATGGCAGTACTATAATTTTATCAATATAAATGGAGTATTATATGAAATAGCATTATGTTTGATATTTTTGAATTGTATCTTTTGGTGTATTTAAGAGTTTGATTTTTTAGGGCTTGTGATGAAAAGAAGGAGAAAAACGACCCATTTCATTTCATGCCAAACAATAAAGAGTCAATTATATTTTGACTCGTGTCAATATTTCTGATAGTCTATCACGCGTGCTGAATCTTTTATGCATTAGGATCCCGTCCCCGTCACTTCTTCCTTCTCATCCACTCTCTCTAACGACGAACAAACGGACACTTGACAATGATGAAATTGAGTAAAAAGATGTTGATGGTGAAAAACAATAGCATGAAGGTGGGGCCTAATGTACTGTGAAAGAGTGAGATCAATGAAAGGCAATTGAAGCCACCGATGGCGAAGACATTGAATGGGATGCCACGGCCACATGTTAGGAATGTGAGGAGGGAATTTTTTATATATCTAATTATTGTTGGTGTTGAGGTTAGAATTTGAAAGGAATGAAGCTTGTGGTGTTTGTAATAGGTGTATTGTACACTCTGGAAGAAATAAATGATCTCTGGTGCTAATTGATATGAGTAAAAATAGAACAAATCGGAATCATTCAAATCAGACACGAATCTTAAAGCTCTCAGGGGTAAAACGGTAAATTTCAGCAGATACATGCCCTACGAGAAGAGCTGGGCCGTTTTTAGGCCCATTGACCCGATCCAGCCTATAATAAGGGCTCCTACTACAGCTTTACTGCAAAGGAGTTCAGATTCATCGAATTCATTTTATACCATCTATTTCAAGGGAGTAACTGATTCAATCCCCCCAATGCACAAGAAAGAGTTTGGAAACTCTTTCTCTTCATCATGGGAAGAGTCCTGACTCTATTTTGAAACTAGTCCCCCTCAACGACTATATGTACCTCGACACCTCTTCAGAATTCAGGTAATTGCAAATTTCGCTCTTAAAACCCACCATATCTTCGAGTTTCTGACTTGGGCGTCGTAGAGTCTAGACCGGGGCCACCCCTAGTGTTTCAGACTTGTTTGCAGATCAACGGGAGTGATATCAGCCATTCCTGACGATCACTATTCAGAGTCGAGTGCAGTTTTTGGCGGTCAACATCGACGAATAGCGAAGGTTTATCTTTATTGTTATTCATTAAAAGAATTCACATATCTGTTTGCTCCCACACTGAAATAAGCAGCAACATATTGACGTCGTCTGTAGGAAATAGAAAATATCACCGATCCAATTTCATCGATCTGAAACTACATTCTCCAAGGAGGAAGGGGAAGTCGACGGCTACCAGCCGACAAGCCAGTCATCTTCCTTCACCTCCCCTTCCTGTGGAGGACCCCCTTTAACAACTTCAAAAGGTTTAGTAGTCTCTACCAGAGCAACAACCTAAACCCGAACAACCCCCTTCTCGAGCAGATTTAGCCTCTGTCCAGAGTAGCAGCACTGGGGGGCTCCTGCAGAAGTCTTTTCGAACAGTACCCTATACGACCGTTTGTCAAAAACAGATGTTCAGTCCATATCGCGCCACCTTCCATGGTGCCCCAGTTGCAACTAGAACTCTGTTAAGTCATCGCCAACCACCAGCAGGGGTCCGAACTCCGAATTTGCCTGAACGAGTGGCGAGCCCATGATGAAGCTCTACGTCCAGAACAACAGGGAAGCAAGAGGAGCCTCGTTCCTTGAAGATCGAGGTCCAGAATAAATCACTATCCAAGGGGGAGAAGAAGATCTTCCTCTTCTAGGAGACAAAGAAGGTCGCCTCCTTCTCGGTAGCGAAGAAGCAAGATAGCTGCCAGCCGACCGGTTCACAGAACCAACAGAGATGAAGAGGCACCCGTCACCAAGGCAGAGTTCCAAAAATTCAATAATGAAATTGTCCAAGCCCTCAACGTCGCCCCAAGCAGGGGCCGACAAACAAACAGTTTGTCGTTTCACCACCATATATGAGGAAGAGTCTCGTGGGTCAGCCAGATCTTACCAAAGGGACGACTTATTCCTTTGCCTCCTCCGAGAGATGGAGGACCGTCTCAGCAAGATCAACCGAGAGCAAGATCAATAGGCCAAAAACTTTCATCCAAGCAGACCTCCTTTCTCAAAGACAATCATGGAAGCCCATGTCCCCGAGACCTTCAAGCCGCCTCACTACGAGTCCTACAACGAAAAGTCTGACCCGGCTGATCATATTGAGAGTTTTAAAATTCTCATGATGATCCATCAAGCCTCAGATGCACTTCTCTGCAATACCTTCCCTGCCACATTGAAGAGGCCAGCAAGGGAGTGGTTGCCTATCTTCAGGTTCCATATTCTCATTTGATCAGTTTGAGGAATCCTTCCTCACTCAGTTCGTCATCAACTGCCGAACCGATATGACTCCTACCTATCTCCACGTTCCATCTTCTCATTCGATCAGTTTAAGGAACTCTTCCTCACTCACTTCGTCAGCAGCTGCTGAACCGAGATGACTAGTGCATCCTTACTAGACCTGAGTCAAAGAAAAGGGGAACGGCTTATGGACCTTTTCCAGCGCTTCACAGCCGAGCCTCGGTCTATTGCCTCCTTCAATCAAGCAGTAGTGGTTGCTGCATTCCGGTATAATGTCAATAATGCCAACCTCAAGGTGTCCCTTGCCAAGAAGCCTCCTTGGAATTTCTCGGAACTCCTTCTTATGAATGAGAAGTGCATACGGGTTGAAGAGGCTCTCCATCCATGCGATTAGAAGGAGCCCCCCTTCGACAACAAATGGGAGAGTGCGGATCAAGAAGGTCCCAAAAATCTCCAGAACGATAGCAAATTAGCAATGGCCAGCACTGTCCTCATCCTCATTTTAAGAATTTCACCCCCCCAATGCCAGTATATCAGCTAACCTCATGGAAGTAGATAAGGAAGGGCTGCTTCGCATTCCCCTAGAATGAACACTCCGGGAAAGAGGAGGAATAGAGATAAGTTGTCATTTTTAGAGGGATCACGACCACGATACAAATGATTGTCGGGCTTTAAAGGAAGAAATCGAAGAGCTTATCCAGCGAGGGCACCTATCTAAGTTCGTTCAGAAAGACGGAGTTAATCCCCATCTCACTCGGGGAGCTAATAAGTGCGATGAAGGGAATTCCAAGTCCCAAGACTCAGAACAGAGGGTGGTGCTCCACTCCATCCACGACGAGCCTATGGGAGAAGAATCAAACTCCTCAAGAAGGGCCTTCATTCAAGAGGTGAATTCGGTTCATAACTTCCCTCCAGCTAAGAGTACATGGGTTCCAGTGACTTTCTCATATAAGGATTTAGAGGGTGTTGAACCCCCATTGCGATGCACTTGTAATTAGTCTCTACATGGACAATCACAAGGTACATCAAATCCTAGTGGACAACAATAGTTTTGTCAAAATCCTCATTCTTGAAGCTTTTGAAGGCCTCAAGCTCTCTTGGGACCGTCTCAAGCCTGTCGGTTACACTCTCCACAGGTTCTCCGGGGTCCCAGTCCAAATCGAATGATTAATCACCCTCGATGTGACCGCAGGAAATACCCCCAACAACCCGAACCGAGGTAAGGGATTTCATGGTCGTTAACGTGACAGCTGCTTACATCGTCATCCTTGGCTGACCCGGCTTAGCAGAATTTCACGTCATGCCCTCATCTTTCCACATGAAAATGAAGTTCCCCACACCAGCAGGTGTCGGAGAGGCCAAAGGGAGCCAAGAGACAGCTCAGAGGTGCTACACAGCTACAATGAGGGGCTTGATCCTCCCACTCGAAGCATTAGAGCTCCCTCCACAGAACAGTCAAGTCCTTTCCGAGCTAGTTGATGTGTAACATCCTGAAATTTTAAATAATATTTTAGAATTTATAATTGAATGAAATTGAATTTTTTTGATTTAATAAATATTTTTCTGAAATTTATCTTTTTGCACGTGCAAAACACGTGCAAATATTTTCTTGGGAAACACGAAGTCAGAAAAAATCCATTTGGAAATATCTAAAATTTATTAGTAGATATTATTTATAAATTTTCTGAATTTTTATGAATGATTTATGACATATTTGCAAATACTAAAAAAATGAAGGACTTTTGTGCAAAATTACCACTTGGAGTAAAAAGTCCAGATTTTGGTTTTCTGGGTTGTGCATATTAGCCGACCAATTCAGGAGAATAAGGGGATTTAATTTAGTTTTATTTTAAATCAATTTGATTAACTAATAATTGGAAGGATCCATATATGTAAATAAGTAATTTCCTTGAAGAGTAAATTTATACACTTTGTGAAACTTTAAAAAAACTGGAATCCCGGCCTATATTAGGGGAAGTAGCCACCCATTCCCTATTGTGCACTCAAAACATATTTTCTCATCATTTTCTTGGAGTTTAAAGCTTGGATCTTGGACTTTTGCAAAGGAGAAAGAAGAGGTTTTTCTTTACTATTTCTTTTGTGATTCGATTGAATCTCCTTGAGATGAGTGATACTTTCTTACCTCTTATTTTCTATGTGATTATGAATTGATCAAGTAATATGCATGATTAGAAGTTGTATGATTATGAAATATGATGTGTGAATATAGATCCTAAATGAATAGATAATTAATCAGCATCTTTCATGAAGAAATATGAAGTTATGAGTATTTTTTCATGCCTAAATAGTTGATGTATGAGATACACAAAGATCATCACTTTTTATACCATGTGTGAATAATCATGTTTTGAATTGATCTTGAATGCATATGAGATGTGTAGAGTTGTCATCTAATTAGTATAGATCTAAACATCGCTTGTATGATTAACTTGATTTGTGGATGTATATCATATATGAAATATAATGCAATTGAAATAATGACTTCATACACGCACATGGATGAACAAAGAACCTTAAGTTGTTGTTTTGCTTTTGTATTCGCTTCTTTGAGACTAAAGATGAAGAATTATTATTGGTTTGGATTGGGATTGAACAAGAAGTAAAAGAACTTGTTGTGGAGTTGGATGGATTGTGAAATTTTGACCAATGAATGTGTATTTCGGGATTACTCTCAGTTTTTAACATGTTTAGATTGCGTTTTCTGTATGGGAAGAATTCTCGACTGCGTTTTGATAATATTCGAATGTTAGTATGAAAAGTTTCTTCGAAAATATTTTATTTCAAGTTATAACTCAAAAAATGGATTTTTGGTGTGAAATACATGAAGAATCGATTTGATGCATAAACTAAGTTATTTTATCAAAGATGCACTTGTTGTCGCAGATTTTCATTTGTTTTTATAATCGTAGATTCGAGTTTCATGTATACATATATTATCGCAGATTTTCATTTGTTTATAATCGTAGATTTGAGTTTCATGTATATATATATATATATATATATATATATATATATATATATATATATATATATATATATATATATATATATATCAATTGAGAAGAACCTCAAAGTTCTGACTGTCGCAGAATTGGCCATGCCAGTCGACCGCACTTTGCTTGAACGCGAGGTGGCAGTCGACTGTCACGCTCAGTCTGTCTCTTTCTATACTATGCAGGCGACTGCAGTTGTTCGGCAGTAATTGCCAATCGACTGCCATGTTATGAATTGAATTCCTTTGAGTGCTGCCAGTCGACTGCTATTGGCTGCACTGTATGAGACAGTTGACAGACAGACTCGAGTTTTGTACACTGTTTTGCTATTCTTCGAACGATTATTTATTTGAGTTTGCAAAGTTAATTTGTCTGATTCTTAGCAATAATTGAACTTAGATTCCACCACTTTCAGAGAGTATGTATTCTCAATTTTTATCAATTATTTAAATTCTAATTCTTGAGGTTTCGAAAAGTGAACGTTTCATAATTTCCAATAGTGTTATATTGAATTTATTCTTCGCTGTTTTGAGAGTATAAACCTCAGTTTTGTTCATACTTCGTTTCAGTTTTGATAAATTATACAATTGTATCTTGGAAGTAATTGGTTTCTATTGACTATTGGTTTTGGAGGAAACCTCGTTATGAGTTAGATTATTTGGATTTATGTAATACCAAGAAATGTTGAGTTGATGGTTGGGTTTTGCGACTTTAGAGGTTGAGTGGAACTCTAACATGTTGGCGGTTGAGACTTTGTGGATATTTTGGTCAGTGGGGCTTTGTTGTTGAGTTAGTTGAATTAAGTACGACAGGGTACACCAACTCTAGGGGGAATTATGACTTAACTAATAATAATAAACCTAAGAACAGACACTAGTTGGAGTTGTGATAAAATAAGAGCAAACATGGGTAGGGGGTCCTCCTATGACCGGACGGTGGAAGATAAATCTGAGGAATTACCAGGGTGTGATCACGGACGGTGTGGAACTAGTCTTCGGGATTACCAGGGGTCGAGACGACGATCATGGGATATTTGTGTGATGAGGTACCATTGGCGGACGGTGTGGGTTTCAATCTCCAGAATTATCAGGGTGTGAGGGTGTACCCAATATCACGGATGGTGGGAAAGTTGATTCTCAGAAATTACCGGGGTGTGGCACTGGATACTCACAGAATACTCAACATTTTAAAGTAATCACCGTAGTAGGATTAGTTGCATAACGAGAGATTTAACCCTATAAAGTGGAGAATGTTAAGGGCTTGCACGGGACCTATGTAGAGTGGGATGCATAGAATCCGACAAGTATGCATTAGTAATCATCATGTGCATTATGGATTTCTTGACTTGTTTTACGCATGCTTTCTTTGTTTTCTTACACTTGACACTTAGTCTAGTTTCACTTGTTTACTTATGATTTTATCCTTTATGTTTCATTTAAGTTGTATTCCTTTCAATACCACTCATACCTTTATGGTTGACTCATGTAGTTTTGGGGGTTAGGGATATCTCTAGCCCCATATTATACAGGAAGGTACCATTAGTATGGAGTTGGAAGCATGTGGTAGAATATTTAATGTTTATGCATATCTTGTAAAATGATTGATTGTAAAGAGAAAATTTATTTATGGTGTTGTGTTGAAGAAAAAAAAGAAGAATTGTAATTCAAATTGTTTAATTTCCGCTGTACTTTGTAAAAAAGTTGATGTAATAAAGTTTTCAAATTTCCCTGTAATTGGATGTCATGTTTATGATTACAATTGATGTTGATTCTGGAAATTGTGTCGCGTATTTCTATTTCATTTATTGAAAATTTCGGGTTCTGCATGATTGTAACACCTCAAATTTGTAAATACTGAAAATACCCATTTTTATATCTATGGAGTGGTGAAAATTATTTTTGGTATATTTTATTTTTAAATATTGATATTGTTGTTGATATTTGAGTTGGATCAGTATCATTGATATATAGGGGTTATGAGTTGAGTTTTATGTGAAGAAATATTGTTTACTTTATTTTATAATTTTGGATGGTTGTTATGAGATAATTTTATGTATTTTGTATTGTTAGTATTTTTGAAGTGCAGAGTTGGGGTTTATTTGAAATATTTTGGAGATTTGGGGGCTTATTTGTTAATATTAATTTATTTATATATTTATATTATAATTATATTCCAAAAAACCCCTCCCCTCTTTTCCTCCTTTCTTTCCTTCTTCTGATTTCTTTTTTTTTGAAGAAGAAAAGGTAGAATCTGGCCACCCTGTTTCATTAATAAGTGATTAATAAAACAAACTCAGAGTACTGAGCTCACACCAAAGACCTACAAACAGAAAATGAGAACATAAACTCCACCCCTAAACTTGGGGGGTGGGACAAAAGCAAACTAGACTAGCCGCAAAGAAAAAGAAATACATCATATCCCCCCAACAAATCCTGGGGAGGTGAGTACCTATGATCAGGGACGTCAGTGCTAGCTATCAATCGATCGTCGGGCTGATCTCAATCTCCTCATCGTCAAACTCCTCCACTTGAAAGACGCTCGCGATCCTCCCCCTGGGTCCTGCTGTGGCCACATTAGCCCAAAATGAGATAAAATGCATAATGTAAGTCAAATTGCCAGAAATACTATTGCAGGTTCTACGAAAGTAAAGATTATTTCGATCTAGCCAAAGAACTCAGGTTGTTGCGGCAATGGTGATATACCACGCTTCTCTCATAGAACCCATCTCCGATGCGAACTTAGGACCTACCCATAGGTTCTCGTATGCACTAGGATACTGATTCGTCCCTAGGGCTCTGAGAACTTCGATGAGTACCGCTTTGCTCCTAGGGCACTCCAGCAAAAGATGGTCTCTAGTCTCCAGGGTAGCGTGGCAAAACCCACATTGGGAGTCCATATTCGGTTGGCGCTTAGCGAGGTTTTCCCTAGTCAGGATCGCATCATTCAAAACCAGCCATAAGAAGGCTTTGATTTTGAGCGGGGCTTTCGTTTTCCAGATGACCGCTGACCACTTTGGGATAGATCCCCTAAAATGAATGCGGTTGTACATGGAGTGGACCGTGAACTTGCCGCTCTTCTCCACTCCCCAGGATTTCTTATCTGGGCCTTGCGAGCAACCAATTCCAGTGTTGGTGATGAGGGTCTGGAGTTCTGCTAGTCTAAGCTGAGAGCCTAGGTCAAGCGCATGTTTGAAAGATGGCCTCCAATTGTTTCTTTTCCAAGCTGCAGCCACCATGCAGTGTGGTTGTGATGCTTGCTCATATAAATCGGGGAACAGATTTCTGAGTGTGTGATCAGCACACCACTTATCCCACCAGAATTTGGTGAGTCTGTCATTGCCAATAACTAACTTCACACAGCTATTGAAGGGGTCGTAGGCCTTAGTGATGCCTTTCCAGAACTAGGAAACCCGAGGTCCTATCCTGAAGCCAAGATTTCTCATTCCATTCCCATGCATATACCCCTGAACAAATTGTTGCCACCCTTCTCCATTAGGGTGGAACATTTTCCACCACCATTTACCCAGTAGTTTCAGGTTCATATCTCGAAGGTCAATAATACCTAGGCCCCCATGTATCTTTTTCATGCACGCCTTCTCCTATCTGATGAAGTGATATCCTCCTCAATCTGGGTCTGCCCATTTCCATAAGAAGCATTTTCGAGTCCGATCAATTCTCTGGATAACCCATCGTGGCATTTCAAAGAAGGAGAGATAGTAGGTAGGCAGGTTTGAGAGGACTGCAATAATTAGTGTGACTCTCTCCCCTAGAGACAGGGCTTTGCCTTTCCAACCTGCTAGTTGTTTGACAACCCTGTCAATGATGGGTAACCAATTTGCCTTTTTGAGTTTCCCAGGTCTAAGTGGCAATCCTAGGTATTGAATGGGGAAACTCTCCGTGGAGCAGTTGAGAATTGTGGCATGCTCAAGCGTCACTTCCAGTGTCAGGACAATGGGAATGAGAGCGCTTTTGTGGAAATTAACCCTTAGGCCCGACCAAGTTCAAAGCAATACAGAATTCCTTTGAAGACAGTAGTTTCTCCTTGGTTACCATTGCCAAATAGAAGAGTGTCATCTACATACTGGAGAATAGAGAACCCTTGCCGATTGACTCCCTTGGCCACTGGGACGATCCAACCTGCTCTACTGCATTTAGTCATCATGGCTCGGAGAACGTCTGCCACAATGGTAAAGAGAGGGGAGGAGGGGTGGATCTCCCTGTCTAAGCCCCTGTTTGCAGGGAAATGGGTGGTCTGACACCCCGTTTACCAGAATAACCGTTCTGTTGGTGGTTAGACATGCGTGGATCCATCTGATCCATCTCACCCTAAAACCTCTTCCGGCGAGTGCTTCCAACAAACAGTCCAATTCAACGGAGTCATAGGCTTTCTCAAAATCCAGCTTCAAGAGATAACTCTTAGAGTTCGACGTTTGACAATGATGGATTCCTCAGCCGTTGCTATACTATCCTGAATACATCGCCCCTTAATGAATCCCGTCTGGTCTTGGCTAATGAGGTCATCCATAACCTTTCCCATTCTGTTGGCGATAGTCTTGGTAATGATTTTTACCGAACAGTTTAGCAGGCCTATAGGCCGGAAGTCTCCGACTCGTCGGTAGTCTTCTTTCTTACGAATCAGCACAACCTCTGCAGAATTGAATCTCCCTAATTTGAGATTATGCTCATAGAATTCTGCGAACATCTTCATTAAGTCACCTTTGATCTCCTCCCAGAATATCTGATAGAATAGTATCGAGAAACCATCTGGACCTGGATCTTTATCTTTTCCAAGTTGTTGGACAGCCTCCCAAAACTCCTTCTCATTGAAGGGAGCTTCAATGTCCTGTAGCCTAGGATCAGAGTTGCCTGACTGGTCTTGCCAGAACTCAGGTCGGAGAGGGACTCTCCCTTCAGCTTTGTGACCAAAGAATCGCTTGAAGTGGGAATGGAAAGCCAGTTTAATAGCATCGTCACCTTGAACCATTCCGGAGTTCGAGTGGATTGAGTGAATGAGGTTAGTTCTACGGTGGGCACTGGCAACTCGGTGGAAGAAGGTTGTGTTCGGGTCTCCCTCTTTGAGCCATTAAATTATGGATCATTGTTGCCATTTGATTTCCTCCATCCTGTTAAGTTGGTCAATTTCATGCCTGAATTGAAGCAGTCGGTTCCGCTCTTCCTGAAGTAGATCTCTGGTCTCTTCAGTCTTCTCAAGAAGGGATTTGTTTGCTCTCCAAAGCAATGTGAATCTGATTCGGTTCCATTTCCTAAGTTTTCCCCTGAGCCTTTTTATTTTTTCACACCAAACTACGGTCGCCTCACAACCCGTGGTCGGGCGAGACCAACTCTTATTGACCATGTGGTGGAAACCTTGTATTTCAAGCCATGCTCTTTCGAATCTAAACTTTGGCATTTTTCTGGGTTGTTCTTCTCGAAAGATAAGAAAATAGGCACTTGGTCCGAGGTGGGTTTAGCAAGAGATTTAGCCGAAGCCAACGGGAACTTGGTCTCCCAGTCGGTGGAGACCAGAATCCTATATAGTTTGGAAAGGATGGGTGTCGCTTGCATGTTCGACCATGTGAATAATCTGTAACACCCCCAATTTTTTTTTTTTTTTTTTTTGAAAACTAAACCTCTAAATTCAATTCTTTCAATTTCTATATTACTTTAAACATAAACTAAGATAGGTACATTTCAAATAAAATTTTGGCAGAGTCTCCCCTAAAATTTCTGCCCCGAACACAAAAGGCTTACGAAATCCTGCTCTAAATTCCGTAGCTCACAACACAGGCAATATAATCATGGGCTCCCCAGGCCAAAATGAGTAGAATCACACAGGCAATATAAATATCATGCTCTGGGGGCCAAACTCATAACAGAATGACAAATATTAAATAAAAACCATAATTTCCTTTGAAAATATATATGATTTTTGTAAAGATTTAAGAAAACCTTTTTTAAAAAGCCAACCACAGAACCCAATACTCCACAACGAGGTGGCTACGGGCTTTCTTACCTCATCACAGCACTATATTTATATAGGTTCACATTATTACAAAATAATACATCAACAGTCCATGTTTCTTTATATACTAAGTACATAGAATCTATCATTTCAACAAGAATATAATATCTAACTCTATATTTACCTCACCAGGCTGCTAGCAAACCTGCAGGAGAGTTAGGGTTGTCCACCCTCAAGGAGGGACCCCCCTAACCCCCAGGAAACACCAGGGGTTAGCCATTTCTGGTGTGAGTATAACCATTAATCTAATAAATAAATTAAATTGTATAAAGAAAATAAATTAAACTTACAAACATCAAGTTAAGATGATGCAACCTAAAATCTGAACATAAAACATCACCAATACGATTTTATATCCAAATATTCTTCCAATCTGCATCCAATTATGTAATTACCCATACTTTACACATTTCACTATATACTTCACATTAACCTCATATATATCCTCATTTTACATTTGCATAATATGAACTCACATACAATCCGTTACTTTTAAATTTGAATTCCCTAACACGAATATTCATCTTTCCACAATTATCATCATAGCAGCATTTCACTATTTATATGAATATAACTACATGATGTTATTACACCTTTCTTTAATAACCATTTATATGAATACAAACTCATAACACAACATACTTTCTTTAATAACCATTTTCATAACCAATCTCATAATACGGGTATTTATTTTATTGTGTTATAACAAGTATTACATCATAAACATATGCATCTATTCTCATAATACCACATTCCTTCATGTCTTATGACATAAATATAACATCTCATTGCCTATTGCAATTTACTCACATTTCATCACATCATTAACACATCACTTATTAGAATGCTTATTCTCATTGCATCAAAAACATGTTTTATAGCTCATTCACATCTCATTATACCACTTTAGTAATTTCTCATTCTTATAAGTAATATATCTTATTATCATTTTTACTTATAACACAAATTACCATTAGCTTCACTTTCATCCTCATCACAATATACTCCATATCCCCAAACACAATTTGGGGCCACAACATATCACACCCCAAAGCCGATAGCTTGGGTAATAATCACCGCACCCCAAACACACAGTATGGATAATATCACATCACATCTCAAGCCGATAGCTTGGTTATTAATTCACTTCAATTACTATTCATCTTCACTTTACTTAATTCTCCATTTCTATTAATCATTACCACTATCATGCCAACTCACCCTGCGAATTATGCTAAGGCAAGTAGTTCCCACCATTTCCATAGAAATATCGGGCAGGTAGTTCCTTGACACAATTCCAAGGTGTAACAACTCATATCCTACTGTATTTTACTTTAATAATCATTTACATAATATAATTACTTCATACTATTCATATTAACACACATCTCTTTTATTTTTTCATTTTAAATTAACCACATACTGCAATTATCATTTCTTTTCATATACAACTCATAACTCGTATCTCTTCATATTCATTTCATTCACAACCACTTTCTTTCACATTCACAATTCACTTTCCACTTTCTTTACTCTCACATTTTTATTTACACTTAGTTATTTAATTAGTTTGTCGACCAGTGAGCCACAGTATCCCAACATACTGAAAGTCGATAGCCCAGTAAACACGCGGCTCGATGCTCACACAAAGTCTTACTCGTCCAAGGCTACGTCTTCCTCCTAGCCGAACTAGCGAGGGAACACCACACCCCAGATAAACTGGGTACTCTCCGGTCTATTCGGAGGTATCTGCTCTTCTAGATCTATCCTGGGGTATCAATTCTCTCTCAGGTCGACCCTGAGGTATCATATCTCTCTCCGGTCTATCCGGAGGTATCTGCTCTCCCAGGTCTATCCTGGGGTATCAATTCTCTCTCAGGTCTATCCTGAGGTATCATCTCTCTCTCCGGTCTATCCGGAGGTATCTGCTCTCCCAGGTCTATCCCGGGGTATCAATTCTCTCTCAGGTCTACCCTGAGGTATCATCTCTCTCTCCGGTCTATCCAGAGGTATCTGCTCTCCCAGGTCTATCCGGGGTATCAATTCTCTCTCAGGTCTACCCTGAGGTATCATCTCTCTCTCCGATCTATCCGGAGGTATCTGCTCTCCCAGGTCTATGCTGGGGTATCATCGAGGGAAACCGGGCCTCAAGCCGATAGCTTGGGTGATAAAAGCCACTTTCCCCCAACATAGTTTGGGTCCACTTTCCCCAAGCCAGTCCTTGGGTGTTAGGAGGTCTAGCCCAAACCCCCAGGATTGCTGTAGGTACTGGTCAACAAAACCATTTGTTATTAGCATTAATCATTTCATCTTTTCAGCTTACTTCATCACACAAGCATTTCACTTTTTAATTTAATAATTGCCACATCCTGGACTTTAATCATGTGAGTTATTATCTCATCATACTACATATATTTTTTCATCCGGTTGTTGCATTTATAGGGTTATTACTTCATAATATACCGTATCATAAAGATATCAGAGTATGTAATTCATCACACTTTAATCATTTAGGCGTATATAAATTTAAATAACGGATTCTATCATAATATCACCCACTAGTTCACTACAAACACAATAATAAAACATACATAAGCTATATCATTAATTTCATCAATTATCACATCATTACTCATTACCAACTATATGTAAAAATCACAAAAAAGCACCACAATCACTTATTTCGTCTAATTATATCTAATAACATCCCAATATAGCAAGCTAGCCCATACACAATGTTCTACGTAAGCCAAACCGCCTATAAAGGCCTATGTGGCAAAAAACATGCACGAAACATGCACGGAGTAGAAAAGACACAAACCGTGTGTGTTATTAATTTTTATTGTTTAAACACGTCACACTAACCTCTAAGGTAGATTTGATGTGTTCAAAATGGTGAATTTCGGCAAATATCACAAAAACCCATTTTCGGCCCTTAAAAATCCGTATTTTTCTGAAAATTAAATTTTTAGCATAACTTCTACCAAATATATCGAAATACCACGAAATTTGGCCACAACATAAAATATACATAAATACAATATACTCACCTGACGGATCGAGTAAATGAGGTCCCACGTCCGCCCGGTAGCTGTTGTGCAGTCAGCTATCTAAATAAATAGATAAACTAGACACAAATTAAAAACCTCGCAAGTGTACGAATCGTTTATAGAAGCGTAGTGAAAAGCAAAGGTCGATCCCACAGAGATTGTAGTAATTAACTCACTAATCAATAAAACAAAAAGAAAATGCTTATCATAAAGTTTTGTTCTAAAGTATGTTTTGAAAAGAAATGAGGTTTAAATCTAGATCAAGTAGTTCTAAATTTGAATCACAAATATCTATTAAAGTAGTTGGACATGATTTCCATCTATAGTCACGAATGCTAAATTAACTTCTACACTACTCTGATCACTCATGTTTGTTCATTTAAGGGCATGGTATCTACTCCTTAAAGTTAAGATTTCTCTAGACCAAGAATTAGGCATGGTATCTACTCTAATTTGTTTCTTTCCTTAAGTATTTAGCATGGTATCTACTAAGTTGCACTTGAAGAGAGCATAGGAATGATGGAAATTAACAAACACTCAAAGTTCTAGAAATTGGTATCAAATCTAGATCCTCCACGTTGATTAAACCAAGAACCTAAATGATTCCTGTGTTACAAGTTATGAGCACAAGATATGCATCATCTCTATACTCATATAACAGAGTCAGTTTTATAATAAGCAAACTTAATCACGTAAGGATCTTCAGTTCAGTCGACTGTCATCAGATGTCAGTCGACCGATTCTGCGATCTTTCTAACAAAAGTCTGATTCATATTATAAATTTGATCAAGAACAACCAGGTTTAATCAATAAGTGATGAAAGTAGTGCTTTAGAAGATTTATAAATATTACATGACTATGGTTTCAATCTGCCCAACAATGAAATTAGTTGCACATAATAAAACTTTTATTTACTATCAATTTTGAATACATGACTCTAACAATAAGAACAAAAACTAGAGAGAAAAGAAGTAACACTGAGTTATATGATGTTCGGCCTTGAAGTCGACTTGATCTGCTTCTAAGTCGACTTGCTCTCTTCCTCTTGTTGATGCTTGGTTTCCTCCTTGTTTGACTGTACTTGATCTTCCTTCGTTGATTCCTTCTCTCCTCTTCTGATCCGATTCTTACTATCCAGATATCAAGAGATGTCGAGAGATCCAGAGATGTCTTCTAATCTGTGTATTCCAGCCTTTTTATAGTTTCTTTTGCTCCCATCTACAGATCTCTAGTTCCTGCTTCTATCTCCTCACACGTCGGATATGGATTGAGTCTAATCTTAATACTTGCCAAACCCGATCTCTAGCTTGATTGCTAGAAAGTTGTTATTTGCGGTTATCCATATCTGTTCCCTGGATTTTGACAGCGCTCTTTGATTCGGATTTGGATGAGGGTGTATCTTAACTGATTTTATCTCTTAACTCCCGCTGAAAGCCACTTCAGTCGACTGTAATTAAGGGCCAGTCGACTGTTCCGCGAATCATGGAAACTTCAAATCCAACCAGTCACATCGACTGTCATTAAGGGTAAGTCGACTTTACTGTGTAGCTTCAGAGACTCAATCCCACTCTGTTCAGTCGACTGTTGTTGAAGGACCAGTCGACTTGTATTCTGCAGCTTCTATCAAATGCTTTGATGCAAACTTAGGGCTCTTCATTCCAGTGTATCATCCTCACAGTCTTGAGTAATTCTTGAATCTGCTTCGTTTAGTTGTTTCTAGGCTGTTTCCTATGGAAATGAAAAAAGAAGAGTAAATTACCACATATAGAGATTTTAACTGTCTAATTGCATTCAGATTATTGCTCCAAAATATGGATATTATTGGATTTATCAAATACCCACAAACTTAGCTTTTGCTTGTCCTCAAGCAAAATTAAACTACCAGCATCGCTTGAACATCTTGACCCTTCCAATCATTTACCTCAGAGAACTTGCTACTCTTAGTGTCAAGGTTAGAACAAGCATTAAGATAGGTCTAAAAAAAAATTTAATTCAAATGTTAATCACTTATTCACAAGAATACTCAACTTGATTATCAAATAGGGTGGCCAATACCTATGCAACATAATCATGATTAAGGCTAGCAAGCTCAACTATATTTCAACTCCAAAATCTCACCATGGCATACACTCCCAAAAAATATAGCTCTCATTAACATGGGAATTTTAAATTAGTTCTCTTGACAAATAATCATTACTTGGACGAAACCATATGCTTGATCTTGATACTACATCTTCACACCATTGATTTTGCACACTACTTGGATCAAAAGGTCTTATATAGGTTGTAATGGGGCCATGGGTGAGGGCTTAAACAATCGAAGAAAAAAACAATACAAAATTTCTAAAGAATTGGTAGAGCAACTTGCATTGTTCTAAGAGATTTTTTTTGTCCAATCATAATAGTATGAGGCCATATATTACAGGCCTATACTTTATTTCTACCAACACCTTTCACCCATCCACAATTCAGCAATTTACAACTTTTTTTTTTTTTATGACACATCCTCCAACTTTTCTTTATATTTTCATCCCCTTCAACTTGTCATACCACATCTCTTTTACAATTCTTGCTCTAATAACTCAATAGATATAGGTAAGGTATCCTATTCATCTAGGCATGGTTAAGGATGATGTGTCTTACAAAAAGAAAGCTTTTATAGGTTTCAAAGGGGTAACTAGTGAATAATTGATGTTGGGTAGGCTATTTGTCTTTGGTGATAGAATCTTAGGTGCCTTAATCATTTCCAAGTTTTCATGCAACAACCAAAATACGTTTCGAAAAGTAGCAAGAACAAGTTCTAGCTCATCTCAAGAATGCAGTCGACTGAGATCTTCAAGTGTATGACTCTCCCAAAAAAATAAGGCTCAAAACTCACAATTTGTGTATTCAAGTTTACTCACAGTTGAACTTGCTATTCTCTTTCAAAATTCATCGAATTGACATGACCAAATGAATAAAAATTTCAAGTATGATCCATATGATAAGTTATTAACATTTTTAAAGATAAAGACCACAATTAATACTTTTTCTCCACTCTCTACCTATAGTAACTGAGCTCAAGTTCTCATCATTGTTATTAGAAGTGTCCCTTCATTTTATTTTATATTTTTTTTTAAAAAAATTTTTTTAGACTCTAAATGTGAATAACTACCCCCAAACTTAAATGGAACATTGTCCTCAATGTTTGAAACAAAAACTTAAGATAGGCATGTGTCACCATCTAGTTTGAAGGAAAGAAAATGAATAAAGAAATAAAGAGAAATGAATAAAAAGAAAAGTGTAAGAACTTCCCTGACAATTGGGTTGCCTCTCAATAAGCGCTGCGTTTCTTGTCTTCAGCTAGACTTGACGAGTTTATGTAATACCCCAGACCAGCCGACTGGTACTGCCAGCAGTCGACTGGTAGAGGACAGTCGACTGGTACTGCCAGCAGTCGACTGACTATTGAGATTTGTGAGTAGATTTGAGAAATTTAGTCCCATATCGGGAATTTGCGAAGATAAATTGAGTATAAATACTATTGCCGAGGATCAAGAGTCACCAATTCGGTTAACCACCTTTTGAGAGGCAGCCTGTGGTGGGCAGTGGAACTACATAGTATTTATGATTTGTCGGAGCATTGGGACGGGGCGTTACAAATGGTATCAGAGCCAGGTTTCGACATACCGGGTGGGGGTGTATCTGCACGTCGAGGGTGCCTCCGAGGGAGGGGGCCTATTCGTGGGGTACATATGTTTGCGTGTCGAGGGTCTGCGGACCTATTCACGGAGCATGCCGGGTGCTAGAAAGGGCGGTCCTACACGAGATGTGTGCCCTGTGCTCTCAGCGAGGACGCTGATTCCTAAGGAGGGGTGTATGTAATACCCCAGACCAGCCGACTGGTACTGCCAGCAGTCGACTGGTAGAGGACAGTCGACTGGTACTGCCAGCAGTCGACTGACTATTGAGATTTGTGAGTAGATTTGAGAAATTTAGTCCCATATCGGGAATTTGCGAAGATAAATTGAGTATAAATACTATTACCGAGGATCAAGAGTCACCAATTCGGTTAACCACCTTTTGAGAGGCAGCCTGTGGTGGGCAGTGGAACTACATAGTATTTATGATTTGTCGGAGCATTGGGACGGGGCGTTACAGTTTATGCAACGTATTGAATGGTTTGAAGATTTATATCTTCCTCTCGCAGCTCAAAATTCATCTCAATATAAGGTTTCGCCCTATGCCCGTTCACCTTGAATGTTTGATTTTTCTCTTTGCTATGAACCTCCAAAGCTCCATGTGGGAAAATCTTTGTAACAATGTACGGACCATACCATCGTGACATAAGCTTACCTGGAAAGAGTCGTAATCTCGAGTTGTATATCAATACCTTCTGTCCTTCATAAAACTCCTTCCTTTCTAGCTGTTTATCATGGTATATCTTGGTCCTTTCTTTGTACAACTTTGCATTTTTATATGCATCATGCCTCAATTCTTCAAGTTCATTCAGCTGCAATCTTCTTCTGTCGCATGCTTGCTTCATATCAAAATTGAACCTTTTAATAGCCCAATAAGCTTTGTGTTCCAATTCCACTGGAAGATGACATGCTTTTCCAAAGACCAGACGGTATGGTGACATGCCAATGGGCGTTTTGTATGCAGTTCTGTAGGCCCACAATGCATCATTCAAGCGTAGCGACCAATCCCTTCTGCTTGTATTTACTGTCTTTTCCAGAATGCTCTTGATCTCTCTGTTGCTAATCTCCACTTGCCCACTGGTTTGAGGATGGTATGGAGTACCCACTCTATATGTAATCCCATACTTCTTCATCAAAGAAGCAAATGAAAAATTATTGAAGTGGCTACCTCCATCACTAATTATTGCTCTTGGTGTACCGAACCTGGTGAAGATGTTATCCTGTAAAAACTTGACAACAACTTTGTGATCATTAGTTTTTGAGGGGACAGCCTCGACCCATTTAGACACATAATCCACACCCACAAGAATATATAAATAACCAAGTGAGTTAGGAAAAGGACCCATGAAGTCGATTCCCCATACATCAAAGAGCTCGATTACTTGAATGTTTTTCAGTGGCATTTGATTTCTGGAAGAGATGTTGCCTGTCCTTTGGCATCTATCACAAGTCCTGCAAAAAGAAAAAGCATCTTTGAATACATTAGGCCAATAAAAACCAGATTGTAATACCTTAAGTGCTGTTCTTTTTGCCCCAAAGTGTCCTCCACATGCATATTGGTGGCAATGTTGCAGAATACTCATTTGTTCTTCTTCTGACACACATCTTCTTACAATTTTATCAGGGCAAAATTTGAACAAGTAAGGATCATCCCAATAATAGTTCTTACACATGGCCACCAATCGCTTCCTTTCTTGACTCGGCATACCTGGGGGGGAAACATGAGCAGTGAGATAATTGACAATATCTGCATACCATGAAAGTTGTATACTTATTTCAAATAATTGTTCATCTGGAAAGTTTTCATTCAGTGGGGGCACATTTCTCTCTTCATCATGCAGCAACCTGGACAAGTGATCCGCAACAACATTATCACTTCCCTTCTTGTCTCTAATTTCAAGATCAAATTCTTGAAGCAACAGCACCCATCTGATCAACCTAAGCTTAGCATCCTTTTTGGCAAACAAATATCTCAAAGCAGCATGGTCAGTGAAAACAATGACTTTAGATCCAATCAAATATTATCTAAACTTCTCTACAGCAAAAATGACAGCTAACATTTCTTTTTCAGTAGTGGAATAATTAAGCTATGCATCATTTAAAGTTCAAGAAGCATAGCAAATAGCATGGGGTACCTTACTTATTCTCTGACCTAAAACAACTCCCAAAGCATAATCACTTGCATCACACATAAGCTCGAAAGGATGGTTCCAATCTGGTGCCATGATGATGAGTGCGAAAATGAGAAGATTTTTCAATGTAACGAAAGCATTCGTGCACTCTTCTGTCCATGCAAACTCAACATCTTTAGCTAACAATCCACAAAGGGGTCTGGAGATTTTGGAGAAATCTTTTATAAATCTTCTATAGAACCCTGCATGTCCAAGAAAACTTCTTACACCCTTAACTGTAGTAGGAGGTGGTAGCTTCGATATGATGTCAATTTTTGCCTTGTCCACCTTGATGCCTTTTTTGGACACCACATGTCCTAAGACAATGCCTTGTTGTACCATAAAGTGGCACTTTTCCCAATTCAGCACTAGATTGCATTCTTCACATCTTTTGAGCACGAGCTGCAAATGGTTAAGGCATTCATCGAAACAAGATCCAAAAACACTGAAATCATCCATAAATACCTCGATGAACCTCTCCACCATGTCTGAAAATATACTCATCATGCATCTCTGAAATGTAGCTGGTGCGTTGCACAATCCAAAAGGCATCCTCCTGTATGCAAAAGTACCAAAAGGGCATGTAAAGGTTGTTTTTTCTTGATCTTCTGGAGAAATAGCAATTTGATTATAGCCACTATAACCATCTAAAAAACAATAATGACTATATCCTGCTAATCTTTCTAGCATTTGATCAATAAAAGGAAGAGGGAAGTGATCTTTCCTGGTTTCGTTGTTCAGGTTCCTGTAGTCAATGCATACCCTCCAACCTGTGGTCACCCTTGTAGGGATAGTCTCATTATCATCATTCTTCACCACTGTGACTCCACTTTTCTTAGGCACTACATGTATAGGACTTACCCATTTGCTATCTGAGATAGTGTAGATGAGATAGTGTAGATGATGCCAACATCCAGTAGCTTAAGGACCTCTGTTCTTACCACTTCCGTCATGTGTGGATTAAGATTTCTTTGTGCTTCCCTGCTCGGTTTTGCATTGTCTTCAAGAAGTATTTTATGCATGCACTTGGATGGACTTATTCCCTTGATGTCTGCAATGGTCCACCCTAATGCACCCTTGTGTTCTCGCAATACTCTCAGTAGCTTCTCTTCCTCCTGCACACTCAAGTTTGCAGCGACTATTACAGGTAATGTCTGGTTTTCACCCAAATATGCATACTTCAAGTGTTCAGATAGCGGCTTTAGTTTCACGTCTGGTGTCCTAGTAACAGAAGAAACAAAAGTGTTATTAGACACATGATTCTCAAACATAGGTGCAAACTTACCTGAATATGATTTTGGAGTTTCAAGGTAGTGTACTGTCTCTGTAATCCTCCAATCATCATATTCCTGTTCAACATGAGATAGTGTTAGAGACTGTGTAATTGTGGTCTGTAGTGGATCGATGCTATGTACCTAAAATGTTTGGTCGACAATCTCCTGAACCACATCAACATTATAATATTCATGATCATCGTGTGGTAATTTAAGTGCATCAAACATTTTAAACTCAATCTTTTCACCATTTATTTTCATACATATAATGCCCTTTTTAACACAAATTTTTATATCAGCAGTACTCATTAAAGATCTACCTAAGATGATAGGTAAAGAAGATGGCATAGAAGAGTCTTCCATATCCAAAACAACAAAATCTGCGGGCAAAATGAAATCATTTACTTGAACTAAGCCATCTTCAAAATACCTCTAGGTCTCTTGACGCTGCGATCAGCTAACTGCAAGGTGATGGATGTTGGTTTGAGTTCCCCCAATCCTAACTTTTCGTAAACAGAGTATGGAAGAAGATTGATGCTTGCCCCCAAATCTAACAAAGCCTTTTCAAAGAAATGCTCATCAACCCTACAAGGAATGGTGAAACTACCTGGATCCTTCAACTTAGGAGGTAATTTTCTCAATAATACGGCACTCACTTCCTCTGTCAGAGCCACATCCTCCCGAACCTGAAACATTCTCATGTGAGTACAGCATTCTTTCAAAAATTTGGCATAAGAAGGAATTTATTTAATAGCATCAAGTAGGGGAATATTGATTTCTACCTTCCTGAGAGTTTCAAAGATATCAAGTAAATGTTGTTCTTTCTTTTGCTTGACTAACCTTTGAGGGAATGGTGGCAATACTACCCTTTCTTTGTCACTTACCGTGCTGGAACCCAAAGATTTTGATGGTTGTGTGTCTGATTTGTCTGCATTTGTTCCAACTCTGCTGTCGATTATCTTACCATTTCTCAGGGTTGTTACCGATTGGAGCTGTTCTTGTCCTCTAGGGTTTGGTATTGTCTGTGATGGAAGTTCTCCTGCCTTTCCTTCACTTAACTCCTTAGCAATTTGACCAATTTGGGTCTCTAATTTCTGAATGGCCTGCCCTTGTTGGTTGCTTGTTTGATGTTGCTGTTGGAGCAATTGAAGAACGGTGGATTCGAAATCCAACTTCTTCTGTTCTTGAACTAGCCGATCAAACCCATTTCCCATCTGGAAGTTCCGCGCATGCTCTTGTGCGATTTGAGTGCCTTGATTGTTTTGATTATTGTTCCATGAAAAATTTGGATGGTTTCTCCACCCTGGGTTGTACGTGCTTGAGAAGGGGTTCTTCTTTGGTGGAAACACTCCCTGTCCGACGTAGTTTGCGTGCTCTTGATCTGTAAAAGAAGACATTGGACATGTATCAGTTGTATGATCAGAATGAGAACAAATTGCACAAATTTCTTTTGTTTTTACGCCACCCAACATCGAAATTGCATTAACAAGCATATCAATTTTTCTGTTCATGGTTACCATTTCTAATTGCATGTTATTATTACTAGAAATTTCGTAAACTCCCTATTTTTTAGAAAGACCCCTTCCCCTTGTTGAGAATTGCTGTGAGTTCTCACTAAGTTCTTCGAATAGCTCGATGGCCTCCTCACCACTTTTCCTCATCAAGATTCCATTGCAAGCTGAATCTACAATTACTTTGTTAGTGTCATTTAAACCCTCATAAAATGCTTGTACCTGATCATCCTTTGGCATGTTGTGCGTAGGACACTTGAGAAGCTTGTTCTTAAAGTCCTTCCATGCCTCGAAGAACAAATCGCCATCTTTTTGTTGGAAGAGTTGAATGTCCCTCTTTAGTTGCTTGGTTTTCTGGGCTGGAAAAAATTCCTTCAAGAACTTTGTTGCCAATTGCTCCCATGATTTAATTTATCCTGGTTTCAAAGAATTATACCATAATTTAGCATTAAGCTTTAATGAAAATGGAAACAAAATTAACCTGATTTGTTCGGGGGTAAGCCCTTGGATGCTTTGTGTTCTGCAAAGATCAAAGAAATCTTGCAAATGGAGATGAGGATCCTCGTCTAGTTTGCCAATAAAGTAGGGAACCATGCTGAGTAATTGAGGTGATAGGTGCATATTCCCTGTGACATTAGGTTGATAAGCTATGCACGAAGGTTGCTCAATATTCTTAGGAGTGAATTTGTCCTGCATTGGTACTCGATTTGGTACTTCCTCACCCATTGTTACTTTTGGAATGGTTTGCTGTACAGTTGACTTGCACCTAACAACAGTCGACTGGTTCCTCAAAGACAGTGGACCTAGTCTGTGCAGAGTGCGCTCTGTCTCTTGGTCAATAGGTAGTAGCTGGGGATGAAGTGATCGTCTTCCGTGCATACACCAAAGTCATGTAACCTAAAAGAAAATATTAATAAGTAAAAAAAAAAATTATTGATTTGCAAGTTAAAATACTAAACAATCCCCGGCAACGGTGCTAAAAACTTGTTGTGCAGTCAGCTATCTAAATAAATAGATAAACTAGACACAAATTAAAAACCTCGCAAGTGTACAAATCGTTTATAGAAGCGTAGTGAAAAGCAAGGGTCGATCCCACAGAGATTGTAGTAATTAATTCACTAATCAATAAAACAAAAAGAAAATGCTTATCATAAAGTTTTGTTCTAAAGTATGTTTTGAAAAGAAATGAGGTTTAAATCTAGATCAAGTAGTTCTAAATTTGAATCAAAAATATCTATTAGAGTAGTTGGACATGATTTCCACCTATAGTCACGAATGCTAAATTAACTTCTACACTACTCTGATCACTCATGTTTGTTCATTTAAGGGCATGGTATCTACTCCTTAAAGTTAAGATTTCCCTAGGCCAAGAATTAGGCATGGTATCTACTCTAATTCGTTTCTTTCCTTAAGTATTTAGCATGGTATCTACTAAGTTGCACTTGAAGAGAGCATAGGAACGATGGAAATTAACAAACACTCAAAGTTCTAGAAATTGGTATCAAATCTAGATCCTCCAAGTTGATTAAACCAAGAACCTAAATGATTCCTGTGTTACAAGTTATGAGCACAAGATATGGATCATCTCTATACCCATATAACAGAGTCAGTTTTATAATAAGCAAACTTAATAACGTAAGGATCTTCAGTTCAGTCGACTGTCATCAGATGTCAGTCGACTGATTCTGTGATCTTTCTAACAAAAGTCTGATTCATATTATAAATTTGATCAAGAACAACCAGGTTTAATCAATAAGTGATGAAAGTAGTGCTTTAGAAGATTTATAAATATTACATGACTATGGTTTCAATCTGCCCAACAATGAAATTAGTTGCACATAATAAAACTTTTATTTACTATCAATTTTGAATACATGACTCTAACAATAAGAACAAAAACTAGAGAGAAAAGAAGTAACACTGAGTTATATGATGTTCGGCCTTGAAGTCGACTTGATCTGCTTCTAAGTCGACTTGCTCTCTTCCTCTTGTTGATGCTCGGTTTCCTCCTTGTTTGACTGTACTTGATCTTCCTTCGTTGATTCCCTCTCTCCTCTTCTGATCCGATTCTTACTATCCAGATATCAAGAGATGTCGAGAGATCCAGAGATGTCTTCTAATCTGTGTATTCCAGTCTTTTTATAGTTTCTTTTGCTCCCATCTACAGATCTCTAGTTCCTGCTTCTATCTCCTCACACGTCGGATATGGATTGAGTCTAATCTTAATACTTGCCAAATCTGATCTCTAGCTTGATTGCTGGAAAGTTGTTATTTGCGGTTATCCATATCTGTTCCCTGGATTTTGACAGCGCACTTTGATTCGGATTTGGATGAGGGTGTATCTCAACTGATTTTATCTCTTAACTCCCGCTGAAAGCAACTTCAGTCGACTGTAATTAAGGGCCAGTCGACTGTTCCGCGAATCTTGGAAACTTCAAATCCAACCAGTCAAGTCGACTGTCATTAAGGGTAAGTCGACTTTACTGTGTAGCTTCAGAGACTCAATCCCACTCTGTTCAGTCGACTGTTGTTGAAGGACCAGTCGACTTGTATTCTGCAGCTTCTATCAAATGCTTTGATGCAAACTTAGGGCTCTTCATTCCAGTATATCATCCTCACAGTCTTGAGTAATTCTTGAATCTGCTTCGTTTAGTTGTTTCTAGGCTGTTTCCTATGGAAATGAGAAAAGAAGAGTAAATTACCACATATAGAGATTTTAACTGTCTAATTGCATTCAGATTATTGCTCCAAAATGTGGATATTATCGGATTTATCAGTAGCCAATCAAAGTTCAAAATTTTCAACCTAAATAGAAAATTATAGGACCGATTAGCTCAAAACTCAAAACTCGGTCTACGAACCTCCAAATTCGAATCCGTCTTCACCCACACGTCACAAATGACATAGGTAGGTGAGCTACATCGATAGATTTCGAATTCGGGTCCCAATACAAAACTCACTCATTGATCGGAAGCTTATTAATAAGAAAATTCCCTATCTCCTAATTTCTTCAATCTCTTCTTCCTAATATCTCAAATTAGGGTTAACAACAATAATAAAACTTAATTATACCATCAGATGTATCAAATTCTCACTTCACTCTCGCTCGGGCATTCCACCGAACACCCGGCGTGCATAAATAACCTTTTCATTCTCTAATCATTTCCATTAAGTTCTAAATCTACAAAATTCATTCTAAATTCATATTAACGCTCTCACACTACTCCCCAACCCCTTATGCAATTTTTTTAAACTCACTAGAAGCAAGGTTCTTACCCAACTTCACCAATTTGTTAAAAATTGGCTTTATGCCAAATTCACCACTCCATAATTTCACCATAATATGTATAATTTCTAACTCCTAACATGTTCTATATGCTCTCTACATCTCCCTACATCAATTTCTTGTAAAAGAAATGAAAAGCATACAATTAAATAAACTAACATACAATTTCTTATACCTTATTGAAATCTTCTTGAAAAAGGGACACCACCACGTGGAAGAGCACCCGAAACTCTACTAAAACCCCAAAAGATTGAAACTTGGAGGTGGAGATTGGATGGGTTTTTCAAAACCCTAATTGGTTTTCTAGGTGGGGGAAGCTCCGATTGGAAATCAGAAGGAAGAGAGAAAGGGATGGGGAAAATGGCATTATAGTAATTCTTTTATGGTTTTAATAAGGTTAGGGTCTAGGGTTATGGGCTTTAAACCCAAATAGCTAAGAAAATGGCCTAAAGTGGGTTATTTCAACCCGATTTTGAAAAGTTTACAACTAAATGCCACAAACTAAAAACTCCACTATTTTATTGACCCTCTACAATGTACAAATGCCCCAGAAAAATTTCGGGTCGATTCGGATTCGTCTCCTCCAAGAAAACTCATCTCAAAACTCCTATATTTTCAATTTTTCCCATTTACCCCAAAATATCAATTTAATCATTCTAGTGCTAATAAAATCAATTAATAGGGTAAATATACTCAGAAACATATTTAAAAATAATTTAAATCAAATACTTGGGGAATTAAAAAAAACAGATGTTACATAATCTATCATAGATGGGAATGTCAACCAATTCCAGGTCCGTGACGACCTCGTTAAACGCTTTCCTATCAGAGTAACTAGGTCCTCTGCCCCTGTGTTTTGAAGCGAATCTAGTGATGTTGAAATCTCCTCCCACCACCCCGGTGTGAGGCCAGTGTGCTTGGATCGCTCTTAGTTCAGACCAGAAAGCCATCCTAGACGCAGTGGTGTTGGGACCGTAGACCACAGTGACTGACTGAATCCACATGTCTGATTTCCGTTGAAGCAATACCGATATTGAAAATTGCCCGTAAAGTTCGTCTAGACAGTGGAAAGTATCTGGGTTAAAACCAAACGTGATACCCCCAGAGGCCCCGATAGATGGGGAAATTCTCCTTTCAGAGATACGGATTCCCCCAGCCTATTAAGTCTAGACGTGTGAGAAAGTTGGGTCTCTTGAAGCCGCACAATGTTAGCTTTTGATCTGGCAATAACCTCCTTCACCATTTCCCGCTTCCCCCCCCTACCCAATCCCCTAACGTTCCAGAATAGGGCCTCCATTAACTAAGATTGACTAGGGGATCGTGACTCGATTTGGGGGTCGAGGAGAGTTTTAGGGTAGCCCTATTGGTTTCCCACCCTCTAATCTTATTCAAGAGAAACGCGTTTTGTTTGGTATCACCTGCCGCAAGACCAGAGGTATTGGCTAGACTAAAAATTTCATTATCAGTCATGAAATTAAAAATAAACTTCTTCTGATTTCTTCCCGACCGTAATCAACGCCGAAACCCATTTTCGGCTCGACCTTTCCCCCGCCCAAATCTACTCCAATTCTCCATGGTTTTCAAATTAATTCAAGGGGATGGCTAAGTGGAAGGTGCTCTAGCTAGTGGTGGAATCGACTTGGAGAAAGAACTTAGTGATGGTATATCTCTTTTTAATTTTTTTGTATAATTTCTCATTCTTTTAACTTCTTTTGCTTAGAAATGGAGTATAGGGTTGGTTAGAGGATCATTTTGATGCTAGGGTCAAGAAATTAGCAAATTATTAGAGATTTTGTAAGTTGCACATAAATTAGGGTTTGGGTTTATTAAAGTAAAGTAAATATATGAGAATTATCTCTTTCATAATAGTAGAAATTGTTAAGCCATTAGAATATTTGGGGGTGATTTTAGTAATTGTTTGGGGGATAAAAATCCCGTAGGAAATTGAACGTTGCGTGCATCGCACGTGTGCATTCCAGGCGTTTAATAAAATGCATGTGTGATATTAGGATTTGTGTTATTAGTTCCCGTGACTGGTTTGGATGTTTTGAGCCCTAATTGCTTTGAATTTGATAATAGGAGACGTTAGCGACTTCGGGTGCGGGATGGAGAAGTGGTGTTTCGAGCCTTCACAGGATATTATGTGAATATGATTTTATTTATGTATCTGATGTTTTAAGAGAATTTTAGAATAAACTGAATTGTTGGTATGAATTACGGATAAGGTGTATCGGGATAAAGTGTATTGGTATAAGGTGTGTGTATATATGGGAATTAGTACTCGGTGTTGATGTGAAAATATGACGATTAAATACTGGTGTACTTTGCGTATTGGTATAAATTTATAGATGATGGATTAGTTATGTATATTAGGATGTGATATATTTATATAATGATATCGATATATGGTGAGTATGATTATGCTAAGTGTATATTATGTTGTGACAGAATTTTCGGCGGTATGAAGTGATTTTGTGGGTTTCAGCTAAATGAAAATTTACCGAAAATAAAGAATTATTGTTGTTAAATTTTTTGTTATATGGTGTTACGATGTATCGACCTATTTGGTGTATGTATGTGACATATACATGGGTGATAATGAGTTATGTTAGCTTAATCGATGAAACTAATGAGTGAGTGAAGGTATACTGTAGTGATGTTTTAAGTGAAACTAATGGGCGATAATATAATATAATGTGGCAAAATAAATCATTTAGTGCATTCATGATATAAAATAATGTGGTGTAATAATCTCATAAACTAAATAACCCTGTGTATGCAAATATGTGGTAATGAGGTAATAAATAGTATGATATACTCATATTGTGTGATGTGATGACAAATTAAATAATATAGTGCATTCGTGATATTCAATAATATAATGTGATGATTTTTATATGTTAAACAATGTGGTATTGCTTATATGTAATACAATGAAAAGATAAATGATATGGTAATCATAGTGTGTGTGTTAATAAGTTTAGATAAAAGATGAGATGCTATATGATGATAAAATGAGATGAAACGAAAAATGATGTTAATAAATAAATTTTGTTGACCAGTATCTACAGAAATCCTGGGGATTTGGGCTAGACCTCCTAATACCCAAGGACCGGCTTGGGGTGCGGTGTTTATTACCCAAACCATGTTTGGGGTGCGGAGTTTCTATCGTCCAAGCTATCGGCTTGATGCCCGGTTATCCTCTCGATGACAGATGTCGCGAGGAAGTACCCAGTTTATCTGAGGTGCGATGTTTTTCCCTCCTGGCTTCGGCTGGGAGGAAGTACCTAGTTTATCTGGGGTGCGGTGCTGTTCCATCCTGGCTTCAGCTGGGAGGAACTACCCAGTTTACCTGGGATGCGGTGTTTTCCCTCCTGGCTTCGGCTGGGAGGAAGTACCCAATTTATCTGGGGTGCGGTGTACCCTTGCTAGCATAGGTTGGGAGGAACACGTAGCCTCGGACGCGTAAGACCCCGGGGGGGTAGAGATCCGCGTGTTTACTGGGCTATCGGCTTTCAGTATAGTGGGATACTGTGGCTCACTATTCGACAAATTAATAAAATGAATAAGAGTGATATGTGAATGAGAAAGTAAAGAAAGAGTATAAGGAGAAATTAAAGTATTACCCAACTCAGCTGGTGTGTGGTGATATTCCCTCGATGACAGATGTCGCGAGGAAGTACCCTAGTGAGACTAAGGGTGAGGTGTTTTCTTTTCCCTCATTGGTTTAGCCACGAGGAAGTACCCAAACCATGTTTGGGGTGCGGTGTATTATCTCAAGAGAATGAGAGTTACAGGGAATTGTATTATAAGATGTGACTGAGAAAGTAAATGAAGTAAATGATATCAAATGAATTTGAGAAAGTATAGAAAGTGTATAATAATAAATGTGAATGAAAAAGTAAAGTATGTGTGTGAATTAATATGAATAAAGTGAAAAGATATATTATGAGAATGAAACGTATAGTAAAGTGATGTATGTGTTGATTATTAAAAGTAAGTGGTAATATCTGATAGGAATGGTTGATAAAATACAACCAGATTTGAAATGAGTTGATGCACCTTGGAATTGTGTCGAAGAACTACTCACCTGCTATTTCCATGGAAATGGTGGGAACTACCTGCCTTGGCACAATTCTCAGGGTAAATTGATGGGTTGCTGATATGATAGTTGTATTGCGAGTTGGAAATGAAAGTAAAGTCAGTTGTAAGATGAAAATGAAAATAAGTTATATGATGAAATTAGAAGGAAAAGAAAGTAAAGGGTAAATTATAATGAGAATGAAGGTTAATGTATTACGTAATGTGTTATAAAATATGGTTAATTGGGATATTACGAGATTGGATGAACTTGCTATTATAGATTGAACAAATGTGATATTATGAGACTGAATAATGTGATGATATGTGAGGTGAAGGTGCTACTATGAGATTAAATACATGGGAGGTTATGCGATGAAATGAATGCATATGATGACATACGATGAAAATGAATATGATGATATAAAGTTGAATGAATGTGAAGTTATGTGATGTGAATAAATATCAAAATGTTATAGGATCGAATGAGTGATGTTATTCAATGAAAATTAATGATAAATGAAGTATGTGGTTAACCATTCGAAATTGCTCTTACAACTTGTTGAAACTATCAAACAACAAGTTAGGAGTCCAGCACTTGGCTCGATGTCGCTTTAGTCATTTGCGAACAAGCAAGTATGGAGTGGCTCACCATTTGAAATTGCTCCTACAAATTATTGATAACTCTCAAATAGCAGGTGCGGGGTTCAAACTTGTGGCTCGAAGCTCCTCCTACAACCTGCTAACAAGTGAGTTCGAAGCTTGACTAGCCACTAGAACGGCTCCTATAACATGCTGACTCATTAAACAACTGGTTTGGAGTTTACAATCATGGCTCAAAATCGCCCATACAACTTGCAAGTATGCAGGTTCGGGGCTCGAAGCAACCATTCGAACTACTCCCGAAAGTTGTTAATTTTTCAACAAGCTAATTCGGAAACTAGCTCTTTCCCTGGTACTATCCCCAAAACTTGACTCAAACATATTGAATCTACCATCTAGCTTGCCCCTAGAGCTACTCCTACAGCTCGAAAATCCTCAACAATGAGCTTGGTGCTCAACTCCTCTTCCGAGCTATACCAACAACTCATCAACTCAAAGTAATGAGCTTGGTTCTCTGCTCCTTGCTCGAACTCCTCCAACATCGCCTTAACTCCATGCAATGGTGTTGGAGTCCAGCTCATCCATAGAGCTTCTCCCACAAATGGTTCACCTTCAAGGAACGATTTCGACATCCAACTCCCTCCTCGAGTTGCTTCCACAAACCTGCTGGGTGCAAACAGTAAGTTCGGCACCAACTCCCCCTCGAGTTGCCTCCACAAGCTTGCTCGGTTCAAACAACATGTTTTGAGTCCAACTCCTTCCAAGATTGCTTCTACTAACTTATTGGTCCCAAATGGAAAGGACGACGCCAACTCCCTCCTCGAACTGCATCTACAAGCTTGTCGGGTCCAAAACAGCAAGTTCGGCGCCAATTCTCTCCTTGAATTGCTTCTACAAATTTGTTGGGTGCAAACAGCAAGTCCGGTGCCAACTCCTTCCTTGAGTTGCCTCTACAAGCTTGTCGGATCCAAATACCAAGTTCGGTGCTAACTCCCTCTCCGAGTTGTTTCTACAAACTTGTTGGGTCCAAACGGCAAGTTCGGAACCAATTCCCTCCTCCAGTTGCCTCTACAAACCTGTTGAGTGCAAACAGTAAGTTCGGCACCAAATCCCTCCTTGAGTTGCTTCAACAAACCTGCTGGGTGCAAACAATAAGTTTGGAACCAATTTCCTTCTCGAGTTGCCTCCACAAGCTTGTCGGGTCCAAATGGCAAGCTCGACGCCAACTCCCTCTTCGAATTGCTTCTACTAACTTGCCGGGCTCAATGGCAAGTCCGGCGCAACTCCATCTTCGAGTCGCTTCTACAAGCCTACATGGTCGAAACAATAAGTCTGACGCCAACTCCCTCCTTGAGTCACCTCTACAAGCTTGTCGGGTTCAAATGGCATGTTCGGAGTCTGACTCCCTCCATCGGGTCACTTTTACATACTTGCTGGGTTCAAACAACAGGTTTGGCGTTCAACTCTCTCCTAGAGTTTTCTCTACAAACTTGATGGGATCAAACAGTGAGTTTAGAGTCTAACTCTTTCCTAGAGCAGCTTTTGAAACTCACAGACCCAATCCAGGAGGTGGCAACACAAAGAGAGTGAGTCGAGACGAAAACACTTGACAAGTCCTTATCAACCTTCAAGTACAGGCGTGAATCTCCCCGGTGATGAAGTTCCTCTTCTTAGTCACTCGGAAGCGAAGCTCCACTTTGTAGCTCCTTGATGGCGAAACTTCTCTTCGCAGCTCCTTTCAAGCGATACTCCTCTTCATAGCTTCTCCATGGCAAAGTCCTTTTCGTAGCTCATCTTCTCAACTCTCCGGAAGTAGAGATATTGCGAGCCAATTTTTACCCCCAAGACGGATGATTGCTCGACCGACTTCTAAACAGAACTTGTAGATCTTCGAGTCTCCTTCGAAACAAGGGGTCATACTCCCCAATCGGATCTCTATAGCACAAGTAATATCTATTATACTACAGCAACGCACGAGGACCGAGAAAAAAAAACAACAATAGGAAAAAGAAAGAAAGAAAAAAGTCGCTGATGTCATCCTGGCATCAGCCGACTATGCGGAGCCCCAAAAAAATCCTGAAAAAAACATTGTTAACTGGTCCGCGCGTTAACCAGTCAACGATGATGGATAACGTGGCAGATCGAGTCGCTAACGCCGAGGCCCCACGCTCCTCCCCGGTGTTCAAAGCAAAACTAGGGAGAGTGATTGCTTCAGCTGTTCTTCGCCGTCTGATTGCATCAAAAAACGTGTTCTGCGTGATGAATGATCAAGATTGCTCCAGAATCCATGCTCCATGATGACATGTGCGAAACACGTGCAAAATTAAAAAGAAAAATACAAAGAAAAATGAATGCTAACGTGGCAGTGGGTCCCACGTGTCAGAGCTCACTCATTGACACGTGGGCCCTACTCCCTCCCCGGTGCCATCAGCGAATCGGGGAGACCGGTTGCTTTGAGGGCTTAGATCTCCTTAAAATTCGAGCTCCTATTAATTGACGATCCAGATTAATTCATATATTATTTATTATTTAAATTTTTTTATTAATTATAAATTTCTGAAAAATAATTTAAAAATATGAAATTAATTTAAAATTCTGAAAAATTAATTTAAAATTCTAAAAAATAATTGAAATTTGGAATATTATTTTCAAATTCTGGAATTAATTATTATTTTATAAAAATTAATTTTAAATTTCATAAATGAATCTAAAATTTCGATTAATTAATTAGAATTCTAAAAAAAATCCTTGGTGTTTCGACGCTGAGAATTGATCGATCGTCATGAACGACTGATATCGCTCCCGTGGACCTATAGATAAGTCTGAAACACCGGGGTGGCCCCAGCGACAGGCCCTCCGACGCCGAAGTCAGAAACTCGAAGATATTGTAAGTTTTGAGAGCGGGATTTGCAATTACCTGGTTTATGGGGAGGTATCGAGGTATATATAGTTGCTGAGGAGGACCAGTTTCAAGATATTCATATCTCTCTACTTACCGATGTTTAGATATTTTCGATTACCCCTTTCATGTGAAGAGATCAAGTCTGGACTCTTCCCTTGATGAAGAGAAAGAGTTTCCAAACTCTCTCTTGTGCATGGGGGGATAGAATCGGTTACCCCTTAGAAGTAAGGGGTTTAAACTGAGTTCGATGAATCTGGACTCCTTTGCAGTAGAGTAGTTGTAGCAGCCCTATTACAAGCTTGATCTGGTCATTGGGCCTAAAAATGGCAC
The DNA here is from genome assembly GCA_017893485.1 of Hemerocallis citrina. Lineage (NCBI taxonomy): Eukaryota > Viridiplantae > Streptophyta > Magnoliopsida > Asparagales > Asphodelaceae > Hemerocallis > Hemerocallis citrina. The sequence goes on along the minus strand of CM030358.1, from coordinate 446,722,570 downwards.
ACTCCTCTCATCGGGCCTGTATGTGCTGAAATTTAACATTTTACTCCTGAGAACTTTAAGATTCATGCCCGATTTGAACGTCCCGATTTTGTTCTCATTTTTACCCATATCAAAACCAAAGATACTCCTGAAGGATTGGCATACTAGTTTCATTGTCTTGATCTTCGTGGAAGGGGTTTCCTTACAAAATCTGATATTTATACCCTTTCGAGGTACACTTATTGACTATTTTCTGACAATTCCTTACTGGACAAAATGATTTGAAATGCATTCTCCTTGGTTTAGAATTTAGCCTCCCTTCAACAGGCCTGTTTTCCAATGGATGGTTTTGGAAACTCGGTATCAAGATCAATAATGGCAGTCATGTATCGGAAGTAGTTAGCAAAATTCTGTTCTGAAACCATGTCCCTGATATATTTTTTCTTATGCTGGAGTGTTCAGGATAACGGATACTCAGTTACTCGTTTTTTTTTTGAAGTAAAAGTGATCGAAGTCACCGATCTCATTAATAAAAAATTAACAGGATTACAATAAAAGCCCTACATAATCTAAAACAACCATTAGTGCACTACGGCACGATAGTACTAATCTATTACATCATTGCGACAAATATAAAGCGAAGAGAAGGTGATAAGCCAAACCGAAGAACCTCAAAATAACTATCTTCTCCCTGCATGTCTTCAAAAGGATCTGTACCACTGTTGTCCACACCGAATCAGTCACTCAGTCGCGTCCTGCCTGCTCATTTTCCTGGCCCCTATGTTACCTGCCCATTCATGTATAAGTACTACAATTCTACGCAGTAAAATATGAAAAGGACATTTAATATTGCGGAAGCATAAATCATTTCTGTCTCTCCAAATAGCCCACACTATCGCCCCCGCTGTAATATCCCATAGTGACCTATTATCCTTCCTAATATTACAGTCTCTCCATGTACCCCAAATGTCTTGTATACTCTTTGGACACTCTACCGTATTAAAACCCAGACCAAATATTTCCCAAACCAAAGCGGCTCTCGGACACGTTAAGAACAGATGGGTATGGTCCTCCTCCTCCCGGTTACACTGTTGGCACGTGGAGTCTATTAAGATCTTACGCTTCCTAAGGTTAGACTTGGTTAGGACCGCGTTTTGAAGGACTAACCAAGCGAATGCTTTGACCTTGCTCGGGACATTGGACTTCCATATGGTCATTGCCTCGCTGTTTCTAATTCCCCCATCATTAAGCAATCCGTACATTGATGAAACCGTAAAAGTCGTGGCCTTCCCCCTATTCCACTCCCTATCGTCCGGGTCCTCTATATTTGGTCGATCCGCCCCTCTCAACTTATCTTTCAACTCTTGCAATTGAGCATGTCCCCTACTTGACAGGGATACTCCATCCAGTACTCTCCATCCTCCGTTCCTCCATTTTTCACATACGAAACCCTCCCCCCTTATCATCTTCGACAGCTAACTCCGGGAATAGCGATTGAAGCGTGTTATGCCCGCACCATTTGTCCATCCAGAATCTAGTATTCTTCCCATCGCCAATTTTGCAAACCGTGTTAGAGTGGAATGCCTCCCCTAGTTTTTCAATTCCTTTCCATAGGAATGATGCTTTGGCATGTTTGCTCTTACCTCCAAATCGGTAGATCTTCCTCCTTCTATATTTTATGAAAGAGTTGCTCCACGATGCTTTCCTCTTTTTGTGCATTTTCCACCACCACTTGGATAGCAGTGCCTTATTCATGTCTTTTAAATTAACGATCCCCATCCCTCCAAACTCCTTCTTCTTGCACACTCTGTCCCATTTCAATAAAGGAATTCCTTTCCCGGCACCATTACCTTTCCATAGAAATAGTCTTCTACATCTATCAATTCTTTTAATCGCCCACTTCGGAATCTCGTAAATGGACATGAGGTAGTTTGGCAAGTTACTAAGAACCGAGTTGATTAGTGTGATCCTACCTCCCAATGAGAGGAACTTTCCTTTCCACCCGGCCAGTTTCTTCTCGATTTTTTCTATGAGAGGTTCCCAGCCCTCCTTCTTCAATTTCCCCGGTCTTATAGGCGTACCCAGGTATCGCACCGGGTAATCGCCCTTCCCGCATCCTATAAGGAAAGAGGTCACCTCAATGGGGTTCGCTCTGTTGTCGCTTAGGCCCACCACGGCACCCTTTTGTAGGTTAACAGCCAGTCCCGACCAAAACTTAAAACATCTTAGCATGATTGAAATAGCCAAAATTTCCTCCTCGTTTGAAACTCCGAACAATAAGGTGTCGTCTGCATACTGGATGATTGATAGTGGTTCTGCTATCCCTTTGACTTTGACCCCTTTGATAATCCCTCTTTCTCTTCCTCTCTTATTCATTTCCGATAGTCCGTCAGCAATGATCGAAAAAATTAATGGCGAAAGTGGGTCGCCCTGTCTAAGACCCCTCTTGCATCTAATTTCCGCTCCATTCTCTCCATTAACTTGGATAAATGATTTTCCATTCCTCACACACAACTTCATCCACCTCTTCCACCTTTCGCCGAAACCTTTAAGGTCGAATGCCTCATCAACACAGTCCCATTCTACCTTATCATACGCCTTCTCGAAGTCTAATTTCAGTAGAAATCCGTCTATCTTGTCTTTGTTTCCTTGGAAAACCAATTCGTGCGCTGAAGCTATACTGTCCGAAATATCCCTTTCTTTAACGAAACCGCTCTGGGCGACGCCTATAATGTCATCGAGGTGTGGTGCTAGTCTGTTGGCCAAAACTTTGGTGATAATTTTGAAAGACCCATTCAACAGACTAATGGGTCGCAGGTCCATAACCCTAAGGATCTCAGACTTCTTCGGAATGAGGACGACATTTGCATAATTGAGCCGATCAATCTGAATGTCGTGTTCGTGAAACTGCTGGAAAATATCTAACATGTCCTTCTTGATGATAGACCAGTAACGTTTATAAAAGAATATAGAAAATCCGTCTGGTCCCGGGGCCTTGTCCTGACCCAGATTCTTAATAGCCATCTCGACTTCTTGTTCACTGAAAGGCACCTCTAAGCTCTCAGATCCATCAATTCTCTCTTCGCTCCACATTTCGCGATCCAGTTGACATCTGATACTTCTTTTCTTACCCAATAACTCTTTGAACGATGCATCTAAATGACATCTAATAGTCTCATTGTCTTCCGACCACTCGTCACCAATCATTAATCCCCCAATATGATTGTGTCGCTTTCTCCCATTCGCCACCTTGTGGAAAAAGGCTGTATTGTTGTCCCCTTCCCTTAACCACTGTACCCGAGATCTTTGCTTCCAGTAGCATTCCTCCCTTTCCCCTATCTGATGATGTTCTGCTCTACACGTAGCCAATTCTTGGAATTCATCTTGATGCAGACATCTTACTTCCTCCCTCGTTTCCAATTCTTGTGACCTCTGAAGTAGCCAATCTTTTTTTAGTCTATATTCCTCATTTTCTTTTCTAGCCCACTTACGAAGGCATTTTCGAAGTCTTCTAAGCTTCAAAATCCAGTTGGCAATGGCGTCCCCTGCGGCGGTAGGTGCTTCCCAAGACGATTAGATAATCTCCTTTAGTTCTGCGTTTGAAGTCCATGCTTTTTCAAACCTAAACTGACGGACTGGTTTTGTGACCCCTCTTTCACCAACCAGAATCAGAGGAATGTGGTCTGTTGTGGACCTAGGGGTCGATCTTACTAGTGCCATAGGAAACAGGTCCTCCCAGTCCGTAGAGACCAATATACGATCTAACTTGGCCAACACCGGGTTCGCCTGCATGTTAGACCAGGTAAATCTTCTGTCATTCCCCTGGATGTCAATGAGATTGAGGTCATCGATTGTCTGATTAAATTGTTGTCTATCTCTATCCTCCTGCCCCTTTCCTCTATGTTCGCTTCTAAATCGTGTTATATTAAAATCCCCCCTATCACCCAAGGACCAGGCCATGAATATCTGATAGCCCTGATTTCTTCCCAAAATTCTTCTCTTCGCTATGCATTGCATGGTCCGTATACCGACGAGACCATGTGCTCCCAACCATCTCTTTTGCGCCTAATCCTAATGGTAACCGCGAAATTCCCAACGTCTTCCTGGATGAGATCGAAGAACTTGGAATCAAACCCTAGCGCAATCCCCCCGGACATTCCTACTGCCGTCTTGAAACTCCATACGAAGTCTCTTAGCGAAGACAATCCTTGAAAATCATGAGCCTTAGGGTCGATCATCTTTGTTTCGAGCAGCGCACAAATCTTTGGTTTGATCCTAATTAAGGTGTCGTTAACTAGTCACGCCTTAACCTTCGATCTCATTCCTCTTACATTCCAAAAGGTGTAACACATGGATAACACTATATGATAATCTATCTCTATCCCTCTACCCACCCACTATCCTATTTATATTGCTATTCTGTATGCTTCTTCTCTAATAATACTCACTCTCTTAAGTTTTTCAGAGTATGACGCACCCATGTCCAATCCCAGTATGCACGCATAATAAATGAGATTATCATCTGAAATGAAATTCAAAATAGAGAACATACCTCCGCATGCAGAAGTTGGCTCCCTCGCCTTTGTGGCCACCCTAATAAGGTCCCCTTCACTCGGCCCCTTCTCCCCTCATCGATCCTTCTGTCTCTTGCTCTTTCTGGTGACCTCGTCCAAGGCTCTATCCACCTCCTCTGTGTCCATGCTGTCCCCTACATCCGGAGTAAGCGCTTTAACTTTGCTCTCGAACTCTCCCTCTGAATCCGTGTGCATGCCACCCACTTCATCTAAAGCCGCAATTCGATCGTCCTGTGATCCCGGCTCGCCAAGATAATCTAGATCATGATTCGAAGATTCCCAAACTGCGTTCCCCACCCTTTGATCAAACTCCCCTACCTCCGCACATACCTCTCCTGCTTCCCCCTCCACTGCAAGGCACGTCTGGATTGGATCGGGATCTTCGTCCATGTCTTCATGAAGCTGACATGAAATACCCCCCGTCGATGCCTGCCCTGTTTCAATAATCCCCTTCTCTGGATTTCGGCCCAACTGCATACAACCTTCCGCGCTCTGAAATGGGCCTGGGCCCAATTTTATAAAATGATCTTTAATTTCCTTGACTGCTAATTCGACTGCATTTTTGAAAGCCTCATTCGACATGTCCAAGACTGCAAGCTATCTTTTCGTGGGCCCCCCTTCCTCTGGCTGCGAGACAGATGAGATGTGAGATGCAAGAACCCCTGCCTGCTGTGCCGTTTCGAAACCCAACCTCGACCTCTCATCGGTAGCCAGCTGTGTTGATTTGACCTGCGGATTTGAAACCTGCGCCGCTTCAGAAGACAACCTTGGCCTGTCACTGTTCTCCAGCTGTTTAGAGAAGACCTCTGACCCTCTGACATCTCGAGCGCCCCCCCTATCCCGTGTTACAACCTGATCCGCTGTTCGCTGAATTGGACGGTCCACCATTGGTTTGATCTTATCCGACGGTCTGGGACCCTTTACACCTTGATTGATGATCTGACGCTCCACGTTCAGTCTTGGCAGATCCAACGGTATTCCGTCATCGTCAAGCTTCAGCATCGAGTTAGCCTCTAATTCAGAATTTGTTGCAGCACGTTCGGGAGATACTCTGAAAGATACCGTCTTTTTACGCTCGACAAGCACTTTGATCTCGAATCTATCTTCGTCAAACTGAGCGATAATAGCAGACGGAATCAGAATTGGGTCGTCTACTCCAACCTGTATTCTTGCAAAATCTCTCCTCTCTAAAGTGGTCGTCGCCCTATCAACTGTGATGAGATCTCCAAAACCATGGATCGGATTCTGGAAAGCTGACTTTACCCAACAGTGGAGAGGCACATTAAACAACCTAATCCAAACCGCCTTTCTCGCATCGGTGCTCATCGCCCCTGTTTTCCGCGACCAACGACTCATGGTGATGAAAAACTCTTCTCCTTAGAGACTCCCACTTGCCAAGAGCTCCTTCGTAATTTCTTCTGACCTGCAGTAGACCATGAGAGAGTCCTCTTTCAATTTCTTAATTACCCAATCCATCCTGGAGCTAGGACGAACCGCCACCGAAAGGAGCTCCTTGATTTCATCTATGGAGGGGTGCCCTGTGTGAATCTTCAATAGAATGGAGTTTCTTAGGCGGCCCTCGAACTCAGCCATAATGGGAGTCGGGATGATCACAGCCCTCAGAGTTCTTCTTCGACAGTCACCACTTTCAACCGAGGTGATCGGCTCTGCTTTCAGTCTTACACCGCCACTTTGAGGCACTGGGGAGTTGGGCGCACTACTAGCCCCCTTATACACTATATCGACTGACCTGCGCCTCGAACAATTCTTAGAAATGTGGCCAAAATTCTTGCAAGCATAGCAGAACCAGTCGTTCATGCACTCGTGTATCGTGTGTCCCTTCCCAGCACACTTGTGACACAGTGACAGCTTCGGTGATCTCGCTATGGCGGAGGACGACGAGGAGCTCAGAATTTTCGCTTTGCGCTCCGCCTTCTTAACACGTTTGGGTTTATATAAAATCCTTCCTCGTCTTCTTTCTTCTTCATCATCTCTGTCTCAGAAGTCGCCCCTACCCTACGCCCATCTTCAGCGGCAAGAAAGTCCAGAGACTTCTTCGTAGCTTGGAGGTACGTCCTTCGGTTGGACTGAGCTTTATCAGCATTAGATCTTGCCCTATCCGGATCCCCTCTAGTAGGATTCGTCTTCACTGGGACTCTATGTCCCTCCTCTTCATCTCCCCTGGTCACAGGGCCTCTATGGTCCCGGCGACCCTCTCTCGAGCGATGACGAGAGGATACTCTACTCTCCTCACCTCTACTGACCTCTCTGCCCCTCCCTTGGACCCAACGCTGAGGCTCCTCTTCCCTATCCCTCTTCATAACAGGACGTTGAGGGAAGAATGCTGTTTGCTGAGCTTTAGAAGAGGACGACCTGCGTAGCTGAGAGCCTGGGATTCCTAGCGCTGCTTCTTGCTCTCCAAACTCTCCTTTCACTCCTCTCATTTTTTCTTTTTTTTTACTCAGTTACTCGTTGCCAGGGCTGGCCCTGACATGTAGGCGGGCAAGGCGGCCGCCTCGGGCCTCCGCGGAAATCGTCATTTTTGGGGCCCCCGATTTCAAACTTTCCTTGTAAATATAGGCACGCGTTTTGCGCGTAAATTTTTTTTTTTTTTATATGGGGCAGGGGGGCCCCATTTCGGAAGTTCGCCTAGGGCCCCCCGGAACTCAGGGCCGGCCCTGCTCGTTGCTAAGATGTCTTTTGCTACCTGCCAGTATGGGCTTCTAGGATTTATGAGTCCTTTTCATTTCAAGAGTTTCCCTTGACCGTTTGCTATGAATTCGACACTGATTTAAAACATTCATGTATAACATCTGCTAGTGGTAGAAAGTTGATTAAAATTTCTGTGGAGCCTTCAAATTAACGCTTACTGGTTAAGACTTATTTTGGAATATACAATGCCCTATAAACTGGTAAACATAAATGCATGCTTCTTTTTTTTTAAGGAAAAAAGAATTATCAATCTGTAATTGTAACACTTGTTTTGACTTAGATTGTGTAACACTTGTAATTGTAAGAATCAAAGATTTACCTCTGATCACACTCCGTTAGCCTTAGATTGTGGAGACGGACAGAGAAGGAGTCTACACCAGTTTAGATTCGAGAAGTCATGGACGTTATGTGAGGGAGCTCATAAGATTATTGAGGAGTGCTGGAAAGCACCTACTACGTCCGACTCGGCGGTGGGATGTTGGATGGAGAAGATTAGGAGACTAAGAATAAAGTTGAAGCAGTGGGCTAGGATGGAATTCGGTCAGAACCAAAGAATCAAAGATGAATTAGGGGAGAGGATTGAGCAATTAGAACTCATAGAGGAGGAAAGAGACTTAGTAGAGGCAGAATTCGACGAGCTTTTTAGGAGTAGACAAGATATTTATCAAATTGGAAGGATGGAGGAAAATTATTGGAAGCAACGTTCCAGAATTCATTGGTTGAAGGAGGGAGACGCTAACACTAAATTTTTTCATAGAATCGCCAACGGAAGAAGACGTAACAATCACATTACGGGGTTAATGATAGACGGAGTCTGGTGCGAGAACGAGGAAAGAATTCGTTTGCATATTTACGAGAGATATAAGGATTTGCTGGGTAAAAGAAGAGACCATAGGTGTTCGTTGAATCAAGATATGTGGATGGAGTCAAGGATTAACGGGAGCGGCAGCATCGAAAACTGCTTCACTGAAGAGGAAGTTGTAAAAGCCATCAATAGTCTGGGTCAGGATAAGGCGCCAGGACCCGACGGCTTTCCGTTATTCTTCTACAAAATTTATTGGAAAATCATTAAAGCAGACTACATGCGCATTGTTCAAGATTTTTATATGGGGGAGGTGGATTTAGAAAGACTTAACTATGCGAATATTGTTCTCATCCCAAAGAAAACTGAGGTTAAAGAGGTTGGAGACTTGAGACCCATCAGTCTACTAAATGGCTCATTCAAGATCATTACTAAAGTGTTGGCTAATAGGTTAGGTCCACATTTACAGGATATCATTGGAGAGTCTCAGAGCGGTTTTATTAAGGGAAGAGACATCTTGGACAGCGTCGCATCGGCTAATGAGATCATCTTCAGAGGATGCAAGGAAAAAAAGGATGGCTTCTTATTTAAGGTGGATTTTCAGAAGGCCTACGATTCGGTAGAATGGGACTCTGTGGATGAGGCTTTGCTCTGGAAAGGTTTCGGGGAAAGGTGGAGAAAATGGATATTTCATTGCATTAGAGGAGGCAAATCGTTTCTTATCATTAACGGAGCACAAGGAAAAGAAATCAGATGCAAGAGAGGGCTTAGACAAGGTGATCCTTTATCGTCATTGCTGTTTGCAATTGTTGCAGATGGGTTACCAGAGATGATAGCTAATGGCAAAAAGGAGAGGGCTGACTTCGGAATACATATCAAAGGATTTACTGAGCCAATTTCAATCCTTCAGTATGCGGACGATACTCTTTTGTTTGGATCGGCAACAAAAGAAGATATCATTGCAATGGGAGCTGTGCCGAAGTGTTTTGAGGCATGGTCCGGCATGAAGGTCAACTTCTATAAGAGCTGTGTCATACAGCTTAGTGACAACTGTTCCATTCCCATTACAGAGATTCAGCAATTGCTGGGTTGCAAAAAGGGTGACTTCCCGCTCGTTTATCTAGGGGTTCCTATAAGGCCGGGGAAGCTTACTAAGGAGGATTGGGAGCCGATTATCGATAGGATTGAGAAAAGGCTTGCTGGTTGGAAAGGGAGAATGTTAACTCTGGGGAGTAGGATCACTTTGCTCAATTCAGTTATCAACAGCATACCGATCTACCTTATGTCTATTTATGAACTACCGGGTTGGGTGATTCAAAAGATAGATAAATGTAGAAGGAGATTTCTTTGGAAGGGAGCAAACGAGGGAGGTAAAGGGATCCATCTTATTACTTGGGGGAGGGTGTGCAAAAGGAAGGAATTTGGTGGCTTGGGTATCATTAATCTTAAGGAAATGAACACTGCCCTTCTGTGTAAGTGGTGGTGGAAGATGGCATCTCGACGGAATAATTGGTGGAGTAAGTCGCTCACAAATTATCGGGCAAGAAAAAAGTTCAGATTTGGGGGGGAGAGAGTTCACCCTAAGAAGTCGTTCTTTTGGAAAGGGGTATTCAAGACGGGCGACTTATATCATAGCAACACCCTGTGTAGGGTTAGGAGTGGCAATAGCACAAGATTTTGGAAAGACAAATGGTGTGGAAGTAACTCGCTGATGGGATTGTTCCCTTCGGCGGCAGAGGCAGTCCTGAATCTAGATACCCTTGTCAGTGATGTTTGGAAGAACCAGAAGCTGAGATTCGAGGTTAAGGATTCTCTAAATCACGACTCAATTATTCAGTTACAACTGGTTAACAATTTCATTCGTATAGAAGGAAGTTACACTAACCAGGCAGAAGATGAGAGATGGTGGACGTTGGAGGCGAATCGTAAGTTTTCAGTGGCCTCACTATACAAATGGCTGAATGACGGAGGGATTAGAAGCGAGATCGCGGACGTTATATGGGGTATCAATGTGCCTTCCAAAGTTAAAGTATTTCTATGGTTGGTGGAGAACGACGTGATACTATCTAAGATTAATTTGAGGAAGCGTGGAATTATGGATAATGTGAGTTGCAATAGATGCATAAATCATGAGGAAGATACGAATCACATTATTTTCAATTGTCATAGAGCTAGAGAGGTTTGGGAGAAAGTGAGTCACTCGTTCGGGATTTTACAGTGTCCGGGGTCTAGTGCACAGGTCTGGGGGGACATTAGATCGAACAGGATTAGAAAGGAAGTGAGATTAGATTGGGATTTGGCTGTGGCTTCAGCTATGTGGAACCTTTGGCTAGACCGGGATGATTATTGTTTCAATAATATTAATCATAGATTTTCCTTTTTGATGCACAAAATTCATTTATGTTGTTATGAATGGACAGGAATTCTGAGAACCAGGAAGAAGATGCGAGTGGGAGAGGAGTAGTAGCTCCATCGGAGGTTGGGAGATTTCCTCCAAAAGATGGAGTTGGAGACATCGAAGCTTTTGGTGTTGTTGTGTTGATGTTTGTTTTTCTTTGCTTAGATGTTGTATCGTAGGTGTGGGATTGTTCATTTTGCTGGCCTACGGGCTGTTTTTGTATCTTTATGTACTGTTTCGTTAAGTTCTCTTTAATGAAGCGATGACTTAGTCATCTTTTTATCAACAAAAAAAAACACTTGTTTTGACTTAAGATGGTGATAACTAAATTATAACTTTTCTTATTTATATTAGTATCTGAATAATCCTTGATTTAAAAGTTACAATTACTCTCTTTCCAGCTTATAATACCAAAATTACAATGTACTTAAGATTGAGCTCTTCAATTGACTACTTTGGGAAGAAAAAAGGGGTTGTTTCCCCGATACACTCTTCCTACAAACGGTCTTGTAATTTCCTGCTTGTAGTACTGCAAGCGAGTTCTGCAAGTCTCAAATTACATGACATGATATAACTTCGCTCCATATAATTAACCTGCAGAAATAGTTTGCTACTGTTTTTTAAATGAGCATGATTATAAGTATTTCAACATTACATTTTAAAGATTAATACTGTAGTGCCTTGATTATGAGCTGCACATTGTCCGAGTAGTGCTTGAACAACTAGTTTGTCTCTCTTAGCGATAGATACTCTTTTCCTTGATTTTCAATTGTTGGCTGATTATTAGTTTTCTTTTATCATGTCTGCAGAGTTTCAGCAGGGATAGATATAGGGTAGGATAACGAGCTATGCATTGAAATGCCAGGGACCAAATCTTGGTCATGGTCAAATACGTCGATTCTTAAGATAACCCTTGCCGATCTTTTATCCTGCAACCAGGGTGGCACTGTTGCGAGTATGCTCATCCATGTTTGGGGATTCTGTGTCCACAACAACCAAGAGAATCTCCTACAGGAAGAAGAGGAACCTGAAGAAGAGTTACCTATCACCCTGTGTGCTGCCAAACTATTAGATTGAAATAGTTTGTTGTGTGATTACTGAAACAGTTTGTTGTTTCTATGCTTTAATTAAGTGATTAGGCATTGGATGGTTCCATATTAGTTTGATGCCTCGTGGTATTATTGTCAGGGAACTGTTTTTGTGTTCTCGTAAACTGTGGAGTATCAGATTGAAATCTGATTTGTATTTGTATTTTGACCAATATAATTATGTAGAATTTTTTCCCAAAACGACCCTTTTTTGTAAAGTTTTTCCCAAACCGCCCTACTTTTTTTTTAATTTCCCAAACCGCCCTACTCGGTCTTTCAAAGACCGACTCTAGTGCAAATAGACTCGGTCTTTGAAAGACCAAGTCTTGCGCTTTGAAAAATCAAAGAGCAAGACTCGGTCTTTCAAAGACCGAGTCTATTTGCACTAGAGTCGGTCTTTAAAAGACCGAGTCTTGGACTCTTGCATTTTTAATAACGCAGATCACCTTTCTTCTTCTCTCTCTCTACTTTAACCTATTCTATTTCTCTAACCCATCTTCCTAAATCTAGGGCGACCTCCTACCCACAAAATCTAATCTTAATCTAAATATATTTACCAATATCTTCCTAACCCTCTAAGCATCTCCACTATAAAAACCCAAAACCCTTCTTTTGGAAGATCCATATTTTTGATTTTTTGCTAAATTTGAAGCGGATAGCAACTTTAACTTTTTTAACCCAAATATCTACGGCTCTATCCTTGACGCTTGTGAAGGTATGATGAATATTGGCCTTTAATTTTCTGAATTTTGGTATAGATTTTGTTTGTGGTTAGATAATAACTCGCATATTTTAATAAATATACGTAGGTATGGATCTTGAGATTCCTATTTGGTTATACTTTGGTGGTGAAATAATTCGTGATCCAAAGATTGGTAGTTGCTATAGTGTGTTGGATCCGGAAATAGTTTGGGTACCCCGTACCATTACATTTGAAGAACTAGTTGAGAAAATATATGAAGTTACTAATTGGGATAGGAATCAATGGAATGTGAAAATTTTAGCTCGATACACAGCAGGAAGAGGAGATGGTCAGTATTTTATGACAGTGCCCGTACCTACTAATAATGCGCTGAAGTCATTGATTGCTAGGACATTTGATCCCAATTGTGCTTGGTCTGCATTAGAGTTATATATTCAGCAAATTCAAAATTTGAATGCTCAGCCACATGATATTCCAAGTGCAAGCTTCATAAGGGTAGTACCTACACAGCAGACGAGGTCTAACCCCGCTCAATCTTCACAACCAAATCCACTGTCCTCACAAGAAAACACCTTCACAAATACAAGAAATGTTGATTCCACAGATGTTGAGTTCCCCCCCCCCCCAACCTACACCGGTTCCTGACTATGTTCCAAATGACAGTGTATTTGAACTCTTTCAAAATGCAGTGGTTAACAACAGCTTATTAGATGATGATGAAGAAGAGGAAGAAACAGACGATGATGAAAGTGTAGAAAGTGATGATGGAGAAGAAGATGATGATGTAGCAAATGTAAATCCTTCGAACAACAGTTCTAATGAAGTGAGAGCTACCGATAGGTATGCTAATGTTAACGCTCATGTTACGGAGGAGATGGCTCAAGCTGCTAGAGTACTCCCATTTTCACAAGAGTCTTCTGGTTCATCCAATGTAGACGAATTTTACGTTGGACAGGAGTTTGTAAGTAAAGAGTCCATTCAGCATCGTGAATTTGTCACATTGAAAACAACACCGTCACTATACACTGTTAAATGTAAAATGGCACCTAGAAAACGTACAATAGAGGAGATCGTACAAGGTCCCCCAGGAGTAAGTGATGGTGGATGCCCTTGGAGATTACGAGCTATTGTTCCAAAAGGGGGGAGAAATTCGTACAAGGTCCCCCAGAATGCTTGTTTCAATGAATCTGAAGATTGTTTCAAAGAATCTTGTGAAGTTTGTTGTGAAGAATGAAAGGGGTTGATTTGAGAAGATGATGTTGTTGTGTTGGTTAAAGGGAGAGGATTTGAAAGATTTTAAATCAATCAGCATCTGGCTGTAGCAAAAAAATACTCAGCATCAAGACTCGGTCTTTCAAAGACCGAGCTTAATATAACTAGACTCGGTCTTTGAAAGACCGAGTCTTGAGTTCAATAGACTCCAAAGCCCAAGCAGCTCTCTGAAAATTTGTGAACATCACAGTCGGTCTTTCAAAGACCGTTCTAAAAACACCTAGACTCAGTCTTTTGATTGAAGACTCAGTCTTTCAAAGACCGAGTCTAGATGTTTTTAGAACGGTCTTTGAAAGACCGACTGTGATGTTCACAAATTTCCAGAGAGCTGCTTGGGCTCTGGAGTCTATTGAACTCAAGACTCGGTCTTTCAAAGACCGAGCTTAATATAACTAGACTCGGTCTTTGAAAGACCGAGTCTTGAGTCTGATAGCAAAGTTTTGCAATCAGCAATCAAAGACCGAGTCTAGTTATATTAAGCTCGGTCTTTGAAAGACCGAGTCTTGATGCTGAGTATTTTTTTGCTACAGCCAGATGCTGATTGATTTAAAATCTTTCAAATCCTCTCCCTTTAACCAACACAACAACATAATTTTTCACAACCACTTCAACTTCCACAACAATATCATCTTCACAAATCAACCTTCGAATTCACAACTTCCACAACAACAACCTTAATATCATCATGCTGGAATAATCTTCAGAACACAACCAACACAACAACAACATCATTCACAACTTTCTTTCACAACAACATCATCATTCACAACTTTCTTTCACAACAACAACACCTACCAAAGTACAACAAACCACAACAACAATCACCACATCTCTACCACAAAGTTCTTCCACAACCACAAGCACCTCATCATCACAAAGTTTTCTTCTTCTCAACCACATCTCCACTACATCTACAATGTTGTTAATATCATCTACCAACTTCAAACTAACTAAAGATGGCAACCACATCAACAATATTACTAACTAAGAACATTTCAAAAAAAAACAACAAAATCAAACTAACAAAAGATATTACAACACCTACCAAAGTACAAAAAAATATTACAACAAAATGACATCAACATATTGACAAAAGTCAAGGGTCAGGTGTGAAGAAGTTGGGGGGTCTTTGTTGTCATCTACGACGTTGTGGAGTTGCCTGTGTGAGTGCGGACAACGGGATCTCCTCCTCCTCTTGAATCTCATCCCCAACGTCTTGTTGTTCATCATCCCCTTCAATCTCAGGCTCTGCTTGTTCTTTGTGTTCTGAATCGCTTTGAGGTTGAGGTGGGGGCCTATGAACAACTCTCTTTCGTCGTCGACCAGTACGGCCGCTCGTTCGATGTGTGGGGGTCCTCAATATTGCATCTAATGTTGCGCCCTCCCCCACAAGATCAGCTTGTGCACGGCAACACGATAACATCTCCCGCAAGGTATCCTTCGCCTGATTGGCGATGTTGCTATTCAACATAGAAACACATTTCTTTGCAAGGGATCAAGTCTGGATCAACTGAGAAACATGAAAAGTTGAATTAGATGCACATACATATATAAAAATATATTGATATATGAACTTTGAAACTTTAAAACGAAACATTAAAACTTACAAAGCCACGAATAGTGGATCCCTTTGGTTGGTACATCGGCAACCTCACGGAATGTTCATCTGCTGGTTCGGTCCCTGGTCGACGGATCGGTACAACGACTCCAGCAGGAGTCTGCAACGGTGGGGAAATAAACCGTCTAGTGACTCTCTCGTACCAAGACATGTACACCCCATGCAACGAGAGGTCAAACGGTGGAATGTCACCGATGATTTCTTCGAAACGGTGAACATTCCATCTTTGAACGTAATCGAAGAAGCAAGTGGCCCAATTGTGTCCGGGGGTACGGCCCATTCCTGTGATGTTATGCATCTCGGCATTGAATGGCGCGGCAACTGGAATCCCTTGGTGAAGACCAAACTGGCGTAACACCCTATCGGGGTAGTAAAACTCAACAACCCCAAAGTTAATTAGCGGTGCTTTCGTGAACCACAAATTACGCCTGAACGTGCAAATAGGTGGCAGTCGAATCAGTCGCTCCTCTGTGTAAGGGGTCCACACCACATAGTCAGCGGCCAACCTATCGAGCTCATCGCGGTAGTATGTCAAGCACCTATTGGGGTTGGCTGTCCATGTCAGTTTGCCTGTTCAGTACACACCGATAGGAGGTAGCATGTCGATATCATCGGGAAGAACTCTCCAATGTTGAGATTGGATCCGTACTACGGGCCGACCTACGTGAATCCGCTCCCAACTCCATATCTGCAGTAAAATCAGAGGTCCATTCATCTGGTTCGAACCTATACTGCACAGACACAGACTCCGATACAGTGACGATAGTACTGCACTGCCCCAACTGTAACAACTGACCCTACCTAGATCGGCGATTAAGGGCAAGAACATCAATGCTACGGTATTTTCGGTCGAATTTGGAAACAAGACCGTGCCGAATAGCGTTAGAATATACGCCCTACAGTAGCACTCCACCTCCGCTGCAGTTGAACCGTCATTCAATCTATCTTTAAACGTGTCATTCAACTACTTTAAACGGATAAATTTCCCATTTATCGCACCGGCTTCTACTTCAACCCCTAAGTACTCCTCCACTATATACACTGGGTCGAAGTCCATCGATCCTGTGACTGCTTCTCCATCGATTGGAAGTCCGGTTAGTATGGCAACGTCCTGTAGAGTGACCATCATCTCCCCGACTGGCAGGTCAAATGAGTGTGTCTCGGGCCTCCATTTTTCAAGCAGTGCTTCCAAAAGTGGACGATCGCACTTGATGGATGTCATCCTGGCAATACCGTAGAACCCACAATCTCTTAGTATCTTGTGTATACGTGGGTGCACAGGTAGCGGATGACCAGTCCTAAAGCGGCACTCCGTAGCCTCACCGTTCCAAACATTCTGCGATCGGTGCAACGGCTGGAGAGTGAGGAGTGAAGGGTCGAGTGGTCCGGGGCCTCCAGAAGGGATATATGACGACGAAGAGACTGAAGAAGAAGTGCCCGCCTCATTTGGATTGAATTCAACGTACATAACAATAACATTTACATCAATAGACCGAAATGTAATACAATTCTATTAGAATCAACATTTAATTACTTACATTAGTAGCCTCGGTAGGAGCATGACCACGACCACGATCACGTCCACCGCGAGTACGTGCTCTATCGCCACATGGAGGTCTACTACTTTCTCCTACCTCCATGTTACCCCTTGTGCGTGCCATTTACAATAGACTACAAA
Organism: Hemerocallis citrina; assembly: GCA_017893485.1. Taxonomy (NCBI): domain Eukaryota; kingdom Viridiplantae; phylum Streptophyta; class Magnoliopsida; order Asparagales; family Asphodelaceae; genus Hemerocallis; species Hemerocallis citrina. Next base: position 446,705,746 of record CM030358.1, on the reverse strand, counting down.
TCCTACAAGTTCAACAAAAATGTTATTAACTATACATAACCTAGACATAAAAACAAATTCTATACAACAATGCCGTTGATTCTCTAATTTTAGCAAAAAACTAGAGTATAACAAATTCAACAAATTCTATACATAACCTAGATTCTATGAAATTCTAAAAAACTAGATTCAACAAATACTATATGGAATTCTATACAAAATTAAAAAACGCCTAAGTACAACATTGATTCAACAACAAAATTATATTCAACAAGGTTATTGGTGCAACGCCTAATTAAAAAACTAGACTCGGTCTTTCCATTTTTCAAAATTCTATACATAACCTAGATCTTATACAAAATTCTATATGGAATTCTATATAACAAATTCAACTTCAACAAATTCTAAATTTTCTAACTCTTTCTTAATTTTAGCAAAAAACTATATAGAATTCAACAAATACTATTTAACAATGCCGTTGATAGCACCAACTTCAACTCTTTCAACTCTTTCTTTTTGAACAAAATTAATACTAAAAATAACAACAATAACTACTCTACATTGTCAACAATAAGTCAAATTCAACTCATCAACTTCACAATAGCGTCAACAGTAACACAAATTTTGCTTAGCAAAAGCTTAAGAAACATACCTTACAAGTAGGAGAATCCAAAGACGAAGACGAAATTGGCGAGAAGAGCAAGATCCTACAACCGAAATCTTCCAAAGACGAAGACGAAATTGGCGAGGTCTACGAAATTGGGTATTCGGGGTTTAGGGTTTTAAGAAATAATCAATTTTGGGGAATAGGATTGGGGAAAATCGAAATTGGATTAGAGAGTAATTGGTTTTGGGAAGTTTAACGATCGATTAAGGGAGTAATCGAACAAAAAATTGGCGAGTGCGACGGATTCGTTGAGGGACAGAGCGAAGAAGAAAAAAAACACTTAAAATTCGAGAAGAAGAAGAAAGGGGATCTGCGTTCTTAAAAACGCAAGAGTCCAAGACTCGGTCTTTCGAAGACCGACTCTAGTGCAAATAGACTCGGTCTTTGAAAGACCGAGTCTTGCTCTTTGATTTTTCAAAGCGCACGACTCGGTCTTTCAAAGACCGAATCTATTTGCACTAGAGTCGGTCTTTGAAAGACCGAGTAGGGCGGTTTGGGAAATAAAAAAACAAGTAGGACGGTTTGGAAAAAACTTTGCAAAAAAAGGCCGTTTTAGAAAAAATTTCAATTATGTACCACCTGTCTTTTGCTACTGTGTAAATGTTGATGGATTATCTGAATTGATATCCGAATATATGAGAACAAATGGATTAATGTCAATGTTGCATTACATTTTCTAACAAGGTTAATATGATTTTCAGAATACTGAAGATCGAGCTTATTTTTTGTATTAGCTTTGAGCCTTAACTACATCTGCCTAATATTCATATCAACCTATTTTCTATTATTATCAGTTAGGATTTCATTTTTATTGTGGTTATTATCTATTAACGTTTGAACAATAATCATATGAAAGAAAAAATACAAAATCTTTATCAACCTTGCTTTACATGCAACACCGTAACTCTAACTTACGAAGTGAATATGTTATAGCAGGTAATTCAATGTTTTCTTCATATTTTGTTTTATTTATTACATTCTTTTCAAACAGAATCACTTGCTTATATATAACTTGCAAGAATTTGAATTTTACTTAGTCCGTTAATATGAGACTGGAAAGGTTTCAACTTAACCTGCGAGCAACTCAGAGAAGCACGACATTTTTTATTTTATTTTTTGATAACGAGGATAGAGTCATAAGACTCCAGCCAAGTATATCAAAAAAGAAGAACAAAACAAGCAAGTAATTTTACACGGTGTAAAACTGGTGAAAGAGAAAGAGTAGAAACTATAGCTCAAACAAAAATAGAGAAGCACAACATAGGGAAGTACATGATCCAAATGATATTTTAAATTCCCCAAAAAGTGTATATTATGGCTCTATAATTCTACTCAACTATCCTGCTTATAGTGATACCACAGTTAATTTAAACTACTAACAGGTACACCGAAGGAGAAAAACAAATAAATAGATAATTAAGTAAATGGATTAAAAAATAAAATACAAAAAGTCATCCTTTCCACGCTTAAATTTCAAATGGTATGACATGAATCTTTTAGTTATAAAAAAGAGGTAGCATTAAATTATTTTTTTGTGACAAACTTATTTTGTTTAATTAATGTATATTTATAGTACAAATTCCAGAAGTCCATCTTACACTTTAGTTAGTTTTGATCAATATGTTCGCATAATTAATCAACAATTTGACATAGTGAGATAATGGGGTATACCAAAAATAATTTGAGAGCTGCCGAATTACACAATATATCATTTAGTAAGCATTAACTTAATTTTGAATTGCCGGGTTCAATGATCTCATAGATGAGTTAGCTTTAATGGAGATGGAGCAGTTAGAGAGAAGATTTACGTGGTCTAATTGTAGGATAATGGCTCGATTCTGGTTCAGATTGTTTTGGAGTATCTGCAGCAAAAGAAAGTTACAGCATAAGTCGACTGATAGAAGGATCAGGCGACTGTCCAGAGAGTTTTCGAAGGCTAAAGATACAAGCAGCAGCAGAGGATCAGTCGACTGATCGGTCGACTGCCAGATGGATTGCCAGTCGACTGGTAAGTCGACCAGTCGACTGTCGACGGGATTTTGAACTAGATCAGGCCCAATTCGAAAAGGCCCAATAGTTTCCCTATAAATACACTTGTTAGGGTTTTGTAATTAGTGACGAAAATTAGAGATCCCTAATTCGGTTTTGCAGCCGTCATTATTTGTAAGGGTTTGTTTTCGCCCATTGGTGATAATTTGAAGAAGAAGAAACCCCAACCGCCCCGTGGATGTAGGCATGTATTTTGCCGAACCACATTAAATCTGTGTGTCCTTGTGTTGGTTTGTTTTTGTGTTTTCTCGCTGGTTCTCTCTTTGTATTCCGCATTGATTCTTGTTGGTTTGATTTGTACTCGCGCACAACAAGTGGTATCAGAGCTGTTGGTTCGACCTAGAGAGAGATGGCGGGTGATGCAGATGCAACCAAGGAAGTTGTGGGATCAAGTTCATCAAGAACAACGATTCACAACGCAAAATTTGAAGTTGAAAAATTTGATGGGACAAACAATTTCGGGATGTGGCAATGTGAGGTTTTGGATGTTCTTGTTCAACAAGAACAAGATGTTGCTTTGGAAGTTGAAAAACCTAAGGATATGTCCGAAGCAGATTGGAAGAAGTTGAATCGAGTTGCGTGTGGGACTATTCGGCTCTTTATTGAGAAGGCTCAGAAGTACGATTTGATGAGGGATACCGTTGCTGCGGTGTTGTGGAAGAAGCTCGAAGACAAATACATGAGGAAAAGTTTGGAGAATCGGCTGTATTTGAAGAAGAGACTTTTTCGCTTCACCTATACGGAAGGTATGTCTATGAATGCTCATGTGGAATCATTTAATAAATTATTGGCTGATTTGTTAAATTTGGATGAGCAAATTAAGGATGAAGATAAAGCCCTAATTCTGTTGAATTCATTACCTGAAAGTTATGATCATTTAGCAACTACTTTATTATATGGAAAAGATACTGTGAAATATGAAGATGTTGCAAATGCTTTGTTGAATAATGAAACTAGGAGAAGGGATAAGATGGTTGATAGAGAAACTTCTGAAGCGTTGATTGTAAGGGGCAGGACTGAGACTAGATCTGAGTCCAAATCTGGGAAAAAGGGAAACAAATCTCGTTCCAAATCGAGAGGAGTTTCAAAGGACAGGAAAATACCGGCCAAAGATGAATGTGCTTTCTGTCATGAAAGGGGGCATTGGAAAAAGGATTGTCCAAAGCTACGAAATAAGGGAAATTCGACTGCAAATGTGACTGTTGATAATTTAGAAAGTGGCGAGGATGTTTCTTTTGCACTTGCTTCTAGTCCCTCACTTTATCAAGAAGTATGGTTTCTTGATACAGCAGCCTCCTATCATATGTCTTGGAAAAAGGAGTGGTTTACTTCTTTGGAGTATATGGATGGTGGTGTAGTTTTGATGGGAAATGATGCACCTTGTAAGAAGGTAGGAATCGGGAAAATTGAATTGCTAATGCATGATGGTCTTATTAGGGAGCTTTCAGATGTATGGTATGTTCCAGATTTGAAAAAGAATCTGATTTCACTAGGTGCTTTGGAGGCCAGTGGTTTGAAATTTGCTAGTGAAGGTGGCATTCTGAAGGTGACTAGCGGATCACTCGTGGTGATGAAAGGGCAAAGAAAGAGGAACTTGTTTTTCTTGCAGGGAAAAATATATTTGGGTCAGGCTGCCAGTGTAACTGAGAAGCCTAAACAGTTTGTTCCCGACTCTACCAGGTTGTGGCATATGCGACTCGGGCATGCAGGAGAAAAGGCCTTGCAGGGGCTTGTGAAGCAAGGGTTGCTTAAAGATGCTAAAGGGTGCAAGTTGGAATTTTGTGAACATTGTGTTTTGGGTAAGCAAACTAGGGTGAAATTTGGTACAGCTGTACATCAGACAAAGGGTATCCTCGATTATGTGCACACAGATGTTTGGGGCCCTACTCAGACACCTTCTATGAGTGGTAGACACTGGTTTGTTACTTTTGTTGATGATTACTCCAGACGAGTTTGGGTATATACCATGAAGCACAAAGATGAAGTTTTGACATTGTTCACAAGTTGGAAGAAGAAAGTTGAAAATCAGACTGGTAGGAAGATTAAGGTTCTGAGGTCAGATAATGGAGGGGAATATAAGAATGATCCGTTTCTGAAGTTGTGTGAAGATGAAGGGATCCAGAGGCACTTCACAGTTAGGAAGACTCCACAGCAAAATGGGGTTGCAGAAAGGATGAACAGAACCTTACTTGAGAAGGTAAGATGTATGTTAGCACAGTCTGGGTTGAAGAAGACATTTTGGGCAGAAGCTGTTATATATGCAAGCCACATCGTCAACCGTTTACCATCAGCAGCACTTGAAGGCAAAACGCCTATTGAGGTATGGAGTGGTAAACCTGCATCTGATTATAGTTTTTTGCATATATTTGGTTGTCCTGCTTATTTTCATGTAACTGAAACTAAACTTGATGCAAGAGCCAAGAAGGCTATATTTGTTGGTTTTAGTACTGGTGTCAAAGGTTACAGGTTGTGGTGTCCAGAACAGAAGAAGTTAGTAATCAGCAGAGATGTGACTTTTGATGAGACCAGCATGATTAGCTCGGGACAGTCGACTGGTGGTATATGTCAGTCGACTGGTGAGCAGCAGAAGAGTGGGACAGTTCTTCAACAGGTGAGTAGAAGAAGTTCGGGACAGTCGACTGATGAACAGGAGCAGTCGACTGATGGTCCAAAACAGCAGAATTGTGGGAGCTCGGGACAGTCGACTGGTGGCAATAACCAGTCGACTGGTAGGAGAGTTTTTCAACAGGTGGAGTTAGAAAAGTTGTCAGTTGAAAATCCTGTTCCTGTCCAAGATGATGATGATGTGGTTGATACTGAGAATGATGAAGAAGTTCCTATCCAGCAGGAAGAATCAATTGCAGTAAGAAGGCAAAGAAGAGATATCAAACGACCGTCTCGTTTTACAGATACAGTTGCATTTGCTCTTCCCATTGTGGATGATCAAGTTCCCTCCAACTTCAAAGAAGCCACTAGAAGTTCAGAAAATGCAGATTGGAAAGTTGCTATGGATGAAGAGATGAACTCTCTTCATAAGAATAAGACTTGGGATCTAGTGCAACTGCCAAAGGGGAAGAAAGCAATTGGTTGCAAGTGGGTGTATACGAAGAAAGAAGGTCCAAAAGGCAGTGTTCGGTTCAAGGCTAGACTAGTTGCAAAGGGGTATGCTCAAAAGGAAGGAATTGACTATAATGAAGTGTTCTCTCCGGTTGTGAAGCATCCTTCTATTCGGATTTTGTTGGCATTGGTAGCACAGTTTGACCTTGAGTTGACACAGATGGATGTGAAGACTGCGTTCTTACATGGGGATCTAGATGAAGAGATTTATATGTTACAGCCAGATGGGTTCAAGACAGCTGGGAAGGAAAATTGTGTTTGCAGGTTGAAGAAGTCTCTCTATGGGTTGAAGCAATCTCCAAGGCAGTGGTATTTGAGGTTTGATAAGTTTATGAAGGTGCAAAGATATTCCAGAAGTGAGTTTGATCATTGTGTTTACTTCAGGAAGTTGCAGGATGGCTCTTTCATATATCTGTTACTATATGTGGATGACATGTTGATTGCCTCTAAGAATGCTAAGGAGATTCAAAATTTGAAGAATCAGTTGAGTGCTGAATTCGAGATGAAGGATCTTGGTGAAGCCAAGAAGATACTTGGGATGGAGATAGCTAGAGACAGGGCAAAGGGCACAGTGAGTTTGACTCAGAAGCAATATCTTTTGAAGGTGCTGAAACGGTTCGGTATAGATGAGAAGACTAAACCAGTAAGTACACCCTTAGCCAGTCATTTCAGAATTAGTGCTTCTCAGTCTCCAAGTACAGATGAAGAGAGACAGTATATGGCGAATGTACCTTACACTAGTGTGGTTGGCAGTTTGATGTATGCCATGGTTTGTACTCGACCAGACATCTCTCAGGCGGTGAGTATGGTTAGTCGATATATGCATGATCCAGGCAAAGAGCATTGGCAAGCAGCTAAATGGATTCTAAGGTACATAAGTGGCACCACAGATGTGGGTTTGAAATTTGAAAGGGATGACAATATTAGCAGGTTATTGGTTGGATATGTTGATTCAGACTATGCAGGTGATCTAGATAAGAGGCGGTCTACTACAGGCTATTTGTTTACGATGGCTAGAGCACCTATAAGTTGGAGGTCAAATTTGCAGTCCACTGTAGCGTTGTCTACTACTGAGGCTGAATACATGGCGGTTGCTGAGGCCATGAAGGAAGCCATTTGGATACATGGACTTTTGAAGAGCTTGGGGATTCATCGGGAGAAGGTGGAGGTACACTGTGACAGTCAGAGTGCTATTCATTTAGCGAAGAACCAAGTTCATCATTCGAGGACCAAACATATTGATGTCCGTTATCACTTTGTGCGTGATTTGATAAAGGATGGTGATATTCATTTGGTGAAGATTGGGACAGCTGATAATCCTGCTGATATGTTGACCAAAGTTGTTGGAGCAGCCAAGTTCAAGCATTGCATGAACCTGGCTAATATTTTGCATGTTTGATGATTTGGAATGGGCGGTTGGAATAGTGCTTCGCTATTTGTTCGCCTAGTATGTGATATCATACTAAGGTGGAGTTTGGATTTGTTGTTACATTTGATGATGAGCATTTGGAGTATTTGTGGAGATTGCTTGGGCTACTTGGAAGATCTTGCCAAGGTGGAGATTGTTGGTTGGTGGAAGATCTCGCCAAGGTGGAGATTGTAGGATAATGGCTCGATTCTGGTTCAGATTGTTTTGGAGTATCTGCAGCAAAAGAAAGTTACAGCATAAGTCGACTGATAGAAGGATCAGGCGACTGTCCAGAGAGTTTTCGAAGGCTAAAGATACAAGCAGCAGCAGAGGATCAGTCGACTGATCGGTCGACTGCCAGATGGATTGCCAGTCGACTGGTAAGTCGACCAGTCGACTGTCGACGGGATTTTGAACTAGATCAGGCCCAATTCGAAAAGGCCCAATAGTTTCCCTATAAATACACTTGTTAGGGTTTTGTAATTAGTGACGAAAATTAGAGATCCCTAATTCGGTTTTGCAGCCGTCATTATTTGTAAGGGTTTGTTTTCGCCCATTGGTGATAATTTGAAGAAGAAGAAACCCCAACCGCCCCGTGGATGTAGGCATGTATTTTGCCGAACCACATTAAATCTGTGTGTCCTTGTGTTGGTTTGTTTTTGTGTTTTCTCGCTGGTTCTCTCTTTGTATTCCGCATTGATTCTTGTTGGTTTGATTTGTACTCGCGCACAACACTAATATGCAGGCAAAGCCTATTTTAGCCAAGCTGGACAGAATATTGGTTTCCACTGATTGGGACGATGCTTTCCCAAACGCAACAGTGAGGTCTATTGTTAGGTTCACATCAGATCATCTACCGTTATTACTGGATTGTGGGGTAGGGTACATTAAGAGTCAGGCTCCCTTCCGGTTCGAGAAAGCATGGACCTTATCTCCAAATGCGCGTACCGTAATTCAAGAGTCTTGGGAGGCCGATATCGGGGAGGTATCGGCGATAGGGATTTAGGTAGAAAAAACAAGGAGACTGTGTAAACGACTGAAAGAGTGGGCAAAGAGAGAATTCCGGGGAACCAAGGATAGGCTTCAAGAGATAGGATCTAAGATCGCAGAGCTTGAAAGTGCACAAGAAGAGAGGGACTTATTGGCAAATGAGGTCGAGGAGCTATGTTGTGCGGAATACAAACTAACCAACAATCAAACGAGAGAAACAGCGAGAAAACACAGAAAAGCAAGCAAACACAAGGACACAAGATTTAATGTGGTTCGGCAAAACACATGCCTACATCCACGGGACGGTTGGGGTTTCTTCTTGCTATAATCAACGATGGGCAAAACAAAGTTTACAAGAGATGACGGCTGCAAAATCCGAAAAGAGGTCTCTAATTTTCGTCTCTCTTAATTACAAAACCCTAACGGGTCGTATTTATAGGGAAACTATTGGGCCTTTCGAAATGGGCCTATTCTGGATCCAAAACTCGCCGACAGTCGACTGGTCGAATTACCAGTCGACTGGTACTTCCTTCGGGACAGTCGACTGATCAGTCGACTGCTGTTGCTGTATCTTTAGTCTTTGAAACTTCTCTCTGGACAGTCGCCTGATCCTCCAACCCAGTCGACTGATATACTGTAACTTTCATTTGCTGCAGATACTCCAAAATAATCTGAACCAGAATCGAGCCATTATCCTACAATCTCCACCTTGGCGAGATCTTCCAAGTATCCAACAATCTCCACCTTGGTGAGATTTTCCAAGTAGCCCAAGCAATCTCCCATAAATACTCCAAAACAACTGCTCATCACCAAATGCAACAAAAACCAAACTCCACCTTAGTATGATATCACATACTAAACAAACCAATAGCAAAGCACTATCCCAACCGCCCATGCCAAATTATCAAACATGCAAAATATTAGCCAGGTTCATGCAATGCTTGAACTTGGCTGCCCCAACAACTTTGGTCAACATATTAGCAGGATTATCAGCTGTTCCAATCTTCACCAAATGAATATCACCATCCTTTATCAAATCACGCACAAAATGATAACGGACATCAATATGTTTGGTCCTCGAATGATGAACTTGGTTCTTCGCTAAATGAATAGCACTCTGACTGTCACAGTGTACCTCCACCTTCTCTCGATGAATTCCCAAGCTCTTCAAAAGTCCATGTATCCAAATGGCTTCCTTCATGGCCTCAGCAACCGCCATGTATTCAGCCTCAGTAGTAGACAACGCTACAGTGGACTGCAAATTGGACCTCCAACTTATAGGTGCTCTAGCCATAGTAAACAAATAGCCTGTAGTAGACCGCCTCTTATCTAGATCACCTGCATAGTCCGAATCAACATAACCCACCAATAACCTGCTAATATTGTCATCCCTTTCAAACTTCAAATCCACATCTGTGGTGCCACTTATGTACCTCAAAATCCATTTAGCTGCTTGCCAATGCTCTTTGCCTGGATCATGCATATATCGACTAACCATACTCACCGCCTGAGAGATGTCTGGTCGAGTACACACCATGGCATACATCAAACTGCCAACCACACTAGTGTAAGGTACATTAGCCATATACTGTCTCTCTTCATCTGTACTTGGAGACTGAGAAGCACTAATTCTGAAATGAGTGGCTAAGGGTGTACTGACTGGTTTAGTTTTCTCATCTATACCAAACCGTTTCAGCACCTTCAAAAGATATTGCTTCTGTGTCAAACTCACTATGCCCTTTGCTCTGTCTCTAATTATCTCCATCCCAAGTATCTTCTTGGCTTCACCAAGATCCTTCATCTCGAATTCAGAACTCAGCTGATTCTTCAAATTTTGAATCTCCTTAGCATTTCTAGAGGCAATCAACATATCATCCACATATAATAACAGATATATAAAAGAACCATTCTGCAACTTCCTGAAGTAGACACAATGATCATACTCACTTCTGGAATATCCCTGCACTTTCATAAACTGATCAAACCTCAAATACCACTGCCTTGGAGATTGCTTCAACCCATAGAGAGACTTCTTCAACCTGCAAACACAATTTTCCTTCCCAGCTGTCTTAAACCCATCTGGCTGCAACATATAAATTTCTTCATCTAGATCCCCATGTAAGAACGCAGTCTTCACATCCATCTGTGTCAATTCAAGATCAAACTGTGCTACCAATGCCAACAAAATCCGAATAGAAGGATGCTTCACAACTGGAGAGAACACTTCATTATAGTCAATACCTTCCTGTTGAGCATACCCCTTTGCAACGAGTCTAGCCTTGAACCGAACACTGCCTTTTGGACCTTCTTTCTTCGTATACACCCACTTGCAACCAATTGCTTTCTTCCCCTTTGGTAGTTGCACTAGATCCCAAGTCTGATTCTTATGAAGAGAGTTCATCTCTTCATCCATAGCAACTTTCCAATCTGTATTTTCAGAACTTCTAGTAGCTTCTTTGAAGTTGGAGGGAACTTCATCATCCACAATGGGAAGAGCAAATGCAACTGTGTCTGTAAAGCGAGATGGTCGTTTGATATCTCTTCTTTGCCTTCTTGCTGCAATTGATTCTTCGTGCTGGGGAGGGTTAGGAACTTCTTCCTCATCCTCAGTATCAACCACATCATCTTTATTTTGGGCAGGATTTTCAACTAAAAGCTGTTAGAGAACTCTCCAATTCTGTTGCTGCTATCGATCACCAGTCGACTGATCCTGTACACCAGTCGACTGTCCCGAGCTTCTGCTGCTCACCTGTTGGAGAACTTTCCCACTATTCTGCTGCTCACCAGTCGACTGTTCTCGACCACCAGTCGACTGTCCCGAGCCTATCATGCTGGTCTCATCAAAGGTCACATCCCTGCTGATTACTAACTTTTTCTGTTCTAGACACCACAACCTGTAACCTTTGACACCAGTACTAAAACCAACAAATATAGCCTTTTTGGCTCTTGCATCAAGTTTAGTTTCAGTTACATGAAAATAAGCAGGACAACCAAATATATGCAAAAAACTATAATCAGATGCAGGTTTACCACTCCATACCTCAATAGGCGTTTTGCCTTCAAGTGCTGCTGATGGTAAACGGTTGACAATGTGGCTTGCATATATAACAGCTTCTGCCCAAAATGTCTTCTTCAATCCAGACTGTGCTAACATACATCTCACCTTCTCAAGTAAGGTTCTGTTCATCCTTTCTGCAACCCCATTTTGCTGTGGAGTCTTCCTAACTGTGAAGTGCCTCTGGATCCCTTCATCTTCACACAATTTCAGAAACGGATCATTCTTGTATTCCCCTCCATTATCTGACCTCAGAACCTTAATCTTCCTACCAGTCTAATTTTCAACTTTCTTCTTCCAACTTGTGAACAATGTCAAAACTTCATCTTTGTGCTTCATGGTATATACCCAAACTCGTCTGGAGTAATCATCAACAAAAGTAACAAACCAGTGTCTACCACTCATAGAAGGTGTCTGAGTAGGGCCCCAAACATCTGTGTGCACATAATCGAGGATACCCTTTGTCTGATGTACAGCTGTACCAAATTTCACCCTAGTTTGCTTACCTAAAACACAATGTTCACAAAATTCCAACTTGCACCCTTTAGCATCTCTAAGCAACCCTTGCTTCACAAGCCCCTGCAAGGCCTTTTCTCCTGCATGCCCGAGTCGCATATGCCACAACCTAGTAGAGTCGGGAACAACCTGTTTAGGCTTTTCAGTTATACTGGCAGCCTGACCCAAATATGTTTTTCCCTGCAAGAAAAACAAGTTCCTTTTTCTTTGCCCTTTCATCACCACGAGTGATCCGCTAGTCACCTTCAGAATGCCACCTTCACTAGCAAAATTTCAATCCACTGGCCTCCAAAGCACCAAGTGAAATCAAATTCTTCTTCAAATCTGGAACATACCATACATCTGAAAGCTCCCTAATAAGACCATCGTGCATTAGCAATTCAATCTTCCCGATTCCTACCTTCTTACAAGGTGCATCATTTCCCATCAAAACTACACCACCATCCATATACTCCAAAGAAGTAAACCACTCCTTTTTCCAAGACATATGATAGGAGGCTGCTGTATCAAGAAACCATACTTCTTGATAAAGTGAGGGACTAGAAGCAAGTGCAAGAGAAAAATCCTCGCCACTATCTAAATTATCAACAGTCACATTTGCAGTCGAATTTCCCTTATTTCGTAGCTTTGGACAATCCTTTTTCCAATGCCCCCTTTCATGACAGAAAGCACATTCATCTTTGGCCGGTATTTTCCTGTCCTTCGAAACTCCTCTCGATTTGGAACGAGATTTGTTTCCCTTTTTCCCAGATTTGGACTCAGATCTGGTCTCAGTCCTGCCCCTTACAATCAATGCTTCAAAAGTTTCTCTATCAACCATTTTATCCCTTCTCCTAGTTTCATTATTCAAAAGAGCATTTGCAACATCTTCATATTTCACAGTATCCTTTCCATATAGTAAAGTAGTTGCTAAATTATCATAACTTTCAGGTAATGAATTCAACAGAATTAGGGCTTTATCTTCATCTTTAATTTGCTCATCCAAATTTAACAAATCAGCCAATAATTTATTAAATGATTCAACATGAGCATTCATAGACATACCTTCCGTATAGGTGAAGCGAAAAAGTCTCTTCTTCAAATACAGCCGATTCTCCAAACTTTTCCTCATGTATTTGTCTTCGAGCTTCTTCCACAACACCGCAGCAATGGTATCCCTCATCAAATCATACTTCTGAGCCTTCGCAATAAAGAGCCGAATAGTCCCACACGCAACTCGATTCAACTTCTTCCAATCTGCTTCGGACATATCCTTAGGTTTTTCTTTCTCCAAAGCAACATCTTGTTCTTGTTGAACAAGAACATCCAACACCTCACATTGCCACATCCCGAAATTGTTTGTCCCATCAAATTTTTCAACTTCAAATTTTGCGTTGTGAATCATTGTTCTAGAAGAACTTGATCCCACAACATCCTTGGTTGCATCTGCATCACCCGCCATCTCCCTCTAGGTCGAACCAACCTGGCTCTGATACCACTTGTTGTGCGGAATACAAACTAACCAACAATCAAACGAGAGAAACAGCAAGAAAACACAGAAAAGCAAGCAAACACAAGGACACAAGATTTAATGTGGTTCGGCAAAACACATGCCTACATCCACGGGGCGGTTGGGGTTTCTTCTTGCTATAATCAACGATGGGCAAAACAAAGTTTACAAGAGATGACGGCTGCAAAATCCGAAAAGAGGTCTCTAATTTTCGTCTCTCTTAATTACAAAACCCTAACGGGTCGTATTTATAGGGAAACTATTGGGCCTTTCGAAATGGGCCTATTCTGGATCCAAAACCCGCCGACAGTCGACTGGTCGAATTACCAGTCGACTGGTACTTCCTTCGGGACAGTCGACTGATCAGTCGACTGCTGCTGCTGTATCTTTAGTCTTTGAAACTTCTCTCTGGACAGTCGCCTGATCCTCCAACCCAGTCGACTGATATACTGTAACTTTCATTTGCTGCAGATACTCCAAAACAATCTGAACCAGAATCGAGCCATTATCCTACAAGCTATTCAGTAATCGAGCACAGGTAAAGCTGATTGGAGATATGGAGGAGCAATACTAGAAGCAAAGAGCTAGAGTGCAATGGCTTAGAGAGGGAGACGCTAACACAAAATTCTTCCACAAAGTCGCAAACGGTAGGAGGAGGCAAAACCGTATAGAGGGCCTGAACATTGACGGAGTTTGGACGGAGAAAGAGGGTAGCATTAGACTGGAATTCGATAGAAGGTTCAAGCAACTTTTCGGAATTAGGAACACCGGCAGGTGTCTCCTATTGCAAGATATGTGGGATTCGTCAAGAATTCTAGGAAGCGAAGGAATAGAGGGTGTTTTTTCAGAGGAGGAGGTTCGTCACGCTGTTAATTCTTTGGGCCAGTAAAAAGCACCGGGGCCGGATGGATTCCCTATCTTTTTCTACAATGTTTATTGAGAGATCATCAAGGGGGACTTGATGAATATCTTTTTCGAGTTCCATACAGGTGGTTTGGAACTGGATAGAATTAATTATGCGAACGTTGTATTGATTCCAAAAAAAGATAGAGGCTAACAGGGTTGATGATTTTAGGCCCATTAGCCTACTTAATGGTTCTTTTAAGATCATCACGAAAGTTCTCACCCTGAGACTGTCTCCTCATTTGAACGATGTGGTAGGGGCCTCCCAAAGTGGTTTTATAAGGGGGAGAGATATCATGGACAGTGTGGCCTCCGCTCATGAAGCGGTGTTTAGAGGTAGTAAGGACAAGGTGGATGGTTTTCTTTTGAAGATTGACTTCGAAAAGGCATACGATACGGTAGATTGGGCGATTGTAGAGGAAGCACTTAAACTTAAAGGGTTTGGGAACAAGTGGATCTTGTGGATCATGAGATGTGTTCAAGGAGGTAAGTCGTTCATCCAGGTGAATGGTAAGCCGGGGAAGGAGATTCAATGTAAGAGAGGGCTCAGGCAGGGTGACCCATTGTCCTCAATGCTGTTCGCTTTAGTTGCTGACGGTTTAGCTGAAATGGTCAATAGAGGCCGGGATCAAGGTATTATAAAGGGTATCAGGGTAAATGGAATTACTGAAGCGATATCAATCTTACAATACGCTGACGATACGCTCTTGTTTGGAGCAGCCAAGGAGGAGGAGATGTGTGCCATTAAATTGGCCTCACAATGTTTTGGGGCATGGTCCGAGCTTAAAGTTAATCTTGCCAAGACGGCTGTGATCCCGATCAGCGAACAGCTGTCAGTTCCAATCGAGGGTATTCAGAGCTTTTTCGGGTGCGATAGAGGAAGTTTCCCTCTGACCTATTTAGGGGTGCCTATTAGGCTGGGCGCTCTGCAAAGATCCGATTGGGTACCTCTCATTGAAAAGATAGAGAATAAGCTAGCCGGATGGAAGGGATGTCTACTAACTTTAGGTGGCCGAGTCACGCTGCTTAATTCGGTGCTGAGTAGCCTCCCAACGTTCCTTATGTCGATCTATGAGATGCCGCAGTGGGTGATCAGGAGGATTGATAAAAGCATAAGAAGGTTCTTATGGAAAGGCGCGGACGAAACAAGCAAAGGCTTGCCACTGGTAAAGTGGGGTAGAGTATGCAAAAGAAAGGAGTTCGGAGGATTAGGGATTGTAAACCTTAGAGACATGAACAAGACGCTGCTGAGTAAATGGTGGTGGAAGATGAGGAGGAGACGCAATCATTGGTGGTGCAGTTCCTTTGAAAGGTATAGAGGGAGGAAGGCGTTCCGATTTGGAGGGAGAAGTGCATCTGGGAAATATTCTGCTCTTTGGAAGGGCGTCGCTAAAGTAGGTCTGTTATACCACGCTCATACTAGGTGTTGGGTAGGGAAAGGTAAGGATACAAGGTTTTGGTACGATAAGTGGTGTGGTGACTCAAGTCTGAGTAGTCTTTTTCCAGAAGCAGCTGAGGCGACGATTAATACCAATACAATAGTAGAGGAGGTGTGTCGTAACAGGAGGATCTCGCTGGAGATTAGGGGACAGGTAACTCAGAGTCAAATCGACGACTTCACTAGACTTAACAAGTTCGTTCAGGAAGAAGGGAGATTTAATGACAGGTTCGAAGATAGTAGAGAGTGGCTTTTGGAGCATACCGGGGAGTTTACGGTTTCTTCATTGTATAAGCGCATCAACGACGGAGGAATGCGATGCAAGGAAGCCAAAATTATCTGGAATCTGTCTGTTCCTCATAGGGTTAAGATTTTTGCATGGTTAGTGAGGCATAATGCAATCCTATCTAAGATCAATTTGCAGAAAAGGAAGGTGCCAATCGTAACGCTTTGCAGGGAGTGCGAGAGAGAGGACGAGGATAGTGATCATCTTTTGTTTGCGTGTCCTAAGGCTAAATTAGCGTGGGAAAATATTTGTTTACGGATTGGGGTGTCTCAAATTCCGAGATGCAGTGCACAGGTCTGGGGTAGATGTTGGGTAGAGTTAGGGGGCATTAAGGATAGAGATGATTGGGGTATTGCCGCGGCAGCAACGATGTGGGGTATTTGGCTGACGCGGAATGATTTATGCTTTCGTAATTCCAAATGTACAATGACAGGACTTATGCACAGAATTCTAATCTTTGCTCATGATTGGACAGGTAACCGGGGCGCTATGAAACGTCTGCGGATGGAAGAAGAGGAATAGGAGACATAGGTCCCGATTCCCCGGGATAGCAGTTGGAGACAGTAGTTTTGGTATCATGGGATGGTGGCAGTCGCAGAGTTGCTACAGATAGGTGCCCTCGGGCAGTGTATCACTTGTATCTTACCGCTTTCTAGTTTGTTCTCTTGATGTAGTTGTTGTTTTTTACTGGTAGTTCCTTCAATGTCTTTCTTTTGTTGTTCGGTATTCGGTTTAGACTGAGTTTGGTTTGATCTATATATGTAGTTCTACTTTGTTTCTTTAATATTGCATTAATGAAACGATGACGAGGTCATCTTTTATCATAAAAAACCTTAATTTTGAATTCTTTTCTAAGTAAAATTTGATCTGTTATACAAAAAATATGTAACAATCATGAAAAATTATAAAAAACCATGGCACTTTCCATCAGCTGTTTGACTTCACCATGACTACGCCTTCCCATAATAAATAATAATGAATCAAATATTAGAAAAACAAAATTATTCCGAATGTTTGAAAAAGACCTAGAAAATATATCAGAAACAATTACTTAATTTCAGCTAGGATGTTGTTGGTCAAGAAAAAACGAAGGATTTGTGGGCATTGATCTGTAGAGACCAAGCACCATGACAGTCTCTACTGCAACTGGAGCAGTTCAGAAGTGGTCAAATGGGTGAACCGATGCAGCCACAATGAATTTGCAGCAACATTGTTTCTTGAATCGGGCTGCTCATTCATTAGCTACAACAACCGTTTCTTATTTTCTATTTGGTGTTTGGTCTAGCATGTTGCTAAACATTGTATTGTTGTTGCATGTATCATGTATTAATGTCAACCTTTGTTCCTCATTTAATCAAAAGAAAAGGAAAGAAAGAAAAAAAAACTCTTTTGTTCTTCGCAGTAATGATTTTGTAAAATTGGTAAGAGCTTCTCTTGGAAAATGCAAATCGAATGAAATAAATAATCAACCTTTAGACAAGCATGCAATCCATTAAACTTCCATTCTACGGATCGTGTAGTGTCATTACTTTCACACACTAAACAATTTAGATTGAAAAAGTTGGTTCCTATGAGCTTCACATTTTTTGCTTTAGAGTAGTGCAACTTGTAAGTAAGGAAAATTTTGCGCGCTGTGTCCTACGATTTAGATTCATCTCATTTCGAAGGATAGTGGGGGGAGTTGCTGCTAATGCATCAGTTGGGGTTCCACCATTAGATGTGCTTTAAAAAATTTGTCAGTGGTATGATATCGATCAAGTAGGGGCACCTTTGTTCAAAAAAATAAAAAGTAGAGGCTCATTTCCAATGCACATCCAATGGTGTGATCGAGTAGGGGAACGTTTTCAAAGCACGTACAATGGTGTGATCGAGTAGGTGTGCCAAAATTTCTTCGTAGATATGACTTATGAGTGGCTGCTTCATGATTGTGAGAATTCTCTTGGGCCCTGAATTAATCAGTTCCGGATCACTCAATTGGGAAACCGTCTACAGAAACTGTCAATAGTCCTAGTTAGATCATCTCCAACTATGTGCTAGCCATTTTGGCTTGCTAGAATAAACAAAATGGTGAACAATTGGACAATCTCCATTTTGGAGTATTTGAGCTTTAATCTAGTATAGCTGGAGCGTCTTTGGGCTTTAATCTGGCTAGAGAAAAAAATATCCGCTCCAACCATACTAGTTAATTTAGCTAGCAATAAATTTTTTTATTTTTTATTTACTAATCCGTTAAAGCTCAAAGAAAATGCTAAACAGTTAATAAACAATTAAAGCCCAAATACACAAACAAAAAAACTAAGCCCAAATTTTTAGAGCGGATGGGAAGTTTGACGAGCAATACAAACTCAATAGATTGGGCGAGTAAATATGAGATATTTATTTTGACTAGTGGTTTGGCAAGTTCCGTTGGAGCAGATTTTTCTCCTTAAATATACTATTTTTGCTAAAAATGATAGATGGCTAGCATGGTTGATGGCCAGACTTATATAAACCCAGATCCGGGTCCAGTTAAGTTTCATGCGCCCAAATTAATCTAACCCTTATCAGAGTTCAGTCTATAAGCCCAAACTAAAAAATAAGACTATTTAGTGGGGCTCGGATAGATCTCACACAGATCATAATACATATTTGTAATTGTGCAAATGAATAAAAAAATAAAAGGCTTTTTAGATATTAGTCCCTTTTGAAACATGTATTTTCAAATTAGTCCATATTTTTATGTTATTGGCTATTAGGTCCCTTAATCGGGCCTTATTAAACTAAATAGATCCCTCAATTGTGATTTTCGTCAAAATATAACTTAATCATAATTAAACTTTGAACTAAACTCGTTGTTAGGAACATTGAGTTTCACCCAAAAAAAACAAACTCGTCGCGTCCCAACAGTGAACACAAAATAATTAAACTTCTCGTTGAGAACGGCAAGTATAATGATTGAGTTTCTGAACGCAATAAGTTTGGCAAATGTCATCTTTTTCAAATAGTTTCGAAAAGAGATATATTTTAAAATAAAATTCAAAAGATTCTTTTGAGCATTTGCTGCAACTGTCTGTCGCTGTGACGATGAATCCACTCCCACTGTAATTTATATTACTTTGGTTTGTTCATTTTTTAATTAAAAATTTTAAGAAGTAATGACAGTTTGGGAGTTGAATTTTGAATTTCGATATTGTTCAGTTTTGTAAAAGATCCAATCAGTAGACTAAAAATCCGAAGCTATGCTAGAATGAGGATTTAATATTTATATTTTAAGAACATTTTATGGGCACCAATTTTGTGCACTAGATGTTGAGAAGGTGAAATTTCGAATATGGTGTAATTTTTCCAATTTGTTTGACATTTTACGGTTGATTGATAAGAAATTGACGATGGTTGTAGGTTTTTTAATCATTATGCGATATAACGCAGCATACAGTGATTTTACTCTTTTAGAGTTATTTAAGAGTAGAAAGTGTCAAATTTTTTATTTACCTTTTTGATGTTTTTCTGCGGGTGTAATTTATAGCTAGGTAGCACAAATTTGCACAAATTATGAATTGCGGGGTGAAGATGGGAGAGTATTTTTTGCAAATTTTGCAGACTTTACAATGATGACGCAATGAATGGGCAATACCAATGCGATATTTGTGGAGTTTGTACAAAGTTGGGGAAAGAGAACTTTTTCCATAGTCAAAAGTGTGGTATGCATGTGTTGTTGCTAATTTCTATATGGAAGCAAACATATATAGTGAATTCTTTAAGTAAAAATAATAAAGAATATAAACTTTACTCTTCGCCGATGTTGATCGTTGATGCGGTTTGTTTTTGGGGGTGGCTGCACCAGATGTGAGTTCTCTCAATTTGTAAAGTGAAAGTCGCAGTACTGGCTATACGCCGACCCTAGGCCGAGAGAGCGACTCGGGAATGGTAGGAGTGAGGTGGAAGAAGGATGCTCGGCTCGGATCTGGAGGCTCGGCTCGGTCTCGTGTACCTGCACTATGCCTAGAAACACCGGGAGAGATCCCGATGGCAGGCCATCCGACGATCTAGTCAGTTACTGAAGAGCAACAGTAGCTAGGATTTCAGAGGAGAAAGATTGATTACCTTTTAATGAATGGGAGGGCCTGGTATTTATAGGCAGTACAAATGGGCCTGGGACCTGAGCGGGCTGGGTTGCACCCGTTTACCTGTGGGCCTGAGGCGGTAACGGCCCGTTTGACCTCTGTTGACTCGATGATCAGGAAAGAGCGGGTTTTGAGGGGATCTGGTGGCCCAGGATGGGCCACGTCATCTGACCCATATCAGGAGCCCCCACTCCTGGAGGGCTGGATAATCCAGCCATGTACGAGTGGTTTTGCCTCTGTAGGAAGAGCGGAGTGGTGTGTATAGTGAAGAACGGGGTTCGTATCTTCCTGGAGAGGTCGGCGGGGTAGGATGAAGGGGATCTCCTTTTGGAGTCACGAGGGGCGTTGAGCGTCGAAGAGCAAAAGCACGCTTAGTCGAGCGTCGAGGGTTGGGATACGAGCCCCCTCAATTGTTGGAAAAGCAGGGGGACGTCGAGATCTGAAGAGAAGGAGCTCGCTTAGCCGAGCGTCTAGGATCGGGAGACGAGCCCCTTCCCTTGTTGGAAAAGCATGGGGACGTCGAGATTTGAAGAGTACGAGCTTGCTTAGCCGAGCGTCGAGGGTCGGTAGACGAGCCCCCTCACTTGTTGAAAAAGAGGGGGATGTCGAGATCTGAAGAGTAGGAGCTCGCTTAGCCAAGTGTCTAGGGTCGGTAGACGAGCCCCCTCACTTGTTGGAAAAGTAGGGGGATGTCGAGATCTGAAGAGTAGGAGCTCGCTTAGCCGAGTGTCTAGGGTCGGTAGACGAGCCCCCTCACTTGTTGGAAAAGCAGGGGGACGTCGAGATCTGAAGAGTAGGAGCTTGCTTAGCCGAGTGTCTAGGGTCGGTAGACGAGCCTCCTCACTTTTTGGGGAAGCTTTTGTGGCTCGCGGTGACATCCGAGCGCCGAGCCTCAAGCTTGCAAGAGAAGCTTTTGTGGCTCGCGATGTCATCCGAGCGTCGAGCTTCAAGCTTATAGGAGAAATTTTTGTGGCTCGCAGTGCCATCCGAGCGCTGAGCCTCAAGCTTATAGGAAAAGCTTTTGTGGCTCGCGGCGCCATCCAAACGCCGAGTCTCAAGCTTATAGAAGAAACTTTTGTGGCTCGCGGTGCCATCCGAGCACCGAGCCTCAAGATTGTAAGAGAAGCTTTTGTGGCTCGCGGTGTCATCCGAGCGTCGAGCCTCCAAAACTTGTTGGAAGCTTTGGTGGCGTGGTGGTGCCATCCGAGCGTCGAGCCTCAAGCTTATAGGAGAAGCTTTTGTGGCTCGCGGTGCCATCCGAGCGCCGAGCCTCTAGCTTGTAAGAGAAGCTTTTGTGGCTCGCGGTGTCTTCCGAGCGTCGAACCCCCAAAACATGTTGGAAAAGCTTTGGTGGTGTGGTGGTGCCATCTGAGCGCCGAGCCTCAAGCTTATAGGAGAAACTTTTGTGGCTCGCGGTACCATCCGAGCACCAAGCCTCAAGCTTGTAAGAGAAGCTTTTGTAGCTCGCGGTGTCATCCGAGCGTCGAGCCCCCAAAACTTGTTGGAAAAGCTTTGGTGGCGTGGTGGTGCCCTACAAGTGCCGAGCCTCAAGCTTGTAAGGGAAGCTTTTGTGGCTCGCGGTGTCATCCGAGCGCCGAGCCTCAAGCTTGCAAGAGAAGCTTTTGTGGCTCGCAGTGCCATCCGAGCACCGAGCCTCAGGCTTGTAAGAGAAGCTTTTGTGGCTCGCGGTGCCATCCGAACGCCGAGCCTCAAGCTTGCAAGAGAAGATTTTGTGGCTCACGGTGTCATCCGAACGCCGAGCCTCAAGCTTGTAAGAGAAGCTTTTGTGGCTCGCGGTGCCATCCGAGCGTCGAGCCCCCAAAACTTGTTGGAAAAGCTTTGGTGGCTTGGTGGTGACCTGCGAGTGCCGAGCCTTAAGCTTGTAAGAGAAGCTTTTATGGCTCGCGGTGTCATTTGAGCGCCGAGCCTCAAGCTTGTAAGAGAAGCTTTTGTGGCTCGCGGTGTCATCCGAGTGCCGAGCCTCACGCTTGTAAGAGAAGCTTTTGTGGCTCGCGGTGTCATCCGAGTGCCGAGCCTCACGCTTGTAAGAGAAGCTTTTGTGGCTCGCGGTATCATCCGAGCGTCGAACCCCCAAAAATGTTGGAAAAGCTTTGATGGCTTGGTGTAGTGCTCGAGTGGTTTGCCACACGTTCCGAGCTGTTGCACCGGTCGATAAGGCTGAGGGTAAAGAGGTAATTTCATGCCCTATGCTGACGTCATAGGCATGAGAATCAAAGCACCTTAGATCCTGGTGGTCGTTGGATCTTGATGATCAAGATCCAACGGTTAGATCTTCTTACGATATTCGAGGAGTCCCTTCCTCTATTATAAATCTCTCCCCTCCCCCCTCATTTCCCCACTTTGCGTTTACTTTCTCAGATAACAGGAATCTCTCTAATAGCCGTCGACGACCCTTTTTTGGTGATCTTCCTGTCTGTATACCAGGTTAGTATTTTTGATTCGTAATGTCGTGCTCTCAGTCTGGCTCCGAGGCAAACACTTCAGGTCGCTCTGAGGAAGAAGTCCAGTCAGCATCGACATCTTGGTCTCTTGGTGACCTTGAAGTGAAGGAGGAGGTTCAGTCAGACTTAGGATCGAATGGCGGGGGTGTCGTAGTTTATGACGTGCAACCTTTACGATCCCGTAGGCCGGGAAAGGAGCTTGTGGAGGAGGGTGAGCATGAGGGAGGAGACCCCGAGAGAGAGGGGTTTGTTGAGGAGGGGGAGAACGAAGAAAGAGACCCCGATGGAGAGGGGTTTGTTAAGGAGGGGGATAACGAAGAAGGAGACCCTGTGGGGGAGCACAAAAACGAAGAGTTCGTTGAGGAGGACAACGAGGAGGGGCCCGTCCGAGGAGCCGAGGGAGGCGACGGTCGGGGAGAAGAGGGAGGAGGAACCGCGGGAAAGCTAGTCGAGGAAGAGGAAGATCTTCAACCTCTGCCCCCATTAGCGACCCCATCTCCGTAGAAGAAGCCTCACCCCCGTAGGTGAAAAAGGAAGTTGACTCGCCCCGATAGCCCGGGCTCGCCAGACAAATACGGACCCGAGTCGGGGTTCGAGTTTCCCCCTGTGTCCCATAGAAACCCGATCGATCAGGATGTACCCTGACGGCGTGGAGGGGCTTCTTACATTCGCTTCATTGCTGCGGGACACGGGTCGGCCTATGATCAAGATGGACAACGTCCAATGCGTTTTGCGGGTGGACTACTTGCATGTCTTAAGGGCGGCTTACTTCATTCTGAAGGAATTTGAACTCTTGATGCCGAACCCCGAAATCCATCCGACCACAGTACTGGAGCTGAGCTTCTGCTTGTTTTCCGAGGATGCCTTTGTCTCGGGATTGAGGTTGTCGTTGCACCTGTTTATCGTGAGGGTTCTGAAGTGGGGGGGGGGGGGAGGCTGAGCCCAATGCAGTATGGCCCCAACTTGTGGAAGCACCTGGTTTGCTTCATTCTGAAGTGTTAGGAGAAGGGCGTTAAGCCGAGGCTCACGTACTTCCGTGCCATCCTAGGGATGAGTTCGCTTGGCGACTTGGAAAGGATTTTTTACCTCTCGCCTTGTCCTCACAAGAAGGTGATGCACGGTCATCCGACTCCATCAAAGGATGGAAGGAAAAGTATTTCGTTGTCCGGAGTGAGAAGTCTTGGAAGATTCCAACTGTTTGGAATTTTAATAAGCCGAACCTCAAGCCCCCAAAGCGTAGTGAGTTGACTGAGAAAGAGTGGGTGACTGTGGAGAAGATTGTGGGAGGGCACAGCATAGGGTGGTCGCGCATCACGGAGTTGCACCCGGCCCGAGTCGGACTGAGCCCAGCCGACCCTAGTATGTTTTTGTTTTGAATTTGTTTATCTTCCTGCCTTCGTGTTAGCATTTTTTCAAGCTATCTTTTTTGTAGAGATGTCTGCCAAGCAGCTCGACAAACGACAGGCCCTGCTGGCCCTAGTCGCCAAAACGAGGGCCGGTCATGAGAAGAAGGCCGCCTCGGTCCCGAGTTCCAGTAAAGGGCCAGTGCCAGTGCCTGTGGAGCCATCCCCGAAGAGGACGACGAAGCACCACCACACATCGAGGTCAACGAAGGAACGAGGGGCGAGCTCTGGTAGTAAGAACGGGGCCAAGGTGTAACGCCCCGAATCCCAAATACACTGAATTCGAGATGTTCTACAGGATCTTTTCACTTTCTTTAGTACAATTTTACAAGGAAATTTAAACTTTTCACTTTACATCAGAGTTTACATCAATATTACACTTTTCATTTGCACAGCGGAAGTAAAATACAACAATTAAATGAATGTACAACAACATGGTATAATCTTTAAGCATCCATTACTCCTTAACATGTCCTTTACCTGCATATAAAACTGTGGGTACGTCAGTTTATTCAACCGACGATCATTATACACGGCCATCCTCTCTATGCCGGGAATTGTATAACTCAATTTTCCATATTTAACAAGCACAAACTTGTAACATTTCAAATAAAGGGACTACCCTATTGATGTCGTGTCGTGATTGTGCACTTAGTCCTTAATGCATTTATTTATATTACATGACACTAATGCGCACTTGTTCGGATTCTATGCATCCCATACTACATAGGTCCGAGGGCAAGCCCTTAGTCGTTCTTCATCTTTGTGGGGTTCAATCCCTCGCCATGACTTAATCTACTATTGTAACTACGGTAGTGTCTTAGATGATCTATGAGTGCAAGCACGTGTACAGAAACTGGAGGGGAATCCCACGTCATGTCACGACGCATCGTGAAGAACCTATGGACAATTCAGCCTCCTTCATGGCACACGATCCTCATGCAGTCACCAAACATCCCACAAGTGTCACCACAGGGACGGTACCCTGGAGCAGTATCCACATCATGTCACGACGCATCGTGAAGAACCTGTGAAATACTCTCTGCCGCCGCGGTACCCTGGAGCCGTATCCACGTCATGTCACGACTCATCGTGAAGAACCTGTGAAATACTCTCCGCCGCAAATCCGATGGTCCTCACTCGTGTTTTTCTCCTACTTTCATCACATCTCCACTATGTACTAATCCTTAATTTTTATTAGAATCATGAACAAAATCAAAGCTCTAGAGTTAGCCTCTCCACTAAACCGGACTTTATTCATTCATTTCAACATGACCAACCTTGGTCTTTCTTTTCAATATTCATTTCAATTTCTTTCCAATTGCCGGGGGAGACTTAGCTACTCTTTCATTTCAATTCCAATTCACAAATTCTAACGTAATCTGAGCACTTCTAGCTCATGAGTTCATTTTTCATTGCCTCAGCATATCATGATCTTAGCTTTCATATTCATAAAATTCTTCATTCAAAGTATGACCCATTTCGTGTACATTTCTCAATTCAAACTATGATTCATTTCATATAAATCCATACAGCAATAAAAAGAGTTCATCAACATCAATCATAAAGTTCACAATCTTCAAAATAGACAGCATAATGTTCTCTGACATATCTAAACACTCTGGACAGTCGACTTGGATCTCTTCCAGTCGACTTGTTCAGTCAATTCCATTTATTCATAACTACTCGGGAGAGTCGACTGCTGCACATGGCAGTCGGCTGTTCCGCAGTGTTTCTGATTTCAATTATCAAGCACAGGACAGTCGACTGTCGTTCAACACAGTCACCTGTTTGCGGAGTTCAATCATGTAATTTCTCAAGTTCTATACAGTCGACTGCTACACGCATTCGGTCGACTGAACAGTTTGAAAAGATCTCAAATTCAGGAATCACACATCATATTTTGTCACGCTATTCTTCAACGAGAATAATTCACATTTCATGGTTATCACATTGTTCTCAAAATGAGAAGTACTAACGAATATTCATAATTCATATTTTCATACATCTATAATGTCACTTCAATCTTTACTATACTAATCTTCCTCAATTCTAGTTCTTTTGCAAGGTATAATTTCCCAAAAATACACATGTCAAAGTCATAGTTCTGATTACGCCTTTTATTCTCAAATCACATTTTATTCCATGCAACAATTCCCAAATTATTATTATGAAGTCTCATGTATTTTCAAAACAGTAGAACATACGAGTTTATAAAAATGCATCAGTACCAGTCGACTTATACTATAGTAAGTCGTCTGTCCTGGGGAAAACATCCATGATTTTAAGCAAGAAGTTGACTTATAACAGCACCAGTCGACTTAAATGAGCACATAAGTCGACTTACAAGGTCCTAAGTCGACTTACCAGAATGTTTCTCTTCTGACATTTCTCAACAATTAATGCCACAAATCTCTTTATTAGCCAAGTTCATATTCATGGTTATAATTAATCCATATCAACTTAGATTTTTACTAATCCAATCACATACAATTGCATACTCACATTCCAATCAATTCATAGGTCAATTTTCCAATTAAGAGTGTACTCTTATTAATATTTTTTATGCATCATTTCTCAATATAATACTAGCATCATTTCTAATTAGAAATATGGAAACTCAGACCCACTATCATTCATTCATTTTACATCTAACATGCATCTCTAATTAGAAATATAGAAAATTTTACCCACCTTGTATGGAGAGAAAACAACACAATAGCAACGAAGTCCTTGTGAATGAATGCACCTCCTCCTAGAACGCTCGCACACACCTCCAACCGAAAGCTTCTAACCGGCCCTCTTCTCCTTGTTGAAAGTAATACAATCCCACACAATTCTCTCAATCTTTTACTCACAACATGCTACTAAATTAGACTATAGTTTTAGAAAGATAATAAGCACAATAGAACTAGCCATGGGAGGGGGGGTATTTATACTAGAAATCAAGTAGGATGAAGGGCTAGGATTTACTAGTTGTTTGTAGGATGGAAGGCTAGGATGAGAGTAGGAGTTACCACAACTACCCACATTCACATAACTACCACACCATGACCACCACTAAACTTTTGAATCTCCCTCCAAAATCCACAACCGGCCATGCAAAGAAAGTGCACTTGCACGTGTACGTGTAGTGCACGTGCAAGCAACTAGGCCAAAAATTGTGCATTAGATTTTTACATAAAAATAAAATAGACTTTTTAAATAAATTAATCCATGGGCTTTTAGTTTTATGGGCCAAAATAGTAAAAATAAAAATACATTTTTTGGCTTTAAGAAAGAGGCTTTAAAATATGGCTTTCTATTTATTTAAAGAAAGGCTTTTGTATAGAAATAGTTTGAAAACACATATTTAAATAATTATACACATCACAATAAAAATAATTATAAGATTTAATTCAACCAAAATATTGCACGTGCACACTACGTGCAAAATAAAATAATTTCATTAATTGAAAAATCAGGGTATTACAACACTCCCTCCTTAGAATAGTTCCGTCCCCGGAACTACGATCAAGAGCGAGAAAACAAAATACAACACAACAACAAGAACAACAGATACAAAGATACAATCAAGCAAAAAGCTCAGGATAATCCTTCAACATCCTCTCCTCATATTCCCAAGTAGCCTCTTCAACCAAATAGTTTCTCCAGACCACCTTGACCATCGGTATCGTCTTATTCCTCAAGACTTTCTCCCTACGGTCAACTATCTCGACAGGAGACTCGATGTAATTCAGATCCAACTGTAAACCTTCCGGCACTTCAGGCAAATGATGACTCGGATCTGGAATATAATCTCTCAGCATAGACACATGGAAGACATTGTGTACCTGAGACAACTCTTCCGGTAACTCAAGCCGGTAAGCAGTTTTTCCGATCCTTTTCAATATCTTATACGGGCCTATAAACCTCGGGGCTAACTTCCCGCCTTTGCCAAATTGAACCACACCTTTACTGGGTGATACTTTCAGAAAGACGAAGTCACCAACCTCAAACTCAAGGTCCCTTCTCCGGTTGTCTGCATAGCTTTTCTGCCTGCTCTGAGCTTCCACCAACCTTTTCCTGATCAGAACAATCTTCTCAGAAGTTTGCTGTACAAGCTCAGGACCAAACAACTGACGCTCCCTAACTTCATACCAACAAACAGGAGTCCTGCACTTCCTACCATACAAAGCTTCGTACGGCGCCATCCCGATGCTAGCCTAAAAACTGTTGTTGTAGGCAAATTCTGCCAAAGGTAAATGCCTTTCCCAACTGCCTCCAAAGTCTAGTATACAACACCGAAGCATATCCTCAAGAATACGGTTGACTCTCTCGGTCTGCCCATCGGTTTGCGGATGAAAAGCAGTGCTGAAATCTGTCTTGGTACCCAAAGCTGTCTAAAGACTCCTCCAGAAATGAGAAGTAAACCGCGCATCTCGATCAGACACAATAGTTGAAGGAACACCATGAAGCCTGACGATCTCGCCAACATACATCTCAGCCAACTTCTCCATCGAAGCAGTGAGTTTCATCGCCAAAAAGTGAGCGGACTTGGTCAGTCGATCGACTATAACCCAAATTGCATCATTGCCTTTAGAACTCTTAGGCAATCCCGTAATGAAATCCATACTGATGTTATCCTACTTCCATTCCAGAATAGGTAACGGCTGTAATAGACCTCCGGGTCTCTGATTTTCGGCTTTGACTTGCTGACAAACCTCACACTTCGCAACAAATTCAGCCACATCCCGCTTCAAACCTGACCACCAGAAATGCTGTTTGATGTCCTTGTACATCTTAGTACTCCCAGGATGTACCGACAAAAGAGTAGCGTGCGCCTTCTGAAGAATACTCTCTTTTAGGTCCGCCTAATTTGGAACACACAGCCTATCTCCGAACCACAGCACTCCATCCCTGATTTGAAATCCGGGCAACCTGCCAGCACCAACTTGCTCCTTCATTTCCAGAATATCAGCATCAAGCTCCTGACTTGCAATAATCCTTGCATTCAGAGTAGGCTGAAGCCTCAACTGAGCCAAAGATGCTCCCAATCCTTGCAAGACAACTTCAATACCTGCTCGGTCCAACTCCTCAACCAGATGCTTCTGAGTTGTAATCAAATTGGCCAAACTGCTCTTGCGGCTAAGTGCATCAGCAACAACATTAGCCTTTCCAGGATGATACTTGATCTCAGGTCGCATATCCTCGAGCACTTCCAACCATCTTCGCTGCCTCAAATTCAGATCCCTCTGCTGATATATATACTTCAAGCTCTTGTGATTCGTGTACATGTTCAACTTCTCACCGTACATGTAATGCCTCCATTGCTTCAGAGCAATGATAATCGCAGCCAACTCCAGGTCATGAGTCGGGTAATTCTTCTCATGTGGTCGTAGTTGCCTAGACCCATAAGCGATTACTCTTCCCTCTTGCATTAAGACACAACCAAGCCCACGATGTGAAGCATCGCTATAAACATCATACTCGACACCTGCTCTAGGCAAAGCTAAAATCGGTGCAGTAGTCAGTTTCTCTTTCAACTCCTGAAAGCTTGCCTCACATTGCTCAGTCCACTTGAAGCTCATATTCTTCTTGGTCAGTGCAGTAAGCGGCACAGCTATCTGAGCATAACCTTGAATGAATCTCCTGTAGTATCCAGTCATCCCAAGAAAACTTCTGACTTCCTTTACTGTAGTAGGCCTAGCCCAATCTCTCACTGCCTCTATCTTCTGAGGGTCAGTTGCCACTCCCTCCTTATAAAGGATGTGACCTAGGAATGCCACTTCAGATTTCCAGAAATCACACTTGGATAACTTGGCATACAACTTCTGCTCTTCCAGCTTCTGCAAAACTGCTGTCAGATGCTCCGTGTGCTCCTCCTCCGACTTGGAGTACACAAGAATATCGTCGATAAACACCACGACGAAAGAATCAATGAACGGCCTCAGAACTCTGTTCATCAAGTCCATGAAGATTGCGGGTGCATTCGTCACTCCAAATGGCATAACTAAGAATTCGTAATGCCCATGTCGAGTTCTAAATGCAGTTTTGTGCACATCTTCAGCTTTCACTCGAACCTGGTGATATCCTGATCGAATATCTATTTTAGAGAATACAACTGCTCCTTGTAGACGATCGAACAAGTCATCAATTCGAGGAATCGGATACTTATTCTGAACAGTGACCTTATTCAGCTCCGGGTAATCGATGCACATTCTCATCGATCCATCCTTCTTCTTTACCAAAAGCACTGGTGCTCCCCAAGGTGACGCACTAGGTTGAATAAAGCCTTTCTCCAACAGTTCCTCAATCTGCCGTTTCACCTCATCCTGTTCCACTGGAGCCATCCTATACGGTGCCTTAGAAATGGGTGCACTTCCCGGTTGAACAGTGATGCTGAACTCTACATCACGATGCGGGGGTAACCCAGGGAAATCTTCCAAGAACACAGTCAGATAGTCCCGAACCACAGGAATCCCTTGCACTTCCACAGGAGTCTCTTCCTTGCGGATAGTTGCCACCAGCTTAGAACACTTCTGCTTCCCTTGGAAAGTGACTTCAGGTCCACCTGGAGCCTTCACTGTTACCGTCTTGGTCTTGCACTCGATGCTTGCACTGTACACCGACATCCAATCAATGCCAATGATAACATCGACTTCCAAGATAGTCAGCTCGATCAGATCAATGCCAAAGATTCTATCTCCAATCACAATCTCGCAATCAGCATAATACCGATCAGTGGTTAAAGTTTCCCCTGACGGAGTACCTACTGCTAAGATCTTGCCTGGAAAAATCTTCGGTTCAACTCCCAACACTTTAGCAAATTTTGTAGACACAAATGTATGAGAGGATCCAGTATCGAACAATACGACAGCTTTCATTCCATTAAGATAAAGTTCGCCTGTTATATAATACACACCATTACATAACAGTTTCACAATATGAACGGGAAGAAGAAATGACAAAAACCACTAAACATCAGCCCTCGTACCAGAGATGACCTAATCTGCTTCCTCAGCATCAGCCTCCGTCAAGGCAAATACTCGCCCTGGTTGGTACGGCCTCTTCCCAGACTGCTGCATTGGTGCATTGCGATTACTGTTCCGTGGCTTGGAGCATTGAGACATGAAATGTCCCGTCTCACCACAATTGAAGCAAGTCACCACAGGAGATCTCACCACGTTGTTTCCAGGTCCTTCAGCTACACTAACAGCGTTTGCCCCTATCGGTTTGAACCTTTGTACAGATGGTTGCCCCTTGAAACTTCCAGAATGTGCAGGCCTCTTACCAGTCTGCCAGTTGTTCTTCTGGTTCCGAACAACATGGAACTGCTCCATATCCGCTTCCGTCGCTGCTGCCCTCTTCACCAACTTGTCAAATCGCCTGATACAAAGAGGTATCATCCGGGATCTCAAGCTTGGCCTCAGTCCGTGCTCGAACTTGCGAGCCCTCTTAGCCTCATCCATTACCAGTTCAGGCGCATACCTAGAGAGCTGAGTAAACTTAGTCTCATACTCCCTCACCGACATGCTGCCTTGCTGTAGCGACAGAAACTCCATCACCTTCTTCTCCTGAACATCAGAGGGGAAATAATGACTGCGGAATTCTTCCAGGAATTCCTCCCAGCCAAGCACTATACCTCCCATGGTCCTCTTCATGGATTGCCACCAAACCGCTGCGTCCTTCTCGAACTGCAAAGTCGCCAATTTGACCTTGCTGCCTTCCGGTGTCTCCGACACCTCGAAGATTGTCTCCACTTGACGGATCCAGTCGTCAGCCGCATCTAGGTCTGACTTTCCCTCGAATACAGGTGGTTTCATTCTCTTAAATGATTCCACTAGCTTAATCGCCTCGGGCACTGGATTCACCGGCCCCCTTCCTTGGTTCATGGCCACTGCATTCAACGTCTGGTAGACCCTTGCAAGTTCAGTCTCCAGATCCAACCCCTCACCATTCCTAGCTCCTCTTCTCGACATATTCTGATGCAAAAGATCCATTAAATTCGAAGTATAAGACAAGAATTGAATTCCAAAGTTTATACATTCGAATTAAAAACATTTCTTAACATCAGAATGGAAGAAAATAGAAGCTACAACAATCTAACTCCTACGGGTCCTCTTCGCTGCTCGAAGTTCTTCCCGTAGTTCATCAACCTCATCCTTCAGCACATCTGTCAGGTTCTTTCTCTTCTCAAGTTCCCATACTCGGTGACTGAGAACAGAAAAGTCGTCATTTCGCTTCGCCAGTTGAGCTTCCAATACTCCAACTCTCTCTCGCAGAGTCTCCACCTGCCTCTGAAGAGAAGCCATAGTGCTACTCAGGACTGGTCCCTCTTCTTTATCGGAAGAAGAATCGTCAGATGAATCTAGAGGTGGGGTAATCTCTCGAGATTCAGGTCCTTCCTCCTCATCAGAATCTGCTTGCCCTAGGTGATACTCGTCCTCGGAATCAGCCTGTCCAGGATGGTACTCTTCCTCAATGATGTGCCAATCGTCGTCTCCAGCAGGGTCGAAGTGGTCAGCCATCTTAGAATTAGAGAGGAAGAAGCATGAGTCATAGAGCAACACAAATGTAAGTCACTTACATTTAAATCTCCAGACTCAAACACACACTCTAATGTTCACTTCTAGGGTATCGTTCCTTATAAATTTGTACAAGTGTGAAAGCGTAGAAAACCTGGTTCTGATACCACTCTGTAATGCCCCGAATCCCAAATACACTGAATTCGATATGTTCTACAGGATCTTTTCACTTTCTTTAGTACAATTTTACAAGGAAATTTAAACTTTTCACTTTACATCAGAGTTTACATCAATATTACACTTTTCATTTGCACAGCGGAAGTAAAATACAACAATTAAATGAATGTACAACAACATGGTATAATCTTTAAGCATCCATTACTCCTTAACATGTCCTTTACCTGCATATAAAACTGTGGGTACATCAGTTTATTCAACCGACGATCATTATACACGGCCATCCTCTCTATGCCGGGAATTGTATAACTCAATTTTCCATATTTAACAAGCACAAACTTGTAACATTTCAAATAAAGGGACTACCCTATTGATGTCGTGTCGTGATTGTGCACTTAGTCCTTAATGCATTTATTTATATTACATGACACTAATGCGCACTTGTTCGGATTCTATGCATCCCATACTACATAGGTCCGAGGGCAAGCCCTTAGTCGTTCTTCATCTTTGTGGGGTTCAATCCCTCGCCATGACTTAATCTACTACTGTAACTACGGTAGTGTCTTAGATGATCTATGAGTGCAAGCACGTGTACAGAAACTGGAGGAGAATCTCACGTCATGTCACGACGCATCGTGAAGAACCTATGGACAATTCAGCCTCCTTCATTGCACACGATCCTCATGCAGTCACCAAACATCCCACAAGTGTCACCACAGGGACGGTACCCTGGAGCAGTATCCACGTCATGTCACGACGCATCGTGAAGAACCTGTGAAATACTCTCCGTCGCAAATCCGATGGTCCTCACTCGTGTTTTTCTCCTACTTTCATCACATCTCCACTATGTACTAATCCTTAATTTTTATTAGAATCATGAACAAAATCAAAGCTCTAGAGTTAGCCTCTCCACTAAACCGGACTTTATTCATTCATTTCAACATGACCAACCTTGGTCTTTCTTTTCAATATTCATTTCAATTTCTTTCCAATTGCCGGGGGAGACTTAGCTACTCTTTCATTTCAATTCCAATTCACAAATTCTAACGTAATCTGAGCACTTCTAGCTCATGAGTTCATTTTTCATTGCCTCAGCATATCATGATCTTAGCTTTCATATTCATGAAATTCTTCATTCAAAGTATGACCCATTTTGTGTACATTTCTCAATTCAAACTATGATTCATTTCATATAAATCCATACAGCAATAAAAAGAGTTCATCAACATCAATCATAAAGTTCACAATCTTCAAAATAGACAGCATAATGTTCTCTGACATATCTAAACACTCTGGACAGACGACTTGGATCTCTTCCAGTCGACTTGTTCAGTCAATTCCATTTATTCATAACTACTCGGGAGAGTCGACTGCTGCACATGGCAGTCGGCTGTTCCGCAGTGTTTCTGATTTCAATTATCAAGCACAGGACAGTCGACTGTCGTTCAACACAATCGCCTGTTCGCGGAGTTCAATCATGTAATTTCTCAAGTTCTATACAGTCGACTGCTACACGCATTCGGTCGACTGAACAGTTTGAAAAGATCTCAAATTCAGGAATCACACATCATATTTTGTCACGCTATTCTTCAACGAGAATAATTCACATTTCATGGTTATCACATTGTTCTCAAAATGAGAAGTACTAACGAATATTCATAATTCATATTTTCATACATCTATAATGTCACTTCAATCTTTACTATACTAATCTTTCTCAATTCTAGTAATTTTGCAAGGTATAATTTCCCAAAAATACACATGTCAAAGTCATAGTTCTGATTACGCCTTTTATTCTCAAATCACATTTTATTCCATGCAACAATTCCCAAATTATCATTATGAAGTCTCATGTATTTTCGAAACAGTAGAACATGCGAGTTTATAAAAATGCATCAGTACCAGTCGACTTATACTATAGTAAGTCGTCTGTCCAGGGAAAAACATCCATGATTTTAAGCAAGAAGTTGACTTATAACAGCACCAGTCGACTTAAATGAGCACATAAGTCGACTTACAAGGTCCTAAGTCGACTTACCAGAACGTTTCTCTTCTGACATTTCTCAATAATTAATGCCACAAATCTCTTTATTAGCCAAGTTCATATTCATGGTTATAATTAATCCATATCAACTTAGATTTTTACTAATCCAATCACATACAATTGCATACTCACATTCCAATCAATTCATAGGTCAATTTTCCAATTAAGAGTGTACTCTTATTAATATTTTTTATGCATCATTTCTCAATATAATACTAGCATCATTTCTAATTAGAAATATGGAAACTCAGACCCACTATCATTCATTCATTTTACATCTAACATGCATCTCTAATTAGAAATATAGAAAATTCTACCCACCTTGTATGGAGAGAAAACAACACAATAGCAACGAAGTCCTTGTGAATGAATGCACCTCCTCCTAGAACGCTCGCACACACCTCCAACCGAAAGCTTCTAACCGGCCCTCTTCTCCTTGTTGAAAGTAATACAATCCCACACAATTCTCTCAATCTTTTACTCACAACATGCTACTAAATTAGACTATAGTTTTAGAAAGATAATAAACACAATAGAACTAGCCATGGGAGGGGGGGTATTTATACTAGAAATCAAGTAGGATGAAGGGCTAGGATTTACTAGTTGTTTTAGGATGGAAGGCTAGGATGAGAGTAGGAGTTACCACAACTACCCACATTCACATAACTACCACACCATGACCACCACTAAACTTTTGAATCTCCCTCCAAAATCCACAACCGGCCATGCAAAGAAAGTGCACTTGCACGTGTACGTGTAGTGCACGTGCAAGCAACTAGGCCAAAAATTGTGCATTAGATTTTTACATAAAAATAAAATAGACTTTTTAAATAAATTAATCCATGGGCTTTTAGTTTTATGGGCCAAAATAGTAAAAATAAAAATACATTTTTGGGCTTTAAGAAAGAGGCTTTAAAATATGGCTTTCTATTTATTTAAAGAAAGGCTTTTGTATAGAAATAGTTTGAAAACACATATTTAAATAATTATAAACATCACAATAAAAATAATTATAAGATTTAATTCAACCAAAATATTGCACGTGCACACTACGTACAAAATAAAATAATTTCATTAATTAAAAAATCAGGGTATTACACAAGGTTCTGGAGCAGAGGCTCCCGCCACTTCGTCCCGATGCCGCGGAGATGGTGGGCAGGCAGGGCATGAGGCCGCATGCCCCAGATTGGGGGGTCAAGGTAGGGGATACCCTGCTCGAGGGCCCAGTGTCGCTGGAAGTGGTGGAGCATCTTGCCACCGAGTGAGATCGGATGGCTCTGGCAATAGAGACGTCCGCGACAACCTACATAAGGTGGGCTCAGGCGCAGCTCTCGGTAAGTGTTTGGTATTTTCTATGTGCATAGAACTTAGGGATTTCTCAAACTTGTTCTTCCTCGGCCAAGCGTTGCTTCTTGGGCAGCACTTCCATAAGTGCTTGGAGAAAGAGATCCTGGTCGACAGGAAGAATGTCGATAAGTATTTCTGTGAACTTACTCATCTGCAAGACGAGCTGAAGGAGGCCCAGAATGCCCAGGTGGTCGGCCAAGCTCAGATGGCCTCGCTGCAAGACCATCATTCAAACCAGCTGGCGCACTTCCGAGCTAAGGCACAGGCGGAGGCTGAGAAGGCACCGATTTCCATGGTGGAGATGCAGATCACCATGGCAGACACTCTGATCTTGGCCCAAGATGAGGTCTACGCCAAGGCCAAGGAGCACTTCCAGCAGGTCTACCCGGAGTGTCGAGTCGACCACCTCCACTACAACTGGCGGCTTCCCGTGCATCTGCCGAAGCCTGGCAGAAAGGAGGAGGACAGGAGGGACCCTCATCAAGAGGAGGCCGGGGGCGACCCTGGTCACGAAGACGTGTCGTTCCCCCTAATCAGTAGTTTAGGATTTTTATTCTTTTGACTTTGTATTTGCCTTACGCGGACTGGCCACCACCTTTTGTAACTAGTTTTTTAATTTATAAGAGAAAATATTTTTTTGGCCGATCTTCTGTGACTTGTAGTTTTTCACCAGTCTCTTTTGTGACGCGTTGTTTTTCTCATCTTCTTGATAGATGCATGAGGCCCTCAGCACCGACCTTTATTCTGCCGAGGTCTCCTGGCTCCGAAATAAGCTGGGGCCGAAGAAGAGTGCGCTGGCTTGCCATCGTAATAAGGCTCAAGATCGAGAGGCCACGGTGAATTATTTTCTGAACAAGTCTAAGGAGCTCAGCCTAAAGGTCACTTGCTTGAAGAAGGTCATAGCCGACCAGGACTGGTAAAGAGTTGAGATGAATTGGTCAACCTCGGATGCCTCCACTGGGCGACCGGCTTCGGATTCATTTCTTCGCGAGGCTATTGTAGAGAAGGAGTTGGAGATTCGGAGGCTGAAGCTTATGCTAGGCACCGGTTCGCTCGAGGGAGCGAGCCATTCTGTATTGGGTCCTTCTCCAACTTTTTATCTAGAAATGGCGAGGCCCGCCGACGTGCAGAGTTCCATTGCCGATGCGTCCTTACTAGTCGGATAGGTAGAGCACGTGGAGGGTCCCGTGGGAAGCACTAAGTTCGCGTTTTAAGCCCAGTGATTTGTAATATCTTTATTGTATTGTGTGGCCGTTTCTGGCGCTCCATGAGTAATAAAACTTCAATTTCTTTACTTTGATAATTTGTTAAGCGAGACCGGTAGGGACGTAGCTCGAGACCATTGTCGAGCATGGCTTTGCTTGAGGTTTCTGCCAAGGCAAAAAGAGCCATCGGGTTGTGGCTTCGCTCGGGAGCCGAACCATTACTCCTCGCAGGTAGCATTTAATAAGGGACGTTTCACTTTCTGATAAAAATTAATGGGGATGTTTCATCTTCTGCCGTTTGGACTCGCCGATGCCATAAATGTGCCTCTCCGGAGGGCTATATAATCCTCACCTCCTCACCACCTTTTTGCCAAGAAATGTCGGTGACTTACCTGCCACCCGCTGGCAATTCGGGGTTTTGGCTCCGAGGGTCGTTTATCCCGAGCTGTCAGCGGGTGAGAGGTGGGTCGATCCCGGGGGTGAGATTCGGGGTGCCTGCCCCACAAGTTGGAATTCTTGGCCGAGAGTCTCGGATTGGTGGCTTTCCTGCCATCCTCTGACAATTTGGGGTAAATGGCTCCGAGGGCAGTTTACCCCGAGTTGCCAGCGGGTGAGAGGTGTGTCGACCAAGGTCCGGGGCTCGAGGCGCTTGCCGAAGGTGGGTGCCCCGGAGATTGAGTTTTTGGGCGAGAGTCCTGGGTCGGTGGCTCCCCTGCCACCCTCGAACAATTCAGGGTTTTGGCTCTGAGGGCCGTTAACCCCGAGTTGTCCGCGGATGAGAGGTGGGGTCAACCAAAGGTCCGGGGCTCAGGGCATTTGCCGAAGGCGAGCGCCCTAAATCTAATAAAAAAATTTGGGTTGGGTGTGGCTGAAGGTCGTCGCCGAGCGTAAAGGTCATCGGGCTTGAAAAAAGCCAGGCCCTACTCGAGGTTGATGCAAAGCCCCCATACCCTAAGAGAAGCTAGTATGAGTGTAGCTGGAGATCATCGCAAAGCATAAAAGTCGCATTGCTTGAAAAGGCCAAGGCCTTGCTCGAGGTTGATACCGAGCCCCCATACCTATTCTCAGGTAGATAGTACGAGTGTAGCTGGAGGTCATCACCGAGCGCATAGGTTGCATTGCTTGAAAAAGTTCAGGCCCTGCTCGAGGTTGATGCCGAGCCCCCATACCTTAGGAGAGGCTGTTATGAGCGTAGTTAGAGGTCATCGCCGAGTGTAAAGGTTGCATGGCTTGAAAAAGTCAAGGCCTTGCTCGAGGTCGATGTCGAGCCCCCATACCTGTTCTCGGGTAGATAGTACGAGTGTAGTCAGAGGTCATCGCCGAGCGCATAGGTCACAGTGCTTGAAAAAGCCCAAGCCCTATTCGAGGTCGATACCGAGCCCCCATACCTGTTCTCGGGTAGATAGTACGAGTGTAGCTGGAGGTCATCGCCAAGCGCATAGGTTGCAGTACTTGAAAAAGCCCAGGCCCTGCTCGAGGTCGATACCGAGCCCCCATACCTTAGGAGAAGCTATTATGAGCATAGCTGGTGGTCATCGCCGAGCGTAAAGGTCGCATGGCTTGAAAAAGTCAAGGCCTTGCTCAAGGTCAATGCTGAGCCCCCATACCTGTTCTCGGGTAGATAGTACGAGTGTAGCCGGAGGTCATCGCTGAGTGCATAGGTCGCAGTACTTGAAAAAGCCCAGGCCCTGCTCGAGGTCGATGCCGAGCCCCCATACCTATTCTCGGGTAGATAGTACGAGTGTAGCTGGAGGTCATCGCCGAGCGCATAGGTCGCAGCACTTGAAAAAGTGCAGGCCCTGCTCGAGGTCGATGTCGAGCCCCCATACCTTAGGAGAAGCTGTTATGAGCGTAGCTGGAGGTCATCGCCGAGCGTAAAGGTCGCATGGCTTGAAAAAGTCAAGGTCTTGTTCGAGGTCGATGCCGAGCCCCCATACCTATTCTCGGGTAGATAGTACGAGTGTAGCTGGAGGTCATTGCCGAGCACATAGGTCACAGTGCTTGAAAAAGCCCAGGCCCTGCTCGAGGTCGATGCCGAGTCCCTATAGATTAGGAGAAGCTGTTATGAGCGTAGCTGGAGGTCATCGCCGAGCGTAAAGGTCGCATGGCTTGAAAAAGTCAAGACCTTGCTCGAGGTCGATGCCGAGCCCCCATACCTGTTCTCGGGTAGATAGTACGAGTGTAGTTGGAGGTCATCGCCGGGCGCATAGGTCGCAGGGCTTGAAAAAGCCCAGGCCCTGCTCAAGATCGATGCAGAGCCCCCATACCTTAGGACTGACTTTTTATGGCTTGCGGTGACATCCGAGCACCGAGCCGCAAGCTCGTAGGAGAAGCTTTTGTGGCTTGTTGTGCCATCCTAGCGCCGAGCCTCAAGCATGTAAGAGAAGCTTTTGTGGCTCGCGGTGACATCTGAGCACCGAGCCTCAAACTTGTAGGAGAAGCTTTTGTGGCTCACGGTTCCATCCGAACACCGAGCTTCAAGCTTGTAGGAGAAGCTTTTGTGGCCCGCAGTGTCAACCGAGCATCGAGCTGAAAACTTGTGGGAGACATTTTTGTGGCTCGTGGTGTCATCCGAGCGTCGAGCCCAAAATTTGTTTTAAGAAAGCTGGCACGAGGCAAAGAGGGTTAAATGGTTACATCATATTGATTTTACAAAACTAGGCACGAGGTGCCGATTACATCTTGGAATTTACAGATGGGTAACTACAAGGGCTATGCGAGGTGCTAATTCTTCCCTTCGAGGAATTTGATAAGGTGCTTCGCGTTCCAGGGTCTCTTCACAACCTTGCCCTCCGGGTCGGTAAGGCGGTACGTTTCTGGGCATACAACCTCAGAAACTTTGTACGTGCCTTCCCAGTTTGGAGCCAGCTTTCTCTTTTGGCCGGGGTTAGATACCGCCAGCTTTTGGAGGACGAGGTCCCCTAGCTTGATGTTGGTGGGATGCACCCTTTTGTTGTAGAACCTCTCGATCCTCTGTTGGTATGTGTTCCTCCTGATGGCGGATTTTTCCCTAACCTCGTCTATGAGGTCCAGATTGGCGTGCAGTGGCGCCGAGTTGCTTTCTTCATCAAATGCCATGATTCGGGGCGAAGGGAGCCCAATCTCGAGGGAAATTTCCGTCTCCACGCCGTAAGTCAGATTGAATGGCGACTCTCCCGTGGGGATTCTCTTCGTTGTCCGATGGGCCCAGAGAATGCTCATCGACCCATAATTCCTTGGAAGAATTATCAAGTCTTTTCTTCAGACCGTCAAGGATCTGGCGTTTCGCATTCTCGGCTTGACCGTTCGACTGCGGGTGGCACACCGAAGAGAAGCGTTGCTGGATTCCGAGATCCTCGCAGAACTTTCAAAAATTCTTACCCGCAAACTGAGTTCCATTATCCGTGATGAGTATGTGCAGAATCCCAAACCGAAAATGTGTTTCCAGAAGAATTGCTGGGTCTGCTGCTCGGTGATCGTTGCCAGGGGCTCGGCCTCATCCACTTGGTGAAGTAGTCGATCGCTACTATCAGGAAGTTCCTTTGGCCCTTCGCTTTCGGGAAGGGGCATACCAGGTCTATCCTCCACATAGCAAAGGGGGTCGGACTGGTCAGGGAGCGGAGGCTTTCTTGTGGAACCATTCTCACCGAGGAGAACCTTTGACAAGGACCACACTTTTTGACCAGGGCCAGGGCATCTTGCAACATCGTGGGCCAGTAATACCCGTGGTTCAGAGCCTTTCGGGTGAGCGATCAGCTCCCCATGGGGCACCCACCAATTCATTCTTGGAGCTCCTTAAGAGCGTACTTTGCTTTGTCAGAGGTTAAGCAGCGGAGGTAGGGTCTTCCGTCTGTCGTGGTGTACACGCATTTGAAGAGGGTTTCGCTGATCATGGCGAACCTCTCCGAGCGGACCCTGATCTTCCTTGCCTCGGCTCGGTCTTTGGGGAGCTCTCCTTTGATTAGAAACTTTCGGATGGGAGTGGTCTAATCGTTAGGCTGAGCTTCGTCGTCTATAGAGAGGGTTTCGGGGAGGTCGATACTCGGCTTCAGGAGTACTTCGATCAGAATGGTGCAGTCGAGACCCTCAAAGGACGAGGAGGCTAACTTTGATAAGGCATCAGCCTGGGCATTCTGCTCTCTTGGGATCCTTTCGACTGCGAAGTCATCAAAGGATGTTAAGAGCCGCTGGACCACGGCCAAATACCGGATCATCCGATCGTCACGGGCCTCGTATTCTCCGATGATCTGATTGACCACGAGCTGTGAGTCACTGAAGGCCCTGATCTGTCTGGCGCCTTCCTGGTGTGTTAGAGTGAGACCTACGATCATAGCTTCTTATTCGGCCTCGTTGTTAGAGACTGGAAAGTTGAGGCGCAGGGAATATTGGAGAAGGAAGTTGTCAGGTCCTCGCAAAATGATGCCCGCACCACTCCCCGCTTCGCAGGAAGAGCCGTCGACATAAACTTCCTACATCTGGTCAGCTTCCCCACTTTCGGGTTGCTCGGAGATGGTGCATTCCGTGATGAACTCGACAAGGGCCAGTCCCTTAATTGCTGTCCTTGGTTGATAGCCGATGTCGTATTGACTGAGCTTGATGAACCACTTGACCAGTCGGCCGGAGCTCTCGGGCTTGTGGAGTACGGCCTTCAAAGGCTGTTCTGTGAGGACCTGAATTGAGTGCACCTAGAAAAAGGGACGGAGCTTTCGCGCGGCCATTACCAGGGCGTATGCTACCTTCTCCATTTTTGCATATCTGGTCTCGGCCGAGAGCAGAACCTTGTTCACATAGTACAGCAGTTTTTGGACTTCGTCTTCTTCTCGAACGAGAACAGCACTGAGCATGCATTCCGAGGCCGAAAGATAAAGCCAGAGAGGCTCGCCCGGCTCGGGTTTTCTAAGAAGCGGAGGATTGGCGAGGTACTCTTTCAATTGGGCAAACGCCTCCTGCTGCTGAGTGCCCCATTCGAAGCCTCTGGTTCCGCACAGAGCTTTGAAGAATGAGATAGAATTCTCTTCGGACTTGGAGAGAAAATGGCAGATGGCCGCTAGTCTTCCCGTGAGCCGATGGACTTCCTTGATTTTTCTCGGAGGGGCCATGTCTATTATGGCTTGGATCTTCTCGGGGTTCGCCTCGATGCTGCGCTGGCTGACAACGAACCAGAGGAATTGTCTCAAGAAGACGCCGAACGCACACTTGGCCGGATTGAGCCTCATATTGTGGGTCCGAAGGACGCCAAAGGCTTCTTCTAGGTCGGCAAAGTGGTCCTGTCCTTGCTGGCTTTTGAAGAGCATGTCATCGACGTACATTTCCATGTTGCGACCAATCTGGTCCTTGAAGACTCGGTTGACAAGCCTCTAATAGGTAGCACCGGCGTTCTTCAGCCCGTAGAGACCTTGGTCGGTGAGGAAGGACATCTTGGCTATATCAGGGGGGAACATTCGGATCTGATTGTAGCCCGAGAAGGCATCCATGAAGGACAGGAGCTCATGACCGGACGTTGCGTCGATCAGAGCGTCGATGCTGGGGAGAGGGAACAGATCTTTGGGGCACGCCTTGTTGAGGTCGGTAAAGTCTATGCAGATCCTCCAGCTCCCGCTCGCCATTCTCACCATCACGATGTTTGCCAGCCA
This sequence comes from Hemerocallis citrina, assembly GCA_017893485.1. NCBI lineage: Eukaryota > Viridiplantae > Streptophyta > Magnoliopsida > Asparagales > Asphodelaceae > Hemerocallis > Hemerocallis citrina. The sequence goes on along the minus strand of CM030358.1, from coordinate 446,662,989 downwards.
CTTGGGGTAGCTGACCTCCTGGATGAACCGGGCAGTCAACAGTTTGTCTACCTCCGCTTTCACAGCCTGCTGCCTCTCCGGGGCAAACTTACGTTGCTTTTGGACGATCAGCTTCGAGCCAGTGATCACGCTTAGTCTGTGCATGATCAGGTCTTTGGAGATCCCGAGCATGTCGGAGGGCTTCTAGTGTGTCTAATTTTTATACAAATATTTGTACTCATTTACCCATTAAAATTGCTTGTTTTCGTTTATATTGTTTATAATTCATCTTATTTCTATAAGATTGTAATTAATTAATTATTTTTGAAGAAATAAGATTTTTGATACAAAAAGTGAAGATTTGTGGTATAAATCAACAAACAAAGCAAAACTATTGATTTATTAATTTTTATTGTTTTGTTGAATCTTAATTTGCTAATTGAGCTAAAAGTGCGATTAATAATTTTAAAAGGGTTTAAATGAGCTAATATGATTTTTAGTTAGTTTAATTAATTTTAAACTAGTTAATTTTATTTTATTATTAAAACCCTAATTTCTGGTATTGTTTTTATGTATGCAGCACGTGTTTGCAAGATAAGGAAAGAGAAGAAGAAGGAGAAAGAAATAAATATCAGGTTAAAAAAGGAAGGAAATAAATGAAAAAGGAGGGACTTTTCTGCAAAGAGCAAACCCTAGGTCTCTTTGCTCGTTTGTCTATAAATACATACAAAGTTGGAACACGATTTCCTAAGAGGTGACGGCTAACACAAAAATAAAAATAAAAATAACCTTTTTTAACAGAAAAAGAAAGAGAGGGAGACATCTGGCGTGACGACGTCCTGGTTTTGCGCACGCGGTTCGAGGCGGCGCAGGACTGACAGCGACAGTCGTGACGTGTCACTCCTTCTTCTCTTCTTACGTGCGGCTCAGAGCAAAAACAAGGAGAGAGAGGGACAGCACGTGGGCAGAAAGCTGGTGTCTTGGCACGCGGTTCGAGGCGGCACAGGGCACTGACAGCAACAGCCGACAGTGACAGGCGGGCTTCTTCTTCTTCTTCTCTTGCGTGCGGCTTTGAGACATGATGCGACGCGACGCAACGCGAGGATGAGACGGCGCTGTACCCCTAGGCGACAGGACGTGACAGGCCTGGGTGCTGACTAGGCATGCTTTTAACTTCCGACGTGTTGACGTGGCGACGCGGTTTGACCAGGACAGTGTGTGGGCACAGTTTTTGAGACAGAAGAGAGAGAACGGCTTGGACTTGGTTCTTGGAGTTCGGTTTGCATTATTTTTATATTTTCTTTTGTATCTCTTCTTCTCTAAATTTTTTATGATGCAATCTCAAACAATTTTTGTTAGTTGCAATTTGAATATGAACTAAGTTTATTTTTCTAAGGCTTTGATGTAGCCTAGTTTTTTAGAACACAATTTTAATTCCTTATTATTGTTCTATTTTTCCATGGTTGTGTGTTGATTTTTATTATTAATGCGTACAATTGGTGGATAGACATTTGTATGATCTTTTAAATCATGAAGAGACCGAACTGGTGATTTGTGGTTAATAAAAATTAAACACCGTTATAGGAGAACGTGACTATTAAGAAATTCATAAAATTTCAATTAATAATTTGATGAATTTAGGCAAATAATTAGTTGAGAATAATTTTTATACTGCGTGGATAGTGTAGTGAATATTTTTTGGATTTTGGTCTACAACTTGGAAAGATAATATTTTTATTCATAAGGAGTTATAATTTGTGTGTGTGATAAACTAAGTGAAGTCAAAAGCCCTAGAACTAATTTTTCCATTAACAAATTACAAGAATTTCACAGTTTCACAGCCCTTTCCCTCTTCACTAATTTAATTAGCTTTAATTAGATTAATTTAACTTAGTTGTTTTATCATTTATAAATTTCGATTATCCAAATAGTGATTCATCTAGTAATTCGGTACCCAATAAAATATCTAGTACCTGTGGGTTCGACACTCTATTCACTTAACTATATTACTTGTTCCGATTTGTACACTTGCAAATATTCACATCAAGTTTTTGGCGCCGTTGCCTGGGACTAGTTATTCTTTTATTGATATTGAAAATTGCTAGATTATTACTAGTTTGGATTTTTTGTATTTATTTTTATTTTATTATTCTTTTACATCTTTATTTTCTTTTGACTAACTTTTACTTTTATTTATTTTTCTTATTTTATTTTTTTTAGTTTTAGTTTTTTTTTTCGATACTTATATTTCAGGACATACCCATACATTATCATGGGGAACGATGAAAATAGGCCTTTGAGAGACTATGCTATGCCCTCAATTTATGAAGCAAGCATAAAGAGGCCGGTTATTGAAGCTAACGATTTTGAGATTAAACCGGCGATTATTCTAATGATTCATCAGACTGTTCACTTTTGGGGACTACCACACGAAGATCCTTATGCTCACATTGCAAACTTTCTGGAAATTTGTGATACTTTCAAGTACAACGGAGTATCAGATAATGCAATCAGATTGAGAATCTTTCCTTTTTCACTACGAGATAAGGCGAAGGCTTGGCTACATTATCTACCACCCGGTAGTATTACAACTTGGGAGGGACTTGCACAAAAAATTTTGGCTAAGTATTTTCCGCTATTAAAGACAGCAAAACTAAGGAATGATATTTCTACATTTACTCAATTGGAGACTGAGTCTTTGTATAATGCATGGGAGAGGTACAAAGAGTTATTAAGAAAGTGTCCTAATCATGAACTACTGAAATGGCTGTAAATTCAAATATTCTATAATGGTTTGGGAGTTACACATTGATCTATCGTTGACGCAGCAGCTGGTGGTGCAATCATGAGCAAAACTTACAGAGCAGCCTATGATCTTTTAGAGGAGATGACATCAAATGATTACCAGTGGTCTTCAGAGAGAACAATGCTAAGAAAAGTGGCTGGAGTTTTTGAACTTGATCCTTTTTCTACTTTAAATGCAAAAAATGATACTTTATCTAAACAAGTAGGAAACATGAATTTTAATGCTATTCAACCTAATATTATTTGTGATCTTTGCGCAGGAAATCATTCAAGTAAAGATTGTCAAGTGGGGAACCCTTTTGCTCCCTCAAATACAAACATGAAAATTTCGTGTCAAACTTTCAAATGCAAAACAATCATTATGCAATCACATACAATCAAGGATGGAGAAACACCCAAATTTTCCATGGAACAACAATCAAGGAGCAGTTATACCACCTCAAAATTTTTCCACAGCAAAAAAAAGAAGCCGACACTTGAAGACATGTTTATGCACTACATGCAAAAGACAGAACAATACATACAAAAGACAGATTTGGCAATCCAAAATGTTACAAATTCAACTTTGGCTTCCATTCACAATCTTGAGGTACAAATTAGTCAAATTTCAATTACTCTTATTGAAAAAGTTGGAGGAACATTACCAAGCAACACAGTTGTCAATCCCACGAAAGATGTCAAAGTAATAACACTAAGAAGTGGGAGGACAATTGAGAAACCACAAGAAGAAAATGACGAACAAAATGTGGTTGAAAAGGAAAAAGAGTACGAACAAAACATGGAGGAACAAATTCAGCATAAGCAAGTAACGTATGATCTTGTTAATTCCATAAAGTTTCTTCCCGAAGAACAGTCATCTATTCAAGTAAGTGAAACTGATTTAATTGTGGGCGAGAAACATAAGACTAAATTTGAAAAATCACCAATCGAAGTTTGTCCAACAAAGTCAGCAATTTTTGAAACCGAAAAAGAAAATATTTTTGAACATGTCATGTATTTGGATGCTGCACCCTCTATTTATTCATTTTTTCAGCAAAAATTCAAAGAGGTGGGGGAATCAAAGACATCATCATCAGGAAGGAAAATGCCTCAAACTAGAGCTTGAACCTAATCCACACCAGAAGAGAAGTGTTAGAAAGGATGTTTTAATGTTGTTGGATCTTGGCGTCACATAATCATCTCACCCCCATGTCTGGCTGAAGACTTAAAACTTAGCGCTTTTTGGAGGCAAACCATGTTTTCTTTTATTGCATTTAGGTTTGATTTATCTTTTACTTTATTTTATTTTAATTTTTGATTTTATCTTGTAGGATTGCATAAATTTTGGAAGTCGCCGGGCGGAGCTGTTTTGTACGCCTTCATTGATGGCTATTTTTGAGCAGTATGGAGTCAGAATCTGGAAACCTGATTCAAAGAGAAATTTTAGAAAATTGTCTTAGCTATCCAGCAAACAAAAACAGCCCATTTGGACATCTACAGCTTCAGATATCGCAAAAATACTGAACGCTGCGCGTGCAGAATTTTTAAGACGAATCAGGGGAGAAATTCTGAACTTTTTGCATTCATTTTGTTTTTCTTTTCCTTTCCCATTGAGGACAATGTGATATTCAAGTTTGGGGGGAAGGTTTAAAAATTTATTATTTAATTTTTTATTTAAAAAAAAAAGAAAAACAAAACAAAAGGATTTCACTTATGCTTATCTTTACACTTTTGAGTTCTTTATTGTGATAAGCATTGAAAATATTTTTTTGGGATAGACAATTGCTTATAAATCAAGAGTAAGCATACTTATTTACTTTAGGATTATTGAGTTTCAAAATTCCTTACAAAATTATGTGAGTCATGCTATTATACATAAAAGACAAATGTGATGCTTTTTCTTGTGATTATCACCTTTGATCTAGTCCTAAACAGAGTTGAAGTAAATAGAGTAATAAAAAAAAAATTAAAAAATTTGAATAAAGTCAATCTACTCCAATATTTTGAGTTGCTTAGTAACTAGGGGTATTCATCACAAATATTTACTTTTACGTCAAACGACAACTTGAAATATGAGTATGCAAAGCACTTTAAGTTTGTGACTTGTTGAGTAACCGGGTGAATTCATCACAAATGTTTTGCATTCGCGTCAAAAGGCAAGTGAAAACTTAGAGAAATTACTAAAATTGAAAATAAAAAAATAAAAATAAAAAAAACTCTAGTTTGCTACTCGGTTTGTAGTAGTGAGAAGGGATAATCACAGATTGAGTTATTACATACTACAATTACATTAAATGCATGACAAATATGATTGGGTTTGGAAATATGAATAAATAATTGGACTGGAGAAAGTGGGTATGCTTGATTTTACTTTATTTGTTATTGTTTATATTTTTAATTGAAATTTTGATACTTACATAATAAGACCTTTTAGTGTGAAGGGTTGAGCCTATTATTCCCTATTATTGATTTTACTTTTTGCTTGAGGACAAGCAGAATCTTAAGTTTAGGGGTATTTGATGTGTCTAATTTTTATACAAATATTTGTACTTATTTACCCATTAAAATTGCTTGTTTTCGTTTATATTGTTTATAATTCATCTTATTTCTATAAGATTGCAATTAATTAATTATTTTTGAAGAAATAAGATTTTTGATGTAAAAAGTGAAGATTTGTGGTATAAATCAACAAACAAAGCAAAACTATTGATTTATTAATTTTTATTGTTTTGTTCAATCTTAATTTGCTAATTGAGCTAAAAGTGCGATAAATAATTTTAAAAGGGTTTAAATGAGCTAATATAATTTTTAGTTAGTTTAATTAATTTTAAACTAATTAATTTTATTTTATTATAAAAATTCTAATTTCTGGTATTATTTTTATGTATGCAGCACGTGTTTGCAAGAAAAGGAAAGAGAAGAAGAAGGAGAAAGAAATAAATATCAGGTTAAAAGGAAGGAAATAAATGAAAAAGGAGGGACTTTTCTGCGAAAAGCAAACTCTAATTCTCTTTGCTCGTTTTTCTATAAATACATACAAAGTTGGAACACGATTTACTAAGAGGTGATGGCTAACAAAAAAAAAGAAAAAGAAAAAGAACATTTTTAACAGAAAAAGAGAGAGAGGGAGACATCTGGCGTGACAGCGTCCTGGTTTTGTGCACGCAGTTCGAGGCGGCACAGGACTGACAGCGACAGTCGTGATGTGTCACTCCTTCTTCTTCTCTTCTTACGTGCGGCTCAGAGCAAAAACAAGGAGAGAGAGGGACAGCACGTGGGCAGAAAGCTGGTGTCTTGGCACGCAATTCGAGGCGGCACAGGGCACTGACAGCAACAGCCGACAGTGACAGGCGGGCTTCTTCTTCTTCTCTTGCGTGCAGCTTTGAGACGCGACGCGACGACGAGACGGCGCTGTACCCCTAGGCGACAGGACGTGACAGGCCTGGGTGCTGACTAGGCGTGCTTTTGACTTCCGACGTGCTGACGTGGCGTTGCGGTTTGACCAGGACAGTGTGTGGGTGCAGTTTTTGAGATAGAAGAGAAAGAACGGTTTGGACTCAGTTCTAGGAGTTCAGTTTGCATTATTTTTATATTTTCTTTTGTATCTCTTCTTCTCTAAATTTTTTATGATGCAATCCCAAACAATTTTTGTTAGTTGCAAATTGAATATGAACTAAATTTATTTTTCTAGGGCTTTGATGTAGCCTAATTTTTTAGAACACAATTTTAATTCCTTATTATTGTTCTATTTTTCCATGGTTATGTGTTGATTTTTATTATTAATGCGTACAATTGGTGGATAGACATTTGTATGATCTTTTAAATCATGAAGAGACCGAACTGGTAATTTGTTGTTAATAAAAATTAAACACCGTCATAGGAGAACGTGACTGTTAAGAAATTCATAAAATTTCAATTAATAATTTGATGAATTTAGGCAAATAATTAGTTGAGAATAATTTTTATACTGCGTGGATAGTGTAGTGAATATTTTTGGGATTTTGGTCTACAACTTGGAAAGATAATATTTTTATTCATAAGGAGTTTTAATTTGTGTGTGTGATAAACTATGTGAAGTCAAAAGCCCTAGAACTAAATTTGCCATTAACAAATTACAAGAATTTCACAGTTTCATAGCCCTCTCCCTCTTCACTAATTTAGTTAGCTTTAATTAGATTAATTTAACTTAGTTGTTTTATCATTTATAAATTTCAGATTATCCAAATAGTGATTCATCTAGTAATATCGGTACTCAATAAAATATCTAGTCCCTGTAGGTTCGACACTCTATTCACTTAACTATATTACTTGTTGCGATTTTGTACACTTGCAAATATTCACATCAGCTTCCATGCGAAGAGGTCGATGTTGCGGCGAATGCAGTCGGTTAGGCCGGACTTTAGGTCAGGCGCGAGTGAGCAGCTCACTCAGAACCAAGTTGACTTGTCCTCCGTTTCGAACGAAACTTCTTCTAGTTCGTCCATAGGCTCGAGCTCTGGTTGGTTCCTCTCGGGTTGCAGTTCGATGGCGTCCAGGGGAAACACACCGCCTCAGACGGCCGTCATATAGCACGATCGTGCTGCCTCTTGGTTCCCCCGAACGTCCCTAACACCTGACTCGGTGAGGAACTTCAATTTCATGTGGTGGGCCGAGGGAAAGTCCTGGAGGGAGCAGAGCCCCGGTCGGCCGTGGATGGCGTTGTAAGCCGCTTTGACGTTCACAACCATGAAGTCCATCAATTCAGTCCGTCTGTGGGGGGTCGTACCGGCAGTGACATCCAAGGTCACGATCCCCTCTATTGGCACCGGGATGCCAGAAAACCCGTTCAGGGTGTACCCGGCTGGCTTCAGCTTATCTCGGAGGAGCTTGAGGTTCTCAAACACTTCCAGGAAGAGGATGTTTACCGAGCTCCTGTTGTCCATGAGGATCCGACGGACCTCGTAGTTCACCATGATGAGGCTGATGACGAGCGCATCGCAGTGCGGGAGCCAGACCCCCTCCAGGTCTTCCCCTGAGAAGGAGACAGGGAGTTGTTGGACCTGGGGGAAGGGAGGTCTTAGATGGCATTTATCTCTCGGACAAACGCCTTGCGGGAAGTACTAGAATCCCCTCCCATAGGCCCCCCATGGACGCAATGTAGAATGGCTTGGCCTCCGGTCTCTTCGGGATCCGGATCACGCTCGGAACGCTGTTTGGGGGCACGAGGAGGAGGAGAAGGCCTCCGGTTCCTCGTATCCCTTCGGTCCCGGGCGTCTTCCCGGGTGAATTCTTGGAGATACCCTCGTTGGATGAGGACCTCAATTTCGTCCTTTAGGGACCGGCAGTAGTTGGTGTCGTTCCCGTTGTCCCGGTGGAAATGGCAGTAGGACCGCTGGTCCCTTTTCTTGTTGCTGGTTGGTCAAGGGGGAATCTGGAAGAGGTCCTCTGTCTTCGATCGCTAATAGGATGGCCGACACATTTTTTGTCAGTGGCGTGTATCTATCGAAACATGGGATCGGAGGGGCCCTCTTTATGCCGATCCCATCTTTCGGAACCTTCTTGGCTGGCTCGACCTCATCGGCCTTGCGCTTCCCTTTCCCCGGGACCTCTTTGGCGTCCTCGAAATTTAAGGCCTCCTCTGTCCGAATGTACTTCTCGACCCGATTGAGTAGGTCAGGGAAATCAAGGGGAGGCTTCTTGGCCAGGGATGCCTTCAGCTGACCGTGTCGGACGTTGTGTCGGAAGGCTGCCGAGGCGACCCCAACATCGAGGGAGGAGACAGACCTCGCCTCTGCGGTGAACCTCCGAACAAACTGTTGGAGTGACTCCCCTTCCTTCTGTCGAAGGTCCAGTAGGGACTCTCTTGTCTTCTCGTCCTTCCTGCTGGTCATGAAGTGGGCAAGAAAGTTGGCCTCCAGCTGGTCGAACGAGTATATCGAGCCGGAGATGAGGTTAGAGAACCATTCTCGAGCCGAAACCCGAAGAGTGGCAGGTAAAGCACGACATAGGAGGTGATCCGAAGCGCTGTGAATCATCATGAGGGTCTTGAAACCATCCATGTGATCAGCTGGATCACCCTCGCCGTCGTAAGTCTCGAACTGAGGAGGCCGAAAGTTCTGGGGTATTTTGGCTTGTAAGATTGTAGCAGAGAAAGGAGGTGGGTCGGCCTATGACCGTAAGCCGGCCTCGGACCGCCCTCGCCAAAGTGGTCAAGGCGGTTCTCCATTTCATGTAGGCATCGTAAAATGCCCTCGTCCCGTTCCGGCGGGCGGGTTAAGCCTCGAGACTCGCTGGCTCCGGCGTCCGACCGCGAGTGAGAGCAGTGAAGTTTCTCGTTCCCGGGGGTCCCTAAGATGGCCTCCAGGATTTCGTTCCGAAAGTTTTGGAACTCGAGGCGCGTGATCGGAGCTTGTCCGGCCCGGTCGCGTTGAGGTGGCGGCCTTCGGCCTGCATGACTGAGCTCTGGCTCCTGCTCTCGTGATGGGTGCTTGGGATGGTTCGGGGCCGAGTTGGAAGCGACCGCTCCCCTAGTTCGGCTGGCTTTCGGTTCTGGATGACCCGACGTAGGTCGGTTGCTACCAAGCGAGATGTATCCGCCCGTTGACCCTTGGATGGTTGGATTCGTGAGTGTCGGCGAGGATGTCCTGGAGAGGAGCATCTGGACGACGTGCAGAATTGATAGCTCTTCTGGCCTTGGGTGCCTTATGAGCTCGGACTGAGGGGATGACGTTCCTGGATGGGGTCGGACTGGGGTCAGTACTGAGGTTTCCCACAGACGATGCCAACCTGATGCGGTTTGTTTTTGCGGGGTGGCTGCACCAGGTGTGAGTTCTCTCAATTTGTAAAGTGGAAGTCATGGTGCTGGCTATACGCACGACCCTTGGCTGAGGGAGCGGCTCGGGAATGGTAGGAGTGAGGTGGAAGACGGATGCTCGGCTCGGATCCATCAAGCTCGGCTCGGATCTGGAGGCTTGGCTTGGTCTCGTGTACCTGCACTATGCCTAGAAACACCGGGAGAGATCCCGGTGGCAGGCCCTCCGACGATCTAGTTAGTTACTGAAGAGCAACAGTAGCTAGGGTTTCAGAGGGGAAAGATTGATTACCTTTTAATCAATGGGAGGGCCTGGTATTTATAGGTAGTGCAAACGGGTCTGGGACCTGAGCGGGCCGGGTCGAACCCGTTTTCCTATGGGCCTTGAGGCGGCAACGACCCGTTTGACCTCTGTTGACTCGATGATCAGGAGAGAGCAGGTTTTGAGGGGATCTAGTGGCCCAGAAGGGGCCACATCATCTAACCCATATCAACCGTCATAAACTGTTATTGGCCTTAAAATCTGAATATCGGAGACGGATGTGATTGCACCATTAACCTGCAAAATAGCCTGAAACATCGAGGTTGGCCTCAGCGATACACCCTTCGACACCAAAGTCAGAAAATTCAGAAAATATGAAAGGTTGGTTACCCTCTCCCATGTAAAGAGAGTTGGGACTTTTCTCTTGATAAAGAGATGTAGTTTTCAAACTCTCTCTTATGTATGGAGAGATAGAAGTAGTTACCCTGTAGAGATAGGAGGTTTAAACTTACTTCTTCGACTGAACTTGGATTCCTTTACGTTAGAGCTGTTTCGACAGCCTCTTATTGCAGGCCAGATCGGGTTTATGAGTCGAAAAAGTGGCCCACCTCATTCTGTCTCACCTGTATCTGATGAAATTTACTATTTTACTCCTGAGAGATTTAGGATTCATGTCCGACGGTTCCGATTTGATTCTATTTTTTACCACATCACAAGCTCCCCACTCTTCAAGACTGAGTATTGCAGCCTTCGAGGAGTAGTTTGCCTGTTCAGAATAGGCTATAGAACTTATCAAAGCTTTCGGGGACGTGAGAACCTCGCTCGGGGTCTAACGGAGCTGCTCTGACTAGTACCCAGAATGATGCTTAGAATTTTCTTGATTTTTTAAGACTTTTACTTTTTTATAAAAAAATTGGGATTTTCTTGAATTTTCCCTTTTTTAATCAAATTTTTAGAATTTTAATTAATTATTCCGATTTTTTAATTAATTTCTGAAATATAAATTTATTTTTCTAAAATTATAATTATGTTTGAGAATTTTAAAATAAATTTTCAAATTTAAATATTTTAGAATTTTAAAAATAAATTTCCAAAATCTTTTAATTATTTTTCGAATTTTTAAATTATTTTTCTTAAATTTATATTTAATAAAAAGAGTTTAATTAAAAATCATATATGAGCAGACTTTGTGGCGATCTAGATTGTCGATCGCGCGTGTTGCAATTTTTGAGGAGATCGTACGACCATGGGAGTGTGAAGCAACCTCCCTCCTCGGACGACAAAATCCGAACCGAAATGGTCGAGGTCCCACGTGGGACCCACTATCAGTGAGATAAGGGTGGCCAATCGGCCCCACTGCCACGCCAGCACTCGTTGGTGGGCCCCACTTGTCAGTGAGAGAATGAGGGTAGGTAGGGCCCACCTACCACGCCAGCAGGTGTCAACGGTCGGGTGGGGCCCACATTAGGGACCTCCTGCCATGTCGTTGTTGACCGTTCAACTCCCTTATATTAATAATTTGTTTTTTTTAAAACAGACAAGTGCAGAGTGTGCCGCCCGTTTGGCACGTGCAATGCAGATGCTTCTCTTTCCTCCTTTTTTTTGGACCTGCCATCGTGCCGCAGACTTGCTGCCGTCTGCCATGTATACGTGTGCTCAACTTCAGTATAACAAATATTATCGGTGTTACAGCATAATGAACATTCCTGGTGCTTCTCTTTCCTCCGGTTTTTCTTCTTCTCTTTTTTTTCCTTTTTCCACTCCCCCCCTCCCCCCCCCCCCCCCCCATGTTTGTTTGGCTCTTGCTCACAGCTGCAATATAACGAACATTTCTAGTGCTACAGATGTCAGATGGACTCAAATATCTACAAATTCTGTTTAGAAGTCAGTTGTCACGCCCCGCTTCCCAAAATATGGAAGTACGGCACGCAACTAAGGCCCAACGAATGATACAAGTATTCAAACTCATATAATTCATAAGCTGTACAATTAGCTCAACAACACATGTAACAATCACATGAACAAGAATAGAATACAATAACAAATATCTGAGATACAAGAATTTCGGGTCAAAACGCCTGGAAATACAATGTAATGAAAAAAATAGAATGTAATAAACTGTTCGTTGTGGTTAGATAGATACCGTAGCGACTATAAAAGTAGAGAAATAGCTCCAGCTAGTAATTCCATCATGACTGTCTAGAGAGTTTGTTCGCCAAGTTCCTTTTGTATCTTATCATCTGTACTTGTATAAACATTAACTAAAAAGATGAAAAAAAAAGTCTGTTAGAGCAAGCTTTGGACAGCAAGTAATACAAGCAGAGATACATTACAAGAACTACTGTAAGCATGTAACGGGAACAAGCAACAAGGAACGATACAAGTAACAAGTGTAAACTTGTAACGAAAAACTAGAAACATGTAAATAGAACTTCATGGTATATTCAATCGATATGCAATAGATAATGACCAATAATGCAATAGTCTAGTAGTTGGTAACCAAGTGTCATGTGATCATGAATCATGTAATCGGGTGTCACGCCTCGCTTCCCAAAAAGGAATACAGAATACGGATACGCGACTAAGCCCAGCGAATGATTTTTATTATCCATAAGCTATCAGGATCTTTACAACACTTCACAAGAATAATAAGAGTCGGAAGCAAGAAAAGTCAACCACGCATGCATATATGAATCAAAATACCAACAGAATTTACTTGAAACAAAATATATTAATTTCAAATAAATCAGATCTTAATAAGTCAATAATCCTGGGTCACATTGCCCAAATACAAAATAAATCCAAGTAACAGATGCAATTGTTCAAATAAGCAACAAGAAAACTAAATAGATATAGCAAAGTCTCCAGCAACTAGAATCTCATATCACCTACTCCATCTGGCAACTATTCTCCAAAATCTACAATTTAATAAATTGCAGGAAGAGGAAAAGGAAAACAAATTCCCGTCAATGCAAGTTATGGGCCGCTTGTAGTGCAGGATAGAAGTACAGGGAATAAATAAATAGATATAAAATAATAGCAGAACAAACATAGCATGGTATAAGCGTTTCAACATAATAGAATATCTAACATGAATTGGGAAAACAGAATCAAGTAGCATGGTATACTAACAGGTACAAGTAACATGTGTCAAGTGTCAAACAGTATACAGACAGATATACAGATGAAAGTATCAGATAACAGTCAGATAGGTAAACAGGTAACAGTGTCAGATAATAGTCAGACAGGTAAACAGATAATAGATGTCTAATAGCATGTAACAGATAACCGTTAACAAATGTCATGTTCTTACTGTTTTGTGTTTATTACTATCTAGGTAGCACTTCATGCATCCATCCTTTTACCACATGGTTTCTACATTCAAACAAATTACGTTTTAGATTTCGTAGGGGATCATATAGGGCCGTCTACTCAGGTATCAGTAATCAGACAGTAATCAGACAGTAAGAACCTACGGGTTCTCTTCCGAGTACACCTTCCTATAAGAAAGTGTGCATTCAGGTAATCAGTATAACAGTATTGTACCACATAACAGATGCTCAGTATAGAAACATGGGTCCCCTTCTAAGTACACATTTCTATTATTTCCCACTACTAGATCTTTCTGTTAAACCCCGGGTTGGTCATTTATTCTTATTATCAGACAGGCATGTATGTGTCATAAACAGAGCAAGAATAATATGGTATAAGCAGGTAACAGGTTCAGACTGAAAGATAAACATGTACAGATGAAAGATAACTCATAAAAGAATAGAACAACGAAAACTCTAGTTCAGGACAGCAAGATAGTACTCCACTAAAACTGGGATTCCGGTTGCTACAAAAGTGCAAACCTAGATCCGTCAAAGAATGTGAAAATAGACTCCCTTCCGAATCTAGCGAATATATATAAGTCAAATGGTATTTCACAAAAAACAAGTCTGAAAACAGATTTGAATCCAGAAAACGTATTCAGCCAAAAATCAGAAGTTCGTATTCATAAACAGGAAAACAGCATCAAAACTCACCGATTAAATCAACGAAAAATCTGGGATATTCCCTAGTATGTTTAGTAATAGAAAATAAAGTTTCATAATTTTCCAATATAGATAGAATAGTCAAGTAAAATTAGAAAACAGTAAGATGAAGTAGTTTTGTAAATCTGGAATAACAAACACTGCAGTACTAAAACAGCAATATCTCACAAAATATAAATCGAAATCTAGATCCGTCAAAAGGGTGATAAAATAGATACAATAGGCTAATTTTCATATTCTGAAATATTTTAGAGACAGCAAGTAGAATCAGGTCAAATTTATGTATCTTTACTGAACAGAAAGAAAAATCTGCTAGTATAGTAGTTATTTATAAGTATAGAATAGTTTGTAAAACTCATCAAATAAATCCATAAAAATTCAGGGTTAATCCCAATTAGGTCTAGTTATACTCAGAAAAATATTGGATCAAAATAATACTATTAACATTAGAATAAAAATAGATTACTCTCTAGAATTCTCATAAAATCAAATCTGAAATTTCTTATACACCTCTGTAGTAAAACAGTCATAACTCGCAACTCATAAATCGAAACTGAGATCTGTTAGAAGGGTTGGAAAATAGACAGAATTCTCTACAGTTCATATTAACAAATATTTTTTATATACTGACCTTAATAGAGTCTAAAATACTGATCAAAAGCAAGGTAACAGAAAATACAGAATTATTCTTCGAACATAAAATCATCTAGTTCATGTAAAACTCATCCAAATCAACCTAAGCATGAAATATAGTGTATGAGATGTCCAAACAACATGGTATAGGGTATTTTGCAAGTCCAAGACAAGTATAGCACAAATAACACATCAAGCACACGATATCACAAAATAGCATGCATATATACATCCGAAAAGTGGTCATCTCTAGTTGTTTCATGTCATGTATGTCGTAAGGCAACTATGGTCGAATAAACACAATAGAGACAATATATAATAGAGGATTCACACACAAACTGTCGCTAGAACCCAACTACACTACAGGCGGTATTTAGTACTTGTATTACACAAAGAAAAGAATACAAGTTACTTGCCTGAGAGACGACGAAACCGACGAAGCAAAAGCAAGAATAACGGGAACGGATTTCCGGGCAACGAACACCACGAATGAACGAATCCACGAACCAAAGAATGAGCAAAACCCACGAACCCACACACGCACACAAAGAGAGAACCGAGGGCGTGGAAAGTGAAGCCGTGAAGGGACACCGGGGCTGAGCACGGGCTGTCACTGAACTAGTTGCACGAAAGGAGGGTGATGGCCAAGAGGGGGGTAGTCGCTGCTTCGGGAGGAGGCAGCACAGGAGGGGGCTTGCGGCGGCCGGCGAGATGCTGCAGTCATCGCTGACTGTAGGAGATGAGCAGGGAACAGGAGTGCTCGGGTTTCTTGGTGAGGAAGATGAACAGTCAGCAATAGGGTTTAGTTTGAGGGTGATGGCTGAACAGTATAAGGGTGTTCGGGTTTTGGGTAGGGTGGAATAGGGTAACGGGTAGGGAGTGCTGGTTTATTAGATGGGTTTTGAATAGGATAATGTAATGGGTATTGAGTTTGGTAATAAATGGGTATAGGGGATTTGAATCAGGGAATAAGGTGTAGGGGATTATTGGATAGGGGTAATATAACAGATGGGTTTTAAAAAAACAATAAAATTAGGGTGAATAAGAATGAAGTAGGAACAAATGAAAATAATAGGACATGAGAAATAATTAATGGGAATAAAAAATAACGGCCCAGCCAAACAGAGATGAAAATAATAGGAGACAAGAGAATCAAGAACCCAAATAAAGGCGATGAAATAATACAACAAATATATGGAAAAAGAAGATCCGATATACGGTCCAAAAAGAGATACAATAATAATCAAATACATGGAAAAAGAAATACACTCAAAATACAGAAAATGAAAAACAGGGGTTACATCGGGAAACATATAAACTTGTAAACAAGAAACATGTAAACTTGTAAACGGGAACATTTAAACTTGTAAATGAGATCATGTAACTTGTAAGCGACTGTTAATCTTATGAATATCAATCTTTTATTATCTTATCTATTGCATGTGTCTCATACCATAAGTTCAGGTGCATACAATCAAGTAAACATTTAGACTTCAGCAGTGAATTCTAAGAGTTGTGTACTCGGGTCTCCCAGTGATAGTGTCAATAAACAAGAAAAGTAATCAAGAACCCGAATCAATAATCAATAATCAAGAATTAAGAATAACTATTCTGGGAAACACGGGTCACCTTCCGAATATACTCCTCTATATTGTCTACTACTAAGTCGTACCCTTATAACCCGGCTTGTTATTCTTTCAGAATAGATCATGAACATGCAGTCGGTACAATCGATATGAACGGTAATATCAATATAATATCCCTAAGATATCAAGGGCTATGCAATGCATGATATATATAGTTCAATTCATTAAATATGGAAAATAACAGGTTTATATGCAAAAACGTAAAGATGAATTTCTAGACAGCAGCACCTATCGGTATTTAAATTAACTTTCCCGCTTCAACGGGAATGCAAATCCAGTTCCATCAGATATTCCGGAAACTAGACTCCCTTCGGTTCTAACTCATATTCATACGATACATTCTAAGGACAATAGCTATGTGTATAAATTCATTCTTTACTGGTTTCATGCATAGTTTCTATTCTGGAAATTACAACATGACAGTACTAAAACGTCCAATAACTTACAATCTGTAAATAAGATTGAGAAACCATAAGATGCTATGGATTCTAAACTCGAAGAGCTACGATTTATATGTATAAAATTTTAAATTTTAGTATCGGAAACAGGGTCAAATTCTAAGTAGAAATTTGGGTAAACGACATGACCGAACTTTCAAGTATTCGATAATACGATATGAAGTGTTTTAATGGTTCAATATTTAAATCTATAACATAATACGATAAGAAAAATTATGAATTAGATTCGCCGATGAATCAACTACTTGTGGGAGTTCAAGAAACTCTTGCCTTTTACATGCCGATTTCAAATATAAGTGAAACAACGACAAGAAGAAAATCTCTACGACTATAGTCCATGACGGTAAGAATGAGAGAAATAACGGCAACAACAATAAGAATGAAAGCAAACAACAACAATGAGGTAGCGACATGGCGTCGAGTGTAGGCTGTAGGAGACAGCAAGAAGGCGGTGGCAACACGGTAGCGAGGATTGTTGCATGAGGTGATTGACGAGTTGGATTGAGAGGAGGCAGGGTGTTGCTGTTGTTAGGTATGTAGGATTGATGAAGGAGAAGGTGGACCCAGGTTCGGCCCTGGGGCAGGGCCCAAAGGGTGACCGCCCTAGGCCTCCAAATTTTGGAGCCTCACATGACAATTATGTGATAATTTCTTAATTTCTTTTTTTTTAGTTTAGATTAAAATTTTAAAAAAAATCTCAAAATATTAATCTAAAAAAACTCCAAGAGTCTAAGTCTCCAACGGTAATTGTATTTAAGGCCTTGGGTTGATATTGATGATAAATAATTATGGTTCATAGTAATCATAAATGAAAAATAAAAAGATTTTAATTATAACTTATAGAGCATCATTATTTTTTTTTTATATTCAGCTTTGTTAGAATTACTTGAAAGTATTAATGATGCTAAAACAAAGAGTGAAGCTGAAAGTTTAATAAGTGAACTTCAAAATTTTGAGTTTTTATTATGCATGATTATGTGGCATGATTTTTTGTTTAGTGTTAACATGGTTAGCAAAATATTGCAATCTAAAGATATGCATATTGATGCTGCCATACAAAATTTGAATGGGCTAATTTTTTGTTTGAAAATTATAGAGGGTTTACTTCTGCCATGATTTCTGCAAATAATATTGCATTAGATATGAAAATTGAACATGTTTTTCCTAAAAACGTCAAATTCGAAGAAAGAAACAATTTGATGAGAATGCACATGAAGATAACACACATTTTGCTGAAGATTCTTTTAAAGTTAATTATTTTATTGTTATAGTGGATGTTGCTATTGCTGCCTTGAAAGTTGAAAAGTTGATTTGAACAATTGCAAGTATTTGCTGATATTTTTGGATTCTTGCTTGATTCAAAAAACGTAAAATTTGTAGATCATAATAAGTTTAAAAATTGTTGTGTCAATCTTGAAAATACTTTGAAACATGGTAGCTTTGTAGATGTTGATTCAAATGATTTATTTTCTGAATTGAAAGTGTTACAAGTGACTCTACCAGCAAAAAAAATGTAGCCATTAAAATCCTGGAGTTCGTACATATTATCTACTGTTATCCTTAATCTTTTGATTGCTTATAGAATATTGTTGACTATACTTGTGACTGTGACAATTGTTAAAAGAAGTTTTTCTAAATTAAAAATATTGAAATCTTATTTTCAATCGACTATGTCACAAGAGAGGTTAAGTGGATTAGCAATCTTATGTATTGCAAAGGATTTGTTAGGAAAAATTGATTTCGAAAACATTATTAATGAATTTGCTTCTCAAACTGCTAGAAGAAGTCATTTTAAATGATGATTGATACTTTTTATTTTGTTTTCATTTTGTTTTACAGTTGAAAATATTTTGGAGTTGTCAAAATAATTTGGAACTGATATACATTTGTGGCCATTTATTATAATGTTTGTATGCCATTTTTTTGAATCTTTGCAACTATTTTTAAGCTTTCATACCATTTAAGTATTTATTTATGACTATATTTATGTGGTAATTTTGGACATGTAAATTATTTTTATATATTAATGTATTTCAATTATTAAAAGAAGAACCTTATAAACTTTTGTTCGTCCTGGACCTCCAAATTGTCAGGACCGGCCCTTGGTGGAGCAGTTGAGAAGATGGATGGAGGTAGGGTCGGGGATGGAGAGGTGCAGCTCGGGTGGTGCTCGGGTGTGAGGCTGAAGGTGAGGGAATGAGGTGGTGTTGTGGTTGTTGATGGACGACAACAATGAGAAGATTTGGAGAAGCTTCGGGATTTAGGGAAGCAGGTTGGGTTGTAAGCTTGTCTGCAGCGCGTGCATAAGAGAATGGCAACGAAGGTTGAGGGAGATGGTGGTGCTCGGGGATGGTTGGGAAGCAGCAAAGAGGTGGAGAGGGGTGCGTTCAGGGTGAAGGTGGTGGCAAGATGAGCAAAGATGAGGTCGTGCCGGTTGCGGTGCTCAGGGGTGTTGGGTCAAGGCAGTGGAGAAGGTGAAGTTGTGGTGGAGAGAGAAAGAAACTGTAATGGAATATGGAATGAGAATATGAGGAGATGAAGTGGAGGTGGAAGAGGGAGGTTGTAGGTTGTTAGGTTTCGGGTTGTAATGGAGTAGAAAAGAAAGGAAGGTAATGGAGTGAATGAGATGAAGAGGATGGGGTGTATATATATGTATATATATAGGTATTAGTAGTGGCTGCATGTGATGGAGAAGATATATAGTAGTTAAATAGATGGTGTAGGAGCAGGAGTGAGATGGAGCTTCACAGGTGGAGTTAATGCAAGTTGAAAGTATAGTTGGGGAGTTGGATAATTGGGGGTTTGTATGTGTATATACATACAAATATATAGATAGGGTGCAATAGGCTAAATGTGACTGAGATAGGAAATTAGTTGGATCAGTGAAGTGGGTTGGTCATAGTGTGTGTGCGCACAAATATATAGATATTGGAATAGTGATGTACTAGCAGCAGTAGGAGTAGTAGTAGAGGCGGAATTTTCTGTAGAGTGAGAATGAGAAGGGGTTAGGGATGCATGTGTGTGTAGGGTGTTTGTATGTTAGGGTGGTTGCAGTAGGGTGTAGGAGACAATAAGGAGGGCAGGGAAGTGAACATAATAATGAGTTATTAATACCATAAAATGTGGTTAGGGGTTTGGGGTTATTGTTGAATTAGTATTAAGAATTAAATTAGGATTAATCAAAATTAAAGTTTAAATTTCAACTCCAATTGAAAAATCACAAAAACTATAGAATGGATCAGAAAATAATTGGGCTCTAACCAGAATCAAATAGTTCCCGATAAAGAGTCCAAAGAGAAGAGAAAAAAATTGATCTGAAAATTGGAGTACAAAAATTTACGTAATAAAATACGTACAATTGAAATAGTAGGTTACATCAGTTGAGGAATTATCCGCCTTTTAGGTCAAAACAGGCCTGCAATGTCTCTGCATCCAGAGAGTTGATACGAGGAGCTATGAAAATGATTTCACCACAGAGAAGCTACGAAGAGGAGCTTCGACTTTGCGGAGCTTTGAAGATGAGCTTTTCTGGGAGCTACGAAGAGGAGCTTCGCCATCGGAGGAGCTTCGCTACAGATGAGTTACAAAGAGGAGTATCGCCCCCAGAGAGATAAGGAGATTTGATGTCGGGGAGCTACGAAGAGGAGCTTCGCCATCAGGGGAGTTACAAATAAGAATTTCACCCCGGGAAGCTAGGAAGAGGACCTCCACCTCGGGGAGCTATGAAGAGGAGTTTTGCCATTGAGGAGCTATGAAGAGGAGCTTCGACCACGATGGGCTAAGAACAGGAGTTCTGCCACCGGAAAGCTCTAAAGAGAAGCTTCATCCCTGAAGAGCTCTGATGAGGAGTTCTGCCACCGGACAGCTCTAAAGAGAAGCTTCATACCTTAAGAGCTCTGATGAGGAGTTTTGCCACCGAGGAGCTACGAAAATGAGCTATGACCCCGATGGGCTAAGAATATGAGCTCTACCACTGGGGAGCTTTGAAGAGAAGCTTTAAACCCGAAAAGCTTTGATGATGAGCTTTCCCAATGAGGAGTTACAATGATGAGCTTCAACCCCAATGGACTAAGAAGAGGAGCTCTACCACCAGAAACTTTGAAGAGAATCTTCGCCATGGAGGAGCTACGAAGAGGAGCTTCGGCACCGGGGAACTACAAACAGTAGATTTGCTACCGAGGAGCTACAAAAAGGATCTTCAACCTCGATGGGCTAAAAAGAAGAGCTTTATCATCGGAGAGCTTTGAAGAGAAGTTTTGCCCCCGAAGATTTGCGAAGAGGAGCTTTGCCACTGACGAGCTACGAAGATGAGCTTCGACCCTGATGGGCTAAAAAGATGAGCTTTCCCTTGGGAAGCATCGAAGAGGAGTTTTTTCCCCCTATGGGAGTTTTGAAAAGGAGCTTCGTCTCCGAGAGGTGCTTCGAAGATGAGCTTTCCCCCAAGTAGCTTGGAAGATGAGTTTTGCTACTGATGAGCTAAGAAGAGAAGATTTGTCACATAGGAGCTTTGAAGGGGAGCTTCGCTCTTGAGGGACTAAGCGCCTGTACTGAAAGGTTGACAAGGGTTCCCCAAGTGTTTTTTGTCTCGACTCTTAGCCATCTTTTTGTTTCCATATAGTGAGTTGAGTCAGGGAGTTTGAGAGAGCAACTCTAGGGAGTGGTTTGGACTCCGAGCTTGTGGCTTGGAATTGGCGAGCTTTGGTAGCAGCTCTATGGAAGAGCCGGACTCTGAACTTCTTGCTTAGAGTTGATGAGCTTTGGGAGTAGCTCTCGGGAAGCATTGGACCCAGAACTCATTGTAGGGATTAAGTGAGTTTATATAGTAGCTTGAGCAGTTAGCTGAGCATGGAAGGAGCGAAGAACCAAACTTATTTCCTTAAGTTTATGAGTTGTTGGTATTCCTAGTCTTTTTAACAATGGATCGAAGTCTTTGGTGTTTGCTATCATTGTAGTTGCTCCATCCTTCTCTTCATTGTCATATCTTCATATATACCGAGGAGGCCCTCAGGATGTTGAGCATGCTCTGCCTTGTAACAAGTTGCATGTGAAGGAGTTGAAGCTTGGTGTTGGTTGGAAGAGACTTGGAGTTTGCCCGTCTAAGGAACGCTGTCTGGATGGTTCGAAACATCTTGTGTATCAGGGCAAAGGATTTCAAGAGAATGAATCCTTGGGGATGCCTAAAGCGAGTGGTTGGGACCTTAAGCACGACTTCTGGCAAAAAGGCAGGGGCCGCTCATGGTCGTAAGACCAGGACTCAATCTGCGAGGTTGGAACCCCTCTCGGGCATCTCGGGCAGCCGAGGTGGCTCTTCAATGAAGAAGAAGTGTCTTTAGCGGAATACGTCTCTGAATGAAATGTCCCTTTTCCTCACTATCATGAGTGATCGGAGTGGAGAGACCCAATGTATTTTGCTTTTATGTTTGTTCTGGCATAATGAACTTATTGTGTACCCCTTACCTCGTAGTAGGAAATTGATATGAAACAAATGTCTTCTAAATGTATTTGTCTTGACCCTTGGCTTCTTTATGTTGCGACTCATTGTTTGGGGCAACTCGTGGGAGTAGCCCCGGGGCAGGGTTGTTCTCCGTACTTGCTTGGTGGAAAGTTAACAAGTTTCATGAGTAGTTCGAATGATCGCTTTGAGCCCCTGAACTCGGATGCTTGCCAGTCGTGGGGAAAATTACTTTCCATGATTGTGAACTCCGAATTATTTTCAATGTTTTTAGTGGTTGGAAGAGTAATTCCGAATGCCGAGCTCACTCCGAGCTTGCTTTCTTGCAAGATGCTAAAGCATCGATCCAATTATTGGACTCTAAACTTGTTATTTGAAACTTGAGTTGTAGGAGAAATTCTGAATGGTGAGTCATGCTCCGCACTTGCTTGCTCGCAAGCAACTAAAGAGGCATTGAACCAAGTGTTGGACTCCAGTTGCTCATAAGGTTAACAAGTTGCAGGAGCAATTCCGAATGGTGAGCCATATTCTGCACTTACTTATTTGCAAGTGATTAAAGCAGCATCGAACCAAGTATTGGACACCAAACTCGTTATTTGATCCTAGGGAGTTGTGGGAGCAGCCTTTAGATTCAAGCTAAACTCCAAACTTGCTATTTAACGAGTCATAGATGTGACTCAGTGGGAGTGCTATGAAGGTAGTACAAAGTTTTTTTTTTGTAAAAAATACTATTTTTTATTGAAAGAAGAAACAATTGGTTGCCTTGATGTTGGCTAATTCATTATTACATGCTTTGGCTGGTTTATAAGTATCAGCCTTATTTGAAACTGAAAACCTACTTCTACTAGAGGGTGCCCTCGTGGTATGTCATCAGATTTTCGGTATTCCAAGTCCTTGATATCCTCTTGTCCCTTGGGTCTTCACGGAAGAGGGGGATCTCCTCGAGTTTAACTACTGGCTTAGAAAAAACTTGATTGTTCCCTTAGGGGAGCTCTAATGCTTCAAGTGGGATAATCGAGCCCCCTATTGTAGTAGTGTAGCACCTCTGAGCAGTCTCTTGGCTCCCTTTGACTTCTCTTACCCCAACCTTCGTAG